>JAUPFR010000001.1:39308446-39908446 GCA_036925125.1 Oreortyx pictus | reverse complement strand
TGTGTGACAGTGCTTTTCTTCTAGTCACCAGGGACTTCACCTGACATCCACAGCTTATCAAATATCCTTGAGAATGGCTTGATGACTATGTCAGCCAATTTCCACAGGACCCTAGGGTGCATCTTGTCAGGACCCATAGACTTATGGATGTTTATGTTCCTCAGGTGGTTGTGAGCTTGATTCACTTACAGTGGGGTGGGACACTGCTCCCTCAGTCTCCACCTTCCAACCTATTCATTTGGGGACTGAGCGAAGAGCAGTTGCCATTGAAGACTGAGGGAAAAAAATAAATAAATAAACGTTGAGTATCTCAGTCTTCTCTTTGTTACCAGCCTGTCTACTTATTACCAGCTTTTCTATCTGCCTGTGTGCCTGTTACCAGCCTTTTCTTTCCTGGAGGATTTGGGGAACTACAGGCCAGTCAGCCTCACCTCTGTCCCTAGAAAAATGATGGAACAGTTTGTTCTGAATGCCGCATCCAGGGAACTGGAAGAGATGAGAATTATCAGGAGTAGTCAGCATGGGTTTACCAGGCAGAGGTCATGCTCAACCAACCTGATAGCTTTCTATGGTGTGATTACTGGCTTGGCAGATGTCTTCAGTTGAGATGAAAAGCCTCCTTCTGACTCTTATTTCTTGATACTGATTGTACTGGTAAGCTTGAATGCATTACTTGGATGTGTAATTCTTAGCCATTTAAAATGAAGGCACTATTGATTGGATTTTTTGAAACTATTAGAGAAATTCTTTAAGACTTTTCAGAGTCTTACTTTTCAAAGTAGCTAAGTTTCTACATGGTGATGATATTCAGTTCCATTTCTAAAGTTAGATGTAGGAAGTATAACATTACACTTCTCTACTGCTTCCTCATTAAGTCTTCTGTTAATATAATGACACTCTCCTAAATAAATCCATCCCATTACTGCTGACACAGTGATGAAAAACAGTATATATCACCTGTTAGTGTCTAACACGATCTTTCCTCCTCATTATTTAACTGTTGATTTTCTGTATTATTGTCAAAATGTGACTGCATTATATAATTATTATCAAATTTCAATTGTGGATAATGTGATGAGGTTGATTTGTCACATGTGATGCAATCATCAAATTATGATTTGGAATCAAGGAATTGAATAAGACTGAATCAACATACTTGTTAAAACTAGGCCTCAGAGCTTGAGCCAGCAGGAAACTTTAGGAAAGGAACACAGGGACCATAGAAATGCATGGCCTATTGAAGATAAGTGAAGACAAGCAGAGCTGCCTTTTGCAACTCAATGCAGGGGTGGTCCCGTAAAGAGAAAGACAACACAATGGTGCATAGGGCTGCCGTTTACAACATGATGGAGGGTCCAGAGGAGATAAGCAGTGCTGCTGTTGTAACTCGATGGGGAGCCCCGTGAAGATAAGGAGGAAGAGTTGCTGTTGGGACACAATGCAACCCAATTTTTTCCAAGGATACCACCAGATGGGCCCAGAGACCCTCCCCACCTTCTAGGATGTAATCCATTTCTTGGATGAATATGCATACACTTTTTGGTGGTGGCGTTTTTTTGAAAAAAGCATGCCTAGAACTAAATTGCTTTTTGTAGTCTCTACACTGGAATATATGCTGAAACACAGGAAATGATATAAATCCTTAAATCTTTAAGTCACATTGAAAATATGTAGTTGTGTTTGATCAAGAGTGCTATTAAAGCCACTGTTTCACAGATGGCATGCAAATGATAAGCATAGTTTGAGCTAAGAAAAGAACTGTGACTATACGGAGACCTAAGAATCTTGAAAAAAATGAACGGATTTACTGATACGAAAAAGACTTTTATAGAACTCGGGGAAAAAAAAAAAAAAGAGAGAGAGAGAGAGATACAACTGAAAGGCTCTAAAACTCCTGTGGTAATACCAGATCATTTCAGCTATCTCTGGGGAAAAAAACAGAGATAGGGAGAGAGGAAGAGAGGAAGAGAGGAAGAGAGGAAGAAAAAGAGAGAAAGAAAGAGGAAAGGGAAGGGAAGGGAAGGGAAGGGAAGGGAAGGGAAGGGAAGGGAAGGGAAGGGAAGGGAAGGGAAGGGAAGGGAAGGGAAGGGAAGGGAAGGGAAGGGAAGGGAAGGGAAGGGAAGGGAAGGGAAGGGAAGGGAAGGGAAGGGAAGGGAAGGGAAGGGAAGGAGAGAAGGAGAGAAAGAGAGAAAGAGAGAAAAGAGAGAAAGAGAGAAAGAGAGAAAGAGAGAAAGAGAGAGAAGAGAGAAAGAGAGAAAGAGAGAAAGAGAGAAGGAGAGAAAGAGAGAAGGAGAGAAGGAGAGAAGGAGAGAAGGAGAGAAGGAGAGAAGGAGAGAAGGAGAGAAGGAGAGAAAGAGAGAAGGAGAGAAGGAGAGAAGGAGAGAAAGAGAGAAAGAGAGAAAGAGAGAGAGAGAAAGAGAGAAAGAGAGAAGGAGAGAAAGAGAGAAAGAGAGAGAGAAAGAGAGAGAGAAAGAGAGAGAAAGAGAGAGAGAGAGAGAGAGAAAGAAAGAGAGAGAGAGAGAGAGAGAAAGAAAGAAAGAAAGAAAGAAAGAAAGAAAGAAAGAAAGAAAGAAAGAAAGAAAGAAAGAAAGAAAGAAAGAAAGAAAGAAAAAAGAAAGAAAGAAAGACAGACAGACTCAATTTCTAATTATTTTGTAGGACCGCTCAAGTGCTTGCAGCTCACAAACTACCCCGCTGGCAGTCATAACCGCAGGACTAGGACTGAGTCGTTTGTGTCTTGTCGTTACAATGCTTCCTTTTGTCTGATGGCTGCAAATGTTTGACAGTCATTAGAAAGTCATCCAAGAAAATACTTCCTTTCCATGTACAAGATGCTTGTAGTGGATTTTTAACACTGAACTTTCTCAGTAACTCAGACAGCATTTGCAAAAGAATAGTTTCTTACAGCCTGCCTCTGCCCTTAAGGTTCTTTTATAAAGGGAACAGACGCTCTTTGTTGTTACTCTTTCACACGTTATTAACAGAGGTTTAGCAGAAAGAAGAGGGGCTTGTTACATGCCCGCTGCAATTTGTCTTTTTCAGTTCATTCGGATCTCCATCATGTCCAACCAGAAGACGGATTAGCCCAGATCCAGGGCGACTGTTTCCATACTAAACAGAAAATTAATTTTCAAAAGCTAAACAGTGTAATCTTTCTCTGCAAAGAACCAACTGAGCTTACTATACAGTGAACACTGCTGCGCACCAAAGAATTTAATAAGCCAAAGCGCTGTTAAGTGAGTGAAAATAAATTTCAGTAATATGAAGATACGTTACCTTGATCATTTTCTTTACTTCACACTTTTACATTTGTCTCTGCCTAGTTCTTCCCCTCCTACCTGTGTTCACTAGTCGTGCTGGACAAAGCAGTAACTTCAAGCGATGACTTCTAATCCTATTGCAAATTGATCCCTGTGATCTGTCAGTTGGCATTAAACAGAATTGCTCTGCTGATAACAGATGAGTGAGGCTGAGTCACACTTGCTGAGCTGAGCCTCAGCTTCCTCAGTTCTGTCTTCGGCAGTGTTCACATACCCACAGTGACTTGCAATTTTTTACATCCATAGCAAATCTTTTGATGAATTTGGGATAAGGCCCAGTATGAATCATAGGCAACCACTCAGTATCACTACTCAGGAATGGAAGTTGTAGATTTTTCTGTATGGCACAAGCTTTCTGTGAAAATTTCTGACAGTTCAAGACACTATTAAGAGATAGTGAAAACTGGAAGATGGTGAAAAGTGGAATCAAGTGCTGCATTTCCTGCTGAAGTACAAAAAACTTCTCATGAAAGCCAGGAGCTTTCAGCCTAAGGTATTATGAAGCATCAAATGCTAATTCTACGAATTAACACTGCTTACATGCAATTTATTTAGCAAATGGTATCTATCTTCTTAGAGTTACAGTTACGATTTCCACTGTAACTGGCAAGAAAATTAATTCCTGAAAAGATTCATACACTTCTGAAGGCAATGCACCTGTGTGACCAGAAGGGGTGGAGTCTGGCTCCACCTCTCCCAGACCCCATTTAAGGGCTGACCAGTATTGGGGAAGGGTCTCTTGTAGGAGATCACTCCCCTGTGGAGTTATTGGCAAGCCTCAACCATCTGCAAAAGGTGAGCATCTCTTTATTTACCAGTTGCCTGTTTACCATCCAGATAAGCCCAGCAAAATATACCATCCACCTCATTATTTTCTGTGAATGCTATTCTTTTGGGTTATTCACCCTACAGATGGTGTGCAGAACATGCTTTTTGTCTGAATCATTTTTATATTCTTATATGTATGTAGAGATTATTTTATGGCTGAGAGATAGTGCTAACCACTTTAAGAAGTGAGTGTTGGCAGCCAGTTCAGGGTGAAAAAATGTACAATGGCAAAGGTTTACCTGTTCTATGCTCTATTCCCTATGAGGATAGACAGGATGAAAATTTGAATCTCTGTACAAATGAGATCATCTAAATGATAAATAGAAACCCAACTGAATAATCTGCTCTCTTACCAATACAGATATGCAGTTGAATGCTTATGGAAATAATGCAATATAATGCAATAACTGCATAGCACTGGGATCAGTGTTAAAATATCTCAGATGCATTTCTGATGACTGTGGCCAAACTATGACAAGTACAGACATGGATTATAGTTGTACAAAGCAATGTTCTAGCTGGGTTGTTAAACAGAGTAAAGCTGCTACATAGGCAGGGCTTTTGATACCATTCTCCCATGTCCTGTTCAAACCCACTACCACTTTCCCATAGTGGTACACAATGCCAGCAGTACACCATGAATATTAGAAAGCTCACAAACATATTTATGTGAATGCTCAGCTATCAGTGGTTGCAAATCCCATAAGAAGCTGATTATTTCTGCTTTATATCAGCAATATTTACTGTGTGGGAAAATACAAGCAATTCAAATGATGTATTTCTGCTGCTGAAAATAAAATGTCATTTTCAGATCTCTCTGAATATATCAGAGACTCCGGTAACAACAACAGTACCCCATTGTTGTTAATAGTTGCAAGTAACACACACTCCATTCACTTGACTGCTTGAACACTAATGGACGTATTCTCTTACGCATTCCACTTTCCCTGTGCTCAGCTGCCTAAGTGACAAAAGGAGGCCAGTTGAATGCTACAGGCAATTTTATTGAGTATAAAGCCAAGGCTTTCACATAGTGTTAGGAAAACAGTAGCTCAGATATACCCAACTGCTTCAGAGCAATTGAGTGGCATGAAGATACAAATTGGACTAAGAGAGATTGGCATCAGCACTGTTCCCAGTCATGAAATCAAATGGAACTGAAGACCTAAGTGCTCTTGTCAACCTCTTCCTCAAATACTGAAAAATGAATGTCATGGATATTTTGAAAGGCTGTTGGACACACATTGTAAATATTCTTAATTTCTGTCTCGAACCTTAGAACTCAACCTAAATTTAAATAAATACATTCCAAGTCCCTGTGTGAATGTTCTAATTTGACATTGGGTGCCTTTTGGCATCTGGGTTTAATCCCAAAGTACGCAAAAGCATTAAGCAAAACTGCACAAAAGCATTGTTATTATAGATAAGGTGTATACATATATGAACCTCAGGCATGCCCTACTTGTACTTGTCTCTCTTCCAGGATTATATAATTTAGATTAAATCTCCCTTCTATTATGTGATTTGACTAGGTACTTGAATCTATGTGAAATAAATCCAGAACATACAGCCTGAACAAAAAGCTGTTTATAATGAACATTGTCTAGCTGACACTCCATTTAAAATAGGAGTAAATTCAGGGGGGTAAACATGACATAAAATATTATTCATAAACAATATGGATGTGCGAAGCAGAAACATTCTTTCTATGAACAAAAATCTCATTAAAAAACCCTGCTGCACTTCTTATAAAAGTAGAAACAGATCAACATACCAAACATAATGTTCAACTCAGAAAGGAAAGCAGGAAAAAGAAGGAACAACAACAGCAATGACCTTCCTCTAATACTCTAGGAAATGCTTGTTTGGAAGAGTTGCATGAGAACATACAGACAACGTTTTGGTTTCTTATCAGGCTGGACCATGTACAAACCAATGACCTCAAGGTTAAAAGCCCTACATGTCTTTTCCATGTTCTGAAACAACCCAACCCTTCCTTCTAATAAAATATCTTGTTCAAGACTCCACACTATTGAATTACATATAACTTTTAAATACAGCTAAGTCTAGATAACCATCTGACAGTTGTATTCATCAGAGAATATGAAGAAAAGAAGCTGATTCTCAGCTGCTACAAAATGCTTCCTCTAACATACTGAAATGGTATCTGCTAAAAGCAGATACAGATCTAGTATTTGGTGCTTAAGGTTCTTCATGTTTTAAGAATGGATCACTTATTAGGTATACATATAGGAAATGTTCCACAGTATCTATTCTTAAAGGAACTAGGACCTCTTAGATCACCACGTCATTTAATTTCTCAGTATTTCAGCTTTTACACTGGGAGATGGCAATAAGTCATATCTTTACAAAAGAAACACTGAAAGTTTCATCACTGCCAGTCTATTCCATGGGTGTGTTTCCTACAGTGCTATCTTATTTGGGGTAATGATATGCTTTCTGGTTCTACATACCTTTTTTTTTCTTTATATTTACCACTGTTTTTTTTTTTATTCTGACATATAAAGCATATGAGCTGGATAAGTTACTTATCAGCATAAGAAATATACCACAATGTGTTTGTGGTTCAGGTCTCTTCTCCTTGCACATACAAACCCATCAGGTGCTAGAGTTCAATTTTCGCTCCAGCAATCCCAGCGGGAGGATGCAGTAGTGACCTGTGTAGAAGGAGGCCATGAACCAATCTGTGCTGATCACAGTTGTTTTTGGCCAGGTGGCAACCAGCTCAACCTGTGCCAAAACCTCAGCTGGTTAGGAGAGCATACAATATCTCTGCTAATACACATGTAAGAAGGGCTAGGAGCTGCTGTTGCTGGAAGATGTGTAAGGAGACACGGGAGGGCACACTAAAGATGAAAGAGGAGATAGGAAAAGGAGGCACTGTGATCATGAAGAGATATGCAGTCTTAAAGAAATGCTCCTGTACAGAGATGGTACACATCTGAGGGAGTGCAGCCCAAGGATACACACGCACTGGAGCAGGAATACCCCTGAAGAGGCTGTTGTCTGTGGTAGAACCCACACTCACACTTGTCCCAACCTCTTGCAATACACACTGTCTCACAGAAGAGACTGAGAACTCTCTGGATGGATGTTGAATGGGGAAAGAGGGTGGAAAGTTTTCCTTAAATGTTTTTGTAAATGTTTCTTTGTTTCCCAATTCCCAAATTGGCAATTTAAAATTGATGTTAATTGGCGATAAACTAAATTAAGTGAAATTCTCAGAGCTGAGATCGTGTTGCCTATGACAGAAAAGAAGGAGTTGTCTTTGGCTGAGGTTCTGAAAGAGAACAAAGGAGGTGACAGCATCTCTACATGACCATTATGCCCTCAGTATTACAAAGGAATAGATGGAGTTTGTAATCTCATCTATGATATCCATCTTGGCCTTTATATCATCCAGCAGAGGAGTGAGAATTTATCTGACCTGAACAATATCTTGTTGCCTTCTACCTTCAACTCTCCACTTAAATAGGAAACATGCAAGTGAATGTAGCTTAATTTCACTCTTTCTGGAAAGATCATAGAAAAGCTGTAAAGAAAGAACTGGCATTGTGGCATGACAAGGAAAATAAATGCTGTTGATAGTACTTGTTTCTAGGAAGGTTTGTATTCAGATAACTTCTCTCCACAAAGCTGCCATTCCTGCCTCTGCATAAAAGAAATCTTTGACAGCTCAGAAGTTTTATTTCCTTTTACGAGTCACCCGAGGCTGTTATTAATATTTCTGAACAGGATACAAAACAAATATTTAATTCCATACATTTTTTTTTCTAGAGGTCAGCAATTGTGTGAGAAAGAAAGACAAAACAGATAAGAAAGCAAAAAATATATGACACACAATCCGAGTGTATATTTGCCTTCCATGTGCTGTCCTTTGCATTTGTTTCAAATTTCTGAGCATCTAGCATTTCCACAAGAAAGAAAGAAATAGAAAAGGGGAAAAGAGAGAAAGAAAGAGGGAAAGAAGGAGAGAAAGAAGGAAAAAAGGAAAGAAAGAAGAAAATGAAGTGGGAGAAGTTTGGCTTGAGTCATTTGATGATACTTCATTAAAATCCTCAAGTGTCATCAAAAATACAGTCTTTTGTCAGTAGATGAGATTTAGATAGACAGTGTGAAGAGGCTAATTACTGTTGTGAACAGAAACCCTCAGATTCAACTCAGTCTGAAGATTCTGAGTCAATTTAATTGTCTGGAGCACAAAAAAGTACATTAGAGAGAAAATACCCTTTGTAACAATGCTGTCATTTCAGACATAGGCACTTTAAAATGTTAAAAATACATTGCCTTCTTATGACTCTTTCCGTGTAGACACACGAAGAAGTCAGACCTTTTTCTTACGTCAGTTAGCTTGACAGCTCTATCGAGTAAATAATAAAACAAGTCTTCTCTGAATTACTTTATGCACACCTGAAATTATCCTACTAAAAATTAACTAAAACATATACTGAATTTACAAATCACAGTATTTCCAGTTTAGTGGATTCTTTGGTTTACTCATCCATTTATCTGTCTATAAACAGTGCATACATTAATATTGGATATATTTTAGATCAAATGCTGTTTAATTACCTAAAATGTTACTTTATTACAAGGAAAAGTAGTTCAATATATAGGAAAATGAATGTTTAATTACTAAGATGCTACAATGGCAAATGAGTCAAGGGAATATTACAGAGACTTTCCAAAATACACTAGCTGAAAGAGCTTAATGTCATTAACTTTACTGGGAGACATCCCAAAAGACTCAAGTTGAAAGAACCCATGTAATTAATATTGTTGGGAGTCATTCCAAAAAAAACAGTAGTTGAAAGAGTTTCTTGTAGGATGATTTGTTTGTTGGTTTAAGGAGATAAGTTAACCCATTTGCTATTTGTTGCTGGATTTTGGCAGTAATTCATTGTACTGATGACTTTCACTAAAGGTGGGCTGTCCTAGACTAATATTCAACTCAAAGTTGAAGATAATTGCTTGTGTTAAGGAAAAGGGTTTTCCACATTCTCCAAGACCCTTTAAATAAATCTATTTATTTATTTATTTTTCTCAGGGCATCAGCACAAACTTATTTTCCTTCCCCTTTACAACTCTGTCCTTCTCTATTTCCTCTGTTTTGTATTTATCAGTGCTGTAAGCTGCTAATACTACGTTTTCATTTGAAGTACTCTTCCTCTGCCAGGACAGATGCTGCCCTTGTGGAAGGAGTTCCCTATGTTTTTAATTTGTTATCTGCTTCTGCACTGATTGTAGTTTGAACTGATCACTTGTAATCTTATTCCCAAAATATCTCTGCATGACAGTCTTATACAGGATGCACTTTGCGTATTTGTTTGCAAACCTGTTACTAGGAAATTTTCCTCATCCTTTTACATGGTAATGGAGATAGACAGCATCCATGCTTAATATGTTGGATAACACTATGTTCTATTTTCACATCTTTTCATATCCGTCCCTCAGCTCTTAGACCGTTTTGAGGTGAGATATGTTTTTCCTATATTTTTTAGGAAAGCACTGGGAATTGAGGAGTTCTGGGTACTGCAGAATTCCAAACAGTGTCCTATCTTTGTTGTCATGTTCTGTGTTACGTATTTCAAACTCAGGTCTGAGTCCTTTAGTCTTCCTGGTTACATATACATTATTTATCATTCAGTATGACATTACAGTGTGGCGAGTATTGGTGTTGGTGGAGGTGGTGAACCTGAACAGCTCTCCTGACCAAAAAATTGCAAGCATGAACTGGAAAACATTGCCTGCCAAGGTTTCATTACTAGTTCTGCAATATAAAAATAAATGTTGGCACATCTAACTTCTTCATCCTGAAGGCAACATGGCCTTATGCGCCCTTTCTGATTCTCATGCTACAGACAAAAACGACGTGCCTTAGCTTTGGCAACAAGCTACAAAACATTCCTGAGTTAGATTGTGAGGCAGTTGGCCTTCCGGGCTGCAGCTGAATGAGAACGATGCTAAGCAGCATTTAAAGAAGTGTCAGTTAGGGTCAAGAGGAGATCAACATTTATGGTTTCACCAGTTCAAAATCAAAAAATATAATCTGAGGCCAAAGAACCTGGAATTTGAGCAATGTTTTGGTATTTCCAGGAATATGCACAACAACATGGATGGAGAACTAAGCACTCAATCTGCCCTTGATCCTCCACGCTATGGCTAAGTCCTATACAGAAGTGCCAGCATCCAAGAGATCAGTCTGTGACTCAGAATCACCAGCCACCCAGGGACCTAGCTGTTCATATCTCACAGGAGTAGACGCTAATAAAGACAGACACAATAGTGGAGAAGTTGGAAAGAAATGGATAGGAACATAGGCATGAACCTCTACAGTAAGCAGCAGGGCTCATGGATCAAGAAGTGATGCCTCAATCAATTCACAAAGTTGTTGGTCCTGGGAAATCTGAGTGAATATTACACTTTAGTGTCTTAGACGCACAGTGGGAAGATACACTTGGTCATTCAGAGGGGTCAAAAGCACAGTAATGCACAGACCTGGGCAATTCAGAACAGTCATGTATAACTTTCCTTAACCTGACAGGAAGCTTTGTCTAAACAGGCTCAGGGTGAACAGTTCCCCAGAATCACTTTTTTGTCCATGGGAAGAAGGCAATTAAGATGGGATGTTGATGCTGCAGGGTAGGAATGAGCTCCCTCAAAATTATTATAAATGTTCTCATAAATATAGTTAAGTTTTGGATGCACTTGCATTCCAAGACTAAAACATAAGTCTGCCATCAGATTGTGTCCCCTCATCCAAAACTGTCACTCAGCAACAAGGACTCTGGTTGCACCCCTGACAAAGAAAGGAAAAGGGTAATGGCCCAGTCAAAACAGCCTTGTCTAATCTCAGCATCTGAGATGAGAGGTCCATGAGAAGTCCACTCTTCCAGGGTCTACTGACCTTTGTTAAGCATCTTTGCTCCAACTCATTGTGTTTGAACAAACCTGACGTATTTTTACTTCTGAAAGTCATGTAACTGTCACTAACAACAAGAGCAGCAACAGCAATGGACAAATTACATAGCCCAAACAAGAGCTTAAGGGCCTGTCTCTCACACAGAGAAGTGGAGGCACTTAAAACCGAACTGGAGAAGATCCTGAGCAGCCTGATGTCTGTTGTCCTCACTTCAAGCAGAAAGTTCTATCAGACAAAAATCCAGAGTTTTTTGAAATTTAAATTACTATGATCCTATGATTCTAAATGATATCTGTTAGATTTCCTTCACACAGTTGTAGAAGAAAAACATCTAACTTAAAAGATTAATGAAAAATCCAGATTAATTGTTGAAATGGATTGTGATGGTAGAATTTAAAGCTTGGAAATTCTTCAGTGACCATACATACGTCCTTTCTCTGTCTTTACTACATACTATAAAATGGCTTGGGTTGAAAGGAATCTTAAAGTTCACCTAGTTCAAGCCCCCCTTCCATACATAGGGTTGCCATCCACCAGATCAAGCTGCCCAGGGCCCCATCCAACCTGACCTTGAGTGCCTCTGGGGATGAAGTAGATTCATAGATTCATTAGGTTGGAAAGGACCTACAAGATCATCTAGTCCAACCATCCTCCCACCACCATCCCTACCCACCAAGCTACTAAATCAAATCCTTTAGCACCTCAACTAAACGCTTCTTAAACAGCACTAGGGACAGTGCCTCAACCACCTCCCTAGGCAGGCCATTCCAGTGCCGGACCACTCCTTCAGAGAAAAATTTTTTCCTCAAATCTAATCTAAATCTACCCCGGCACAACTTGTGGCCATTCCCTCTCATCCTGTCATTAGTTACCTGGGAGAAGAGGCCAACCCCCTCCTCACCACAGCCTCCCTTCAGGAAGTGGTAGAGTGCAATGAGGTCTCCTCTGAGCCTCCTTTTCTCCAGACTAAACAATCCCAGGTCCCTCAGCCGCTCCTCATAAGACTTGTGCTCCAGACCCCTCACCAGTTTTGTTGCCCTTCTCTGAACACGCTCCAGGGCCTCGATGTCTCTCTTGTAGTGAGAGGCCCAAAACTGAACACAGTACTCGAGGTGCGGCTGCACCAGAACTGAGTACAGGGGGATGATCACCTCTGCTGGCTACACTAATTCTAATACAGGCCAGGATGCCATTGGCCTTCTTGGCCACCTGGGCACACTGCCGGCTCATGTTAAGCCGAGCATCAACCAACACCACCAGGTCCTTTTCCTCTATACAGTCTTCAAGCCATTCTGCCCCAAGCCTATAGCATTGCATGGGGTTATTGTGGCCAAAGTGCAGGACCCGGAACTTGGCCTTATTGAACCTCATCCCATTGACCTCAGCCCAACTGTCCAGCCTATCCAGATCCCTCTGAAGGGCCTCCCTACCCTCAGGCAGATAGACGCATCCTCCCAACTTGGTGTCATCCGCAAACTTACTGAGACTACACTCAATCCCCTCATCCAGGTCATCAATAAAGATATTAAACAAGATGGGCCCCAATACCGACCCCTAGGGGACGCCACTCGTAACGGGATGCCAGCTGGACTTAACTCCATTAACCACAACCTGCTGGGCATGGCCCTATAGCCAATTCTTAACCCAAAGAAGAGTGAACCTGCCCACACCACAGGCTGCCAGTTTCCCCAGGAGAATACTGCGGCAGACCGTGTCAAAGGCTTTGCTGAAGTCCAGGTAGACTACATCAACAGACTTTCCCTCATCTACCAGTCTGGTCACCCTCTGATTTCCTCCTGATGCTTAATCTAAATCTTCTCTTTTTTAGTGTAAAACTATTCCCCCTTGTCCTATTAATATCTACCTATGTAAAAAGCCACTCCCACTCCTGTTTTTAAGCTCCCTTCAAGTACTGCATGGCCTCAATGAGGTCTCTGCAGAGCCTTCTTCAGCCTGAACAAACCCAGCTCCCTCAACCTTTCCTCAGCGGCAGCATGCTGCAGACCTCTGATCATCTTCATGATCCTTGTCTGGACCTGTTCCAATACTTGCATATCTTTCCTGCGCTGAGGGCCCCAGGCCTGGACACAATGCTCCATATGGGACTTCACAAGGGTAGAATAGAGAGGGACCATCTTCCTTGCCCTACTGCCCACCCCTCTTTTGATACAGCCTAGGATGCTGTTGGCCACCTGGTCTGCAAGTAAAAACGCACTGATAACTCACGTTCATCTTTTTATCCACCAAGACCCCAAAGTCCTTCTCCACAGGGCTACTCTCAAAGAATTCTCCTCCCAGACTGTACGTATATCTGGGATTGCCCTGACTCAGGTTCAACACCCTTCATTTGGCCTTAATGAGTCTTACTCGCTTTCTGTTGTCAGATAGCATGGACTAACTTTCAAATTACTCCTTATGTACTTTTCCTTGTAGTAAATTATTCTGCAGCAACACGATCAGTGATAAATAATATACACAGCATTCAATTACAATCTTTTAATGACCATTTACAACTTGGACTCATTTTCAAACAGTGATGCACGTAGTGTGTACTATAGTACGTGCTTCAAAGCCAGTGTGTATTTGTAGCTGTATTCAAATAAGACTATCACTAACATGTCTCTTAAGTGTAACTTTGGGTATCCAAATAGAAAAATGAAACAAATTTCTAGTGTCCAACAAATAGCAAAGTCTTGTTTCCCCACTGACACCACAGTCTCTGACTATTTTTTCTCCCTTTGATATTGATGTATTTCATATGCATATACTACGTAAATATACTAGAAGCTGCACCAGAAGAACCACTAGGAAATACAGAATTTACTTCAGTTATTGTCATATTTTTTCATGCAACACGAACCTGGCAACAATATTATATATATATTATTTATATTTATATAATATAATAATAATATATATATAAACTGGGTCCACTGTTCTAGGCACTTACAGTATAAACACAAAATCAGAGAAAGTCTCAGGAACAAAGAAATTGAAAACAAACAAACAAACAACGTTAAAGTATCCAGGAAAGAAGGAACACAAAAACACAGTAAATGATGTCATATGAGAAAAAATTAGCTTTGTTATTGTTGCTTAAAATTTTTCAATGAAGTTCTGAGAGGAATGAGGCAGGTGGAAAAACAAAAGGTAGGGGTCAGCCTGTGAGAGCAAACATGAGTGCAGATTGGTGGACATGACTAAATGTACCAGCCAGCTGACTGGGAGGTTTCAAACCTATGAAAGAAATTATTTTAATGGCAAAAGAAACATGTCTTGCAGTAGCTTTAGCAAAAATAAAAGAAAATAAAAACAACATATTGGTCGTCTAAAGATTGAAGAACCTAACAAGAAAAACAGAAATGCTTTATATTGGCTCATCTGAACAGAGATACTGATGAAACTGTCAAGATTTGTTGTACATGCCAAAAGAACATGCCAAGTCAAGCAAAAGAGCCCCTATTGGTGGCACAGGAAAAATTGTTCCCCTGGAGCAAAACACATTTAGACTTGTTTGAATTGGCCAAGAAAGAATACATGCTCTTTTCTGAACTCTTAGTTGCTTTTCCACAAGTGGCATTACTAGACTGTTACTACTAAATAACTATTCCTGTTACTAATTTTGAAAGTGGGCCACAGTTTACTAAACAGCACTATTTTGTGAAGTTTGGATATAAACAACTTACAGCTTGTGTCCCTTATTCATAATTCAGCAGTAAGTTTGAAAAAAACTACTACAGTTAATCAAACAACTAAATACTGCTTGTCACCTGCAGACAGCTGTTTCAAAAGACAGAGCATGGCAATGGCTTTAATGATAGTAGTCGATGTCAGAGTTTTGTGAAAGTATAAAAACAGCTATATGTGATAAGACCTGATGGTCAGGGAGTTCTCAGTGATTCTGTAACTTGAAACACCATATTTGCAAATGATGGAAACCAACAATCAAAAAACCAAACCAAAACAAAAAAAACCCAACACGAAAACAAACAAACAAATAGAAAAAAAACAGAGACAGAGAAACCACAGTACCATTAAGAAGTTTCATGACATGCATTCTAATCATAAGATAATTGAAAAAAACTACCAAACTTCCCACATTTTCCTATTTATAATGTGGCTAAACCCTGTCCTGTAATCCTGGGAAGGGTTCAGATGTTTTTCCCCCAATTTTTTGTTAAATCGCCATAAGTAGGAAAATGTGATATCACCAGTTACAAGAGAGAAGGTAAGAGTCACTCAACTTGAAATTTTGGGGGGGAGAAATTCATGAGTAGGCAGTAGTTACAATTGATAAGATAACTAAATTTCAAGTCTTTACAATTATTACAAAACATATTAATTTACCATTTCCTATTAGCCATTTTGTTATTTCAAGAGACTTACCAGTGAAATGAACATCAGACAAGCTGAAAAGAGCTATTAAGCTCAGCACACAATCACGTCAATTTATTTAGTAGGTTGATCATAAACATTTGGAAGTATGCTCCAGACATGTTGTTTAAGGATTCATATTTAAGGTTTTTTTGTTCAGAATGCTGAATTAGTGTTCAGCCTGTCGGAGAGACCTTGGCATGCATGGAAGCCCTCATGCATTTGCCTCCTGCTTGGCTAGCCTAGAGCAGAAAAAGGGAAGCAGGAAGAGTGAGCCAATGGATACATTTAAATATATTTACATACATTTCACGTTGTATATTTGTTTTTAAATTCATACAAATAGAAGTAACTATGTAACTGCAACCCAGTAAGATGCCTCCTAATTCCTGAATCCTAATCCATCCTAAACTGTGAAGTACAATTCAGCCCCAGACTTGTTTCTTGCATTGTCCAATAGCGACTGAAATGCAACCAGAAGAGGCAAGTGGCCAAAATTTAGAACACTATCTTCCCAGAAAAAGAGGAAGATTTCAACTAGTAGCTGTGCACTTCACAGAAGGAACTATATCTTGTTTCTGCTTTTATTCTTCCCGTCCTTCTCTTCCTCCTTCTTACCCTTCAGAACTGTTTAATTAATACATTCATTTGCTTGGCCTGTCACATACAGCTGCAGAAGTATTTGTTCAGACAAACTAAGCTTATTTTCCCAGGTTTTTAGGTATACATACAAGTCTGTTTTAATATAAAGTCTTCTAGAAACCTTTGTTGCTGTCAACAAAGCCTGGCAAAAAGATTACAGTTATAAGGTTTTATCTGGGAAAAGCAGTTGTAATGGATGAATACTTACTTTAAGCAGTTCATTTTGGGAAACGTCACTGATCAAAAAGGTCTCTTTCCTTTACCACAGACCCTGAGGCTATGTCTACAATTCCCAGGAAAGCAAGTCACCACCACTTAGCTGGCTTGAAGGCCAGGTGGGACCAGCTGCTTACCTCAAACTTATTTAGAACTAATCTGCTGGAGATATGTCTTGGAGACGGCAAGCTGGAGCACACAAAAATGAAGCCAGGGAACAAGATATCAGTCAAGCAAGGTAGATCACATTGGGTGCAGTGTCTGGATTCCAGTATAGCAACGATGACTGAGCTCTATCCTGACCTTTCAACAAATCCTGTGGAAGTGAGATGGCACCAATGCAAAAAACATGATTACTTCTACCCTTTAGAAGTAAAGACTCAGTAGCAGCATGGTCCACAAAGCCTCACTACCTGCCAGAGATGTGGGTCAACGTTTGTGTCATATGCTTTCATTTTGTGCTGCAGGATAGAAAAACAAAGAGGAAAAAAAGAACATTGCTAAAAAAAAAAAGAACATTGCTAAGTGCTGCACCTGAGGCACTAACCAGCCAACAGAGCAAATCCAGCAAGGAAATCTAGAGTGTATCAGGTGCAAGAAGAAACTGAATTGTTGAAGCACTACAAAAAAAAAAAAAAAAAAGGGTATTTTGCAGGCATCAGTGGCAATTGCAAACAGCTGCAGTAATGTCCATCACCTGGGTGATGAATTTTATATACTGACAGATAACTGACGTGATTCCACTGCATTCATCTTTTATGGATGGTTTATTTAGCCAAATCTTCTTTCATTTAGAGATACTTTTCTGTCAAAACAAGGAAGCACCTGAGTTATCAACTCAGAACCTATGCTATACTTACACTTTTTCACTTGAATGCAGATTTCAAAACTTTTTTTCTTACAGATGTGAGAACGCAGCTATTTAAAGAAAAAACAGTAACAACATCCTCTACTGTGTTGGTCATACTTCTTATGTGTGTTACTAATTACTCTCTGTGACAGAAAAATATTTTTCTTCATGCAAATATCTCTTATAAATATGATCTGATGAGTCTTCTAAACATTTTCATCCTGCCTTCAGGCATCACCTTTCTACAATGTTTTGTCAAGTATGAGGTATACTGTCATGACACAGAATACCATCTGACCAACAGTAAAAATAAACTGTTGTACATAGTAGCTCTGTTCTGCAGAGTTTCTTGAAGCACTGCATAGTTTAATATAAACATCCTAAAATATATAAACATGTTCTGATTAAAACCTACCACTTAAAATTCAAACAAATGGTAACAAGGTGAGGATGAAAAAAAGGCTTTATGAGATAAGTAAACCCAAAGTCACTGTTGTTGAGGATTAAAATAATCAACTTCATTTAAGTGATGTTAGATCGATTGCTTTGATGCGAATCTTAGATCTGCCATATGTACACAGGTTGGAAAATTATTTTTAACAAATAGTTTAACCACTCTCAAATTAGCCTGATGGCCAAAACACTGCTCCTTATTCCTGCTAAAACAAGAATGTGGCTTCCTCAGATCAGGTAAGAATCTAATAGAGCCATCCATCTTGTTTTCTGGGAAAGTTCTGTGAGATTATATCCTTGCTCTCTAGATAGTATCTAGATACTACTGGCAGTAACAATCATATGTGCTTTGATTATAACGTGAGCTTAGCTGTGCAGCTTGTTTGCAGACACAGCATTTAGACATCTACAGTCTGGTACTGAATCCCACTCCTAAATGGATTAAGTGGTGAAAAAGTAAGTATTTAGGACTCCATTCAATTGCTTGAATACAGGTGCCACTTGCATGCTGCAGGGTATCATGCTTGTTGTCCTGCCTTCCATTAGAGAAAAGCACAGGCCCACTAGAAGTCTGGTACCTTATCCATCAGTTTTATGTGGACAACTCCGTGGCAAGCAACTATGTTTAGACAACTGGATTGGTCCCTACATATGAATAATATATATGAGACAAACCATAACATGAAAGTTCCTGCTTCTGCCCATTGGTATTTCTGGCAAGCCTAGGCACCAAGACAAAGTAGAAGAGTCCTGTTGTAGGTAAGTCTGAAAAATCCTAAAGAGGAGGCATGGAAGTACAGTTCATTCCAATCTTCATGTGGGTCACAACAGAGATATCTGATCTGGAAGGTACACTGGGTATATCTCCATGAAAGGAAATCAAAGCACCGATGTCATTTCCTACCTGTGACTCCCATCTTGCATAGAGAGAACTTTTCTTCACTAACATTGAACTTAAAATTTCCAAGTATGTTTTGGTGTTTGCATGTGTTAGTGGCCATGGATTATTTACTGATACAAAAGTCCTTGTATTGCTGCTTGCCCTTCATGTTTTCCCTGTCATTACAGGATCATTGCTGCTTGTCCTCTCCATATATAATCTGACTTTAAGGATCTCCAGTCTTAGGACATGGCAGAGTGCAGTTTACAAAGCTGAAGTCTAACAATGAAAAACATTTGCTCCAAAAGAGCTTTTGGGAATGGACATTAAAACAAGCTCAAAATAAAAATTCCAAAATCAGTGATCGGAAGGAAATAACATCAGTCATAGGCAATTTCAAAACAGAAATGTAGCAAGGAATCACTGCAGCCTTGTAAGGATCTCACCATTAATAAGATGGGTTTTATGGTGTATTTTGGAAAAGGGAGTTAATAAGGATGAGGAAACATATATTTTAGATACTGGAAGCAGCTAGGAGCTATTGATAAATAGTATCTTATGTTAATTCCTAGGAAGGTTGATTTTAGATTCTCCTTTTAAACCTTGACACTTTTTCAGATCAAAAATTTGGCATAGCATAAGTGCCAAGGGTTTTTGTTTTCTGTGATGTGTTTTCTCCAGGAGAGATAACATTATCTAAAAATTACTGAGCCCTTATTCTCCCCTACCATGCTGGAAAATCTAGTGCCTTTCACTACAAGTCTATAATCTCAGAGGCCAACCCTCTCTCTGTAGCTATTTTACAATAGAGGGTTTGTCTTGTTTTTGATTCTTTGCTTCCTAAACATGGTTCTGTTTTGTCAGTCTTTTAATCAGAAGCACTTACACCTGTAGCAACATTTTTTCCAAGTCTTACCTACCACTTGTAGCTTTGAGTTCTCAAACTTTCAAAGTATATAAAAGCTGCTTTTTCTCGTTTGGTCATGCTTTACCTACATTATATCCAGCGCTTTGTCAGAACATGTCACTTAATGTAAAACCTGAAAGTAAAATAATAGGCTCAAGACACATGCCCCCTCATTTTAATACCTAGAATAAGGAAATTGAGGTAGGAATGTAAACATCTGATTCTTTGTGGTCAACGGAGAGAGCTGCTTTCTTGATACACACTTCTTTCCATTGCCTACATGAAGAGATATAATTTGTATTTCTGATGCTGGAGTTAGAAGCTTGACTTACATTTTAATACTTCCGTGAAGAAAAAAAAATTAATCTTTCAATATGATGTCAAATGGTCACTTTAAAAACAGGAACTTCACCTGGATGTATCTCTACTTATTTAGCATATATTATGATATAAACTAAGCAATTGTGCTTTGTTGAGGCTGGGGTAGCTAGTGTGATTAATGTAAAGTCTTGAATTTCAAGGTAAGATCTTAATATATATGAAAAAAATGACATGTTAAAAAAAATAAATCTTGCATCATTTCCTAAGAATATTGATAACTTCAGTACAAAATATGGACACTTTTATTGTCTGGTTCTCTCTCACACAAATCCTGGAAGAGATCATTCATGCTTTTTATGTACCAAATTCTGGTAAAAATGGGAACTCAACTGCCAGGAAACTTTTTTTTGTAATAAAGCCATAAAACAGAAAATCTGTTTTTAATCTCTCCTATCTGGTAGCAGAGGTCTGCATCTGTACTGAGCTGTAACTTTGCAAAGCCACTAAACTCGTAAACAACATGCAACCCACTTATATGTGTTTGGGAATGTAGTAAGTTTGAGTGTGAGTACAAGCTGTACACATACCTCCAAGAGTAAGAAGTAAACAATTTGCTAGCAGAAGCCTGTAAGAATGCACACACGTATTGGTGAGGATCAGCAATGACAAAATGACAGTTAAGGATATAAATCATAATTTGTCAGAGTATTGAAATGGTGAACACATTGGAATTAAAAAACTGAGGATAAATGTCTTACTGTTACTTAATTAGAATGATGGGTTCCTCCTCTGTTGTCTATCATCACTCTATTTCTGCACAAATTCCAGTGGCTTCTTGATTAGCTACAGTCCGTTGCATTTGCTTTGATCTGTCTAGAGTAACTTAGTAATCATGGTGTCTCAGACACAAAATGTTTACTATACAGATAGCATAAGTATTACAAGATGAGTACATGTACACAAACAGCAAGTTTATCTCCTAGTCTCACTTCCAGTGTCTGTTTCCAAAGCTGCCTATGGATGCATTACAAGTGACATTGAATTGCTTGTGTTAAATGTGTAAAATTACTTTCTATAGTTGTCACCAGGAACACAAGCAACATTTAGATAAAATGAGCAATTCAGCAATGAAACTGTATTTTAATGCCATTAATATAAAAGCCAATTTTACACTGTCAGGATGCTATGGTTTAACCTGGCGGGCAGCTCAGCACTGCACAGTTGTTTGCACCCTCCCTCCCTTCCAGTGGGATGTGTGAGAGAACAGGAAAACAAAAAAAGTGGAACTCATGAGTTGAGACAAAAGCTATCTACTGGGATTAAAAAGAAAAAATATACATATAATAATAATGATAATTATGTACATGTGTGTATACAAAACAAGTGATGCACAGTCGATTGCTCATTACCCACTGAGAATCCCAAGGCAGAACCTGAGCAGCAGCTGCTCCCCTGGACAACTCCTCACAGTTTTAAAGATTTTTTTTCTCATGATGTCTGACGGTACGGCACACCCCTTTGGTCAGTTTAGGTCAGCTGTTATCATTCTGTTTCCTACCAGCTCCTTGTGCCTGCTCAGCCCTACCTGCTGATGGGACAGTGCGAGAAGCTGAAACACCTTTGCCACTGTACAGCACTGCTCAGCAGCAACTAAAACACTGGTGCATTTTCAACATTGCATTTCTCCTGAAGCCAAAGCATAGCATCATACCAGGAAGATGAAGGAAAAAGAAAACCTCTGTCATAGCTGAAACTAGGACACAGGAATACTGAAAGAAGTAATAACAGCTTTTGCAACAGTCCTAGAGACCCTAGGAAATGACAGCTACATGTTTATTGACAAAGCATAAGATTCCTCTCTCCCAGAGTCTAATCCAGTTCTTAAGTCTTCTCTGCTTTAGATGAGAGACACAGACCCCTCCAGTGGGAAGCTGACCTGAGTGAAGGTTGTAGTAAGAGATAAACTGCCTCAGAGAGGAACTTCTCTTTCCTCATTGAATATGGAGAAAAAACATGACTAACTTAGAGGAGATACCTGCATTTTGTTGGCGAAAGTTAGATTAAAAAAAGTCCCATTTTTAGAGATTGTATTTTGGGAAGAAATAATATTTGTGTTCCAGAAATGGAGAACAGGTGGCAGAGAGACACTGCCCCATTTCTAATGACACTGAAGGCAGGGGGAAGGCAAAGGACCCTAGAAGAGCACCCTGTGTGTTTGCCATGGCTTTTCCTATCAGTTACTTCACTTGACAGGTTTCTCTCTCCTTAGATCATATGATCAAATAGTCATATTACCCTTCCTGTTTTGCTATCTGTTTGCAGTGTATTAGGCTTTTACTAGGACTGAACTGTGAATACACAAAGGCACTGTAAGAACAGTCGTATACAGTAGGCAAACATTTCAAATCAAACAAAAGATAATGACAAGCAAATTTCATTTTAATGCAGTAAGATAAGCTGTTGGCAACACCTTCTCCTAGTGAATTTGTTCCATAGTGCTGTTCAGATATCAGGTGGTGACTGCCAAAACTCCTTGACACTTCTACCTGTAAACTGACTGCCTTGGAAAATCAGCCCATCGACTCAGTGATTCATAACTGTTCTGCTGAACTGAATGGGCTAAGAATTGCAAAGAAAAACTTGCACCAAATCTGAGTCACCTACACAACACAAAAGGAAAATCAGATGAAGAAGAACAGAGGGCTTCAGAAGCTCTTCTCCTTTCTAAGTAAATCTCTTTCTTGGTGGAAAGGATGACAGTACTCTGAATGCACTAGCAGAGTGTTTTGTGGTAAAACAAAAATGTGAGGATGCAGGAGAACCCAAACAATCCTGCAGTCACTGAAAAATTGTGATAGACAGTAAATAACAAAGATACAGTTGGAATTAAAAAATGAGTTCCCTTTAACATAGTGTAGTACACTCTCTCAAAAACAATGAGTTGACAGGAGGTCAGTCAAGCTTTTATAAAGATTAAAAGCATAGCTGAACAAGTTACCTTTCTCGTAGTTCCTTACAGTAGAAATAAAGAATCGCATTCAACAGTGTTTCTACTTCTGCATGTCCCTTGCTGGTGTTCCATGTAGAGAAATATTTGTGTAGAGAAATATTTGTGAGGTGCACTAAAAGATGCGTTTATTTTGGCCACTACTGCTCAGGACTGCTCCATTATAGCCAACTGAGTTGTGTACATACTACTTTCAGAACAATACAGTTCATACCACTCAGATGTTCAAGAAGCTACTCCCTTTCCTAAAGGAAATGTGAATTATTTCAGTGACTATGAAATGTTTGCAGACATACATCAAGGCAAATGTTACCATGAGCAGAACTATGGGGATTGGTGGAATACCACACTCATAGAAACCCTACGGCTTTCATTTTCCCTACAGTAGTTTACTTATCCAAAGAGGAAGGAGATAGGACTGTAAGCATGAGGTGGTAAAATATCCTATTATCTCAGAAAGAAAACTTTCAGAGTTGTCAGTGTTTACTCTCCCTCCCATCCTCTGGGCAAACAAAATGCAGTGTGGTTTACCAATGTCCTGGGGAGTGTGTGTCATACACAAATCTTTAAAAGTTCCTGTTTATTCTGAGTGGACATTTGAGATCCCAGGATACAGAATCATAGAACTAGGTCTTTCTTTCATGCTTTGCCAACAACAGATTGCTCACTATTCTGTAGTAGTATACATGTGTCTATATCAGCATTGAGATATTTGAAAGACACTGTGTAAATGAAGCTTATAGTGAAAGTAATGAGGTTTAAAATCACTCATAGCTTTTGTGACTGTAAATGATGACAGCCATCTATTTAAAGACACTGAAGAAGTCTAATGAGAAAATCAATTCCAATTCAAGTATCAATGGATAGCTGCTTATATTTTTGAGAACATAACAATTATCCTTTGCAGTTCTAGTAGTCTTACTAGTAAAAAAGAAAATACAAAGCTTTGTAATATTACTGAGTCACGCATTAGTGTGACAAGTCCTGCTTATCTTAACTTTCTGGAGCTTTAAACATGAAATCTAAGAGGGAGGAAGCAGGAAGACAATTTAGCAGTCAAGAATAGCTGGTGTGAAAGGAAGGGAGGGAGCTTTCCCCTGGAGCAGTGAAAAGATAACTTGCAAACTCTTGTTCTTTCTTTCAAAATGCACTTAAAATCAGGATAACGATTTACTGAATACTCAAGTTTTGGTACTTCAGTGAAATTATTTATGCAGATAAAATATGGTTGTTTTTTTTTTCCATTAAAAACAAACAAAAAACCCAATAATCTGCTTTTGTTCCCATTTTTTTTTCCTTAGGAACAGGTTCCAAAACATAAAGAGCAACAAGATGGTAGGTGACATGTGCATGCATTCAGGATGTACAATTCTTACTTTGTGGTAAATTTTCTATAATGACTTTAAAAGCTAGATTCACAAAAGCCTAATAGAGGTAAGTTCAAACCCCTTAGCATTCAAGTAAGAAAGTTCTGAGTTTTAAAGTGATTTTAGAAATGATCTTTTAAAAATATTCTTTCAGGGAATCAGGAAGATGTTACAGTGTTTCAGATAGCTGTGCAAATGTCACCTTTTTGTTTTTTCATGTTCAATAAAAGTAACTGAGAGCAAAATAGACCGAGTGTGCTGGGGTCTATATACACACGGAAATGCATTTTCTCCCTGTCATGGAACTAGCAACATCAACTGCACTAAGCTGTGTTAGTGTGACAAAAAAAATTATGGAGGTGCTACGTTCCTTCCCATCTTTGCTCGATTACAAGGATTAAGACTGTATAGCTCTGCAGTCTTGCCACCCAGAAGTAGAATGGAGATGTAGAGCCTTATACATTCATACAGAAATGATGGGAGCTGCCCATGGCATTTTTTTCCATAATAGTAATGAAATAGCATACTGCTGTTGCACTTCTACTCCAGAATTTATTTTCATGGCTCAAAATGCACTCAATAAGTGATGAAGCCAATTGATATTTACAAAAAGCAAATTTTTAGATCTGTGAGAAAAATATTCTACGATTCTTTTCAGTGCTGGAAAAGCCATGTGCTAGTAAAGCACATATGGCTGAACATTTCTTGGGAACTGGATTTTGATTCACAAAGAGGCCCACAAGTAGACACCATGTGATGGCAGACTCTGCTGTGAATGCAGCTTTTCCAGAAGGCAGAGTACTTGGCACAAGCCTGGAAGTCATGAGGCCTGCATGAGACTTGGATAAATCCATCTGAACCTCTGTCTTCTTTTCTTCTGAAATGGCAAGAACTACTGCTGTTCACTCTCCAATGACTGCTAAAAAGTTTAACTAATCAAGGTTAATAAAGCACATTCTCACAGCATGGGTATTTGGTTCTTTGGGACAGAACATACAAAACAGGAAATCTCAATTCCTGATTCCACCTTAGAAAATGACATTTTATTTTAGGAACATTAAGAAACTTGGAACCTGATCCTCAGAACAGCAACTTCAGTGACATTACTGAACCAAGTGGATCTATCTCAGTGGAAGGTAGGACTCTCAGATCTTAAAAAGTAGCGTTAAAAATAAAATAAAAAATAACGTGAGCTCTTTGGTTTGGTTAAGATTTTGAATCATGGAATCATTAAGACTAGAAAAGACTACTAAGATCATCTAGTCCAACTGTCAGCCCATCACCACCATGTCAACTAATTATGCCCCTCAGTGTCTCTCCATCTCCATGTTTATTGAACACTTCCAAGGATGGTGAGCCCATCACCTCCCTGGGCAGCCTGTGCCAGTACCTCACCGGTATTTCTGAGCAGAAACTTTTCACAGTATCCAACCTAGAACAGCCTGTGCACGGGATGCTATTAAGTGCTTCTTAACTAAATAGAACTTGTACTTAATGTTAGGCATGTATTTCCATGCTTTCCTAAATAGGAGTGACATCATTGTTGTTTAAGGGCTCACTCTGCCAGATTCCACCACAACTGTTATTAAAAGTATCAGATAGACAGGACTGTTTCTGAAGTTTCAAATCAGGACTTTATGTCTCCTGTGTTCAGTGAACCAATATCTCTTCAGTGTTCATTTCACTGAGTACAGACTCTCCAAACTATTTTTGCAACTGTATTTTCACAGTGTTCATTTCCTTGGCATCTGGAGAGATTAAATAACGTTGCTCATCTGCAGCAAAAGCAATAGTGTTTCTGCCAATAGCTAAGAATGAGAGCTGAAAGAGCATTCAAAATACATCTTGAATAAATGTTCAAAAACATGTCCTTAGGGTAGTTTCCTGTGTTACTGGCAAACATACTTTGTGTCTGTCTGATAAAATGGTCTGAACTATGAAAGTTTAATATTGCAAAGAGTGTTTGATGATGCTTAGGACATGGCATATGACATACTCTGAGCAATTCCCTATGCTCCTAGCTTATCATTTCTTGTCACTGAAAAACTCCAGTCAAATGTATTGATCTGTGCATCTACTTTGTTCATCTTTCAGGTACCTGGTATCTGCAGTTAATTTCTGTACTTTTGCCTCACAGCTTTCTTGGTAAGCCTGAGCATTTTTATTAACTTTTCTTTATTACTAGTATGAGATACGAAACTCCCTGAACTATTTTTCCTAAATGATTGAGTCTGTATTGAATGACTTTCATGCTACTCAGGCGAGAAGCTCTTACACTGCTACCAGTGAGGAAGATTATTAGAAAGAATGACTTAATCAGTGAAGTGTTCCTATACCTCCCTTTCTCCTTCACTTCAAACCAAGATTACATGAATTCCTAGAGACTCAGATAAATATAGAGGTAGGTGAGTAAACTTTTAGGAAATGGGTTTTTAATCAGCATGGAGTTCTGGAAGCTAAGAGAATTAAGCCAATCAAACCAAGCCAAACAAACAAAATCAAAGCAGTATTCATGCTTTAAATAAAGCTAAATCTATATCAAGTGCTATTGGGTGAGCAAGAGGACTCTGTTTTCAGAGACGTCCTTCCACAACTGCTTCCTACTTCTACTTGTGTAACTTCTGCTTTTCAGGAACTGAAAGTTTGCTGATGTATTCCTAAATGCATCTGGTGCTGGTAATGCCAGCACCATCAATAACAAAAAAAAAAAGCATTTCTAGTTCTTTCAGCTGTTGAAACATGTAACTGCCTTTTTGGATGACGTTCAGCTCTGTTCAGACAAGAGAACTGGGATCATATTAGATGACAACCCAGCAGTCAGCAATGAGTAGAATACTTTAGGCTGATGTGGATCCAGAAGTGACTTTGCATCACTTCACCATGCAGTAAAATGCTCACTGTTTTCTTTCAGGATAAACAAACCACAGTTACTATTTAAAAAAAAACTAGAAACACTCCAAAACCAATGTAAACCAAATGCCTATGAAAACTAAGCACATCCTTTTCAAACCCTACTCTAAAATGATTTCCAAAATATTCATAGATGAGTATATTTGCCCTTTTCTATTACATTCCAGTTTTCATCTGAAGAGCAACAGGAAGCAACAAGTTCATTTGTCTTACAGCTTTATTATAGCAACAAAGCAACTGAAACATTCAATGCTTGAGTTTAAGATTGTTTGTTTTCACTTCCTTCTCTTGGTCGTATTTTGAAAGAATAATAACTCCTGTAAGCTATGTCCAGAAAAAAGACTGGTTCTGCCTGCTGATGTTAGTTATTAACATCTGCATAAAGGTTTGCTGTAATGATTTCATCTAAAAGCTGTGGACACATCCAGGAAAGTAGTGATCAAAAAGAGTATTACAAGAGATGCTTCTCAGATACTCTTGCAGAACATGATCCCCTTTGTGATAATATAAACAGTCTGCATCTATGTTTTATATGCAACTTGTACCTGCATTTGTCATGACTGCTTTACAGTAGCATATTTAGTGAAGCAATTTTTCCAACCTTATTTTTTAGATCTAGAATCATTAGAAAGATTTGTAGGCATTTAAAGTGTGTGGCAGTCTCTGTATGCAGAAACTGCTCAATGTAAAACATAGAATTAGTCTCAGGAGAAAAACCAAAACAAACCAGAAACCAAAACCAAAACATGAACAAGCACACCACCAACACAGTGATTCTTTTCCCTTAACTGCTGCAAATTGTTGTAAGTTATCCAACTTATGCTACTCCTCTTTCCCAGAGTTTTCAGTAGTCTTCTGCTCAGTTTATCATAGAATCACAGAATGGATTGGGTTGTTGCATCTACTGTAGGTTAGAATCATAGAATCATAGAAAATTTGGGTTGGAAGAGACTTGAAAAATCATCTAATTCCACCATGGAAACAGTTACCACTTGTGAGATCAGGCTGCCCGGAGCCACATCCAACCTGGCCTTGAATGTCCTCAGGAATGGGGCATCCACATCTCAGAGCAATCTGTTCCTACATCTCACCACCCTCTGTGTAAAGAATTTCCTCCTGATATTTAATCTATATCTACCCTCTTCTAGTGTAAAACCATTCTTTCTTGTCCTGTCACTATCAGACCACATAAAATGTCACTTTCCATCCTGTTTATAAGCTCTCTTTAAATAGTGGAAGGCCACAATGTGTTCTCTCTGAAGCCTTTTCTTCAAGTTGAACAATTCCAGCTCCCTTAGTCTGTTTTCATAGGAGAGGTGTTCCAGCCCTCTGATAATCTTTGTGGTCCTCCTCTGGACCCTCTCCAACAGCTCCAGCAGTTCCATGTTTTTTTGTGCTGGGGGTCCCAAGCCTGGATGCAGTACCCCAAATGGGGCCTCACAAGAGCAGAGTAGGGAAGGGTAATCGCCTCCCTCTCCCTGCTGGCCACCCCTCTTTTGATGCAGCCCAGCATACAGTTGGCCTTCTGGGCTGCAAGCAGACTCTGTTGGCTCACATCTGGCTTTTCATCCACCAGAACCCTCAAGTCCTTCACCGTAGGGCTGCTCTTGATGAGTTTTTCTCCCACTCTGCATTTAGCCGTGTTGAAACTCATTAGGTTCATATGGGTTCACTCTTCAAGCTTGTTTACATGTCTTTATAGCTTCCCTTCCTACTGTCACATCAATTGCACCACTCAGCTTAGTCCCATCTATATATTTGATGACGGTACACTCAGTCCCATTGTCTATGTAATTGATAAAGATGCTGAAGAGCACCAGTTCCTAGAAGGACTCCTGAGAGGCACCACTTGTCACTGGACTCTGCCTGGACATAGAGCCATTGACAACAATCCTCTGGCTGTGACCAACTAACAGATTCTTTATCCACTGAATAATCAACTCTTCAAACCTCTCAAATTTAGAGATAAAGGTGTAGTTTGGGACCATATTAAATCTTCACACTGGTCCAGCTAGTCCATTAATTGTTCTTCTTTTGTCCAGAGATGCCAATAGTCCACAGTGGAAGGCCACCTGATTGGACAGACATGATATGCCCTTGTTAAAGCCACGCTGATTGTCTCATATCAACTTGTTGTCTCGTGATTTAAAAGGAGAAGCTGGAGGATCATGGTAGCCGTGGGATACATGCTGTTAGATCTTACAAGCCAGGTGTAGTACTTTTTCGGGAAACATTAAAACTGTCAACAGTAATATAAAGGGATGCTATTTTGGAGGCTAAAAAGGATGAGTCCTGCTCAATTCCTACAGGGTATTTCTTTTCTGCTAGAAAAGAAGCAGGAATTTAAATTAAGCGGTAGGCCCACAAATCATCCACAGTATTTAAATGTTAATTGAAACTTTGGCTTCCGTTCGGACTGGTAACTGGAAGAGGTAACTCTCTTCAAGATACACTTTGTTCCAGAGGGAGCTGCCCCTCAGTTGTGTAGCCAAGAAACAGTTCATGTCATTTGGCTTTGAGGTCAGGGATTGGCTCATGATCCCCTTTTAATTAGCAGCATAAACACTGCTTCAAAGAACATATGTGGGTGTCAGACCTCATTAGGGGATTTGTGGTTCTGACTCCCAAGTGAGCAGAGTCAGCTCTGTTATAGCAGAGGCACCTACAGTCTAGAAAGGGAAGGATTTAATTAACCAGCCTTAATGGAAGCACTCCTCTGAGGTGTCTCTCTTACCCTTAGCAATTAGTCTGCATCCTTATTTTACTCAAGATTTTGGTTTACCTGCTAGGTAGACAGGAACATCAAAAGTAGACATTTCCTACTGCGTAGGCACCCACCTCCCCTATTGCATGCACTTCTACACTCCATGGATAGCTTTTCTTTTCTTCTTTCTCCTTTTCTTTTTTTTTTTTTTTTTTTTCCACCAAGCTTAGAACTAGAATATCTGCTCATGCAGTCTCTGATGATGCAAATTTAGATAAAAATCAGAAGCTTCCTGGTTAGAACTGCTTAGAAGTGGTTGAGAGACGAGGAAGAACAGAAGCTTAGTACGTAGTTGGGAAAATAATGTCCCAAAATTTTACAAAATCAAATAATATCATGATAATCCTATTCCTTTGCTATTTTTTGTTATAGTAGATGCCATCAATGCTGCTTTTTCTTTCACCTTCTAAGGCATCCATGCCAACTCAGAGCTCACCACAGATATGTGGTAGCTTACTTTCACAGTCCTTGCTCTCAAACCTAATGCTTCAAGGTCAGCTTCTATGGTAAATTCAAAGAAGAGGATGCCAAAGAAAATTTACAGAGATATTACCCTTTCAAGTACATACAATCTAAAACCTGACTGCTCTGTAGATTTTAATGTACAGTTTAATGTTTTTTTTTCCTTGTTTTTCAGACCTGAAGCCGTTCAGGGTAGGGATTTATTCTTGATGTATCTAATTTTATTTCCCTACTAATGACATGTACATAGCAGCTGAGCAACAGGTGTGATTCTGCAGTAACAGCACAGAATCTCAGAAAATTATTTTATTTACAGTACTTGGAGGACAACATACAAAAATATTGAAGATCTTGGTTTCTGACAGACAGGGAAATGCATGCTTACTTTATCAATATATACTTTCAGAACAGATCATCTGGCTCATTATTATCCTTGTGCATCACTACAATATAATATAATACAGTCTAATACCATGAATATAATAATAACTTGGTGAACCCCAGTACTCTCAGTTTTCTCCCATACTCTCTCCTCTTCTAAATGATAAATACTTGCACATATTAATGTACACTAAGGACAACATTTTTTTTCTTATTCTAGACAAATATTTTCTGCTACCTGAATTTTGGTCATACATGCATCAGCTTGACTCCAGAACATTCTAGGAAAGTCCATTGTCCTTTGGGATAAGAGTCAGCATGTATGAGATAAGGACGGGATATGTGATACCTTCTAAAGCACTTCTAAAGTCTCTGGAGATCTTTTAAGATAGCTCTCTGGTTAGAGCTTGAAGAGTATAGGGCCAATAAGCTATCTTACACTTATCACTTTTATATGAAAAATAACAAAATGAAAAAATTAAACCAACCTGAAAATTGTTTTTTAAAGTAAAAATGTATCAAATTCCTGTCTTGTTCATACCAATTCTCACCACACAGAGAATGTTTTTATCTTTCTCCTTGTGCAAAATTATTTTGGCAGCTAGGAAGTTGCCTCAGGATATCAAAAAGACATTTCTTCTCAAAAATGAGTGCTTAACCCAATAACATAAACACATGAAGGGCTTGCAAGAGGGAGAGAAAAAGGAAAGGGACTGCTTTAAACACCCTTTCTTGTGCTAGGATTTGAACATAGTGACAAAAATGCAGTCTGGGCAAAGGACAGATCAGTACTTGCTATGGAGATCTCCTTCCTTCAAACAAGTGCTCTTCCCATCAGTTGACTTTATTTTCGTCCTCTTTCTCACCTTTCCTCCCACTTCTGTTTGATGCATCTTGCTGCATGACATGAAGATACAAAATCTTATTCAGCTCACAAAATAAAGAGCAACACTTCAGAAGCGGCATGTAGTAATTTCTTTATGGATACCTGAACTTCTTAAAGACCCTTTGCTCATTACCTGATTTCAATGTTAACACAAGATAACCCCAGCTCCTCAGTAGATATGAGTAGATCATATGGAAAAGTGCCTTCAGATTTGGATTAGAAAGTCTTATTTTTCCACGACTTGCAAAATGTTTATCTGTGTTCATTAGCATCAGAAATTACTACCTGCTTTGCTGTAGTTCCCGTAAGATTTAAGAAGTGATTCTGTTGTGCTAGGCTGCATGAGTACATGGTTAAGTTCGTTTAAGCAAAGACTGTTTGGTTAAGCAAAGATGTTTGGTTAAGCAGGGAAAAGGACACAGGTTTTCTGATTCCTAGTTTACTCTACTGACTGTTTACTTATGTCTCAGCATCAGTTCTGCTATGTTCCTCCAGCTGGAACAACTTTATTCATACGACAAGGTGTACAAACGGAGTTCAGGCAATACATTCACTGAGTCTGCCAGCTGCTTCAGACGAGGCTTGCTGTTGTTATTGCATGAAGTCCAACTTCCTTCCAGCACACAGACACTGCCACAATACAGACACCTAATCCTTCTGCAGAGGCGTGGGCATGTACCACGGGTTTCCCAGTGGTACTGAGGTTTTTATGAAAGACATTCATTTTCAGTGCTCTCTGATTTTGTCAGCAGGCTACCACATGCCACGAGGCAGCTTTTCATGTATCTTTTTCTCCCAGAGGAAAAAATAAAAGCATTTCACAACAAACTCATCCGCTTTGTGGAACTAAGGAAAGGTTTCAGGACAAAGTGGCAGTTCACTGATTCACAAAGGATTAAAGGGATATGCAGGAGATGTGCTTTATAAGTCTTTTTTTTTTTTTTTTTTTTTCCCTAAGAGATGGTCTGCTTTTATGTAAACTGCCTTTCATCTTATCATATATTGTTCACAGTGAGGATATAAAGTAGACAGGATATTGAGTGAGGCTGCAAAATGATGCAAAAGTTAACACAGCTCTTTTCTGCAGTTTATGCTCCTCAACAGTGTTGAAATGTTTCAAGTTTTCCACTTCTCCATTTCTTTCTTGGAAGCTACTTTGTGCTTATATAAACATGACAAGCACCTGTGATTTATATTTTGAAGCAAGACATGAAGTTGAGCAAACTTTTGGTTTAGTCTGCAAGAAGGCTGTAAGCTTACTCTTTGGGAAACTGATGAGACTTGCTGTGGTGTTCTCCATCACATAAATGCTCCTTGGCTATAATTTCATAGTGTATTGTATACTTAAATGGGACTTTTATGAATGCCTAAGTCTTTTTATTAAAATACAAGCTCATTATACACTTTCTATTAAAATATACACTCAATTCTATACAAAGCAATTGAGTGCCAGGGAAACCTATCACTCCATTTGTCTGAAATACCTTGCCTAGTAGATGGCATTTCAATTCCTCTTCAGAAAGTATGACATCAACATTATTTTTAACAGAATGTCCTGTGCACTGAGTTTGGAATTCCACAAAAATACACAATACCCTCCTTCAGAGAATTCATTTTATTTCAAACTATTTTCTCTCACTGACATCATATAAACTGCTTTCTGTAATAGACTGTAAGATTATGCTTTGTGAAAATAGAATAATGAATCCTCAATTTAAACAGAACTTAATAGGAAAAGAGATTGTATCATGGAGATACAATTTGTCCAGCATCTAATTTCAGAGGTCTTAAGAGTTTGAGGCAAAAGCAATGGGATCTGCAAGTACTTAGTACATGAGAAAAACATGCCCATATTGTTAGTCTGTGAATAATTACATTTGGCTCTTCATCAAAGAGCATCACTCAGTAATTCACTTACAAACCGTAGGCCTGATAACAGAGCCACAGATTTGCCATTGGCTATCAGCTGCCAGGCTGTTAGTACAGAGTTAGGTATGGCAGATGCGTGACCTCCTACCCAACCTCAGATCTCCATATGGATGAGACTGTATCCGAAGTACTAAGGTGTCTTGAGAAGCGAGATAAGCTCTGCTAACACTCAGCATAGCTTCTGGATCAGACTTCACTTACAGCAACCAGATCAGAGCATACCTGAAAGGGCTCGAGCCCATCTGCACCCACCCAAGTAGTTGCAGCTGTAGATCAAGTGGGATGGGAACCATCACTGCTATTGCGTTCCTTTTATAGAGATGGAAGCAGGTTTGTATACTGTGATTTCTGATCCAGCTAGCAATGAAGCAACATCATTATGTCTGATGTTTTTTCCCTTCTCTTATGTATACAAAAATCCTTCCTGTTGTATATGTATACATAATCAGAGTTGCATAATTCATTCCAGTCAACGACTGCCTAGAAAAACATGGGTTAGATTAAAACACACTTTTATGATTACTTTGGCTTAAAAAGATCACACTTTTTCTAAATCAATTTTCTTTCTGAGTTCTGGAACTTTCTCTTCAATTACTGCTTGACATTTTAAAGGAGCTGAACAGAATATTAGCAGCATTGTGAAAAAAAAAAAGGGTTATACACTGAGGCTGGAATTGGAGTATCTGCTTGAGAAGCAGTAAAAGAAAGTCTTTTATACAGGTCAAGAGTCAGTAAGCATTTTTCTAAAAATATATACAACATATTTTTATTGGCTCAGTGAAATTCACATTTGGAAAGTAAAGAGCACTTATTCAGACACTGGAATGGGCTGCCCAGGGAGGTGGTAGAGTCACTGACTCTGGAGGTGTTCAAGGAACATTTAGACATTGTGTTGAGGGACACGGTTTAGAGAGAGCTATTGGTGATAGGTGGATGGTCGGGCTGGATGATCTTGTAGGTCTTTTCCAACCTCGGTGATTCTATGATTCTATGATTCTATAAGGGTATCCAGAAAGGAAGATACTATAACCTCCTGAAGGAAGGGTTGAAAACACATCAGTAAAAACACACTGGTATATTTACTGTTATTGCAAAAAAGAAAAAAAATAAAAAAAATAAAAAAGGTTCCAAATATTCCAGTTTATGTGTATTGTAGCTGACATTCAGATTATGTTTGCTGCTGCTTCTACAGTTGAAAAGCTCAGTCTTGGATAGAGGCTTGCTTAGAAACATCTGTGCACAGTCTGCAAAGCACGAAGGTTGGATGGATTGCTGGATTCAGTTTAGGAATATTGCTGTGGGCTTATTCATGCCACAGGTCTGGCCAAACAGACAAAGAAGTAATATTTCTTTTTTTTTTTTTTTTGGAGGAATAACATAAATCTGAGGTACAAGGAGTGAACAGAATCGTAGAAGGAATATTATTTTCATTTTTTAACAAAGAAAAAAATATTATTTTCATTCTTTTAACTCAAAGAATAATCACAACAAAAATTTAAAGCAAAAGTACAAGCATAAGGAAAGAGCTCTACATAGCAGAAAAATCATGTCTGACATGGAAAAATATTATCCTTTAGCTATGCTTGTAGAACTAAAACAACGTGCTTAAGTATCATCATTTGATTAGATTCTAATATCTAATCCTTCTTTCAAGCACTCCACCTTACCAAGCAGCTCTCTGGTATCTACACGCAGCTGAGAAGACTGCAACAGCTGTGCTTATGGGTAACGTGTGCAGCAGGCACTGCACTCTTGGGAAGAAATGGGACTGTCACATTGGCCAAACCATAAGTTAAAAATGACTCTGTATCTCTACAGCAAGTTTGAAGTTCAAGCATTCATTGTGCAAACTTCTTGATGTGGTTCAGAGAGCCCAGTTTATACTTCTATCCATTTTTATTTTATTTTCATAGGAACCAATGAAGGATAAGACAAACAGTTGGTTCATATGTATGTATGCATGCCATCATTTCATGCTCTGCTCGAGGTAATGCATGAATTATGAAATGTGTTTAGCCCTACTTTAAAAAACAAAGTAAGAATTCACTATTCTCCCCTCCAGATCTAAGTTCATAAATTCTTTGTCATCACAGTTACAGAGATTAGTAAAAAAAATAATTAAATTCTCTTCTCAACTATCTGAGCTATTTGTATTCTAAAACATTAGTCCAGGTTCTTCTGCTGAGAAATAAAAGCCACAGAAGTCAGGGACTCATTCAAAGAGGCAAATCTGGGCACCTAAATGTTTACAGCTCAAGATGAGATCGACAAAAGCGAGTGGCTGAGGACAGACTTTCCCCAGTAAAGCAAAGAAGAGTTAAATCTAACCCAGAAACCATATAGTAGTTTTCAGCCAATGCTATTCTCGGAGTACATTACTTTATCTCTTACTATGCTCAAACTAATAAAACTTGTTATGCAAACCATAATCTTGCAACACTTGCAAAATTTAGACTTAGACCAGAACATTAAGAACATAATAAAAGTCAAAGACTGACTGGGTTATGGGACTGAATTACAGGAAAGTTAGAGGGTTTTATCTTGTAACTGAGAAGGGAAGGAAAATATCTTTGAGAAAAAGGTTTAGAGTTACTTTTCATACACCAGCTCAAGAACTGAGACCAAAACTAGTTTGAACAAAAGGAGGTGGGTTTTCATTGAAGAGTCATTTCTGGGGCTTAGCAACAAGGAGACAAGAGTAGATTGCTTTCATGCATCTAAAGAAAGGAGAATGAAAGTGGGTCACGGAGAGTCCTCAGATACTCCCATATATTCAGAAATGAAAATAGCTTTGGTTCCTCATGAAAAACAGCAGTTTGACTCTATTTTAAAGCAATCTGTGTGGCCTTGTTGTGTTTCACATTGCCCTGGAGAAGACTTGCCTCACACAAAATTGATACTGGCAGAAGTGGTTTTGTTCTCTTGCATAGTTCATACAGTTTTCTCCCAGCGAGACAGTGGTCAAGTAAGTGACACTTTGGGAACTATTTAGTAATACTTGGTTAGTTGATGCTAATTACAGTGGAGACAGCAAACTTACAGAATCATAGAATGACCAAGGTTGGAAAAGATCATCCAAGTCCAACCGTCCTCCTACCATTTTCCAGTAAACCATGTCCCTCAGTATGATGTTTAAACACTTCTTGAACTATCTCCACAGACAGTGACTCCACCACCTCCCTGGGCAGCCCATTCCAGCACCTGACCACTCTTTCAGAGAAGTTTTTCCTAATATCCAACCTGAATCTCCCCTGGTGCAGCTTAAGGGCATTCCCTCTTGTCCTATTGCTAGTTACATGGAAAAAGAGGCCTTACCTCCATCTCAGCACAAACTCCCTGCTAGCAGTTGTAGAGAGCAATAACGTCTCCCCTGAGCATAGAATCATAATCAGACTTCCTCAGCCACAAGAAAACAGCACTACCACAGCCTGCGGTTGAAATGAGTTGATTCTGTTGATCCTTTGAGCATAGAAAAAGACACCAAATTGCTCACAGCTTGGGTTTCCTTCTAAAGTTTGTTGGCATCCAGTGGGAAAGACACTTCACAAAAAGAGTTAAAACAGCAAAACCATACATTGACAAAATTCTGATGTATTGAAATAACACATTATAGCGGACCAGAAAAATTTACAAGGGAAAAACACTGCTTTTTCTCAGAGTTCAATGCACCAAAAATGCTTAATTCTCGAGTTCTTGACACATTTTGTGGTGTTCAATATAAAGTGCAAATCACAGCATTTTCGCACTTCTTTAACATGCTGTCATTATATTTGAACAACACTGGAAAAGAATTGGAGTCTGGAAAATGGCACTGCAAAGAAAACATTTTCCAAGTATATGCTGCCCTCTTGCGTACAACTCAGAACTGCCACCAACAAGCAGTTTGCAACCCGTCTCAAAACTTCAGAGCAATGTGGGGCTGTGTTAATGCAGATAATGAAGAAGCAAGGATATAAACGTGGCACCAAGGTTAGGTCGCAGACGTTAGCTCTGCCTTAGCACTGCTCATACCCGACACAGGTGATGAAATGAAAGCGTCTGCCTGCCTCTGCTGTAGGTTAGATTCACAGTTCACACAAGAAATTTGGATAGAAGATCCTACCTTCCATGGGCAGGGACACCTTCCAAGCACCTGGCTTACTCAAAGCCTCATCAAACCTGAGCTTTAGTACTTTCAGGGATGGAGAATCCACATCTTCTCTGGCATGGTGGAACACGCTGCCTGTTCCAGTGCCTCAGCACCCTCATGGAAAAGAATTTCTGCCTAATATCTAGTAAATTATCTCTCTTCTAGCTTACAAATGTACCCCTTGACCTGTAACTTCACTCCCTCATGAAGAGTCCCTCCCCAGCAATTTTGTAGGCCCCTCCTCAAGTACTGGAAAGCCACAACAGGCTCACCCTGGAGCCCTCTCTTCTCCAAGCTGAACAAGCCCAGTTCTCCCAGCCTTTCTTCACAGAAGAGGTGCTCAGCCCTATGAGCACCTCTGTGGCCTGCCTCTTTAACCACTCCAAAAGCAGCATGTCTTTCTTGCACCGTTTGCCCCAGTCCTGGAGGCAGGTTCTGTAACTCTCCTTGTCATGGGCAAATAACGAAGCTCCACCAGATTTGGCTCTGCATCCCTGTCACAATCAGTCTGCAGGAAAAATAAACAGTTCGGGTTAACTGAAATAGAGCAAGAAATGATCAACTTCTTTAGCCAGTAGTAATTTTTCTAATTAGTTTCTTATGAGCAAGATGAGTTCCACGCACACCTGCAGAAATACTCACTTGTGCTGAGGTGATTTCCATGCTGGAAATTTTCTTGAATCTTATCAATACATATATATCTATTTCATTTTACTAAAACTGCAAAGATACTACTGCATTCCTGTCCAGTCACATCTCCCCCTAAAAAAGGCTTTACTCACCACTAACTTAATTCCTCTCTGTTTTATTTTATTTTTTACTTTGTCTTTTTAATAAAAACAGACCCTCAGGAAAATTCAGGGCTAAATCCATAGCAAAAGAATGGCTTTGTAGCTTCATACACAATCTCTGTTTCCTACTGCATCACATTTGCACTTGCAGAATTTCAACATTAAATTGAAAAAACAACATCACAGTAAGTTTGTTTAAAAAATAATGCTTACCTGTCTTCTAGGCACATTATGCCTTCATGATATGCTTTTTAAAAAAATCATATGTACTTAGTTACTAGCTGCAAAAATGCAGCATAATATAAATACTAAGGATGTAGTTCATATTACTTAGTCCAGGATGTAGTAGCAGATGTTAATTGCTAAATTATGACAATGCTTACATTGCATGCTCAAGAACAGTATTATTGCTGAAATAGATTCTTTATTTCTGAACATTCCAAAACAGCAGTATACACAGTTGTAATCAAATATTAAGTCATATGCCATTATAAGAAAGCATTGATTAGTGCAACTGGATTTTGTAAAAGATCTATCAAAAAGATTTATCCACATTAAAACTCATTTTCCATAAGCAACTGTTAATAAAACATTACAATTTTATTCTTTGTAATAAAGTACTGAAAACCAAACATAGTCGTAGAGATCACCGTATCTTTGTGAGTGCAGTGTGACTTATGATGCCATTTTAAATACAAAACACTATGACAATAAATTAACAATTGAACAAATGGTGAAAAAGACCAACAAAACCATGCTGACCCTGCTGGATGGCAGTCTCCAGTGAGTGCTACTTTTTTGCGCTTTCGCAACATAAATATACTGTTTCGTATTGCCAATGGTACAATTCTGCAAGATACGTTCCTAGTGCTAAAAAAGTACATTACCTCAAAAATATCATTTATGGCACAGAAAAGTTAAATCATCTCTCTGTTGTTCAAGGTTCAGGCAAGTTTAAAGGAACTCAAGTATACAAAATAAAATATACTGGAAACACTAAAAAAAATTCAAGCACATATGTAAATCCCCCCCCAAAATTCAAAATAAAATACACAATGCCTTTATACTGAATAAATTATCTCCGAATTTCAGTATGGCAAAACTGCCCCAAAATCATTTACTCCAAGTTCTTTCAAAGGAAATATTCTGGAACTTTGCACATATATAACACTTTCTTCAGTTCTGCACAACAATTCTGCCATTGTTAGTCTGATGCAGCTGTTCAGGAAACTGATTAAGTGCAATATTTAGTATCTGATAAGATGTTCGTTTTTTAAAAAACAGCATTGCATTATGGATGTTTACATATTAAAATCCCAGGGGATATAATATTGCATGATGCTCCTTTCTCAAATCATTGTTACCCAGCCAGCTGGGTAATGAAATCTGCATTACTTATTTTCCATTGTTCGTGGGCATCGTTCATCAATAGCAGCCATCTCTCCAGTTCCCATCCCGCATCGTGCTGAGTGATGAAAGTGGCTTTGGAGGCTGAAGAAAACTATGGAACAATGACAGAAAAAGACAAAGAAAGTCATATTTCACATGAAAGACTGAGGTAAAAAAAAAATTCTACTTCCTTCTGTAATGATACTGGCTGTGTGGCTTGCTTGGAGACACCATTGTGGTATAATCCTGGCTCCAAGCAAAGGAAACTATAAAGATCTATGGTGAAATTAAGATCTCCAGCAAGATCCCATTCCTGTTACTGGATAAAAGGTTTACAGAAAGGGATTTACTGAATAATTCTCACATGATGCATGAAATCCCCCTAAGTGGGAAGACTTGATTCTTCAGAGCTAAGCACCCTGAAGAATACAAACACAAATCTATACATATTTTTGTCACTATGGACAACAGATCTTCCAATAGTAAAAGACAGCAGAGATGTAATGGGAAATATTTCCCAAAAAGCTGTTCTTTTCAGTGTACTCTCAAAACACCCTAAAGCACTATGCAGGCACTAAGGAATTGAGGCATCTTATCAATGGAAGAACCATACTGAGCCCTGCTCCAGACCTTATCCATGATAATACATCTCCATCACTCAGCCAGATTCAGAGAGCTGCCCGTTCCTACACCACTGCCGATGCAGAGAGCTGGCAATCCTTCAGCCACACACACTCACACTTGGGCTCTAACTCTCACTAATGAACAAGAACTTCTTAAAAAACCATTGTCTACCAACTTCCAAACCTTCCGGGTTTTTGCTAGCAAGGTAACTGTTTCAAGTACTATCAGAGAACAAATGAACAACTATCTAACCAACCTAACTTATCAACTCAATAGTAATGAGGTGACCATATTTTAGTTACATCACAACTTCCTGAAAGCAAACTTCTCTGCTTTTCCTTTATCAGTAAATTCTGTAACTTACTGATGCTTTCTCTCCCTTTCAAATGCCCTCGCACAGATGAGACATTCTGGGTTAGTTGAGACCTGCCTAGTCACTGCAGACTTGTCTGGAAACTGGGACTGTTGGCTGACCCTGGTCCCAGTGCTGCTCTGCTCTTGTTTCATTGTTGTGAGATAACAAGGCTATTGTATGTGGCTTCCAGCTCACCCTGCCCATGCCATCATGCTCCTGAGTGGAGATGGAACATGGACGGCCAGCAAGTAGGGGAAAGGAGTTGGAAAGGTGGAGCTGTAAACCCAGTCCCAGAGTGTGGACTTGGAGAGAACTGGGGACTGAGGCATTCATTTAAAAGGGAAAAAATGCTGCCTTGCTTTTAAGATTAAATGTATGGAGATGGAGTGTACTCATTACAGTTTATTTACACTGCATTTGAATGCTTTTATCTCTGATAGCATGGGAAGAGCAAGTAACATTTAGCCATGTTGATTATCTTGGCTATAAACTGTCAAAAGTACTCCCTCGTGTTTGGTTCTGTGAAGTACTTAAGTTTTCTAACACAGGGCCTACATAAAGTGTCAAACAATTTATTTTACGTAGAACACCAGTAACTTGGCTACATAAAAGTCTGGCTATAAATAAAAAATGAACAGCTTTGTTCTGAAAGAACAATTCTTCCAGAACATGTGATTTATTAAAGAAAAATAAAGATCTTTTCTACTTCCAGTGAAGTTATGATTAAAAAGACTTTTATTTTATTACACGCTAATAGAAATTAGACTTTTCAACAGATAATTGGAAATACCATTCCTCAGAAATGACTGTAGTGACAAAATCAACACAGAAAATCTTCCTTTCGTGGTTGACTTCCTTCCAAGAAAATTTCAGATGCACTGAAGCCACACTTATTTTCCAAATGAATAAATAAATGAAGTTGTTTGCTGAGTTCCAATCTGCCTGTGCTTTTAGAGTCCTACAGACTTGTTATTTACACAGTGCTAACACTATATGTCTTCCAGCATCACTGGCAACACATGACATGGCTAAAGTACACTTGCAGATGGGAAGATATGAGTCCAGACTTTCTGGACTACAAATAGATCTGTTACCAATTTGAATCAGCTTCTAATAAAAACAGTGTTGAGAGTAGGGTACTCCACCCTCCCACTGACATCTCCCTATTTTGTTTTTCTTTAACACTGCCTGCTGTATGAAGTTTCAAAATAGCAAGAGACTGGTCCTTGTGGCCCACAAAGTCTCTTTCTCACATGTTGCTATGAAAGATTTAAGAGCTCCGTAGAACATGAAGTTGAGGAGAAAAAATAAAATAAAAAAGAAATAAAAAGAAAAACCTTTACTATGAAGAACTCTAACAGAGAGAGTTCCAGCAGAGAGGAAAGAAGGTTGTAACAGAAATCTCATGGTATTGTCTTCATCAAAGAAGAAATCTGACAGCTCTTTATCAAAGTTTCACCACAGTTGGTCAAAACCTGTTGTCAGTCACTTTGGTGTAATCCCTGAGAAACTCAAGCAAACAGAGAATGTGAGCTACTGAAATTGCCAGTATCTAGTGAAAAACAGAAATAGCGAAAGTTAAACAGTGATAGTTCATCCAACAGAAAAGCAGGCAGTGATGCAGTGGGCTTTCACAACAGGGGGGATGCAAGCAATGGGAAAAAAATAGAAGAAAGACTTGACACCAGTTGATAAAAGTTTCTCTGAGAAACTTCAACACATATTAATCATAGAATATACAGCTAGAAGTTTAACTCCCTTCTGTGATAAGGTGCTGAAAACATAGTTTCCTTCTTCAGGTTTATTTTATTGCTTATTCTAAAAAATTACTTGGAAACAATCCCATGTAAAATGTAAGAATTCATTTATTTAGCAATAAAGCTCACTGCCAGTACACAATACTTCAGGATTCCTAGTTTGCCTATTGTTTCCCAGCTGGAACAGACAGAATGCTGGTTTAACACAAGACCAAGACATCCAAGATATCTCCTTCCTCACGTTCCAATGCTGTAACATCACAAGTTGCATTTTTAAAGTCCACTGCTTTTAACAACAGGCAGGCAAGCCTTTCTCAGTGTTATCCCGTGAGCTTGGATCAGCAGTAGGCACAAGTCTGGAAGATGGTGAGTCAGACATACTAATAATACAAGATGTTTTGATTTCATATTGACGAGTAGCATTCCATTCTAACATAATTAAATTCCAGCAATTATCACAGTTTACTACCAGCAGGCAGTGTCCATCACTACTTGTGGAGAGAAATCTTCCACCATTCACTGACTCTCTTTAATAGTCCAGCTTCATACACCATGAAAAAACAAAACACAACTATCCAAACCAAAGCTATTTACACAAGGAAGGTGGCCTGTTTTACTCTTACCTTCGAACTGGCTGTGCAATTTTACTTCTGGGTATGCCACTTCCATTGATGGCCAAGGAGGGTCTTGGAAGAGCACTGCGCCCCAAAATCCCTTGACTGGCAATCTTGTTTGGCATTGGGATTCCACTGTTGGAATGTAACTGTAGATTGTTGGACACTGGAATACTACTACTACCTTGTACAGTTGGGCTTACGTAGGCAGTAGCTTTGAGAGGCTGCCTGACAGATACGGGAAAATGTCCCACACTGTGAACTCTGTGTTGAAGCTGTCCAGGAGATGGAACTGTTTAAAGAGAGGTATAAAAGGAATTAACGAAGTCAATACACAGCAAATGAGGCAAGGTAATAATGCTAATCTCTAGTTAGATTTAAATGCAGATAAACACATCTTTATGCAATTAACTTGCTAATCGTAAACTGCTGAATAACCCCTTGGATCCAATACTGTGCCTGGTAACATTACACTGATCTAAAATATCCCATTTCATCCCCATACCAACCCAAAAACCCATGCCTTATTCATCCATCTTTCTCCCCCTCAAAGAGGTTTCATTAATTATTAAAAGCAAACTAATTCCACTTACGCAATTAGAGCCTTAAAACTGCTAAAAATGTATTAATTGCCCTTAAGATTATTTAGATGTTATAAAGTTGTTTGTAATAAGAAAAATCAAAAGGCAGTAAAAATGTCTGAAATATAACAACATATTCCATGGCTGGCGTCATGCAAACTATCATTTTAAATCAGTGCTACCTATTTCAGAAGTTTTATCTACGCAATCCTGCCCTCTGGTGTACATCAGAAAAGCATTTGCTTCAGAATTCATGTATCTGAAGCTAATCATCAAACACCTGAAGCACTATAACTAACAACTGCACAGAACACTTTTTCAACTCTTTGAAAAAGGGCATCTTAAAACCATTTAAAGGCACAGAAGAAAATAAAGATACACGATTCCGTTAAACAAGATTAGCAGGGTATTGCTGTGGAACCTTTCTAGTAACACACTTCATTAAAGTGTGTTAAACACCCCAACAAAGCCACTTGGTAAATATGCATTTTAGAAGAGGTACCTGATACACACATTCATATACATACATAAACACAGAGAGAAACATATTTTTTAAATTAGTAATTAAAAGTAAATTCTCAACAAACTAGCATGCAAGTTTCAAGTGGGACCCTGAACATCTTTCTATTCCCCTACTAGACATGGATGAAAATAAAGCAAACTAAATCCAGCACAATGGTATATTTCGAAGAAATATTCAATTTAATAATTCTGAAGATTTTTGAAATACTGTTCAAATTTGAAGGATTCAACAGGACTTCTGTGCCAATTTTTCCCTCCAAAACTTCACAGGAAATGGGAGGCAGAAGTACAGTTTCTTCTCCTGAGTCAAACAACATTCACTTTTTCCACTTCCTATAAGAGTACCTCAATTATCATGCTAGAAAAGACTGCCTTGGTTCTTGATCTGTCTTGCTGACATTCTACATTAATAATTCAACAAATGATAGATCAATACTGCCACCCATCTAGAAGTCAACTCAATTAAACCGATTACAGAGTCATTTTAAGTTGCTCACTCAACATGTAGTACATACTTGAGGAATATAACTCTCCATTTTCCACGAAGTGGCTCCACTTCAAGAGGAGAAAGATCATGTTTTAAGACAATATTTATATGGTGCAATGTAAATACAGCACTGTGCAAATTACTAAGAAAGCAATGTTTTAAATTCTAGTATCAAAACTATGAATTAGTGATGTGAATTGTGATGAATTAGTGATTATGAACTTATGAATTAGTTTGTTTATTGGTGCTTCTATGCTACTACTATTACTGCAATTTTAGTTTTAAAGTTAGTAAAAAATTAGTGGGCAAAGAAAATAAAGACTGTGATAAAGCTGACTAATGCATAAGAAGATCAACCAGAATTTGTTTTCCAAAATAGCGGCTTTAAAATCTTGAATTATATTAAGATCTAGTATAAAAGGAATACATTCTTCCTTTGATTTTTCATGAAGTGAAAACTTTACAAAAGCTTTGCAGTTGCTGGAACATATACTTAACCGTTCTATTGATACCTCGCACACAGCCAAAGAACATGGGTACTTACTACATGACTGCATCCTTGCAATCCCATTACTAGCTCCATGTAGATTGGAATCAAAGCTCTGACTGTTCCTCACAGTGACTGGAGAACTAGCAAATCCAGTAGTACTGTTAATGGTGGGGGTACTTGGCATCCGAGCTAGATTAGGCATGCTTCTTCGAAGTTTATCTGAAGCAAAAGAGCACAATATTCATAGTCATGTCAGAATTTACAACAAACACAAGAAGTTTCTGAATAATTTCTGTAAAAAAATCAAAATTAATACCAAATCGATTCAGCATAAAGGAAAGTTTTGGTCAATAGGGACAATATGAATACATTATTGACAGCCTACTAATTGAATGAGTCCTTCTGACTATTGTAATATCACAGTTATTCACAAATCATTTTAAAAACACCAACAGGGAGTACATTCTGGGGATTACAAAGACTGAAACACTGAAGTGTCATAGTAAGAATGAGTTTAATATAAAATAGCTCAGATGAATCATGACCTGAATGCACCTAGATTCATAGATTCATAGATACATTAGGTTGGAAAGGACTTACATCTAGATCATCTAGTCCAACCATCCTCTCACCACCATCCCTACCCACCAAGCTACTAAATCAAATCCCTTTACACCTCATCTAAACGCTTCTTGAACAGCGCCAGGGACGGTGCCTCAACCACCTCCCTAGGCAGGCCATTCCAGTGCCTGACCACTCCTTCAGAGAAAAAATTTTTCCTCAAATCTAATCTAAATCTTCCCCAGCGCAACTTGTGGCCATTCCCTCTCGTCCTGTCACTAGTTATCTGGGATAAGAGGCTGACCCCCTCCTCACCACAGCCTCCCTTCAGGAAGTGGTAGAGTGCAATGAGGTCTCCTCTGAGCCTCCTTTTCTCCAGACTAAACAATCCCAGCTCCCTCAGCCGCTCCTCATAAGACTTGTGCTCCAGACCCCTCACCAGTTTTGTTGCCCTTCTCTGAACATGCTCCAGGGCCTCGATGTCTTTCTTGTACTGAGGAGCTCAAAACTGAACACAGTACTCAAGGTGCGGCTGCACCAGAGCTGACCTGTTTCTTTGTAGTGAATAAAAAGCAAGGCTGAAGTGACAGTCAGATACGGATATTTATATTGTGGGTGTCTAAAGACATATAAGATGAATCCATAGTAAGTGACTATGTCTTGTTTTCAGGTGTTAACATTCTTTTTCTGCAGGGTAGCCATGCACAAAAAGAATGTTGAGAATTGATGCTGTCATTTGCTTGGAGACCTGAGCTGACATCATGGTTTTCAAATCGGGTGGTTCCCCCTCCTATCACATTTATGGTGGGCATTTTCAGAGCAGGCCTGTAGAGTAAGGCCCTGAACACAAAGAAAGCTGGAAATGAAATGTATGGGGGCAAGTTCAATGGCTAACATAACTATGGAAATAACAAGTCACGCAATAAATCTTTGATAATAACATTGGCCTCCTGGCACAGTCCAGTAGCAAAAATGTTGTGCTGCTTATTATGTGATTATGTTTTTTTCTGGTATCACTGCCAGTGTAGAGTCTGTCAGCTAGTGACCTGCAATAGCATCCAATGCACAGTACATATCTGCCTCTAGCTCTTACACTGCAGTAATGTGCTCTTCTTGTAAAAGGCAGCTACAACTACCCTCTAATGGCAAGCAGGACATTTCAAGTTTACAGTTTTGGATTTATGCACAGAAAATATACATCACACACTTTGAACTGCTGTTTTGTTTCTAACTTACATGGGGTAAGTTTGACACACAGAAACTATGAATTGATTCTTAGGAGTCTCTGTTAATCAGCTCACATAAATGTATAACCTATTTAGCACCACAATGAGCTCTTCTAATCCTTAAATCCTCTAAGAACTGATGTGTAATGAGAAGTGACAGTACTGTTCTATCTATAAAATGTGTTAGCAGTCACTAACTTGAGTAATGTTTGTTGCCTAATGTTTGCAGGCCTACTATAACTGTAGCTGTTTTTTATGAATGGCCATCATGGTAAGGATTGGTACAGCATTCTCCAAATACTGAAAAATATCCTTGTATTTCAAAGGTCCAGCATTTCTAATACCCTCACGTCTCAGCTCCCAATTATCATCCCAACTAAGTTTGACTTTCAGTTACCATAGATGGTCTGACATAGAAAACCACCGCTGTCTAGGAAGTAGTTTACTTTGATCTATTCATTTTATTGAAATCAAACTTTAAGTATGGGAAGTATAACTGGGAAGCATTCACAGGAAGAAAAGGGAATACAAGATTTGAGTTTTCAGAAACTAAGTACAGCCAAATTCTAATAAATCATTCCCAATATGATAATTTTAAAGGGTAATCCTTCACCAAATAATTTAAGGTATTGTGCTTCCATGACTCCTCACTGACACTAGCAAGCAGAGAAATTACCACCATGATTCACTCAGGTGATAAATAATAATTTCACTGGTATAAAAAATGGCACAACTGCTGTCAGGTTTCCAAAATCATACCGGGTATGTAAACAATGGCATTCATACAGCTACTATAAGATCCCACTTCCGAAATACTCATGATTTTGCAAATTGGAAAGGCAACTGCCTTCCTATGATAACAGTCCTGGCCCACAGTTGCAGAAAATTCACAAACAGAAGATGTCTGTAGCTAAAACATGGCAAAAAAAGTGCAGTAGGATAGTGGTACAGAAGATGACACACCCTAAAACAGATTTTTGTCTAACACTATCCATGCATCACATAGTATTAGCAAGAATTCCATGCAATCTACACGTTCTTCCACTCTGGGACAGTGTCAGCCACAAAATAAATAATCTGTGTCTAGAACTGTCCAGCAATGCAGCTAAAGTAGCAAGAAAATAAGTACAGAAGTCATTTGGATTTTTTCTATGGCAAGAGTGGCCATTTGTTTTGCCTCCCACTCATTAGTCCACTATTTTCTCAGCAGTCTGTTCTGCTGCTGATTCAGTTCTTAGAACAGCAGATTCCTGCTGCACCTGCAAATTCTCATCTGTCGAGCATTTGCATTACTTCTTTGATGATTCCTTTTGTCTGCTGAGATAAATAGCCCTAAAAAGCAACGAAAATAGCAGGTCAGTGTTGTGTTTGGGGAAAACCAAGAAATGCTCATCTTTATAGTATTTCGCAGCTTTCATCTCCTTGGATGATACATTCTCTTTCATCTCTTTCTTGAAGTTCGTTCTGTCACCTGTTTCCCTCCTATTAACAGTAGGAAGTCTTATGGGTGTTTTAAGTGAAAAATCAGCTCCTGTGAGCCTGGTATACAGATCAAGACAAGAGTTATGTGATTTTAGCATTACTTCGGGCCACAGAAACATGACTAGATAAGAACTTGCTGGAAATCTATGAAAAGAAAGCAAAAATACTTTGCTAAGCCACTGGTAGTAAACACTCCCTTTGCAGTGCTCTTAGCTTTTCTAAGAGCTATGAGAAATTTAACAGAGGGAAGGAGTGACACAGTAGACCTGAGATTATCAGATAAGGAAATAATATGCTCAGATAGTCCTGTTTATGATGAATGCTGAACATACCAAAGTTCTGTTGCAGCTCCTGCTCGCTTTCCCACACTGATTTGTCTCAGTGGCAAGCCTAAAAATATCACTGGTTGTTTACAGTTTGTTCTGTTACAGAAAAATATCCATTAACACCAAAGGACCTTCACCTTCTACAGCATCAAAAATTACTGTGACCCACTAACTTAGTCTTAACTAAAATTTGTGTTGAAATAAGTAAGATATTTAAGTAGAATGCAGTCACAGAAAGCACCACAGATGTATTTTTGCATTTTCCATCTTCTGTATTAACACGACCTACAGACTTCATAATACTGAAATATTTGGAAGTGTTAAGACCAAAATGCAAGAGTAGGCCATGCAACAGACTCAATAATCAGTTTCTGGTCATTACCATCTTCTCAGAGTAGCTCATGCATACACATATGTGCTTGCTACTTCATGACTGCTCTTTAGATTACAATGTCCTTGTTTCTCAGATCTGCAGCAGAATGATCTACAAAAAGTTGCCTACAGCATATTTATACATCTTTCTCTACGCAGTATACACACTGATCTGCACACTGCCTAGAGCACAGGAAAACTAGGATTATGAAAAACACTTGAAGGCGTATGTGAAACCAAGGCATGGATCACAGTCACTACAGGAAATAAATTGGTCAAAAACAGGACAAAAAGTTCCTTATTTTGTAAAAGATTCCACAAAATTATGGTAAAGACAGCAACTTGCCTCTTACCCCATTGGTTCAGTTCTGATTTTCCCAAGAAGTTTGTCCCCTGATACGTTTTATTCTCTGAAGTCAGCCAGGGATCTCTGGCCAACTTCCTTCTGGCAGGACTCCACAACATGCAGCACCTGACGGCTGGCTTCTGATTCCAGATCTGCTGATAGCCATCACTTTCCACTGTTTTTCTCCTCCTTCTGACCAAATACTCACATCATCTGAAGGTTAACATGCATATAGAATGTATACAGGCTTCATACTTGAAGCAAAACTGCACTAAAAGAAGTATTTTGCTGGGCTGCCAGACTGGGAGTTCTGGCCTATGGGTGTCTTGTAGAGGCTCGTGATAAATATATCTTCTTTCTAAAAAAATGCCTTCATCCACTGTGCTTCACCCACTGAGGCATTACATTTGCACTACATTTGCTATGCTTACAAGAGGTAAGACGTCCTAGATACACCACAACCTAGTTAAAGATCTGTGGAATCATCAGTTAATACAACAGACATCAATACATAAAAACATATATACAGATTAAGAACTAAAAATAAGTTAAGCCAGAGACAGCATTATTCATTATTGTCAATATTTACATTTTGCTATATTGAACATTTCCATTTTATTTTAAATTATTACTTCACTTCACCCTGACATGTTTCCTTTCAAAGATATGTAGACATTTTTCCGTTATCCTTCCATGACTTCTCTCCACTGCTCACTATTCTCAAAAATAGTTCAAGAGTGACTGAAAAAGATTTTCTTCTCATTTTATTTAATAAAGAGTATGCTAAAATTGCCTAGTGATTTCTCTCTTCTTTAATGAACTTACAGAGAAGCTAAGAGAAGAAAAGCACTCAGTAAATCAGCACGAAAGGAAAAAAGGAAGGAAGGAAGGAAGGAAGGAGGGAAGTAGGGAAGGAGGGAAAGGAAGAAGGGAGGAAGGGAGGAGGGAAGGAGGGAAGGAAAAGGAATACATGCCCTTTCCAAATAAGGCAAGGATTTTGCAACATTCAATGATGGTCTTAGAATTTTGTCTGAGAAAAGTCATTCCCCAGAAGTGAAAGCAAGAATATTTATCATAACTAACAACTTAAGAAAAGAAAAAGCAAAAATTTTTAATGGAAATGGTATCTATGACCTGCTTATGAAGGTATCCGTAAAGCAATAAAGTTAGAAAAACATGAAACAGTAATGAAAAACACAAAATTAACCAAGTTGCACACAGTGATACTCAGTGAAAGACGCATTTTTCATCTGTCCTTTCCTACTATATTATACTTCATTTCTTCCTTAGATGGAATACTTTATCTAAAGTTTAAATATTCTGATTTTCAGGCCTTATACCAATAGATGCCTTTTAAAATGCACATGATAAAAGATATGCCAAGAAAAAAAAAAAAAGTATGAGTAAATTCATCTAAAGATTTAGCAAGAGGGCTTGAACATTAGAAGATCAATTTATTTTTCAGTCACAGTTAAAAAAGGAAGGAACATCTGCATTTATGGACAACATGAAGCAGAAAACAGCTTGGTTTTATGAAATTTGGTGATATTTATTTTACAGAAATGAAGCATAAGTATTTTTGATGTTAATAGGAATAGCACCATTTTAAGTTTTTCAGATGGACTTCATATTAGAGAAGGGTGAGAGAGGTAGAAACAGAAATCTTTTCACTGTCAACGTATTACAAGATTTGTTACAAGACACGCAATAACTAGATGCACTCTCTTTACCTAATTGCAACAGCTACTCAAAAGCAATTCACTTCTTCTCTCCCTTAGGTCTTTAAATGAACTATTCTGACACACTAAACAATTACAAAAATAAAGAAAACTGAAATGCCTGAAGGCTGCTTAGGGATAAATTTTTTAAGATATAATTACAGACAATTCAATTGATTAAAGAAATAAATAAAGCAAAGTTTTTCTATTAGTGGATTCTTGGCAGAACTGGAAATAAAACTTATTAGAAAATAAGCATAACATACACACACTACAGGCAATTAGCTATGCCTGCAGCCTGTGCTGCAGGCGGCCCCAAATACACTCTAAACACATCTTCACATACTCACATTTATGCACATCTACCAATTTATGTTAGCATTTATCAGCAGCCTTTTAGTACATCAGCTGTTGCGGATTTGCAGCAATTAGGACTGGTCCCACTCACTCAGACAGCTCACTGGTGGAATAACGGGAGGAAAAGAACCTGGGCCTGAGAAGTAGAGCTAGATGGCATGGAATTTTAAAATAGATGTATGGCAATTTAATGCATAGCTGAATGTCAAATTTACACCAACGGGCACTGCTTTGCTGAAACACACTGGCAAGAACATTGTGTGAGTTCAAAGTTATGGCCTCAAACATAGCAGGAAAACATCTGTGAGCGTTACACTCACCCCAAGTACATGCAGAAGATTACAAGGGCTAAACTCACAAGACAGGAAATCTCTGCTACCTAGAATGACATCCTGTGAATGGAAAACAAGAAGATCATCGGCTCTAGTGGGCCTCCATATGGATACATAACACCATTTGAGAGATGCTGGACTGTGTAAGTCATCCGAACACCACTGACATGTCTGTGGTGAAGCCAAGAAGGGCACTCTAGAGCACCTGGTATAACAGTAATTGCTTATACATAGGCAAAGGAATTGGGCGATGCATTCATATCTGGCCACCTATATCCCATCACCTCAATACAGACGACAGCAAAGCAGTTCCAATCCAATATATGTGTAAGGACACACAACATGCATCCTAAGAATACAACATTCCTAACTCATCTGTCAAAAAGCCCCAAAGCATTTACAGCTATGAACCAGAATTCTCAAACTTTTGCAAGCCCTCTCAGCAAGGTTAAGGGAAATGGCACAGAGAAGCAGCCACTCCTGTCCCCAGAAGCCACATGCCTACATCTCCTCAGTCATGGTGACTGCCACTCTTTGTTAGATGACGGCTCGTTTACCTTGCCCTTTCCTTGAGGCCAGTGTTAAGACTCCTCTCAGCCTTGTCAAAACCACTCTGTTACAGGGTTTGTAACTAGGGGATGTCTCTTCCAAGCCACTGTGAACCTGGATACAGTGTTTGGGTGCTTGCTGGGATATTCCTTATCTACATGGCCAACATTTTACATTTCCCATTTGTTTTCTTGAAGTCCAATCCAGCTTAGCAATAAACATACCAAAGCTAATTGTCAGGTACCCAATAAAATACTCTTAGAAATTATTAATATTTTCTAGGTTTCTTGCACCTTCGCTCTGTTTTTTTTTTATAATTATTTTTTTTTTACAGGCAAGTAGTACAGATTTAAACTTAGGATACGTATATCATCTAGCATACCACACCAAACAAACTTCTCTATGAGCAAGTAGGACAGAATCAGAACCCCTGATACTGTCTGTTCTAAAGGCAAAAAATTGTAGTCCAGCTAAACACATAGGCAGGTTTTGGGAAGACATTGTGTCAAAGCTAAATACTGTCTTTCCATCAAGACTGAGTGCCAAAATTCAGTGTTGTCGATTCCTCTTCACTCACAGAGAGCTCTGTGAAGGACCAGATGAACCAGCAGCCTTACTGTTGACTCCTCATACAAGAACAAATCTCTTTAGGGGAAAGGAAAGGAAATGAGACTTGGGAATACTGTTGTAACAGCAGTATTACAGCACAGCATGCTAAAAGTACAATTTTGATTAATTATGGATGACACTTTCCATGTATATTGAGAGCAGCAACTAATGTAACAGTTTAGCCTCTCTATCCCCTTCTCCTTTCTCATCAGCCTTGGTAAAGAGCAGCACTGTGAAACACACTGTCCATCACAATGAGGTTCAGACAAATCCCTCTTTCGCAGTCTAGCTCAATTTCAGCATGTAGGAGTTCTTGAAAGACTATGAAATTGTTGCCAATATGATGAGAAGTGCTGACAAGAAGATACTGTCATAACACTACTCATACATCTTAAAAATAGCAAAAAGTTTACTCCTTGACTGCCAACAAAACATAGAATCATAGAAGGCTTGGGTTGAAAGGGACCTCAAAGATCACCTAGTTCCAACCCCCTGCTGCAGGTAGGGTTGCCAGCCACTAGGTCAAGCCAAAAACACAAATTAAAATATTTCCCATTAACAATGTTTTCCATTTATGTTGATCACTGCTGCATGAGTCATAGAGTGAAGGGGAAAAAGATAAAGAGATAAATAAATTACCTCTAAAGATCATGGTGTTGGCTATTATAGGATTGTCTGCCATGCCAGCAAACAAGTAACTGGAGACACATAGTAATGTGTCAATGTTCCAAACAATACCAAACAGATTATCCAACACCTCAAGCTTTCTGAAAAGAAAAGGTAACCAGATGATAAAATTGGTAGTTTTAAATTCACAGACTTTCTCCAGTTAATAAACTAGGAATGTATTATTTTTAGTATGCTGCAAGTACTGTCTGAGATTTCCATGTGGGAATCCAGTGATTAAATTGCTTAGAACAGGTTGCTGAGAGATGACTCCTTGTCCCTGGAGATTTTCAAGGCAAGGCTAGATTACACCCTGGGCAAACTGATTGAGCTGTTCACATCCCTGTTCGCTGTGGGAGAGCTGGACTAGATGACCTTTAAAGGTCCCTTCCAACTCTCAGGATTCTATGACTCTATGATTCTAAGTTCTACTGACATGAACAAAACACTGAAAAAAACTTTAGGAACCATACAAAAACATTCTGCCCACATTTCTGAATCAAAGATGTTCCATTGCTTTCTTTTCTATCTCCCAAACAGATTTTCCACAAGCCATTCAGCACTGTCCCATTCTTGCACCTCACGGACGAGAAGAACAATATTGAAATGAATGTGGTACATATGCTGTAACAGCAAACACCCACATCACTGTGCTCTGTGCTAACCTTAGCCATCACTGTAGGCTGCTACTTGTCGATCATACTTTCATGCTGTGTCTTACTTTGAATGCAAGTGTTCTTGGCACCAACCTGTCACATCTGATTTGTCAGGAAAGTAACATGCATACCTGTAGCACACTATAAATAGGAACTGTCTTCAACAACACATTTATTTTCTTGCCCAAGGGTAAGCTGTAACCTGTAATGTTACAAATAAAACCTTGACTGAGAACTAACTGTCCTGAAGTATCTTGGGGACTTGGACTGAAGGAACAAAAAGTAACATGCAGCAGGAAGAAGAAAATTATGATTGTAATAAGGAAGGAAAAGGAAGATAACAGTCAAAAAAGAAGGAAACTTAATTCCTGAAAAAGCAGTGAGAAAAATTTTTTGGACTATGAAATACATCTCAAATGCAGCATATAAAACAGCAATGACTCGGAACAGTCTGGGGACAACCTTATATCCTACTACATAGCAGTCTGCCCTATCAGACCTGGAACAAGAGCAGAGCATTGACCTTTGTCATAAGCACCCTTCATGGATTCACAACAAAGCTGCATTCATGGAAAAGCTGGGAAGTAAGAAAGAAAATGTTATTAAGAATGAAAATCTGAAAACCCTATTCTGTATTTTGCCATATCCACGATGGACATACAAACGTCACACTCGAAAGCCTGATTAGCCTTTCCAGACAGAGGCCTGATAAAAGATGCGCTTTTCCCTGTTTCTTTTCTCTTAACATGTGCTCATAATTGCAACATTTTAAAACTGACTAAATTAATAAATTTCATGGTAGGGTCACAAATTACATTTTGTAGCAAATTACCTAATGATAACATTCCTCTAATAACACAATCATGAGCACACATTTAAATCAGAACTGATCTAGTGGTCATAAACCAAAGGCGCAAGGAAAAGATGTTCTACAGAAGCATGCAACCCACCTCCGTTAATCCTATTTGGTTGCTGCTCTGGAGTTTGGACTTGAGGAGAATAGAAGGGCTGCTGATAAGTACTTGAAGGAAAGTGCTGGGAAGTAGGGCTTCTCCTGCAGTCCCGAATACTGGAGAAAGTCTGTGAGTGTGGGATCCCCCTCTGGAAAGGGGAGCAGCGGGTGAGCCGTGGCTGTGGGGGTGGGAGGTGGTCAAATTCTTCCTCATCCTCAAGGCTGTAGCGATCATACTCCTGGTCGCTGCATGTCCCCTTCTTTCCCGAGTGCAGTGACACACTCGAACTGTGTCTTGACACTGACGCTGAAGTCGAAGCATAGTCTTGTCTAAGGCCTGTAAATTCCAAGAGAAGGATGATTCAGCTTCTGCTTAAGTGATCAACACTTAACACACAATCCTTCAGAGTTGGCAAGTAAGTGGACATAATTTGACAGCAACAACTGGATTTATATCATGACCAAGCTGAAGATTTGAGGTAGAATTCATCAGTTCTAACTTTTGATGTTTACCTTTCAGGCATCTAAGCCTGAATTATTTCCACTGAGATGTCTTTTTAATAATGCTATTTTTATTTTTATTTTTTTTAAAAGAAACAAGAATTGCACTGTGTAAGCTGTCTCATATGCTTCTCTTCAAATAGCATGAATTACACTCAGGAGGTGCCCATTACTCTGCCAGTGAAAAGATGACATGAATATTAAGTATTTATCTTTTTAAAATCGGAGGAATCAACACTTTATTTGTTTTCCAAACAATTATATTTATAATAATTATTATTATACTTTTAATATTGTATTTATTACTATATTTTTATTTTCCTGCAAAGAAAACGATGGCAATGACATTTCCTAACATATAATCCATGTAAATATTCTTGCTCTTCAACCTCTTTGATCCACAGTGAAATCCTGCTAGAACCTAATCTCACAGAAAAGGCTCAGAGGTGACACTGTCACATTTCTTATACGTGCACCTCCTCCTCAAAACGGCAAGTGTTGAGAACTGTCCCACTATTAGCTCTACAGGTTTGCTCCAAGTGAAGTGGGGGGTAAGCATCCACAGCCCTTCCTTATTCCCATTTTCCTACTGCATAGCAGCCAACACAGGCAGCTTTGCACTTCAGCAGCTGAACAATTCTGCAAATAGTTGCGAAGAACAGCTTCCTTAAATTTATTACAGAAAGCTTTCAGCTTTAACAAGTGTCTTTGCTATCATACAGAACATTTCTTAACATACTTGTTTTTTTTCCCTCTAAAGTGGGAGATTATTTGTGCATGGGAAGAGTGTGTGCCTATGCGCACACGTATTACCACTTTCTGCAGGATTAAGTAGACAACAAATGTCATGTGTTCAAAGATTGCATACAAACTGCTGTGACAAGAATGAGATACAGTGATTACACAGGAAGTAGATTAGAAGAAAAACAGTACTTCTTCTTCCAGTTTATGAATGACCTGATTTATTAGAGAGCTAAGTACCTGAAGTCTTTTTTTAAACCTCCCTCTGAAGGAGGACAGCACAGCTGTCATTTACATAACACATTCTTTCATATCTATGGTAGTCACAAAACTAATTTCTTTTCATTCTTATCTCCTGCAAAAAATACCAGAAATCTTCTGAACTGTGACTGCACATACTGACTGGTTGAGAATTTGGTGTTATACTTGCTCAATTTCTCTGCTGAATGCAACTAGTGCTACCAGACCCACAGGAAGCTCAAATGCTGTCAAGTTCAGTGGCTCCAGCCATACTGGATCTCCAATTTCTTGCTCCAATTTCTTCATTTCATGTAGTCAGTTAATATTTTACTTCAGTCATCATCTCTGAAATTCCCTTGCTTTTTACCTTACCATATCCCCCCTTCATGTCTCACTTGGCACTGATAGGAGGTGAGAAAGATGCTGCATTCATTGTTTGAGTGATTTTTAAGTCAAACGACCTTTATTTCTGAATAAAATTATCTTCTATAAACCACTATCACACTAAAATGTAATACATGTCAAACAAGCCTTTGGGACCTGATTTATGCATAATCACAGGTCTCACATCAAAATGTTGACTTCAAATGCCCAAAGAATTGTAAAGAGAATTAATTTATACAATTCATAAGAACAAAGTAGGTACAAAAATCCATAAATACTGCTTACTTTTTTCCTTTCTCACAGCACATACATAAGATGATAATCACAGAATTGTAGGGGTTGGAAGGGACCTCTAGAGATCACCTAGTCCAATCCCCCTGCCAAAACAAGCTCCCTAGACCAGGTTGTCCAGACAGGTCTTGTATGTCTCTAGAGGAGACTCCACCTCTCTGGGCAGCCTGTTCACGTGCACTGTCACCCTTACTATGAAGAAGTTCCCACGCACGTTTGATTTCCATGGTTCAGTTTGTGGACATTTCCCCTTGTCCTTTCACTATGCTCTGCTGAGAAGAGTCTGGCCTCACCCCTTTGCCTCCCACACCTTAGATATTTATAGACATGGATCAGATCCCCTCTGAGTCTTCTTTTCTTGTGGCTGAACAGATTCAGGTCATTCAGCCTTTCCTCATAAGAGATGTGCTCCAGGCTCCTTATCATAATACTTTATTTAAATAATTCACTAAGACACTATAGAACAGCCAAATAAAAATCTATTCAGTGTATACAGTGCTACTAGTTGGGAATCAGCAATAAATAAGAACAAAGTTTGAAACACCCAGTACCATTAACCTGAATCCAACACTGCATACATGTTCTGCTTTCAGATGAAGTTTTTCCACCTGCCACTGAAAAGGTGACATCTTTCAGGAAAGATCCAATTGTCTGAGACAAGGCAGGAGCAGTTCTGACTGCTGTGGGAAATTTTCCTCTGAAAAAGAATTACAAAAGAAGCCACCTACTCTCTTCCTGTAGACGAGCCATAATCTGAACATCGGTGAGGTCCTGCAGTTTGTATCCCATGGAGATAGAGTCATCCTCAAGCTCTGAGGTGCTCAGCTCACTGTCTATTGACGACTGTGGGCTCAAAGGGGAACTTCTAGAAACGTAACCTATGTAGGAAAACATAATCTTTAGTCTGTAAATATGTCTGGTCATTTTTCCGTTCAGGAGTAACAACTCTTTATGTTAACAATAGCTTAAATTGTATATTTAACAAATGAAAGCTTTCAGAAATATAGTGCAGCCAAGCAACAATCAGCAAAGGGATTAGAAACTTATGAGAAGTATGCATAGTAACAGATCATGAATTCCTCTGCTTGTTCCCAAAATAGCACTGCCTAGTCCAGACAATGAATAATTTACTCAGTTCAGTTTTGATAGCATAGCATTGTTAGTGGACTCTAAATCTACCTGCATTTGAATCCGTCTTATGATATTGTGGTTCTCCCTATCCTTTTCTGAAAATGAAGCATGCATGCTGCCTCTTATTTAAGCTCAGTACTCAGATTCCACATCGTAGTTATTTACCTGAATTTTACTATCCTTTGAAATTTTTTGTAACTGACAAGAGAAATAAGAGATCATAGCAATTAAGACTGAAATAGGCATTATGTAACAGAAGAGTAAATAATGCCTCGTTCACTGAGTTGACTTTCAGGGAGGGCCCTGGATTCTATTTTTTCCTGTGAAGCATAAGCTAAATTGCAATTACTCGTATGAACTAGCATTTGCCCAAATTAAAAAAAAAAAATTCTTCAAATAAAAAAACAAATTACTTCTTCATATCCTTTGAACCACCAGAGGCTCACTGCCTACAGAATGAAACCACTGTGGCGAAGGCTCTTAAGCTGTGCTTGTATCACAGATGTGTTTGTATCTTCTAGCACAGCATCTATTCAAAATTTATCATCAATTCAGCTGTTCTCTAAGAATAACTCCAACAGAAAAGCACATGCAGGGGATTACTTCATTCTGGAAGGATTGTAAGCAGTAAATATGTTTGCCTTTCTAAATTTTCAAGTTGTAGTGGTCCTCTTAGATTTTGCAGAGGTAGTAACAGCTGTGCTCTTTTGGATCAGTGTTGGAAGCAAGGTAAGATATGCCAGGGGACCTGCAACAGAACTAGATGCTTTTGGTTAGGAGCTAAGACACATCCCACTGACTAGGGAAGCTCAGACATGTAGCTTACACACAGACACCTACACAAGGCATTATCTCACCCACAGTGCTCACATTCCTTAACAGGGCTTTCTGCATTGGTAAAGAAAACTGTGCACAGAGCAGTGAGGCACGACTGCTGACTTTCTCAGATCACATCTGCTATTGCCAGCAATAGAATATTAATGCTTCCTCTCCAGAGGATTATTTTCTCCACTGCCACTTCATCTTAAGAGAAGCCACAGATTGAATCCTGAGATCTGCACTGAAGAAGGAAAAACCCACTGAAGGTTTGTATTTCTCCTACAATACCTGTGCCTTCTGAAAATTGGTGTGATAGTAGCAATGATGCCAGATCTAAGCAGCCTTATTTCAAAGGGCTATTTTTATAACAGGTAAATTGCCAATGGAAAATCATCACACAGTTGCACAAATGTTTTTGTAGACATAAAGTGCACAGTGGGGTAGAAATGAAGAGGAAAGGGCAAAGCTGGATGGAGATGGCTTAAACTGATACAGAAGCAATTATAAATTGAGGTTAACCATTATGGAGTGCTGAGCTGTTTAGTAGCATCGCTATCCTATAACATACTGCATAACAAAGAAAATAACTTTTACCACCAGCTAATGGCAACATTTTAGGTCATTTTAATGAAAAAATTCCTTTGAGATAAGAGTTTATAAAATCATCTGAACAGTCCATTGTTGTTAAATGCTAGCAAGTTTAGATCGAATAAAGCAATCTTGTAAGCACCATAAATGAACAAAAAGATAAGCATTACCTGTCCGTTCAGGTGTTAGTATTGCTTTACTGGAGGTTTTAGAGAAGCTGGGACTATTAAAGCCATTGGTATATGGGGTGAGTCTTGCAACAGGACTATAGGGGAAAGCCAGGGAGACAGGTGTAGAGAAGAGGTTCCGCCATCGGCTAGCTGTTATGGATGTGAGGGAGGAGGGGAAAAAAAAAAAAGAAGAAAGATTTGTCATTATGAACAGAAAAGGGCTATTAGAGAGAAAATCATCTAACCATAATCTCTTAATTATACATGGTTTACCTATGGCAAATGGAAATTAATGTCATGAATTCAGCAGCAAACAGAGGATCAGCAGAGCCTTCTACATGCAAGATTTGTTCCAACACGTTTTGTATGAAATACATGCTGTTTACTATTTTCTATGTATACAGCATTTTGGTATATATTTATCATATATATTGCTGTGTGTCATAACATGAAGCAACAAAGGAAGCTAAAACCATTACAGTTAACAGAGAAACAAATTAAATTGTTAGCACTCTTCAAGGAATTGTTCATGGCAATCAATCATCACACTACTGAATTACAAGTTAAATTATCAGCTGTGAGAGTTCAGAGACTACAGTAAAGTACGCTTAACCATCAAGTGCTAAAAACAACTGTAATCCCATAGCAAGCTTTTAAACTACCATGCCATATATTACTTCTCTTTTTTCAGCATGGTTATATAGGCATGACATTTTTTTCACTGTTTTTTGAGGACCAAATAATGGAACAGAGCACCTCTCTCAATGGATTGCTTACAGCAAGGTTGAAAAGCCTCTGGTCTGCTCAGAAATGTCACAGAAATTTCAGAGTAGGCAAAATTGCTAAGATTTATTTGATTTACATTTTCTTAGCTCATCTAGTAAAGTAGGAATAGTTTTGTTTGGTTTAATGTGTTTTTAATATGTGTTCAAAAGGTAGGATAAACAATATCCACACACTTTCAGGATACTCAAGGGCTCTTTAGCTTCTTGTACTGCCCTGCCAGTGAGAGCCAGAGAGAGGACAGAACCAGGACAGTTGACTCAAACTGGCCAAAGGGATAACCTGTACCATATGGTGTCATCCTGAACAAAAAACTGGGGAGAGTTGGGTGGGGGGCTGCTGCTGCTTGGTTTGTATCACAAATGTACCATATTGTTTGGCTTTGTTCATCCAGCACACAGAATCACAGAATCATAGAATGGTTTGGGTTGGAAGGGACCTCTAAGATCACCTAGTGCCAAACCTCCTGCTACAGGCAGGGACACCTCCCACTAGACCAGATTGCTCATAGCTCCATCCCCATCTTGAATGCTTCCAGGGACAGGCATCCACAACCCTCGCTGGACAACCTGTTCCAGTGTCTCACCACCCTCAGAGTAAAAAGTTTCTTCCAAGTGCAGGACCTTGCACTTGGCCTGGCTGAACTTCATGAGGTTGGCAAGGGCCAACCTCTCAAACCTGTCCAGGTTGTTTTGCACACTCACAGATATTAAAAAAATACATACATTCAAGTAGATCTCGTTTTAACACTCTTCTGTCACCAAAATGACTTAGAAGAACATACAAGTTTTACTCTTCCTCCTTGCTAACATCAACGTAGAGTGGCTATGGGGACAGAAAGGAAGTACATCATGTTGGAAGGCTGTCAGTCTCACAGCTACAACCTCTGGGAGTGATCAGAGGATCACAGAACTATTAAGGATAGAAAAGGTGATCTAGTCCAATCATCAACCCATCCCACCACACACACTAGACCATGTCCATCAGCACTACACCAACACACTTCTCATACATCTCCAGTGACAGTGACTCCACCACCTCCCTTGGCAGCCTGTTCCAATGCACCACTCTTTCCAGGAAAATTTTTTTGCTAAAATCCAATTTGAAAATCAATTCACAGTACAAAAGGTATTGTTTCTCCCCATTCCTTTCATTTTTTTTTCCCACACAAGGTTACTCATGGTTCTGTATGGACATATCAGACTTTTCTATTCTTCTCAACAGTGTTACTAAGTTTACAGCAAAGGAGATTTCTTGTTTCCACAAGCAGAATTAAGCAGTCTGCAGTGGAAGGGAAGCATCTGTAATGCTCAGTCTCTGTAGGAGGGAATTAAACGACAAGAAAGTAAGACATAAAAATGCAAATTGTGATCTTTTCTTTCACTTCACCACAGAATTATTGCAATTCCATCATTTTTCATGATTCTAGTCCCTTCAAGCTTAAAAACCCCACAGGCCTGAGATCATAACTAGAAGAAGGACCATTGCCACTTCTAGAAAATTGCTCCATGCCTAGCAACATGACCTCTACATCCAGATAGAGCTATTTATCTTTAACATTTACTGAATGTAAATTTTGAACATTTACAGTTCAAATGTCAAGTGTGCAAGTATTACAAGACAAAAAGGAGAGTAAACTCAAATGAGCACAGCTTTCCAACGCGGTATGTAACACAGTCACTACAGATCAGATTAACCCACAAGTGGTCAGAAACTGTAAATTAATTTGAGGTACTCATTTAAAGAAATGTGTGTGACAGAGAAGATCTAAATATCATATCCATAGCTAACATCTGTCACTTCCACTAGAAGCTATCAGTGAGGAGCAAAGGATGACAGCTCCTTGTAATTCAATTTTTCTGTCTAACACAAGGTCCTGCTTTGTCACAGTCTGATCATTTGCCAGGCCAATTAGCTTCCAGCATGTTCTCACTCACAGATGTGGTCAACCGTACAGCACAAATAAACATCATTCATTACTCTGTACAATTACCACTGTGAGCTGGCCCATGGAGTACAAAGCAACAGTTATTGTGACTATGAAAGCAAAAACCCACACTAAGAATGCATTCATTATTTACAGCAAAACAGATGCAGAGCCACTCTTTCAACTCGTGTGTGTTCTGAAGGGAAGGAGAAGAAAGATGCCAATAAACTCTGGATATATACTATTCTAAAATAGTGCTTCAGCTGAGGACTGTCATTTTTTTTATGCATATGATTAACACCTGAATAATAATTTAGGATCAAATATAGAAAAACATTTTCATTAGGTTTCAAATGGAGATATCAAAATGAAGTATACACTGAGTACTTCAACAGTATCTACAAAGATATTAGGATTACACTTATGTATTTTTATATATTTTTAAGAGGACTTATAAAAATGGCTACAAACAAAAGTTTTCCTATAAAAATAAAACTTGCAACAAGGTTGCCTGTTTATAACTTTAATATGTTTACTAACATTTTAAACATTTAACTAACATTTTGATAAAAATGATATGCTGGAGATATCAAAATGATAGAGTACACCAGAGTAGTAACTTGGAACAATTACATAAACACAAATACACACAGCACTGACTGTTTTTAATAATCAGCATTAATAAGTATACAACAATTCACAAGAAAACCTAAATAAGTACACATATATATGTACACATATATATGCATATACAGAATTGCATGACAAAGAATGGAATAATATTAATAACTACAACATACTCTATCTCTACTCACACATGCAAAAGCCAGTTTTGAATGTGAAGCCAAAATTGACTATTGACACTAATGGGATCATCCATTAAGCAAAACAGACAAATCAAGTACAGCTGCTGTAAATACGATGATGTATTACCTAAGGATATACCAGGCCTTCAAGAAACTAAAGGAGTATATGTACATTTGAAACACCTTCCTTTTTCATAATTCCATTATGAAACTCAGTGAGCAGAGCTGGGCAGAATTCTTTAATATAGTAACCTACTTTCACTCTAGCAGAAATGAAAAATATTTCTTTGCCATAGAGACAGAATGAAGTCATAAATTACTTTGCTATATTATGGGCTAAACCACAACGTTATAACTGAAGTTGCTATCTAGCTCAATTAGCTTAAGTTTTATATTAGCCTTCAGGCCAGAGATGAAAATAGCTTTTATATTCAAAGCTAAAAAATAAATTGAATAGCACGTATGAAGATATTTGAACTCTGGTACTAATTATATGGCCTCAAAAAAACCCTCTCTTCTAAGCTAACAATTGAATAAGCATTTAAAGCACAGTCAATCTACTAAGTCCAAAACTGTAGGGTGGTGCTGAATCCAGGGTCTTGTGCTATGTTCTGTGTCTTCGCACTACGACCAAGCCCTGCCTCCACTCTAGGCCCACAGACTTTTCTTGCTGACACACTTTCCTTTGAGAAGGAAAGCCAACCACTCCCTTGGTACATTCTGCGTATGGGCAGTCGCACAGCAGCTTTTCGTGAAAGGAAAATTTCTTTTCCATGAGTGAAACACACAATCCTGCTTGGGTTATTTCATTAACCACTGGGGACACTCATGAGTGCTAGAAGGGAATTCAGAACTCCCTCCTTCAAGTAGGTAAACAAGATAAGAGGCACCACATGAGTGAAGAATACCTAACAACTTCCCAGACATACATATTTAACTTTAGTTCAGATCCCTGTAAAATGATGATTCCGAGTCTAACCCCTTCTCCTGCAGTTGGGTGTATGCCTGGGAACAGGTAAGTAGCTAACATGCTTGAAAAGGCAGTAAGAGGAGATGAAAGTTCTTGCTACTTGCTGAATACAGCAATTGTGAGGCTATTTGCTTAAGAAGTGGGAAATGTGGGCTCCTACTACTCTCTGAAGAGATTTATTCACATCCTTGAAAACTCCTATAATGATTTTAAACAGTCTTGGGATGACAAGAGGTGCTATATACTCAACTGCAAGCTATGCCATGGTGCCAACAACATGTGGGAACATATTTCCAGGTCTCTAAATGTTCAAAGCAAAGCCTAAGCAGACACTGTTTCTCAAGTATCTCTGTAGTTCTTCACCACAGGAAGCTTAGAAGCACTCATAGTCCTTAGCTCTGATTCATACAGTCATACAGTGAGGCAATCAGCTTCCGTGCTCAAAAGAGAACGGCTGTAATGTAGAATCATAAAATCATTAAGGTTTGAAAAGACCTCTCAGATTATCAAGTCAAACTGTCTGCCCATCCCCACCTTGCCAACTAACCATGTTCCTCAGTGCCACGTCTACACATTTCTTGTACATCTCCAGGGACAGAGACTGCACCACTTCCCAGCTGGCCTCACAAGTTTCAGTGAGCTATCAGAGCTTAATGATATGTGCATCTGCATATGTGTCTGCCCTGTGGCAGACTGCTCTTTACACATGTTTCGAAACGGTCACTGCAGCAAACGAGCAACAGCAGAAATGAAGACTAACAGTAGTATTTTTCATTTAACATTTAAAAAAATCTCCCAGGATTTATTTGAACTCTATAACTTCCATGCTTTCCTCTGCAATTACAAGTCCAAAAAGCTTCTTCAAAAAATTAAGATTTTTACTAGTTGCAACAAAACAAATTCTGGGCCCAAGACAACAAGGTTGTCACCTTTATTACGGTGCGCAAGAATTAGTTATACTTGTAAAACTTGAAGCTATTCTAGAAAATACATATATTCTCTTTTTATTGAATATTACTGTACTACAAACATCTCAACTTTTCAAGCATTTCACTCTTAGTTCCAGTCTCTCACAGTCATCAGCTATAATCATCTCATCACCTTATTTAAGCACTTATGGTTTCATGACCATAGCTGCAGCTCCCTCAGCCACTCAGTCAGCAAAACTGTCATCAGCACACAGTCACATTTCACATGCTTAATGCACATTTTCACTCACACTGAATCTGTCATTGTCCAAAACTATTTCTCTCCACTGTCATATCCAGCTCACAAAATGCTCCTGGGGCTTGTTTGCTGTTTCATCCCTTGATGTCTTGGTCCAGAGAGGCAAGGTGCCTCCTCATCCCCCAGATGCAATGATGAAAGAGAGAAACTCTGCAAGTGCTGACTGCACAAGTCAGTAAACAAGAGTCTCCAAAATAAATTTCCTGTATGTATTTATTCTTGAACCTTAAACCTCCACAACTACACTACGATGACTGAACAAATAAATGCCAACATTTTGCTTAGGTTTTGGTATGATTTAGTGTAGAAAACCAATGACTTCCCACACTTTTTAACATAGGTCAGCTTGTAAGAAACAACATAGCATTTTTATGCATTATTTGGTTGTCTTCTACAAGAATGTAATTCCACTACAAATATATAAGCCTTCAGAGCATTTTTAATAGGCAATATAGAGGATTGCTATGCAAAATAAAGAGATTAAAACACTCTTTTCGTGTTATTTTAAAATGATAAAGAACAATCAACTTCAACCTCAAATGCAGTATCAAATGTCTAAAGAAAACAACTGCCACTACAGTTAGGTGACACAGTCATGCGTTGAGAGAAGCTGAGAGAATTAATAAAGATTGCCTACTTTCCTGGAAGCCTAGGAAAACTGAAAAATAATATTAGCTTTAAATGTATATAAGATTTGGGAGTACCTAATAAAGCTTCTTTCCCAATTATTCACATGAAGTAAGTTTTTTTCAACAATAAAATAAAAGGAATCAATATTAGTGTAGAATGAGAAAGTAGTTCAGCTGGTTTGTATTGGTTTACTACTCTTTAAGTCTATCAAACTGCAGCAACTCAAGTACCTCAAGATCTGCTCCAGCAAAAACAGCACAGACCTCTTTCAATGGCACAGTCAGAAAGCATCTAAATTGCAGAAGTGTCTTGGACTTTCATCCAGCACAGCAAAGCAATATAATCTACAGTGGCGCTGAGCATGCTGCAGTTGCTGGAAAAGATGTAAATCTAAGTAAGATTCAGGAATGCTACACTGTTTTGGACAAATTCCACTTGCGCCAATGATTACATATCATTGCAGGCAGAGAAGATTTCTGTATTTTTCAAGACAGATGCACTACTCTGTTTCAACATAATTCGGTGACAGGCTGCGCTGAAAATTGCCTTTGGACACATTACAAATTGGAAAAACGACTACACTGTGTTCCAATTGCAGTGCACTGAATTGCAAAGAGACTCTAATCACCACACCCCAACACAACTTTTTCATACAAACGATTTTTTCTAACTGTTCAGAAGATTAGAAACAAAATGGAATTGAGAGGCACGAATTACATATCTCATAGAGAACTCCTACATAAAAAGTGTATCTTGCCTTGGCTCCGCGCTTATGCATGGTTGGGTTTTTGTTTTTCTTTTAGCTTGCCTTTATAGGTGAATTGTTTGCTAACAAGTTACACAGACAAGCACTGAGTCTTTGTGATAAATGTAGTTGTCTCACCATCCATTTTCTTAATGCATGGACAACTCCCTCTTCATGCACAGGTCCAAAAAACAATTTTTCAAAGAAGTAATAGTTAATGGGCAAATGTGGCTTCCAAAGTTCCTTTTGTAAGGTACTGGACAAGTATTATGCTGAAAAACTACACCTGAGTCATGATCTAGGGCCCAAATGTCTATTCCCTCCCTGCTCCCATATGCAGCTAATGGCAATTTATACAAACCACTAATCTGATGTGTTTCCTGTCTGTTGTGTGGATTCTTAATCAGGATCCATAAGTATACAAGCTCTCATATTTCAGCTACTTTGAAAGAAGGTTTAATCTAAGCAGAAGATCTATTCTCTTAAGCATTACTACATAAGGTAACCTGGAACAAAAAAGAGATAAGTCTAAATTCTTCTGCCAAACTACAATCATTTCATTCATTAAGAAGGGTGTTTGCAGCACTTAATTTTAGGAGCCTTCAAATAAAGAATTACAAGCTTTCCACTTACCAAAGAAAGCTATCACTGGTAAAAGTTTATATGGGGAAGCTATGTAAATTCACAGAAGGATCCATCACAGGTTAGTTAATTGCTTAAGTTAGTTATCGTATCTGGTTCGGTTATACTCTGAACTGGAAATACACCTGGAGAGCTTCAGGCTAAGCGTGTGCCCTGCTTCCTTTTGTACTCACTCTTTTCTAGTTATTTATGGTACTTTTGGGCACAGGAGCCTGTGTCACACAGACATGATAAAGATGCTCTGATGTACAGACATTTATGGCTGACTTACTCACCACAGTACAGGACATGCTCAAAAGTGAAAGAACAGGACACGACTGATCTCACCTCCACTTAAAAGGCCACAAGATGTGCCTGTTTGCCTCCACTGACTATGAAGGGAGATCAGTGTGACTGGCTCAGATACAGACCTCTGCATATATTCAACAGAAATTCACTTTGACAGCATTCATTAGAGGGAACAATAAACAGAGCTTAGAAAGAGACTTCAGAAACTGCCTTCAGTTCTCCTTTTTTCCAAGCAGCTGAAAAAGACAACTTCTCTGAAACGCTAGAGTGTAACGATGCATGTAAGTATCCAACCTAAACAGCTTTCTCAACCCAATTAAAGCTGTTGAGCATCTTTCTTGGTAGTAGCAGCAGCTTGAAGGGGAACCCATTCCTACAGGATGATGCTTTACCCCAGTCTTCCCCATGCCATGTTCTTAGCTGTACTGGTACACTGTACTGCTGATTGCAACTTCCTGGCAAGAGTTAAAGACAAATACAATCAGTTCATTGATCTCCACTGAGGATAACTTCTTGCAGTTAATTTTTTTTTTTTTTTAAATACTAAAAAGTGTTCTTCATTTCCATTTACCAGGATGATGCTGGCAACCTGTAACATGGCATTTAAGAGAGAAATGGAGAAGCAAAACAAAGGAGCAGGAAGCTGAGGCTGCTGAAGTCAATGCATGTAGAAGAAATATTCGTCAGAGAATAACTTCTATGAATCATAGAATGGCCTGGGTTGGATGGGACCCCAAGAGTCATCAAGTTCCAACACCCCTGTCACAGGCAGGGCCACCAACCTCCAGAACTGGTACTACACCAGGTTGCCCAGGGCCCTATCCAACCTCGTCTTGAACACCTCCAGGGAAATGATTACTCTTCTAAAGGTAGGTGAGAAGGATTCAGTGTCTTACAACAATTACTTACTTACAGCACAGAGCAAGTCTCTACCAATTTCATCATATCTGTAACAATTAGCATAAGAAAATAGAAAATTGTAACTATCCTACAATTTCACAGTTACCATGAGGAAAAAGAAACATACATCACTTTCATATGCAAACCATGTACCTAAGGCCTCAGAAATATTTTCCGGTGCTTACCAAGTCAGCTGGACAGATATTCTGTCTCAGCTCCTCCTGGCTATCAGACTCTGAAAGCAATACTATAAGGCCTCTCGTTAATCTAACTCAGCATATGCTACCTGCAATGGGCAAGGAAGCCATTGTGTAATCATCTCAGCTAGCAGAATGGAAAGGGCAAGAATGACATCCTTGCCAAAGAGAAAGTGGGTTACATTTACATGTAAAGGTATTAAAAGAAGATACAACCATAGCAACCTGAATTGTCTTACTTCAAATTAGTGGGTCCACAAGAGACTTGCAGGATGGTTTATAACGCAGAGCAGAGCATGCAAGAGTCCAGAACAAGCTCTGATGAGGCTGATGCATCTACATAAAGAAATTCTGGACCATGACAAGAAATTCCACCAGCAGCATAGCTTCACTAGCAGCTATTTACATGTAGATTGGTCCAAAAAACTAATCTGTTCTCATATAGTTCAAACAGCCTTGAAGAAAACCCCCTACCGTACTAATCTATGAGTGGTGTCTTCATTCCTCTAATAGGAAGCAGATGTCCTCATACAGACATTGTCACTGCAGCCTACAGAATGGAAAAGCATTGGACTTAAGCAGAGTTGTGTCTAAAGATATGGTACACGTACCATTTCAGCGCTGCTCACACTTAACATAAATGCTTATACAATTCTTACTGCAGTGTAGGCACCTGTGCAAAGTACTGACAAGGCAAAGGTTACTTATGGAGATGTCTATAGTCATCTCTATAGACTTAATAATTGCCATTATTATTACAGTGGTGAGGGTCAGGGCTTCTGAGATAAAGAGTTTTAGCCTAGAGGGACTATTCAGATTCCCCAGAGAAAGACTGACTCCACATGGCACTAAGTCAGAGCATATTCCTAAATGTAAGCTCCTCTGGAATGATTTCAGATGTCTCTCCAGAGAATCCATAAGTAAATTTTGCCTTATCAGTACTTCCCACAGGTACCTACACTGCAGTAAGAATTGTATAAACATTCAACAAAGAGGCAATCTGTGCTTCTTGCAAGCAAGTGACACAGATATAAGCTGACAGAAAAGGAAGTATAGGAGTACAAAACTATCAACAGAGTACATTACAATAGGGAAAGTATGAGAATCACACAGAAATGTGTCAACACACATGACTTAGAGGATCACCATCAACACAATTATGATGCTGCTGCAGTAACTTTCTGCCCAAGTCTAATTTTCTGGAATAAAAGGCACTTCAGAGTATCTTTTCAAGCATTTTCACCACCAGAACCAGTCATATCCATAATTAGCAGCGATAGTCTTAGACAAGCAATTTGAAATGTTTTTCAAACTATTCACTAAAAACCATTTGTTTCTTGAAAGTAATTATCTCAAATTTATCATCACCCACAGAAGCCAAAAATAACAAAATGTAATGTGAACCAAGTCCAACATAAAAACCCATGTGCCTCTTACAAACTGAAATCTTTTTTTTTTTTTTTGCTAATAAATTGAACATACTACTACAATACGAAGCAAAAATGACAGAAAGGAAGCTCGTGGCAACACAAAGAAACATGCTGAAAGCAATGACTCCTTCCATCAATTTATTCTGTTGTATTCAGTGCTTGCATAAATATCACTTTTTCCCAGCTTTTCCTATAGGTTAGGATGGAGGAATACAGAGCACCAAGAAGGTCTGATAGCATTTTACTGATCTACCTGAGGGTTTGTGATGGTGCCCAGTGATAGGACAAGAAGCAATGGACAGAAAACAGAACACAGGAGGTGCTGTCTTAACATCAGAAAGGAGTTTTTGACTGTGAGGGTGACAGCACTGGCATAGTTTGCCCCGGAGGAGCTGTGGTGTCTCACCTTGGAGATCCTCAAAAGCCACCTGGATATGGGCCTGGAAAACCTGTGCTGGGTGGCACTGCTTAAAGTGGTTGGAGCAGGCAACCTCCAGAAGCCACTGCAAGCCTCAGCTCTTCTGGGACTGTGTGGTTCTATGAAACCTCAAACCATTAGGTTGTTGAACTCAGTCCTCTCTATTTGCAGGCAACAACAGAATAGATGACTAACCTGACACCACCCATACACTACAGGCCACAAAATGCTTTCCTGCCCTCTTAACAGACCTTAAGACACCATATGGAGCAAAAAATCATAAATACAATTGCAATTGAAGCCAAAATTACGAATACATAAATTGTTAAATAATTCCAAAATTTGAAACAGAGACATGCTACCAGACAGACTCAAATCCTTAAGATACAATCCTCAACACTTCTCACTTCACAAAGGTGATGTACTGCGGTAGTACTCAGGGCCCAATTAAACTCCTGTTATCCTCTAAGAGGTACTTCTGAGGCGCACAATAAATGACAGTCCCTACCCCTAACAGCTGACAATCTGAACACCGCTTTCATTTCAATCTTTCTAGAAGGCTTTCAAGTGTCTTAAAAAAGGTAGCAGGCAGTTAACACTACTTCAAGGCTATTCATGCACTAAATTATACCAGTTCAAATTACTCTGCATGATTTATTTTCTTTTGTGCTGATAATTTTTCAGTGACATGACAGCATCAATATAAAGCTTATACTGCATTTCTTTACTTGTGAAAAGCAATTCTAAATGGAAAACAAAAATAATCAATACATGCGGCTGTATGGAGCACAAAAAACCATGAGAGCCAAACGCCAACATGCTAATAATTTAAAAGCTGTAGTCTGAACCCACATCAGAATTAAGTTTAAAAAGTTGCAAAATCTTCCTTCTAAAACACATCTGTTAAACTTATAAGTTGCATATTAAAGTCACCTGTGCAATTTATTGCTGACAAATACAATGCTTATTAAAAAATTTAACATACTAACACATATACCCCTAAGAAGAAAAAGAAATCAATACTCTCTCAGTGAATTGCTTCAGGCACTCATGGCTACACCACAGACCTTTTTTTCTGAGTATCTACAATACCTACAAGTAAGCTTTGCATCTAAGGTCTGATTACAGTCAGTGGAGGTCTACAATTCATCAGCTGCCTACACACAGGGACCTCATGCCATTTAGACATCTGCTTAGGGCATTTCAAAGACAACAGTGCCATATGTATAGACAATTAAATCTAACTCTGTCTTTCTACTGGGTGAAATAGAAATTTAAAAAGTGACTGTGTGAAGTTAAGAAAGGAGAGGACTTGTCTTTGTCTGGAGGTGAAAGTAATCGAATGCATCAATAGAAAGTACCAGACCAGACATGAGACATTACTTAACATTGTAAGGAACATGCAGTGTCTCGACAGCCTCACCCATGACAACATGTAAAGCAGAGATGATCTAGGCAATGGTACCAGAATTAGCAAATCAGGACAGATGAGGGAAATGTAGTTAGGCACAGGTTGCTTATTTGGCATGGAGACAATGCCAAATAAATAAATAAAAAATACAAATAAAAAAGAGGAAGGAAACATGCCTGACAAGGTAGGAACATGAAAAATGAAGAGTTCAAATTTACCAGTGAGTATGATCCAATATTTCCAGCATCCTGATTTAGCAGAGAATTTTATTTTATTTTATTTTATTTTATTTTATTTTATTTTATTTTATTTTATTTTATTTTATTTTATTGTGGTAGAGAAATAAGAAAACAAATAAATGGTGTTTAAGCTATCAGCTCAAGTTTACTTTAAAACAATCATTATCCCATATCTCCATCCTGCAATAACTCATCGTCAAGCATTTCAAAACATAAAACAATCAAGAGCATGCTGAAGTACATTTTTGGCTTTTTTTACGATTCTTTGAAAATTAGTAGAAGTGTAATCTTCAAACTTAATGTAACTGCTTTTTAAAACAAGAATTAAGCAGGATTCAGCTTTTTTTCCTGAGAAAAGCTTTTTTTTTTTTTTTTTTTTGTCTTGCAGGCAGACTTACACTACATGCTTCTCAGAAGCATGAAACTTTTAATTAAGTATGCAATTACAGTGTTGGGTCAACCCACTTTCAAAGGCTAAAAATGGCTTAGTGACCTTCCCCAAAAGTGAATAATCCAATATAAAATGTATTTTGTAATTATGATTTTTAAAAATACGTCCAATTCCAGAAGTAAAATTAAGGAAACAATATCTCAGGGCAAGTTCATGAATCATACAAAGCACTCAGGAATTTGATTTTTATAAGTTTTTGTGTCTCCATCATTCAAAGTAACATACCCTGTCTTGCAAAACAAAGATGATAAAGTAAATCTAGTGGGCTTCCACAGAGTCCAATTTTAGGGCCAGTTCTCTTCAACATTTTCATAAATGCCTTGGATACATGACTTGAATAAATTTGGAGCATTTAGACAACAGTCTCAGACATAAAAGGGAAATTTTGAGTGGTCCTGTGTGGAACCAGGAGCTGGACTCAATGATCCTTGTGGGTCACTTCAACCTCAGTAGATCCTGTTGATTCTATGATCTGTAAATACCTATCATCTGCCTCACAACTATTCAGATTCCATCATATTCTGTGTCAGAAAAAGTTTTATTGCATTACAGGAACATTTGCACTACGTGAATTACTCGTCTAAATGTTGTGTTCCCACAATACACAAATACAGACAGACTGGATGCAGAACATTTGGTAAACGAAGTACAATTGATTGACTTTTTTTCTTATATATTAAAACGTGAGGTCAGCCGCCAAGGACAAACACTATATGTCATATTTACAAACCTATGGACTAAATCCTAGCAGAAAACAGCTCTCAAAAGATACATAGGAGTCATGGCACAGAAAAGTCTGAACAAAAGCTTCTTAAAAAGATGTGATGATACGAAGACAAGAAAAAATGTGCCCTTTGACAGCAGAGACACAGAAATAAACAATATTTTCATAAAGAAGTGATGCTACCTCTGTATAACACATGGGGCAGGCTCATCTACATTGTGAAATTTTATTTCCATTTCTCTTCTGCAGATATCAAAAACAGGCAGTGAAAGAAAATGAGAATTAAAGAAAACAATACTCCAGAGACTAACAATGAGAAAGACACGTAGACTTTCCAGACCAAAAGGAAATGAGAGCTTTTCAAACTGGGCTGTTTTAGAAAGATTCTCTTCCCTGTAAAAAAATTATCCACAGAGGATCAGCCACCACATTCATCCATGTCCATCAATAAAGCCTAGTTTTCTTTTTAATTTCTACCTAGGAAAAAAGCAGTATATCTTGCAGACAAAAGCAGTGATATAGTACTCCACCAGTAATTGTTCCTGTATTTGTAGCATAACTGTCAGGATCGAAACTACTACTATTGCTTTTACACATACACTGCATTACAGACTTTGAGCCTACATTGCAAACATAAACCACTCCTGTTTTAAATAAGGCTTCTGAAATCCCCATGTCAAATTTGACAGTGTTCCTGACTGTTAAACCATTCAGGATGAACTGATAATCCTAGCTCAGTAGTGGGTGTGCATTAATACAGTACTTCCATTCTAAAGTGGGATGGATATCTTCTCAACAGAGATCATATGTAATACAATTTCTCTGACAACCTTTACATAAAAGACTTCAGACTGCAAATTCTGCATTTTCTAGTAATTATAATGACAACTAGAAATCAGCTCTAAGAAAACATTTAATAATGAGTTGCATAACAGCCAACTGCCAAATAGGAAATGAAATTCTTAAGAAGCATATCGTATCTCAGAGCCATATTACAAAGGCAAGAGATACCAGTGAAGCAAATAGATTGAAGAGTCTGATCTTCTGTGGATCTTGTTGCCTTAAGAATTTTCTACCAAAAACTTTTATCTTGAAGTGCAGAGTAGAAATGATCCAGTGCAGGAGAAAAATATTCTATTTGAAATGCAAGTACACGCTCCCAAGTAGAGTATCAAAAAACAATTTTTTTCCAGTTGAAATATACAAATTATCTTTAGTAGTTGCGTTAGAAAATCCAGTGATATCAGCATTTGCAAAACTTCTGAGAACTGCTAAAAATTCTGCAGTGTTACAACATGTTACTTCAAATAAATGAAATCTAATAGGAAATAATTCCTACGCATGTATATTTGCGTGCTCTGAGCAGTACTGTACTGTGGTAGAAGACTGCTATACATCCTGTCCTCTGTGATGTCACATTCCCCAAAAGGAGCTCAGAAGGTGAAAGGCATTACAGATACCCAGCAACTTTTGTTATTCAGAAACACACAGAGAGAGGAAATTCTGGATGTCAGGGAGAAGAGAGAGTGGTGAGGTGCTGGAACAGGCTGCCCAAAGAGGCTGTGGATGCCCCATGCCTGGAGGTGTTCAAGGTCAGGTTGGATGGGGCCCTGGGCAACCTGGTCTAAAACCACATCTGGAAGTTAGTGGCCCTGGTTGGAAATCGATGATCCTTGGGGTCCCTTCCAACCCAAGCCATTCTATGATTCTATGACTCATTCTATGAAATGAGTTAAGTCTTGCCACTTCTTTCATTCCTGAAAGAGACTTAGAAATTGTTTTATTTATGATTGAAACAGCAATCCTATTGTCTGCAGCCTTCAAGACATTATCATTAGGAGCTCCAGAAGTATTTAATGTAAAATTTTAAACTCTGTTACATATGAAAAATAAGGATGAGAAAGCTGTTAGATGTTATTAATCTGGTCCTGATCACCATAACGTGCATCTCTGATATATCAATGTACATCAGATAAACAACACCCTGCCACTCAAAACAGCACTGGATTCAAGCTCAAGGATACACAATATAAACTATCATCCATTTAAAGTATTTCATTTGCTTCTGCTGTTAACAGACCACGGTGTAAAAGCTCCTTATAACTGCAATTTTTAGTAGTTGATTAACTAAATATCATATCATAAATATATCAAACTAAAAGACTTCATGGTGAGTCTTTTGGAAAAGAGAATTAGGAGAACATAACAAAATCTGGCCAGGTTCTGCATAAGCCAGAAGCTTCATGTCCAGGTAAAACATTCTGTCTGGGCCCCTGTCAGCTAAGATTTTTACAGATAAAGATCACATAGTACTTCCAAATAACAATAAAGGCTAAAACTTCACTGATGAGATTTTTTGGCTTTGTGAAATCATGAAATCAACAGTGGATCTATTTCGTAAGACACCAGACTCGCGTACAACATAATGGCATCCTTGTAGTATATAATGATATCCTGAAGTAAATTGTTTATTTATTTAAAGAAATGAAAAATAGCTTCATCTTAAGGATAAATTAATGTAACCAACTGCAAAATCTCCGCATTTCTGCTGCCTACTCTTTTGAAACATATGAAGCAGCTTTTCTGAATGAGAACTCAACTAAGATGAACCCTGAATATTTCATATTCTCCGAGGAAAAGTGGTTTTCTTTCTGGAAGGCTGAATTGGATGAAATACGCTTTGAAGCCCTGCATAAAAGCTGAGCTTCTACAGCCTGACTCCTTGCTAAGCCTCTTAACTCCTCAGTTTATCCATCCGGCTGCTCCACAGCAGTTCTTACAGAAGCGAAGCTACACAGCCATAGCTTCAGCCAGGGCGTGAATCAACATCATTTCATCAGTTTCAAACAAGTTTTACTGATCTGCTGCATCTAGGAAGTTTATATATCACATCTTTCTCTCTGACCAGGTTTTAATACTGACATCTCCCAACACCTTCAAGGATTACCAAAAAGATATAGATGCTCCACCACACTTTCATGACTATGAGGTGAACCTGTCAATTTGAATGAAACTAAAGAAATAAGATAGAAAACAACAGTAACAAATGAAGGGACAGGGAACTGTAAATGAACAACTGCGGTAAACAACAAAAACTGGAAGGATTTCAAACAAAAGATGGTTGAAGAAGAACAGAGAGAAATAATTGATTCAGGTCGGGTCACAAGGTAAAAACAAAGACCACCACATCACTAGAATTGCTCCTGGAAAGCAGGAAAAATTCCAAGACCTTATGATACGAGATTCTATGTAAGGGATGGAACATCTATATGAGGAAGGGCTAAGAGAGCTGGGGCTGCTCAGCCTGGAGAAGGGAAGGCTCCAGGAAGACCTAATTGCAGTCTTTCAGTATTTAAATGGGAGCTATAAGAAAGAATGGGACAGACTGTGTTGAAGCAACTGTTGTGACAGAACAAGGAGAAATGGTCTCAAACTAAAAGAGGGGAGATTTAGATTGGATATAATGAAGATTTTTATGATAAGGCTGGTGAGGCACTGGAACAGGTTGCCCAGAGAGGTGATGGATATCCCATCCCTGGAGACAGGCTGGACGGGGCTCTGAGCAACCTGATGTAGCAGTAGGTGTCACAGTTCATTGCAGAGGAGTTGGGGTAGATGGCCTCTAAGTGTCTCTTCCAAGTCAAACGATTCTATGATTTAACTTCTGTCCTCTTTAAAGCTATCATGCTTAATCTACAGAAACAGGACTTGTAATGAGCCTAGTTCATTGTAAACTAGAAGAGTTAACTACTGAGTGGTAGAACAGACACGTGCAGAGAAGCTTGTTTTAAGTTCTCACAACACTTCACAGCAAAATCACCTGCAGACCACAACTGTGCTTATACCCTTAAAAAATTATTCCAAGATGAAATCTTACTTCCACCTTGAAATACACGAAACAGATTTTTTTCTTCACTAGAGAGGAACCAGGCATAGCAAAGTGAAAAATAAACTAGCATTGTTCAAGTGACTCTCCAATCTGAAAGATCAAGTAGACATTTTATTATTTCATTGTCTAGGATTGCTTTGGCTTAAGTCTCTCACAAGACATTTAGGCTTGTTGTGAGCTATCCTAACGCTGGGAAATTTCATACAACAAATCAGTACTATTATGAAAATTAGAATATAACAATTTAAGGGAAACACAAGCAGGAAAAAATGAGCACAGATTTAAAAATTGCTAGAAGAGAACAGGAATTTGTTAAAATGCAGAGAAACAGCCTCACAAAATTTTACTTTTTTGATTCAGAGCTCTCTTTTCTGTGTGCATTCACACACGCTGATCTGGCAGAGAAAAATCTATTTTTACTGCTTTTCATTTCAGTCTGCACCATAGTGCTTAGAGAGCTATGATATTTTAAACTGGATTAATTTTTGGCTGATGCATCACTGACAAATTACTAATCGAATTCTACCTGTATGTTTTAGAGAAAACATATATTGGTACATTATACATGTGTTTTTTTGTTTTGTTGGTTGGTTGGTTGTTTTTTTTTTGCATTTAACATTTCCCACATACATAGTGCTACTGTTGATTCTGTGCCACACAGAAAAAGCATTACTAGATTTCAAAATCCCTCTAAAATACCCTTTCAAAGCCAATGGCTGAAAGAAAAATACTCTTCAACTTCTAAGTATAAAGTTTGAAAATTTAGTATTAGGAAAGAGGAATGCCATTCTTATTGAGTCTCTTTAAATTTTGGATAAAATTACACAAATGTAGTCTTACTGATACAGTGGACTACAAAACTAAAAGCAGGAGGGTTTAGGTTACAAAAAGTTTGTTGTACTTTAAAACTGGATGATTAGATTCTTACAATGACCTCCTATCTAGTTTTAAAACCAGAGAAGACATAAACAATATGAAACACACTTCTGTAATGCTAATGTAAGAAATACAACACTTGCCTACCACATATTACTTGTAAAAATACAAGTGATAAAATCTTCAGAAATACTAAAGAAAATGAAGTCTAACCAAACCATTAATTAAAACAATTTTTTCATTGAATTCTTGTAGTAGCAACAAGTCTTCCCTCCTTGAATATAGTGCTCCCATGTCAACATATGACATCTAATTACTCAAAAGACCAGGAAATTCATCACACCATCACAACAATTAAAGCAACCCATCATCGACATAAGTCAAGGGACATATGTCACTCACTGTGACTTCTGCAGTGATATTATACTGATAATCATACAGTAATTTAAATCCAGAATAAAAAATATGCCTTTCTCGTACCTTTATTGCCTATTAAATGTAAATTAATACATTGGAAGTGGAAAATAGGTCATGTATTCCTTTGGTTTATTCCTGCATAAACATTATGGATTTGATTCACTTGCCCTTACCTAGATGCACAGAGTATGGGAGGTGACAATACCCTCAAAGGAATAGCAGATAAGTCACAGGAACTATGGAAAGTCTGCCCCCTTCCTGAGTGGAAGCCAGATGTCAGCCAGGGTAACTGAGGGCATCCTGAATAGCACGAGTTGCCTACATTGGACAATCTGAATGGAACCTCTACAATGGTATTCAGCTCCGAGACTGGAACACCCAACACCACAAAGACATATCTTCAGGTGACCAGATACAAGTTTGTTTCCAACCACTCATTACTGTCAATGGACTAACAGAGCTCCATTTCATTTTAAGACCAACACCTACACCACATTCCCTGAGTAGCTTCCCAAGACTCTAGACAAAATGTTCACTGATTGCCAAACACAGATTTTAGCTCGGTTTGCCTCACCTAACTGAAGGCAAATGAACACAACTGCATATTGCCAGGACAATAATTACTATGTGGTCTTTTATAGTCAAAACAAAGAGAAAGATCCCTTCAGAGACTGATTTAGTTAAATGTCTGATTTTGGATAAGAGTAACCAAGACTTCATATATGCACCAAAGCACCCAGGTGCATGCTCAATCACTCTTAATGAATGCTGTAGCTAACTTATACAGCCATCTGCTCATATCGTCATTAGCTTTATTCTCTCCTCCTGTCATCTTCCTGCTCATATGTATTTTCTTTCTTAATGCCTTATAAACATTAAAATAGTGTTTTCTAGTTTAATCACTCTCTTCTAAAACACTTATTACAGTGTCAATAGGATCCTAACTGATAAAATAGTAAAATCGTTGTAAACATTTAATATTTTAGAACAAATAATAGTTTATTTGTTATATATTAGAATATATATATAGATAATATCTATAAATTATATATATATATATATATATATAAAATAACAAATATTTAGAACAACATCAGACCAAGATACAACTAAGTTCACTGGCACAGAACAGTGATAAGATTTATCCCACTACTCAAGGCAAATGAGAGTCCAACAAAGAAGTGCCTGCAGTCAAATTACAGATACTCTTTGTCTGATTTATACTTAACAAAGTCCCAATACTACATTAGATGTGTACAAATATGTACTTAGAAATGTATTGCACCTTGACAATTTGGCCTTGCACACAACCGCTTTTCAAATGCCAGTGTAGTAAAGTTAGCACCAAAGTTTTCTTGCAAAGAGGTCCACAAATTCCTATTTAAAGCAATGTGTGAAAAATACCATGTTGACAGTACAAGAGTTATGCAGCAGAAGAATAACTGAAAAGAATACTTTCATACTTTAAAAAAATCATCATCATCAAAATAAACATTAGCAATAATTAGTGTTCAGGGGGTGGAGGAAGACTTGCAAGAAAAACTGCATGTCTGCCATCTTTGGTGCAAGCAGAATTGCAAAAAACACTGAACACTAGCTAAATGCTGGGCCAAAAAAGTCAACTTTAGTCATCTAGTAGAGAAATTCAAAGAATAACATTACCTTGTTCCAGCCTAAAGCACAGGGAACGTTTCGCAGCCTCTACCTCAGGACTTGGATGATCCAGAACACGTCTGCACCACTGCAGAGGACTCACTGATTTCTCTTGAAGAGTGACAGTCTTGTTAGGCAAGACATACAACCTTAACAAAAATACACACAGATGTCAGCAAAATAATGTAATACTTAAAATTTTACATTTCTAGTTTCAGTTTCCCGCCCCCTTATAATTTTTAACAGCGCAAAGCTGCAATAAAATATTCTAATAACAAGAGATATTCTGAAATAAATGAGTTTAAACTAGTTTTCTTCCCTCCTCAGCAAGCCAGGTGCCAAATTACAGACTCTACAGGTCTAGAACTGCCAATCTAGGTTCAATGAGACTTCTTATTAAAATCTTGCATCTCGTGATTAAGATTGTCAGAATTTCAGCAAGGTTCAAAGTTCAAATGCATTAGTTGCTATACGTATTTAAAGCTGCACACACAACAAAGAAGCTACCAGTTTTCCCTTTTCTATTTATCTTTACTGGGGATTAGATAATTTGAATATTTGATTTAGCCTACAAATTCCAATTTCACTGTTATGCTTCGTATTTTAACTTATAATTTAATCAATTTGTCAGACGCTGATGATAGTGCAGTTTGTACACAATGCCTTCTCCTAGATGAAGCAAATGCTGTACAGAAGTCAGACGTTTTTAAAGATTAGAAAACATCTGTAGAGAAACAACGAAAACCCAATTTTGATACTCAAGTCCAGCGGAAAAAAAGAAGCATGCAAGAAGAACTAGTGTAAATGCATTATTCTCATGCACTTTTCTCAGACTACAGCAGGCAACTAATCAGATGGCCAAGCACATTAGGAAGCCAGGTATCAGAGTAGATTTCATGGGTAAATTCTTGGAGCTGGGATTTGTGCCACTGCCCTTACAGATTAGCACACTGGGGCAGACATCAGCTCACCTGGGTGAACACAAATCTCCCCAGGAAATGAACTATTATTAGCTGCCCAAGATTGCTCTCAGCTTATCGGTCTCACCACTTCTGATCAATGGGGCTGCAGACAGATTTTCTGTATCAGCAAAGCGCTCTGCAGACTGCAAAGGGATTTAGTACCCAAATGGGGGGTACAAAAGGCAAGACAACATTAACAAAAGGATTGAGCTCCTCAGCTAGACTGCTTTCAGCCTTTCACCTGTTGAGAGTTTGGGTTTGCTAGCAACCCAAAGCTAGTATGTGTCTGTTCTCCCATCTCTGCTCTGCATCTGTTCCTGCGAGGTACATAAATCAGTGCTGCCAGCCCAGCTCACAGCAAATCGATACCCTCACCTCAATCGGTATCCCTCATGGTGGTCCCAGAGGAGTTCAACTTCTCTAAGGAGAGGTCTAATTTCCCCTCACTTCTTTGTGCTTGGCTACACGTTTAAAAAATGATTCTGAGAAAAAAAATGGAAAAGAAAAAAAAAAAACAACAGAAAAGCTTTGAGGTCTCCTGATAACTTGCAAAGTGTTTCAAAAGCTTCACATACAACTGATGAATTCTCAGTGATGAGACATGTGAAGAGCTGACAAAAAGATTTGACTTGTCTGCCACGATGCTAACCCTGTTGTTTGTTTTTGTTTTGTTTTTTTGTAACTGCAGTTAAAAAAATCAAAATTCTATAATTAGTAATCAACAACTAGGGCACACAATGCACTATGGCCTCCCAGATACCAGTCTGCTTTGAAGACTAGCATGACAAAGAGCCCCAGGCAGCTGACATCACACAGCTGACCATCAATGGACAAGGATGGAGATTCAGCCTTGAACTAAGAATGTCCAACAGCTAAAGTATCTCCTGAAAGAGTAAAAGTTGCCAAATTCTTCCTGCAGAGACACAGTTGTGTGACATGTAGCCAAGTTTTCATCCCATTAAGGCATTTAAGAATGTTTCTCAGGGGCAAATCAAAAAGGACCTTGACCAAGATCACCACTCTGTCAAGGCACACAAAGTAATGCTGACTTTGCAGTGCCCTGTGAAACATGAACAAGAAGGTATAATGTTTCGTTGAGGAGGACTGGGTCACACAAATCTCACTGTAAAGCAGAGTTGAATCATTGCTGCTCCTCTGTCATGAGCACTGGGTTGCAGAACTGAGGCAAAGTCAAGACCCACAGCCCAGAAGAACTCTGTATAGACCAACAGCGCACACGATGAAACCGCACTGGCAACATGTCCATACAATTTTGGGGTGATTCTCAGCTGGAAGAAACAACTGTCAAAAACCGAAGCATGGCATCACCTTGTAGCCTGAACTACATATAACCAACATTCAAGAAATAGTTACGCTATTTGGACTAATTTTAAAATCATTCTTCTGCTACCAAAATAAAGATGTTCAAATTGCTTCTCACTTGCACTACATTGGTACTCTCAGCTCATCTAAACTTCCTATTTAACTGCAACCCCTAAAAAAAATACTATGCTGAAGCTTCAACTGATACTTAAGACAGACGTTTAAATATAGATAATGCAGCTCATATCACTGAGGCTGTGTGTTGTGTATTAACACAACTGAGTATCAATTATGCTCAATATGGTTACGTAGCACCATTTCCATAGCACTTCTGCAGCGTTTGTATAGTCCCTGAGATGTCTGCATGCTTTGCTGGGGCAAGCTGCGAAGCACCAGAATTTATTTATTTACCCTTCCCATCTAAAACAATCCCTTCTTTTTGTTTCCAAAGATTCCTTCTTCTAGGTCAGTTTTATTAATTTGCCATTCATTGCTGCCTTACCCAACGCACAGCACACCGCCATGCGCCCTGATGCTACATGAAGACACACAAACAACCCTTACAGATCTATGTCTAAAAAACAAAAGCCCTCCCAAATCCCTCAGGATCTGCCACAATCGGACTGAGATTTTAGGACGGCGAGCGAGGCAGCGCTGCTCTGAGAAAGGATTTCCCGAATCCCTTCCAATATTTTTAATTCCTTACGTAAAGCAGAGGCTGGAACTAGGCTGACACCTCAAACCAGGGGAGCTGAGCATCCGGCGGAGGGGAGGCTGAAGGAGAAGGGGCACACGCAGGGAGGGGGGGGGGAGGGGCAAGCACTGGGGGTCCCCACCGCGCCGTGTTAAAATAATAACGAAAATAAATAAATAAATAAATAAATAAGGGAAAAAAACAAAAAACAACACAAAAACGCAGGATAAAGAGGCAGATGTAAGTTTAAGCAGCACGACATCAAGTGGATTTGGGGGGCTAATGCTAATAACGCCTATAGCCAGCGGCCGGGGAGCTCGGCCGCCCCGCAGGGTGCCCGGGGACGACCGCGGGGGCGATCCGCATGTACCATGTATCCTCGTCCTGGCCGCAGCATCCGTCTTCCAGCTCCAGCACCGCCACCTCGTCCAGCACCGTGGCAGCCCCCGCTCCGCCGGCCTCCTGCCCGCAGCCGGCCGCCTTGAAGTAGGCGAGGGGCTCCTGCGGGCCGAGCCCGGCGCCGGGCAGCGGGCCGGGCACGCACGGCGGGGTCGAGATCGGGGTCGGGGTCGGGGTCGGGGCCGGCCCGGGGGGGCTGGCGGGGCGCATCGCGGCGGGGGCCGGCGGCGGGGCCAGCAGCAGGTGCGGGCTGGGCGGGCGGGCGGCGGCGGCGGCGGCGGCGGCTCGGCTGCGGAGCTGCTCGTTTTGCTTCTCCAGCTTGCGCACCAGCTCCTGCAGCTTCTTCACCTCCAGCTCGGCGCTCACGGCCGCGCCGGCGCCGCTCCCCTTCACCTCCGCCATCATCGCCGGCTTCAGCAAGGCGGCCTCCATCCTGCCGGCCCCTCGCCGAACCGCCGCCGGACGGCGGCGCCCGGGCCCGCGGGCGCTGTGGGGGGGGGGGAGCGCCGGGAGCGGGAGCCGGGACCCTGCGCTGCGCGGCGCCGCCCGCTCCGCTCCGCCGATGCTGCGCCGCACGACAGCGGCGGGCAGGGGCGCGGGCGGGCCCCGTCCCCTCCCACTCGGCAGCCGGAGCGGGGAGGGAACAAAGCCGGGGCCGCCGCCTGCCCCTGGGCCGGGACGCCCGGAGATGGGAGCCCGTAGGTGTCGAGGCGGTGATTATGCAGATTGCGGTGCGATGGGAACGAGAGGCGCAGCGGGAGGATGAAGGAAGAAGCGCGTTTGTGGCTGCGAGACGTGCTGATGCCGCGGGTCTACTGATTCACGGCGGCGTGTTTTGAGGACAAGTGTCGTGAAGAGAGCTGCGGCTATTTACCTATCGCAGGAGGCTCAAGGGAGACCTCGTCGCTTCTACAACTGACTCGGAGGAGGTGGGGGTCTCTTCTCTGGAGCTACAGGCAATGGGAGAAGAAGAAATGGCCTCAGGTTGCTCCAGTGAAGCTCTAGGCTGGATATGAGGAAAAGCATTGGGACGGGCTGCCCAGGGAAGTAGCAGGGTCCTCATCCCTGGAGGGATTTAAAAGACATGTAAGTGTGGTGTTTAAGGATGTGGCTGAGCGTCAGATACGGCAGTGCTGAGTTAACGTTTGAAAATGGTGACCTTACAAGTCTTTTCCAACCCAGATAATTCCGTGTTTCTATGATTTTTGAAGATGGGTTGATGAGAAGAAGCACAGAATCGCAAATAGTAGAAAACTGCACGGAATCTTGATGGTTGGAAAAGATCAGTAAGATTATCCAATCCAGCCATTAACTCGCCACTGCCATGCCCAATAAACCAGGTCCTTCAGTGCCATATCTTCGTGTGTCTTGAACACTTCCAGGGATGATGACTCCACCATCTCCCTGGACAGCCCATTCCAGTGCCTCATTACTCTTTCTGAGAAGAAATTCTTAATAGCCAACCTGAAGCTCCCCTGGCGCAACTTGAGGCCATTACTTCTGCGAGTATTGCGAGTTACCAAACAAAATGCAACGTAATAAAAACATAACAGAACTGTTAAGCATAGGAGAACCCCTGAGATGAGAAATGCTCCCCACCCACTCCCATGCTCTCCCTCTCCCCACCCCCCCAGCCTCACTGAAAGATCCCTTAACACAGCCCAGATATAGCAGATTATTTTGCTATTCTTCATTATCCTTTCTTGTCTAATAGTGGAAGAAACCACTCATGCATCCCTTCTCCTCAATGAGCAGGTGGAAAGGACTTCAGCATCATACCCAAGCCAAGGCAGCTATTTCACACCCAGGTCTTCCCCTTTTGTTGGGTTCATTTAGTCAGGAGAAGACAGAGGTTGCCCTGAAGTTGCTGTGCTGAGGTTTCCTGCAACTCTGATGTGAAATACAGAGCCAACCTCCTGAAAGCATGTGAATGGCCAGATCAGTCACTGCTGATAGTTGTTGGAGTCAATTGGCTGCTACCCAACTGCTGGGTACCAACACTGGACAGAGCTGTAGCAATAGCAGCCACTGCCACCTGCAGTGTCACTTCCCTGTCATAGAGACAGGGTTTTCTCTCTTTTGTTCTTAGTCTTTGAAGGGAGACTTACTTCTGCACATGCACAGGACCACAGCACTGTTATTTTTTAATCTTTTAAGCACTTACATTCTCACAGTGTAGTGATAACAGCTAGTACTACAAGAATGGCTGCAAAGATAAAGCTGGGAACAAAGCATTGACTTTCTGATTTTATTTTACCACCAAAGAGAATAAATATGGTCCCCAGCATAACCTGCATTGAACCCGATAGCGCTTTATCATAAAAGTCTGTTTGGTTTCCTCCATCCATTTGGAAGAGGGAAGTGGAAAAATGTAATGTAAAATGTAAAACACTGCTGGCCCCAATTCTGTCATGTGTCAACTATGTAAATTTCATTCCCATAAGAAATAAGAATGGAATTGTGGATGTTCAGCCCCAGGCAACAGGTGCGTCTCTCTGGTTGTTATTGCTGGTACTGATACGAGCGTTAATTCTTGGAAGTACTATCCTGTATGTGCCAGTGGTCGCATTGCATCCAGGCTCCTCTCACTGCCAGGACAGGAACATAGAATTGTAGAGTCATAGAATGGCCTGGGTTGAAAAGGACCTTAAAGATCATCGAGTTTCAACCCCCCTGCCACGGGCAGGGTTGTCAAACACTAGGCCAGGCTGCCCAGAGCCACATCCAGCTTTGCTCTGAATGCCTCCAGGGATGGGGCATCCACAGCCTCTCTGTTCCACTATGTCATCACCCTCTGAGTGAAAAACTTTTTTCCTAACATCTAATCTAGATCTCTCTGTCTTAGTTTATAACCATTCCCCCTAATTCTATCACTATCAACCCATGTAAACAGTCATTCACCCTCCTCCTTATATGCTCCCTTCAAGTACTGGAAGGCCACAATGAGGTCCTCCTGGAGCCCTCTCTTCTCCAAGCTAAACAAGCCCAGTTCCCTCAACGTTTCTTCATAGGAGAGGTGCTTCAGCCCTCTGATCATTTAGTGACTCTCCTTGACCTGTTCCAAGAGCTCTGAGTCTTTCTTGTGCTGGGGGCCCCAGGCCTGGACGCAGTACTCCAGATGGGGCCTCACAAGAGCTCTGTAGAGGACAGTGTGCTCAGGGTCTTTTGTTGAGAAAATATCTAATGTGGCCACCAGCTTGGAGATAAATCAAGAGACATATCTGGAGATGCACTACGTGGTATGTAGCATTGTGGCACAGGACTGTAAATCCCCATAGAAATGCTTATCCCCATTTTTGAGTAAAAGTAGTTGGAAATTTTTGACTGCCTTCTTCTGTTTGTGCTGCCGACACAAATGCTGCACACAGACACTTGTTGGGGCAGCGTTCGGAGGAGGAAAAGCTGAACACTGAGCGTAGCACTTTAGCCTTAGCCAAACTTTTCAGGCAGCTCAAACAAGTTGATTACAAGCAGGATAAGGTTGGCTGCATCTCATCTCATAGAAAAGAGGGCTCTTCTTTGAGTAGGACAGCTTTGAATCTCATCTCCATCCTGCAAAAGAGCTTAAACTTGTGCATGCTTTAGCTAGTGTGCTAATAATCACTGTGTGAGACTGTGTCTTTTTTCCAGGTATTTCCTGGCTGGGTTGAAGTTATTAGTGCATTTCGCTGTGTTGCTTTTGTTGCTGTATTTCAAATGTGTGTGTAATATCTTCTCACAAGGTGCTGGCAGATGGAATGTGTGCCTCTAAGTCCTCTGTCTCATCACCTTTGTGCTGGCATGCGTGTCTTCTGCCAAGAGGGTCTGAACGTGATTAAAATATTTGACCTGTTTGCTTTTTTTTTAAATGAATTATATTCCTCCCAATATCAGCATTACTAAAAAATCAGTAACAAGCTCCATTCAGTGTCCCAACCCTAGCTGATGAGTTTAGTCAACCCAGAACACATAAGTTCTTTACAGACCGAATAAAAACTTCATGATTCTATTTTTTTTTGTAAGTTACTAATAAAATGTATTTTAACTCCAGTCTCAAATCATAGAACACCCATCAAACTTGTTATTCCTGAACTTGAGAGACTGTGGTAGCAGAAAAGGTGCTGATTTTGGCTACTTACATGGCCTACTGGAGTAGAAATGTATGAATCAGTATAGCTGCTGATAGGCTCCCAGTGCAGAGAACAAAGAAGCAGGAAAGTCTGCAGATCCCATCTGCTCTTCTCTGATAATAAGCCTGTTGCTTTATTCCGTAATAGCTGCAGGCTGGACCTGCCTTTCAGGCAAGCCAGTAAAGAATTAATTGCAGTAATCCAGTCTGAGCTACACAAAGGATGTATTACAATAAGGTCAGAGCATGGATGGTAACCTCCACGTCTGGTGAGGTTTTAAAGAGCAGTTCCAGTTTGAAAAATGTCTGTGAAAGTAACTTTACAGAAATTTAGCCCCTAACATGGCAGCGGCAGTCCATCTAACCAGTGACCAGTAACAAAGACAGAGAGTAGATGCTTAGGAAAGGTATATGAGAAAGAAGAAAAAAATATTGAGAGGCTCTGTCCAGCTCTTTGTAGTCAGTGGACAGGGACATCTGGACCATTTATTTTTTATAGCCACCAGTGTGTAATAATGTTACATTTTGCTGAGACCTATTTTTAAACCATTTATATGTTAGGAACACCCTGTGGCAATTAGCACTGCAATTTAATTACGTATTGTAAGAAAAGCTACTTCCTATTATCTGCTTTAAATCTGCTGCCTAGTAATATAATTGGGTGCCTCTTAGTTCTGTTTTTCTAAGACAGAATGATTAATCACTCTCTATTCAGGTTTTCTTTATCATTCATGACTTATAAAACTCGGTCACTTCTCTTCCAAGCTGACAAGCCCTCATTTATAGAGCCTTGCCCCCACAGAAGCCAGACTGAACCTCCCATTCTTTCCCTCCATAATGAAAACTGAATTTTCCAACCCACTGTTTCGTTTTTATTAGTAGTCCTTGTTTTTGTATATCATGATAGCTTAGGGAAAGACTGAAAATTTTCTTATAAATCCAAATATATTCAGTTTAAAAAAAAAAAAAAAAACCTCACCCAAAAACATACTGTTGCCTTTAGAAACATTCATATACTCATGAGCACACCTTGTATTCAAAATGCTGTATAGAATCTCCTCCAATGTATCATACTAGATGCCCATGTATTCCATTATGTATTGTAATTGGTACAAATTGCCTTGATAGAAAAATCAGATTAACAGAAATATGGTTCCACAGGGCAGCTTTCATATTTATTCAGGTCCATTGTCACAGCTGATGTTTCCAATTCACTTGGCACCAGGCATGCTCTGAGTGGTAGGTTAAATGCCTGTGAGAAGTTCGACAGTGGTACACTTGAACTTATGTAGAATTTTTATATGCACAGTCTGTTCCTAGAAATTTGTTACTGTTAGATTTATAAATTTGCTCAAATGCACTGGAGTAGATAAATGTTTTCCTGGAATTATGGTGTGGATTCTTCATAATCAATGTCTCTTGCAAACATTTTGCCTTTGTAGTTGTTAGTTTCAATTTTCTGTTAACTGACTTTATAATTTGTGTACAATTTCTCTTTTTAAACTGCTATGGTTCTTGATACTGTTTTTTTTTTTTCCCTTATTAAATTAATATTAAACTTAGCTACATTGCAATCACTGTTAGCATATATTTTCCATGGGATTAAGTCCAAACCTGCATCACCAGTTTCTCCAGAAAATCAGTAGTTATGGTATCTAAAATATTGTCTGTGTGTCAAACATAGAGATAGTACTACTTTATAGGTCCATCTGGATGGAACATGATACTTGCAGTTTGAGTACTGTTTTGTTTTGACTCATCAGTTCCATATGAAATCACTGTGGCTTGCAAATCCATTAACCCTTCCCTTACCTTATCAGCCATATTCAAAAAGCATTGACATGAGTCAGGACAGATTGTTTCTTTCTTACAAGTTTTCATCAAGAATGATAGAAATACAGCTGATCTCAAGGTGGGTAAAAAACCATGGCACACATTTTGCTAACAATTCTGTTTTCAACTTGATATTTCTTCATGGAGCAGTGAACGTTGGCAGAAGAAAAATGCCCCATGATGATACAGATGTACTGGGGGGGGGCATTAAGCTAATTCTAGTCTTTTTTTTTTTCTTTTTTTAACCCCCATCTTATGTCTGTCAACATTTGTTTGGAGAAGCAGGTGCAAGAAATTCAGCAGCTTTTCAATAGAGTGGGAAAAATTACTATCCATGTAAGCTGCTCCATCACATGGATAATTGATTTTTACAATTTGAAAATGTGAGTATGATACGATACTGTAAAGTGGTTTCGAAGATTCCATGTTAAAAAAAAAAAAAACTAAACAGCAATATGCTTGGCACTGTTCATGTCACATATCTAGGAAAAAATGTCTTAAAAAAACCCTCTGGCCTGCACTAACATGCTTTTTGAGAAGGCAATTCTGAGTGCAGTGACACCAGTGTTGTATGAATGTCAAAAGAGCACAGGAAAGTTTGCAGTTGCTTGGAAGGTTTTACTTGTGTTAGTGTATGTGTATGTTTAATTGTTAAATAGGGGAATGGTTTCAAAAAGTAACTGCCTGAAGAGTCATCCAAATTCAGTTTGGTCATAAGAAAATCATTGCTGTACATCCAGAAATCATAAAATCATGGAAGAGCTTGGGATGGAAAGAACCTTAAAGATCATCTAATTCCATGCTCCTGATGTGGACAGGAGTGCCACGCACCAGATGAGGCTGCCAAAGGCCCCATCCGACCTGGCCTCCAACCCCACCAGGGATTGGGCATTCACAATTTCTCTGGGCAGCCTATGCCGGTGCCTCACCACTCTCTGAGTAAAGAATCTTCCCCTAACATCTAATTTAAATATCCCCATGAAAAATCATTCCCTCTTGTCCAATCTTTATCTGCCCATGTAAAAAGTTAGTCTGCTTTACTTTTTCTATTGGAGCCACTCTCTTCAAAATAATCCAAGTCTGCAGTGAGGTCACCCTGGAGCCTTCTCTTCTCCAAACTAAACAAGCCTAGCTGCCTCAACCTTTCTTATTAAGAGAGGTGATTCAGACTTCTGGTTATCTTTACGGCCCTTCTCTGGACCTGCTCCAGCAGCTCCGTGGCTTTCTTTTGCTTGTGACCCTAGGTCTGATATGGAGCAGCTCCTGGGCTCTGCTCACAAAGACCTCTCATGAGGACACTCTGTTAAAATCTCATCACATAAGCCCAATACTCTTGTTCTGGGACACTTAATTTGTTCCATTATGGTAGTTACTGTCAGCCAGACCTCCAAGGCTGGACAAGAGCTTCCTTGTAAGCAGCCCTAAGACAATCTGAACACAAAATAAATGTTGCTGTGGCAAAGGGATTTTGCAACTGCACTTACTGGATTGATGAAGAGCATAAGAATTATTTTTCAGCTACCTCTTTTCCTTGTGTTTTTTTTTCAGATTTCTTCTCAAGAAACAAAGTCTCTCCTATTTCCACATAGCTGTTTCATTTATGTTCCTACTGAGGAGATCTGTTTCTGCCGTAGAAAGCTCAATTCAGAGACAAACAGAAAGTGTAGTCCCCAGAGCACGTGCTTTCCTCTGACTGAGTGTCTGGGATGTCTCACACTACAGTGGAAGAGGCAGAAGAAATAGTATTTCTGTTTTCTTCCTCAAGCTTTCCACAGATGTCACTCATGTCAAAACTAGTATGCCTGCTCCCATGGATAATTTTGTCTTGAGAAAACTGGTATTTTACTTCAAAAAGTTTTACTGTTGTTTTGGCAAAAGGATAAGTGCTTTCTCAATTGTATGCTTTTTGTAGATTCACCAAATATTAGTACTCAAAGTATTTGGATATCTGGAATTACAGTGCTGCGAGTTCAGGTAGCTGGTGTCCCATTCTTAATTACAATATCTGAAGTAGAGACAGAGGTAACATTTCCAGATTCCATAGCTGGAAACTCTCTAGAGGAACAAGATGTGAAGATAAATATCTTCTAGAATATTCATCTTGTGGTCAAGTTTTGTTATAGATTTCAACGACACCACTATTTATGGCAACATTATTACTTTTTAAATTCCCATTCCTAGTTTCAAAATCACTTTCTCTACTTGCCCTTAATTGGCTTCTTTGCATAATGCTTTCATCTTTTTCTTACTCTTTTCCACCTTTTCTGCTAGTTTTTTGTATTAGGACATGTGGACACTAATATTATTCGTTCCCCAATAAGGAAAAATATCTTGGAAGCCAGAAAAACATGGCATTTTCTTTTCAGAAATAATTGCTCTTTTCTTTTTTCTCTCTCTCTTTCTTTTTTTTTAATCTTTTCAGAGTGTGAAGTTTAAAAATGTTGGCTGCCATTGCTTTGACCATAACAGCTGTCTGAGAGTACTAAGCAGATACCTGATGACTACACAGTGATGCCAAGACTGAGACAAGAGCTTTTGGCATGGTTTTGATTCAGGTATTGATTCGAATGGGCCAAAACCAAGAAGTTTTAAGTCTTGGCACAGGTTATATGATTGTGTAGCTGTCAGTTTATAACTCACACATGTAAAAAAGCTCTGAAAACTGGTAAATTATAGGTTGCTTCCTTGGAAAGGAAAGTGAAATCTGTTTTCCTTGACCCGCATCCAGAGGTGCAGTAGTACCAACCACAGGCCACTGCTATGCTGGGCACTGCATGGACAGAGAAAATTAGTTCCTGTCCAGCACAGTTCAGGGGCAAAAAAAAAAAAGGAAAGATCATATGAAGTTTTAAAAGAGATCATCCTCTGAAGGCATTTCTAGTAGTCTCAAATGAAACTCCCAACATCTCACTCCATCTCTATCCTGCTCCAGCCAAGGCTGAGTGCAGGCTGCTCCTCTAATGATGCTAGAGGGGAGCATGACATTAACAAAGATAAGCAGAGAATCATTAAGGCTGCTTTTAATTATGAATTAGACCACTTGACTCAAAGAAATTCCAGGATGTTCTCTTTGCTTCTGGGACTTTTTCCATATTTTCTACTAAATAGTAACCCCTGAGGAGTCATTAGGCAGACAGATAGCAAGTGTGCAGGCTGTCCAGATAACCTGTGGTCCATGGGCTCTATGAATTCACCCCACACAGGTCATGGAACATGTCAGAAACATGAATGGGAACATATTTTATTTCACACACCAGAGTCTTAAACAATCTGGTTAAAACATAGGTAATGTTGGGGAGAAAGACTCTTTGCAGATGACCATGTTTTCACAAGCTAAGAGGCTCTACGAAGTAAGAGAGACCACGTCTTGTCAAACTCATAGAGACATTTATTACAAGAGAAAAAAGACTAGAAGACAATATTAATGTGTTTGTCACTTTGCTTCAAGCAAAGACTGAGTGTTCTGTAAGAACCCATATAGGATACAGCAGAATACAGTACAACAGTGTAACAGTTCTTGTGATGCTCCTTCTACTTGTAAACATCAGTAATTTTGATGCTATCTACATTTATACACTTGAACGAACTTTTTCCCCGGTAGAGCTATGCCCAAGATTTGCAAAAGAAAGTATCCATTACACATGGAGAAAATGGGCCTGATGAATCACAAAATCCCACATAATTTAGTACATCACCTCTCAATACAGCTTTTCAGTCTAATTTGATACATTATTGTAGATAACACATTCATTAAAACAGCTGCCAGCAAACTGCTTGTTTGGATAGTTTCATGGAAGTACCAGTCAAAGAGAAATAAACACCACATGCTAATGATATGCAAAAACGGACAAAAAACAATTACGTCTTGATACATCACTATTGAGATGTTAATATGATTTTTTTTTAATGAATACTGCTATCCGTGCTTTTATACGGTACATATCAAACATCGCAAAACCAGTGTTTCTTTTCAGGAAAATTACAACATGCAATAATTTTAATAAAAATAATCTACACTGCAAAATATCCAGGGCTATTCAGCAAGGATGAGTTAATGAGCACAGAACTATCATTTATTATTTCTGCATTGCTACTTCTCTGTCAGTGAGCACTTAAGTAGCAGATGCTTGGATCCAGAGTTTTATCCTGGTTTCTCAAAAATTGGGATGTACTGGATTTTAATGTGCTGGCTCAGGTGAATATCCAACAACTTCCATTGTAATTCAGCCTTAGGAATAGCTGTTGGTCTCCAAACAGGACCATATTTGTCACCCAATATTAAAACTCCTCTATGGATTTTCTCCACCAGTTGAGTAAGTCTCATTACCCTGGTAAAGCACAGGGTAATATCAAGAATAGTTTAACAAGAGTATGTCATCAGCAATGGGCACACAATACAAAAATATTTATAATATTAAATTTTCTAAAGGCACTGCCATTAATTCATAATCATTTCTCTTAAATATAATTATCTATTCTTACATGACTCCTTTTCACATAAGAGCATGTACATGCTTTACGCTGGCTGCATCATTATTCATTTGAGGGCCTGATGGTTTAGATTGCACAGAAATTCTTACCTCCTGTCTCCACTAGAGCAAGTGCAAACAAGAAGAGGAAATCTGGCTGTGACAGACATTCAACAGCCTAACTTTAATCTATGGATTTGGCACTATTCAGTTTTCTAAGCTCTGCTCAGGTCCAGGAGCCTCCAAGCACTTCACGCTGCCACAGTCATACCTAAGAAGTCCTTTTCAACTAGGTAATCAAGGCAAGTAACAATTAAGTGTTGCAGAAACATAACAGAGAATGAATTCTTATTTCAGTTTCTGTACTTCAACAGATATACACTGTCCAAAAAATAAAAAAAATAAAAAAGCTTTCAATGTAGGCTCAAGAGAAGGATCTCATCTGTCCTGATGCAGATGTCCAGAGATAGGAACAATTTACCCCAGGTTCCTTTGTAAACAGTGAAAAGTAAAACATCTGTTCATAACATGGTTAACCTCATCATGAAATAGATGCTTTCAATCTGACCAGTCACTTCCTCAAAGTATCTACGTCCACATTGAAGATGTTTAAATTTAGAAGAGATTAATCCATCCCAGATATTTAGACAGGCAGCTTAATAGAGTAGGAAAGATAAATACAACTTAATGTCAGGCAAAGTATGTATTCTGAGACTTCTTGGCAACTATGAAGAGTTCTCTTAAAAAAAATAAAATACAACTAGTAATACAGTAGTTATGAGGACTAAAGACATGGAGTGGGATACTTACTGAGATAACTCACCAAATAGATTTTTGTTTCTAACACCTCTGTCATTAATAAAAAGAGATGTAATTTCCAGAGATATTTGTACCATCTTAAAATTTAAATTATTTGAGAAGAATCTTTCTCTGGAAATTCAAGTCTGTCTTCAAAGGATGAAGAAGAGCCCACCTCATTCTATATGAAACCAGTATTTTAAATTGAATAACTGACTTTGAGATGGTTGATCGTAGATGAGATAAATTCCTTTCATGCTTCACAAAGATAACAGTTTCTCATTTCTAAGGAGATATGGTTGCAATAAAAAGAATAAACAGCCTTCAGAACTGATGTGTAAGAATGTCCTACAATTCAGAATATTTCAATAAATTATCATTAGTTTTACACACAGTTTAACAATTTCACAGATCTGATGAATATACTGAATGACCTCTTGTCTTGCTTTCTAGAATGTCTGTATGAAAAGGCATCTAAATTCTCATGGCATTTATCCCTTTGGGAACCATGCACTAGAGTATTTCTTTCTAGAAATAAAAATTGTTTGTATTCCTCAGCAGTTTGAAGTAACAGGCCAATACACTTAACTAAACACTAGTGGAACTTCTTTGTCGCACTTTCTGTATGTCAAAATTAGTAGATCCATTTTTCTGCAAGAGAAAAAGAAATGATTAGAGATGACAAATACATAAGCATTCTCTAAATGTCACGCAATTAAAATTTTGGTCCTTTTTTTTTTTTTGTAGAAAACCTGATTTTTTTCTTAGAAAACTGATTGGAGTCTGGCTATCACATCATTTGCTGCAATATGACATATAAATTTATAACACACTGTGCAGACTTTTGGTATTTCTTTCTACAGTTTTTGTAACAGTCACAATGCCTTAATTTTTAAGTATGATTAAATGCCTTAATTTTTAAGTATGATTAAATATTATTAATTGTAAAATTCACTCTTCCCATCAGGTTTTGCACTGTCTTAATAACTTTGTTCTTTGACAACACAAATTGATTAATTTCAGTTTATATAATCTTTTCTCAAAAAAAAAAAAAAAAAGGCCCATAGGGCAACACTAGCTTATTATAACATTTCATCTAGGTTTAAGTTTCTCTTTATTCTTATAGAAGTACTGATTTATAGTATTATGAATTAATAATTACCATGAACAAAGAAGACTTAAAGTCTAACACCTTCTAGAGAAGTTAATGAAATAAAAAGCTTCCTTCTTTACCACTTTGCATATTTGTTAATTCACTATCCTCCTCACGAGGTAAAGAATGTCAGTCACATTGTCATATTTTCATTATAGTTTAATAGATTTTGTAATTTCTCTTTTTCTTTGCCATACTTTGAAAAGGTTTGCTTACACAGGATAAGCAAAAGCAGCCATCTTGTCGTAATATACTGAAGTTATTTGAATGTTTCTTACATTTTTTGCCTCTGTTCAATATGGTACATCTTACCCTTAATTTTGGAGTAGCAAGGCTCACAATGGACAGTTTGTCTGTAAATCCAAACACTGTCTCCTGCTTTCAGATCCTCCAGTGGTCTTTTGCATACTTCACACTTCAAAGCGCAAGTAAAAGTAAAAATAATAATTAAAATAAAGCCCTTCACTATTATTCATTTTCAGTATACTCTTTCATAAAGCAGACATACTCAGTCCAGAACAGCACTTATGAGTAACATAGCATCATGAAATCCAGACTCTAAGAAAGAACTGTCACGAAATAAACTGTATCTAAAAATACAACTTTTAGAACTCTAAAAGTCAGATATCTGAGCCTCAGCTGGCTCCCTAGGTTCTATTTACCATCACTAACCACTCACCTCCCCCAGACATTTCCAGAGGGTAATTTCTCTCTTAACTTAGAATTTAATTCTAAAATAAGATGATTCTCCATCCCAAGATCCCTTTTTGTTTTCACTGAGTAAAGGAAGCATGATTAGACTTAAACATCCAACTCAGAGTAGTTCTCAAGGAATCTAAACTTTCTTATTTTAAAATGATATATAATAAATTATCTTAACCAGTGTATATTTCTCATTATTGTAGAATCCAGAAATTTCTTTAACAAATATATGAAAAAGCTAATTTTGGGGATACAGACATTTCTTCACGTATGAAACTGCACAGATAAAGAAGACTGACGTCCCAAGGTCACAAGGAGAGTCTACAGTGTATCAAGAAGCACTGTCATCCTACCAACAGAACAGAATTTTGATCCTCAGATCAGTTTATTTATTATTATTATTATTATTTTTGCAACTGAATAAAATAATGGAAAATTCTGATTTCTTTGGATATCTAATCCACTGATAAGTGAAAATGAGCGTTATTTTTACAGCTCATTTCAAGTAACTAGATTGTTATCTGCCCCAGAAGGGCTTTCTATAATTTTCACAATGGCTGTCTGTTCAGATAAATTTTATCCAAAAACCATTATTAAAATGAAAATGTAACAGTCGTATTCATAACACCTGTTTGCAGCTAAATGAAGAAAGAAACTGTGTGTGGTCAACACTATGGACATAAAGACAAAGCAATCTATCAGATCCAGAATCCAGACAAAATAGAACTGCCTTGCTTCTCCATGCTCATTAGGGCTAAAGTGAAATTGAAACTGAGTACTAAGTAGTGACCAGTAAAATGTGTTAGACCACAAAGGATCACTTTGCTCTTTTCTTTGTTTTCTTTTTTTTTTTCTCCCTCTTTTGCAGAACTATGTTTTTCTATATTTTTCTTATAAAATCTACTCGTATCAAGGTACTATAAAAACTGATTGGTCTCTCATTTTACATTTCCTTGTATAAATAATCAAGATAGATGATGAGAATATCTTCAAAACTTGAATCATCAAAATCAACTAGCATTTCTATACAGATAAAGCAGTCTAGAACTTGTATTATTTGCTCACAAACTTTTGGTGTGTACATTTACAAAGGAAGAAAGAAAGACCTGTAAATGTCTTTCAAATGCAAATATCTAATGTACTTAGTATTTATAAGAAGATAAATGAATATTAATGATGAGGCATCGCACTACATAGCAAAGTATATAACTGTAAGCATGATTTTTCTGCCAATACTTTCATAAATGTTTAGCTGCGGAAAACTTAAGCTGACTTTCGCTGGCCAAACATTGCCATTTGGGAATACGTAGCAAAAAGAATATCATCTAATCAGTAAGCTTAAATATTAAAAAATAATTCAGTTGATAAGGACAGGGGATGTTATCACTCCTAACTGCATTAAAATATAATTCCTCTTTATGGGGGTTCATCCATCTAAAAAGAATGGAAGCAAACCAGAATTTGTAATAACAACTCTGAGGGAGTATTACGTAGTGAGTGCCAGAGAAGAAATTGCATTGCTAGTGCTCACTATTGTGGTTTGGGTAACTTTTTGTGCAATAGCTGTGGAAAAGAATGGCACTGAGAAACTATGGAAGACTGGGCAAAATGTCATCTATGCTAATGAGGTGATTTTCATGAGTATTTTTTGTTACAACAACAAATCATAAATGGAGATGCAAGGAGAATTAAGATTATTTTATCCTACAATAGGAACTCTCCATAGCAACAAAATTTTAACTGATATTTTGATCCTGATGGGAAAGTGATTTAGCCTCTGTTACTTATGTAAATTCTTCTTATTAGTGCCTTTGATATAGCTTTAACCAAGAAAATCCACAAAACTTCATAGAAAAGAAGAAAAAGATTTGACAGTATGATTAAACTGTAAATAGGGTATAATTTGCTTGATTAGTCTGGAAGTGTGTATAACTGAAGGCTTATTAATATGAATGACATTCAGGATATGTTCTGCTGCATCCTTTATCCTCATGGGTGCAAGAGAAAGAAAGGAGAGGCAAGGACAGGGAGAGGGAAAGGACTGGGGAGGAGAGACTAGAGGCTAGTACTTCCTAGATTAATCTTCTCCTTCAGTGTGCAAGCCTTCCTCTTCTCCCAGGCCTAGGACCTAAATATTTGCTTATTTTATGTGTAACATAGTGTAGATATTACATTTAAATTTTCTTTCATAGTAGTAGGTGAAATCTTCTTACCTTGAAGCAAGTTGAATGACAGCAAATTTGCAAGGCATCTAAGATCATTTTGGCATCTATGCCCAAGGGCTTCCTGCAGTATGTACATATATCTTTTCCAATTATACTCCTGTATATAATATAAAATCAGCTGTCAGAAAATGAGCTACCACTGAAATCTCAAGGATAAAATTGATAAGCTTAGTTCATTGTGTGGGAAAGTCTGTACAGTGACCATAAATGGAAAAAAAGTCAAGTGCACATTTCCCCTGTTCTAGTTGGCACTGGTAATACACATGCTCTTGTGATGGGCAAATTGATGAGTATAATTACCAAATAGCAAAAATACTTATACAGAAATAATGGTCTTCTTTGATAACTGAATGATTTCAAACAGTAATGAGACATCAGTAAGCTGCTGAATGTCTAGGAGCACATACACTTAGTGGGGATGAAGTAGAAGGTAATGATTAGAATATTTTAATTGCAAAAGAAGATTTGTAGTTGAATTTAAATTGAGGTGCCTGGAAACATTTTTATTTACAGTACTGCAGACAAAATCTGACTTTTCAAGGCAGCCATGTAGGACATATTGCATTTATAACAAAACTAATGTTTTAAAATATTTTCTCTGTTCTTTTTGCATCCTTGTAAGTCATCAGTCTATATATTATCTGCATACAACTGTTGGTGCTGCTTTTGTATTATAAAATCAGCTGATCCTGCTCCTTTCCAGTCAGTGATAAAACACTGTATTCATTTCTTAATCATCCCCAGAGTTTCTTGTACTTACATTGGAAAGGATACAAGTTTTTATGATTCTGTATATTTCCAAGTACTGGAAATATCCAAATTATCTGAACTGAAAACAGTGAGCACATTTATTTTTTTTTTTTTCTGCCCAAGAGATAAGATATTATTGATTTGAGCAAATATTCTTCTATATTTGGGAAAACATTTACTGGTGTGAAAACATGAAATTTTTAATCAGCGTTATCATGTGAACCTATTCTCTCACATCTGGGCTTAAACTTGGTCACACAGAGACTATTTTCACAAAGGAATGAGAGTAAGTAGCTGGCAGAGTTAGAAATCTACAGAATCACAAATCCAACTCTACCACGTAAGTCCCTGGCTATTGTTTCTAGATGTTTTATATGCCAGCTCTAACAAGCCTACTTAATATTAGGCTGCCAAACCATGGTAATGATTTGATGACAAGATCCCATTGAATGGGAGCTCTGTATGAAAAGCTGTCTGACTAACGTAATGATGACTTCCACTGCTCTCTTTTGTCTGAACACCTGAAAAGCTAAAGTAAAACATCTGTGTCCTTTGATACTGCATAACATTATTAATGTGTACTTACTGATCAGAAGTAGAGTAAACAGTTTTGATAGTATTTCCAGTTATATTTTCTTCATAGGCACGATGAGATGAATTTCTGTAAGGCAGTAAGTACATAAAAATTACTAAATGGTACTTTCTTTTTTTAAAGGCTTCACTACACTGATTATATGGAAATTAAACAAATGTAACATCCTTGTAAAAAAATTCAACACATTTAGTGATGAGTTCTTTTTTTTCTTTTTTTTTTCTTTTTTCCAAAAATATACCAAATAAGAAAGTGTAACTTGGACATAAAGTGTCCCTACACTGTGTTCACTTGCTGTATGATTCTTTAGTATTTCAAAATGAAATCCACAGGGCTGAGTGAAATCTACACTATGATATCAGTTTTGTCTCTGCTCACACCTCAGGCAAAATTATACTTATTATGAAATGGTGACATGCTGTATTTTTGCAATTTTTGTCTTCTTTCACTAGTCCTCCAATAGCTGTCAAACAGCAAAAAAAATTACAGTATGTCCCTAGAAGTAGATTGAGGGTCTTTAAAATACAGGGTGTTTAATTATTAATATTGTAGGGATTTGCATTCCCTACAATAACTGCATTGTTCCTTATGGTCAGATTAGGAAAGAGTAGACTGAATTTAGCTGCCAGATCAGTTAATTCTTCCTCTTTCTTTTTTTTTTTTTTTTCTGGTTACTTAACTGTCAGTTTTGTTTGAAATGGAAGGGATGAGCAAGTATATGACAGCTGAACAAGCCATCTCGTCATACATGTTTTGAACATTTCTGAACTGATTTAATTGCCCTATTCTTTCAGAAATTCATAAGGTATATGGTAGTTCATAGAATCATAGAGTCACCAAGGGTGGAAAAGACCTCTAAGATTATCCAATCCAACCGTCCACCAACCACCAATATTTCTCACTAAAACATGTCCCTCAATACAACATCTACATGTTTCATGAACACCTCCAGGGACGGTGACTCCAACACCTCCCTGGACAGTCTATTCCAGTGCCTGACCATTCCTTCAGAGAAGTTTCTCCTAACACCAATCTGAACCTACCCTAGTGCAACTTACCTGACTCTTTAGCATATATTTGTTGTATTTCATTCTATGCAACACCAGGAATGCATTAAAATTACACAGCTAGTGAGAAACATAATTATTTTCTGTTTTACAGAACATAATAATGTTCTTGCCAATTAATAATAATACAGGTCTAGTCCTGCCTGCTGTATACACTGAAGGTTTGCTTTGTGGGCTTCTATTCATTCAAGAGAAATTTGAAAGGGGCCTGGCATGATATCAGAGTCCATTGTGAGGTTTTCAAATATTCTGAAATTTCTTGCATGAAGATGGCATCACAGATACACACACACGCACACACACACACACACACTTTTTCTTTTGTTTGTTTTGCAAGAAATAACACTTCAAATGTAATGATTCTCAATTCATTGTCCACTGTACCTGCTTTTTCTTTTGCTGTTGCTGTGGTAGGTTACTTCTGGGACATTATCTGGAGCACTTGGAGGATTTTCATATATTTGCTTAGTTATTCTAAAAAAAAATAAATCAAAGTAAACAGTCTTCATAAACATCCTTTTCAGCTACACAGCCTTCACTTACACTAACAGCCATAAAAGGAGAAGCTTATGTTACTAACAGCAGTTAAAGAAATCTACTGTTGTTAAATTGTTTCTTGTGGGAAACAACAGAGTTACAGATCTGTAGTTTTAAGCCCTCAGTTTATGCTAGTAGATAAACTTAGATCAGAATCTTACCCTAACTTAATTGAACCTTAATTTCCTCTAAGCGCCTAGTGAGGTTTTCAGCTATACTAGAGTTTCAGTGGTTGATAATATTCTGCATGTTCTTCGCAATATTCCATGAGACCTTATTCTTTTTTTTACTGTATTTTAGTTCCAGCTCATAAATTGAATATTTTATGTGTGTGTATATATATATGTATATATACTAGACTAATGTTTCCATTAGTAATCATGAGCTAAACAGATATGTAGACTCTTATTTCAACAAGCATGATCATGATTCAAGCAGAACAAATCTTGTCTTCTGCAATTTTCCATTCAGTAAAGATGAAATGCTACCAAACAGGAATAAACCTTGTCAGATAAATTACAGGATTTAAGTAATAAGTGCTGATAATTTTCTTGACAATTTTACAAAGCAGCTCAGGCAAAGGCTACTCTTGTTTGGTTCTGTCAAATGTTATATTCTGGAACAATTTGATGATTACAAGCCTTAACTCTGGATGTTTGGTCTGCATTTTGATTTATTTCAGTGAACTTGCCAAGGACTAAAGCTTTGCTAAATGAACCTCGCTCAGTGTCGGTCACTATTTTATATGCACGGCATGCTGCATGAAGCAGCACCCTCTATTGTGCTCTAGTACTAATCTGGCAGGCTTCTTTTCAGAACCAGAAGAGAAACTCATTCACTTTACATATTCAGTGTTATGTTCCTCTGGTCTGTCAAGTGGAACAGCTATGATAAAAATACTTAGATTAAAAAAAAAGCAGAAATACTTGTGTATTCAAGTAGCTAAGTTTTTCCTCATTATTTATATATACAACTAAATGGAAGACAACAAAAAAACACATGAATGGTACCTGATGACATAATACTGCCTTCACATTAGTTGACACGCTAGCATCAGTGATTTTTTTTAAACTATGAACACTTACTTATGCTGGTTTCCTAATATGTGCAGTTATATTGCTATACATAATGAATCCAGCACATTTTATAAATAATATACATATCTTACACAAGTTATGCAAATTCAACTTATGTACATTAGGAATCAGTATTTTCAGATACCACGCTAAACAACAACTACAGCTCTTGCTATGTGGTCTTTAAATTTTAGAAAGAACTATGAATTGAGTCTCACCCCTTTTTACTTTGATCATCAGTAGGCTTCACTTCTGTGTGATCACCAAGGTCCTCGTCTCTGTAAAAGTTAGAAACAACTCAGAATAAATCAAGTTATTTGATTCAATTTTAACATACTAAATGCATTGAATTTTGTATGTTAAAGAAGGAAAAAAGGTGCATGCATTTAACAAGGAAGGCTCCTGACTGTATGGTATGTATATTACTCACAATTCCTACAAATCTTTGGTAGTGAATTAAAGGTTATCAGTTCAAACCTCAGCATTTTTCTCTTTCTCTCCACTGTGTCACTACAGAGGTATGACATGCTACTCAAAAAATCATACGCAGAATCACAGAAGGGCTGAAGCTGGCAGGGACCAATAGAGGTTCCAAACCTGTTCCAAACCCCTGCTCAAGCAGGGCCTCCCAGAGCAGGGTGCCCAGGTCCAAGTGGCTTTTGAAGATATCCAAGGAGGAGACCCCACGAACTCTGTGAAACCTGTGCCAGTGGTCCATCACCCAAATGTCACAAAAGTGCTTTCATATGTTGAGATGAAATCTCTTGTGTCCCAGATAGTGTCCTCTGCATCTTGTCATTGCACTGTTGGAAAGAGCCTGGCTCTGCCTTCTCTGTATCCTCCTCTCAGGTATGTATAGTAGTTGATATAGTCTTCCAAGACTCTTTTTCCCCAGGCTGAACAGTCCCTGCTCTGTCAGCCTCTCTTGAGGATAAATGCTTAAATCCCTGGATCATCTTGTTAATCCTTTGTTGAATTCTTCCCAGTGTGTCCATGTCTCTCCCACATCATAGGACTGTATGATAAGTCTGTTTGAAAGGGTCCTCGGGCAGTCTCTAAATCTTTGAGGTCTGACCAGCTTGCTCAGGACATTTTGTAATCTACCCCTGAAAACCTCCAAGGACAGAAGTAGCACAGCTTCTTCAGCCAACCTGCTCCACTGCTGGTCTGTCCTGCTTATATCATGTCTGAATCTCTCATTTCAATTTGTGACCCTTTCATCTCACCATCATGCTATGCTACAGCTGAAGAGTCTATTTACATCTTCTAAGTGGACTATAATTATGTCATTTTAACTTGGTAATATGATTTCATTTAGTACAGGCACCAGCACCATGGTTGCTAAAACGTGTTATTTGCTTTGTAGTTATATCCAGCACTGTTTTGTCTTACTATTGTTTAGGTCTGCATATATTCTCTAGGACCATATGACCACATCTATACGACTAACTAGTAATTCACTGGTTGTGAAACAGCTGATTTGATAACCATGTTTCATATTAAATGGTCTCTAATTAAAAAACATGGCCACGCATTGACTGTTTAGGTTCAAATAAGATAAAATAAAGTACTAAGTTTCCTCCATACTAAATTATTTATGTTTTCTATTTTGTATTTAATGAGGAATTTTAAATATCTTGCTCAAATTCAAGTATTAATTCTGACTTCCATAATTACCTTCGCAGGAAAAAGACTATTAGTATCAATATCTAACCAAAGAATTTTTAACAGCATGTAAGGGAAAGATGACAGTCTTACCTCTTATTTTTCTGAGAAGCAACATTTATTTCAGTAAAATCCTCAAGGTCTTTCTCTCTGAAACAAACAATACAATTGTTACAATATTCCCTCCAGCTAGGAAGAGGAGAAGTATAATAAAAGAAGAAATATACAAGAAATAAAGAGGTGTGATTAAACTAGGTGTCACATTTTCCTCTCAGTTTTTGTATTTTAATTATTATTGTTATTATTTTTTTAATTGACTTCATGTTGGTTCACTTAACTGGAGGAAGTGATGACCTATGAAAGGCACTCTAACTCATGCAATAAATGCTAATTCTTTTAGGTAGAGGAAGAGAGCAAAAGCAAAAGATAAGTTAGCTTTTTCAAGCTGGTAACTGAGTTGAACACTTACTGGACTTACTGATCTTAGAACTCTGGATGTATCCCAAAATTAAACAGTGCTTCAGAGTCTTGGACTCTGTCCTAATACATTCTCTGTAAATTATTATTATACTTTTAATTATAAAAAAGGTCATATTCAACTTGCAGTTTAGTACTAAACTGTGTACAACTTTTCATTTGTTAATATGTACAGGTAAGATTGTCTATTGTAAAACAGATAACCACATCTTGGCAACATTTATGAGCTACTTCTTGAAGTTATCTGTACAATTCTAGTGTTAGATGTGAAAAATGCTGCACATCTCTTACTAGCACAGTACAACATAATATAGCTCTTCTAGCACTTGCATGAAGCAGTTCCTTTTCTGTATGCTGAAGCAATGATTACTGACCACAATAAATTTGGCCTGAAACAAAGTGAACTGACATGCTGTTCAAAACTGAAAGTTCAAGCTGCTTCTCATGACTCACTTCCCTTGGCTGACTGAAATCCTTTGTCGCACATTGTTGGGGCAACATTTATCATCCGTGATTTATACAATATTTTGTTCAATGCACCTTTTCTAACTATATTAATACATTTCTGTAATAGTTTTATTGAGAAGGCATTTTGGGTATGTATGGAAGCTTGCCACAGGTAACATTTGTTCAGCTGACAGACCAATTAATTCATCTGCATTTTAATATTCATGTTAATATCATTCTGTATAAAGAATGCTACTTACAAATCTAGAAACATTCTAGAGATTTGCAACATTACCTTTTCTACGTTCACATTATTAAAAACGAGTCACTGTCTTAGAAAATCAGGGCCTGAAAAGCTTTGAATACTTACTCTTCGTTGCTTGTGAAAGACTGTGGATTCACTTTGACAACCTCATCAAGATCTTGATTGCTTTACAGACAGAACATAAAAAAATCACAACAACACATCAAATCAAAATATCCAGCTACCAATTAGCCAATATAAGTTACTAAAAAGTAAACTGTAATTCACACGTTCTTAATGAAAGTTGAAATTAAACTGATTAAAAGTTCAAAGTATACATCACTTTTGTAATTCAGATACATTCATAGACTCAAACATATGTACATGAGCACACACTCCTGCTAGAATAAAATCTCCAAATTAGGTTTTGGAAAGAAGTTATACCTTCATTTGTCTCAAAATGAATAATTTCTGCTGAGCACATCACAGGCAACTTCAAGAACAAGAAGACATAGCAAATATCTTTACCAGAAATAAAATCGACCAAATATTCCTGACATCTGCATGAATAATTTCTTACCTAAAAAAATAATTATGGACTAATTCTTTCTGGCCAAATCAATCAATGTTCATATTTAGTAGTATCAAATACAAAAATGGGGGGTTACTTGAATGCGTTTATCTCTCCATTCTGTAGACTTCAAACCAACATGACTTGGCAGATGGCAGCATTTTTTACATCTTCATACATTATTTTCAATATTTTGTGTATTAGAATGCACTGACTGAATTGTGAGGAATATTTGCTATCCAAAGGGATTATAACAAAAGTAATAAGTCTAGGCTATATGCATGCACCCTGGTAAAAAGCAGCCTGTTTTACAGAAGGGTAACACTGAAAAGTCCTAGTAAGGGGATGGAGACAGTTGTAGCTGTAGCTTTCAGCATAAAAACACAAGCTGACTGAACTGTTCAGCTACAGTTTATGGCTCCTGTGGAACAAAACATGCATAGAATGTGATCCTCAGAAGATACTAATATATTGCACTGGTAAGACTCCACTAACTTTCATCTTCATGAAACATCTGTTTGACAGGATTGCAGAAAGTAATCAGGGCTGACATCTTGCAAATTCCTTGCTTTATGGTAGCTGGGAAGTGCAAAGGAGAAGTCACAGGAGAGTATCACTTCAGGCTGCTGGTTCCAGCACAGCTCAGGTTACTAGCTACCGAAGTTAAAGAGTTATTATTTATGAAAGGATAAAATGTAGAATAGGGCAAACTACAGGATTTAATGGGTCAATCAGAATTTGACTGACTAAATATTGGGTAGTGTTTTCTTAATTTCTCATATCCTTAGCGAATTTACATTTGCTTTTATTATAGAACACTGGCAGATAAAACCACATAACCCAGTGTCACATTTACTAATACTTCTAAAAGAGATGTCAAGTATTAAAGTGGGGAAGAGAGTAACATATAAACTCACTTATTAAATAAGCTCCATTAATATCAGAAAATTTCATACAGTGAAAAGCCATTGTGAAATTTCCCATTTCAGGTACAAGCGTTATTTGAAAAATGAATTAGTGTCCAAATATGGGTGAATGCAATTAATTCTTCTTAAATTTATCAGCAGTTTTTAGGATTTAGATGACGATGGAAAACCACAGCATAAATTTTCAGAGGATTACATACAGCAATTCAGACGAACTTGGAGAAATATCTTTCAAATATGGTAGGTGGCTTGTGATAGATACTGACATTTTTCAGAGGTCATTCTGAAAGATGCCATCTCCAAACAGAGTATTTTCAGAGACAGCCATTACACCACTGTAAACATTTTGCCTGGGGTGAGTATTTTTAGAAATGGATGGGAAGGAAGCAGGTTAGACAGCTTGCCAGGAAGAGAATATATTGTTTGTTCATGAATTCAAGAAGATGAAATACATTAATACAACCCCAGGACATGACTGGAATTTTTTTGGAGCTCTGGATAACAAATACTTTTTTTTTTTTTGTACTCTGCATTAAAAAAAATTGATAATCATACTTGGATCAGTAGTACAGAAAGTTTTGTTATCATATGTTATATAAAAGTATCTGTTCAAATCAAGTATTGACAAAATTAATAAATTTCTTAAGCTGTAGATGTGCCTGTAATCAACACAGAAGTATGGATTGCATTTCTATTGATTCATTTACTTTTCCATTATTAATTGACCACATCCAGGAGAAAAAATAAATAATTAAAGGAGAGTCTTTCTGCTCTTAACATCTGCTTACAGAAAATCACATAAAATAGCAATTTGAGTCTATGAAAAAGCTCCACTCTAAAAGGCAGAAAAACCCATGTGCAACTGGGCAGATGTGGGCCTCATGCTATAAACTTTTTAACCATGAATTTTGCAGGTGCTGTCTGTTTTCTTACTTCTAGCTCCTTGTGCAAAATAGTACTAGAGATGTGATAACTAATGAAGAGAATCCAGCAGGAAAAAAAAGGCCAGCAAAGAAGATAAGTACATTTAAAAAAGAGCTGCCAAGGCAGGATGCATGCAAAAAATTATCACTTAATTAACCAGATACTTCACTTTTTGCCATATCTTCAACCTCTTCTTCTGTGTATCTCAGACACAAATTGAAAGGGAAATCATTCAGATATAAAGCTTTCCAGAAATTAGCTAATTTTCAAAAGCATGATGTATCTGACCCTGAATCAATATCAGCAAAATCTTCAATTACAGAAAAAAAAAATATTTATTTTGGGCTATTTCATTTCGCTTATGTTAGCTATTGAATGTCTTTATTGATTTCATGCATAAAAGGCTGACAGACATAGTGATTTAGTAAACTTTGAAGGTATTTAAACTAATGTAAAATTTAACCACAAATCACAGTTTTTTTCTTTTAAGCTCTGTATCACAAATTCAGAAATTGAGTTGCCTACATTTTGCTTTGACTTTCACTCCGCATGTGAATTTTAGCTCAGTTCCCATGAGATAAAGCTCTAACAGTTTCCATTCTTTCTGCTTTTTCAAATATGTATATGAATCTTACTTATTTCAGTGGGTAATGGTTCTGTAATTCTAGTTTGACTGGTGACAGGTCAGACCATCATCAAAAAAGAAAAAGGAAAATGAATCCTATCAACAAATTCAAGCACAGCTAATAGTTCGGGTTTATTGGATTCTTTTTGTTTCTTGTTTGTCTTGAAAGCATTCAGATAAAAATCCAAATGACACAGAAAAAGGAAGTATATAAACCGTGCCTACAAAAAGAGCTTTAGCATGTAACAGTGATGAAAGCAATGAAAATATTTATAATGTTTGCACTTGCAAATTTGGAAGGCAATGGAGAAAACAATAATCTAAAAATAGATATAAAAATAGATCTTAAAATGTTTGACTACATTACTGTGTCATTATGCTAAGGCCAAACTTAAGTTGATCCTGGATGCAAGTGGGAGAATGGGAAGAGAAACTGTAAACAGACACTGGCCATACTCTTGAACTCTTGCATCCTGAGTAGAAGGAAGAAAAGTATGTGATAGCAGCTCCCCACTCATTCAGTGAATGTATACTTAACCTATAAAAGTCTTGTTAAGTCCATTACTAGTTTCAGATGTTCCCTAATTTCTGAAAGACTTCTTGCCCCATTACTTAGAATAGCTCCTTGCTGATGCACAAACAGCTCACACAGTATGCAAGTCTTCAACACTGTAGGTGGTGTTTTAAGGACAAGACAGTAGACCACCACACAAATTTTGGAAGACTTTCTGATTGTTGGATATGGTGGAGCTGCCCACGAAACTTAGTCAAATGCCATTCTAACTGTTGGCTCCTTTGGTGAATTGCTACAGGTCATGGTGAGCTGTACTATGCTGGAAGTAAACTCCTTTGATCTGGATAGCCATTGCAAAAAAATTAGGATTCTGTTGATAACCATCAAGTAGCTGCCTTCTCTATACTCAGCACTGACTTTTCCAGATGCAATACAAAACAAGCATTATGTTATTCTTTCTCCAGTGATATTTCCCAGTTGACCTACAAAGCATCTAATCTACTGTTTTTTCCTTTATCAGAACTGAATATGTAAAGGCCATGCTAATAAACTCTGGCTAAAACATTAAGGGAATTTTTGACCTAGTAATTTCAGCACAAAAGACAGTATAACAAATAGTTGCCAACTGGATCATCCAAATGTGAACTAAGGGAGTTGGTCTAGAATATATTAAGTATCTCAGGCACCTTGCTGAATAAAGCTTAACACTATGGGCCTGTCTGAATTTTTATCTGCCATGCATGGCTGCTTTACTATCCTTACATCAGACTTTTTTCATGTATAAACAAGAAAGAATAAAGAAGTTCTTTGAGAAGAGAGTGACATCTATTCTGAGGCTGGCTGCATTTCCTTCCACACCACTATGCTTACTAACCAGTGCCAGGAGTCCTCATTCAGACCAAGGGCTGAGGATGATTGAACAGAAGAGCTCTGCAGTCAACTGTGAAGGCCAATTTAAACAGTGCCAAAATCAGCGTAATGCTTAGCTTAGAAGACTTCAGAGTTAAATACAAAGGAAGAAGCTGTTGATCAGAATGTTTTGTAGAAGGTAGGCTGGGAAACATCACTTAAGAAAGGACACCAGCTTATTCAGTTTTGCTTGGAGAATATGTATGACACTGCAAACACTGGATTATCTTCCCAGTTAGGAATAAAGGGCTTGGATCTCTACACTGAAGATCTGCAACAGCAAATCACTTATATATACAGCAGAAAAGACAGATCAGCACAAAGCCAAATCTTCCAGAAAGGAGGGGCAGAAGGTCCTCATCACTGGAAAGTAAATTAATCATTTTGCCTTCTACTGAAATGCAAAAGTATATCATATAAGTAAGTGTATTTACTTGTACTATCAAAAAGAGTTTTGAAAGTTTTAAGACTTTTCTCCTAACTATAAGGAATAAATTGCCATTATAGTCAAAGCAAGATCATAACGTCTGGCTGCAGTCATGACTGTTAAATTATGGCTATACTTACATGATTTCTGTCATACTATCTTTGTTTCCAACACTTTTTGAATAGCAGAGGTCTACTGAAGCATTATATAGATTATAAACAAAAGTGAAAATAAATAAATAATCTACCACAATGATAAAGTCAGGCAGGAATACTTGGTGTGAGATTCAGGCCTTCCTCTTTTGGTCATCCAGAAACAATTCCAATCAGTGATAATTTTCCATTGTGTTTCTAGTGGCTATTAGAAGCTGCCTGCCTTTGTCCACAAAACAGATTTCTCTTTTCATGTAATAGGATGACATAATTTTTAAATGTATTGAGATGTACTTAAATGTTCTCTGAGTTTTGTACTCATTGCAGTTGTGCAGTAATGGAAGTCCTATCAATAAATACTCATCTAGGGGACCTGACAGGATAGTCTTAAATGCATTGGTTTGAAAAATTCTAAGCTGATACCAGTTTATTCAAAATTTAAAATTCAGTGAAATATGAGAGAAAATCTGCATCTTACTTTTTCCATATATAGATGCCATATATAGATGGACATAGGAAAATGTGTCCTTATTACATTAGATGGTTTAAGCACAAGAAATTAATGTATTGTTCCTTCATGATAACAAAAATTGGTAACATACCTCAGATCAAAGAGGAACACCAGTGAAGAGGAGCATAATAAAATGTATTTACAGAGCCATTAAATTTGCAGCTATCTAAGAGGGATAATTATAGTGAATTATCTTGTACAGAACAGAAAAACCTAGTACAGTACTTTATAGAAAATATAATGCTAAAGCATCAGAAAAATATTCTTGAACCTCCCTAGGAATTACCTTTTTCACCCATATACATACAAATACACAGCTGAGACATCTGTTTCAATCTATATTCACTGTAAATGGTATGTCAAAAAAGAAAAACGTATGTAAAAGCTCCTATAATATGTGCTTCCACAGACTAATAGCCATTCACTGTTAGCAGTGAATATTACTTCAGATGCTTCAAGAGTTGAGATCTCTCTCTTAGCTCTTATTTAGCTCCTGCTACTATTACCAAAAGCTTCTCAGGTATATCTGATATACCTATGAAAATACAATATTTCTATAGTACTACAACTCATTTCTTCTACAATTTATGAACTACTAGGAATTTGATGACTCAATAGAAGGAATGAATGTCATCCAGAGGGACATGGATAGGCTTGAAAATTGGGCACTTGTGAACCTAATGAGGTTCAACAAGACTAGGTGCAAGGTGCTGCACTTGAGTTGGGCTGATCCCAGATAAAGTAAAGCCTGGGAGAAGAACTTATTGAGGGCAGCCCTGTGGAGATGAATTTGTAGGTCCTGGAGGACAAAAAAGCTGGACATGAGCCAGAAGGATGTACTTGCAACCCAGAAGGCTAACAGTATGCTGGGCTGCATCAACAGAAGGGTGGCCAGCAGGACAAGGGAGGGGATTGTTCCTATCTGCTCTACCCTTGTGAGGCCCATCTGGAGCATTTGGGTCTGAAGTCCTCAGCACGAGGATGAGGAGCTGTTGGAGCCAGTCCAGAGAAGGGGCTACAAAGATGATCAGAGAGCTGTAGTACCTCTCTTATGAGGAACTGTTGAAGGAGATGATCTCTTTCAGCTTGGAGAAGGCTTCAGGGAGATCTCACTGCGACCTCTCAGTACTTGGAGAGAACTTATAAACAGGAAGAAGCCAACTTATTGCAAGGGATGATAGTGATAGGACAAGGGGAAATGCTTTTAAAGTAAAAGAGGGGAAGTTTAAGTTAGATGCTATAGGAAGAAATTATTTGCTCAAAAAGTGGTGGGGCACTGGCACAGGCTGCCCAGAGAAGCTATGGATGTTCCATCTCTGGAGACATTCAAGGTTGGATGGGGCCCTGGACTGTAGTTGTTCAAGACAACTTTCAGAATAGAGGCTGAAAAACAAGTTTGACAGGGTGTGGAAGAGGACACTGAGAACAAAGGCTGTCTCCAGGAGACAAGAGCAAAAGTCAAGTGGGGTGTGTAATTCCCACCTGATGATCACCCTGACTGGAGAAGAGGCTGTGAATATATGCAGCTTGTGGCTATGACTGGATGAGCACTAGGCACAGTTAGTTCCTAGTCATGAAGGAGACTTGTTAAGTGTTCTGTTGACATACTGGGGGGGGGGATGGAAAGTTACCAGAAGGAACTTGGAAGTGTACGTAAGGTATGTTAGCACCTGCAATAAATGGTTTGGATCATTCACACATGAGTTGAGCCTCAGATGCTGCACTGGGCAGCCTGATCTTGTGGGTGGCAGCCTTAACCATGGCAGTGGTTTAGAACTAAATGATCTCTAAGGTCCCTTCCAATGCAAGCTACTCTGTGATTTTATGAAATTTGTATTTCTGATTATTCCAATTCTTTTGGTGGTAATACTATTCCTGTACTAGTAAGTGTGGCCTACTGTCACAAATACAGTTGGTTTCTGTATAGATCATATGCAAGAAAACAGCTTAGTCAAATGCAAGTGAACTCTCTCATACATTTTTATTTCACTTTTACCATGAGTAATGAAATTTGACTAAAGTTGTTGTCATGGTTTTATGATTTCTGGTATTGGTATTCCACATCATAACAACATGTAGTGCATTAAGAGTTAAAGAGTTAATACTCTTAGTTAAAACTCCATAGATCATTGATATTTCCGGGTATACCTGTCTCAGAAGAGAAGAACTACATTCTCCAGAGGACTTTGCGATGCTTTGCATTTTTACGTATTTTCCGCTCAGAGGGAAAAGATAAAAACCCTCTGCGGTCACGGGACACTCTTTTTCCTTCGGGATCGACTCAGCAGTGGGTGCTCGCTGCCGTATTGCCTTCAGCGTTAGCGTAAGGCCTTCGGTTTATCGGACACTCTCTCTTGCTCATTTTATTTGATTTATTAGCTTCAATTCCAATTATATTGAATTATATTGTGTTGTTTTGCTTTCTGATATCTTATTTAGTAAATTAGCTTTCCTCCTCAGATCGTTGCCGCTGTTTTGTTTCTAGGCCCATTTCCCTTTTTCCTTTTCCCTTTCCCCCTTCCCCTTTCCTGGGGCGTGGGTCTGCGGGTCCCCCACACCAATCGTCACGGAACCGGGACGATCCAGCCCGGTAAACCGCTGACAGTTGTGTTAACCAGCCATACAGGATGCTAAACAAAACTGCCCACAGGGCACGGTTCATAGTGCAGTTGTCTAAACAACTGCGTTTTATAGTTGCTGTCATTCTGTAACGGAAAAAAAAAAAGTGGAAATCTTGGTTTTCCACTGAAATGGAAACAAAATACAAAAAAGTACTTGATAAGCAACCTATAAAAGACTAAAAGATTCATAGTGTAAGTCATAAAAATATCTAGATACCTGGTTTGAGGACAGCCTGTAATACTCAAAATAAACAGTAGTTATTACATACTGGTTATCTCTGCCTCTTCTGGTTCCTACCCTACTTATTTATGTTGTCTATGGAACCTTTAGATGCCCTAAAATATGGCAAGTTGCCTATTCTATTCTGTTAATCATGCCAAAAAGGTGGCAGTCCATAGGTTAATTATCCCTCACTGTTTCTAAATTTATTTTTGCTTTAAGACAGATGCTTACATCTAACTCTACTATTTGAAAACAACACAGAAATTGTTTTCTAATTTAATAGAGGCAGGCTCAGGCTTTTCACTATGCAGTGCATAGTGAAGCTTACATTTTCATCCAGAAGAGAATATCTGACATCCTTTTTAGGTAAGTCCTTTCAAAAGATTTTATGTCATTAACAAGGTTTGATGGAAAACCACTTAGCATATTCTCTTTATTTTATAGTGAAATAATCCATTATGTCATTAACATCCATATCAGAATCCTCGACAAAGGACAAATAATCAATTAAGTATAACTTCAAATAGCATGACCGGAAAATCTTTGCATTTTGAGTAAAAATATATTAAATTGAAGGATGTAAGATTACTTTTTATACAAGTCAGTGCTACTGGAAATACTGTTAATGTTGCCATTTATTTCTCCTGTGTGGCACAAGCATTTTTAATGGAAGCATAGTATTGATATGTCATCTTTAAAGGAAGAAAGGCGCTTCTGCTGACAGTTGCTTAATGCATTTTTGGTTAGCATAAATTCAGCAAAAATTTGTAGTTTTGAGAAATTGACACATGAGTAGCAGATGGTTGACATCTAAATCATCAGCCAAATGTAAAGGAATTATAGCAGGAGGAAAGAGCATAATTTTACCCATGAAGATTGTAGGCTACTTATAGCCTACATACTGACACATACGCTGTAGTTAGTACGAGGTTACCATAGTAACTTGTAGACCAGTCAAATATTCCTCTATCTCTCTGCCAATGGAGGGACTAGAATACAAAACTCAAGATGGTAATGAGAGCCACCGGGGACGATGGATGTGAACTGATTGAGGCTGGGGATTAAGTAAGACTTTTACATGCCTTTAGGAGTGAAGAATGGCTGTGAATTCCCTCATTAATACAGTGGCATATTTAATCCTCTAAGATCTCTCACATTTCCTGACAGGAAAACATTTAACTAAAACATTGCTTTTTTTTCCAAGGAATTATACCTTCGCATATTTTTTGCATGTTATCCTTAACTGTTCTGTACTGATATTACATACTGAGCAGAGGGAACAAGATTAAAAATAGTATAAACTGTGACTGCAGACCATAAAACTACACATTATGAATCAATCAGAATTGAATCAGCCAAACAAGACTAATTTTAATATCTGCACAATTTAGTATTTCCAGTTAAGAACTATGAACCTGAGCTACCATAATTCTGAGTACATATCTAGAAATGTATTTCTCATTCATTCAGTTTTTAGTTGCTTACTCAGACATTTTATTGTTTGATTATTTTGACTCAAAATGTCTCAACCCATGAGCTATTTTTTTTTCTAGTGTATTTTCTCCCCCAGTTCTTTGGAGGAGGGGGATTGAGAGAGTAGCGTGATGGAGCTTAGCTCATATCAGTGTAAAACCACCACCCCTGGATATTGCTGACTGTTTAAAAAAAATATGACAACTCTGTTAGTGGGGATTCTTACAGTTCACTGGAATTTCAGTAAAAAAAAAAAAACATTTCTGTCTTTTCCACTGATCATTTTCATGGTATTCTTTACACTGATATATTTCTAAGATGCATTACTACCTATTCCATATAATCACAAGAACAAATGCATCTACGTAAACATACTAATTTGTAATTATATATGTTATTTTTTTCCTATTTAAAATTTTAAACTTTTAAGTTGGTATTTTTTATATACGTAGCGGAGTGAAGATATTCCTGCTCCCACAATTTCTAGAAGCCCCAAGAAGGTGTACTATGCAAACCATACTATTGCAATGCATGTGCCTCTACATTTTTTGGGGTTTTTTTTGCAGCAGCCATCTATATACTACCCTTTGTGATGAAAGCTAGATGCACTGAAAGAGTTAAAAATGAAGACATCTGAAATAACTAATCAAGTCAGTGAGGTGGGACTCAAAGTTTATACTTCTAGGGCAATTGTTAGGAGTAGAGAAATGCTGCATTTATTACATACCATGTCCAAAAATCTACAAATATGGATATGAATAAAAAAAAGGAGTACATAAAATGTCATTTATCACATATTGTAACATAATTTTGACTGTGTTACCTCGCTGTAGCTTGATCATCTACATCAGTCTTAGAATTTTGCGGGGTGACATGTTCTGATGAAAAATCAGCGCTGAAATAAAAATGGCAAAAGCATACTTAATGCATATGATGTTTGGAAAAAGAGAAGTTGATAGATACAATTGGAAATTACAGTCCATACGTCAGTAGACAGTCTTTCTATTAAGATGGCAATTAAATTATGACAAGTTTTGCATCTCCCTTCATTATAAGTCATGAAATTACAGGTTGGATAACTAATCTTTTCCTAATTTAGGCCATCTGAAATGTACTTTTCATTAATGAATTGATTTAATAAGTGTATTTTCTGAAATTAGAGTAACATTTGCAAACACTCAAATAAGTTTAGAGATACTCTACAACAATTCATTGTATGTTAATGATTTCTATTACAAAACTTTGAATTTGTATAGCTCTTTCATTTATTACTTTTTTCTTCTTTATTTTGCTTAGTCACTATTTTTCACTCTTTAAAACATCAATTTATCATAAATTGTCACATTAACAGCATATATAATTATGACATTCGAATTTTGAAGCAATTTGAAATATTTTTATGCAGCTACAGTTTTTTTTTTTTTTTAATTTGAATAAATATCCAAAGAAGTGTTCTAAACCATATGAATATAACTGTATTTCTGCAAGGAAGGAATCTTCATGCTATTCTGGGACCTTGACTATGTAGGAAACTCCCCAGATAAATCACTATGTTGCAATAAATATATATATGCTATATGAATAAATATAATAATTAATGTTTGTGCACAGGGATGTGTTGCATTTCTAAACCTATTAGGAAGCAAGATAACAAGACATACCTTGCTGAGTCTTTTGAATTCTCTAATGAAGTGGCCCTGTAGAAAAAGAAAAAACATTTCAGACACCAAGAAATACAGTGCTAATATTGAAGCACATTGAAAGCTTTTAGATCAATAATTAGCAATTAATTTTATTTCTTTCAAGAATGTACTTTTCCTTCTTAATGTAGCACGTGATTTGTTTAACCTAAATAGTATAATGATAAAATTCTAATTATACTCTTTATCTATTACTAGGGCACTTTTTTTCCAGTTAATATTCTCCAGTCAATCACGGATCAATAGAGTTTTGTTTACAGCACACAACTCATAGCGCAGAAAACTCAATTACAGTTAACTGCTTATTGTCTTCTTTCTTTGTGTTCTATAAAGTGTTATTAATCCATTTAGGACTGAGACAAAACACTATAAAAGTTCATATGTCATGTGTCATCATGTTTGCGTACAGAAAACTGGAATTGAGTCTCAGAAGCAGAAAAGGTTATCACATTATATACTCTATAGAAAAAAAATAAAAATCTTTCTTTGCTGAACTACCTTCCCAAAGATAGCAAAATTAGCAAAACATAGGCTATTCTCATATTTGAAGAACAGACAATGCTTTGCTCTGACTGTCTCTAAGACTGATAGCAACCTTTAAAAACTGGTTATTAACATCTACACATCACACTTTATTTTCTGAAACTCACAAGCAAATAAAGGGATCCTCTTTGGCTATTATTAGTTAAAGTAATTTTCTCAATTTCAAATAGCTTACTCATCCACAAAGCACTTTTCAAAGATAAACAAATTAATAATGTAATGCCCATCACTATCTAACCTAGTATGCTTGATAAAACTGGAAGATGATTCAAGAATGGCAAGAATTCATGAAAGCTTCATCAAGAATAGGCCCGTACTTCAGTCATCTCTGTTTGATGAGGGTAGAGAAATAATTGGATAATTAGTGCTAAGAAGGACATAGGAATCTCAGTATTTTACTGGAAGCTGGGCAGGTATCATATAAAGATGCATTCCCTGTTTTCAAAATTACCATGATCGGAATGACATATTGAAATTAAGTCAGATAAATGCATTGTAGTTGACAATGTATCTATTAAGCACTGGCTTTCCACTGGTTGATGAGTGACTTTAAATCTTTGAATTCTGGCCAGATACTCCACATCCTTCTCCACAGGACTGCTCTCAATGAGTTCTTCTCTCAGTTTTCACATATATATGAGATTGCCCTGACCTAAGTGTGATGGATTGCACTTGGTCTTGTTGAACCTTCTTAGGTTCATGAGGTCCCACATTTCAAGCCTGTCCAAGTTCCTCTGTATGACATCCCTTCTTTCTCTCATATCAACTGCACCACTAATCTTGGTACACTCAACCCAACTGTCTATGTCATTGATAAAGATGTTGAAGAGCACTGGTCCCAAAATGGACTCCGTAGGAGACACTATATTTCACCACCCTCTACCTGGATATAGACTCATTGAACACAACCCTCTGGCTGTGATCATTCAACCAACCTCTATCCAGCCTTCAAATCCATCTCTCTCCGCTTTAGAGGTAATGATGTGGTGGTGTGAGACCATGACAAAGACCTTGCACAAGTCCAGGTGGAAGATATTATTTGCCCTTCCTTTATCCTCTGATGCCATCACCCCACCAGATTGGTCAGTTAGCCCATCTGTCTGACCAGAAGGCATTAATAGATTCTTGCCTGTATGACTAGTAACTCTAGCAAATTTGTAGAGACATAACTGGAACATTCTGAAGTAAAATCACAGAGAAAGAATACATGTATTATTTCTGTAGAAATATTTAGGAGCACTTATATAACCTCAGGTCTTCAACATTTCACATACTCAGACCTCAGTTAGTCATGGGCACCAAGCTGATTAGAGCCCAAACAAGTCTTTAGAAATGGGATACTACCCTACTACTACTTTATCTACTTTAACTTAGCCCTGTAGATTTACATGTGAAATCAGCCCTAGCCCAGAATTACAAAAGCAGGTAACTGATGATCATTAGTACTTACCCTTTGAGTTCCATTGTTTCTGTCGAGGTCTTATTACTTGAAACTGGGGGAGGCATCCAAGATTGCCTGTCAGTGTTAACAAATAAATGCTTGAGTATTAGTGTATCTTATGGGATAGAACAGCAGCTTGAGTCTATTTCTCTTCAAATGGTCTTTAGAATCTCAGAAACAGTGTAGAAATGACTGTAATTTTTCTTAAAATACTAATATTTAAAAAAAAAATGCATAATTATATTTTTTAGACCTTTTTTTTTTAATCCAGACATCTGAATGAAATTGGAAATAACAGTGAATTTAATTACTACTGTGTAAATTGTATTTTCTGACTCCACGTTGTCTTTTCTATCATTTGAATGATCTGAAAACACAACAAATTAGAATGCAAAAAGCAAACAAAGATATGAATACCAACTCAAGAAATATTTTTGAGCTTTTATTAAAAGTCTTTAAGTATTGTAAGCACTTTCATCTGCTGCTTTACATCTTTTCCTCAAACTTACTGCTCAAGCAGTTGTTTGCAAGGCAAAGCAATTGTACCATAAACAGTGCTATTCAGTGATGACCTTCCATATCTTGAAAGGACCTGAAGGGAACTACTGGGCTGAAAACACCATGAAATTACACTGAACAAGCAGTAATTTCTACTTCTGTAATATTACTAATCATATTGTTTGCACATGGAATATGGGAAAGAATATCACAGGAAGAATTTTTTGAATGGAAAGGATACACAAAGCAGGATTTCATAGCCTTGGAAGCACAAGTGAAAGGGATGAGGACCCATGTGACAGCCTCCTTTAAGTTGCCAGTCAGAGATAAGGGAGTAGACAGAAGTGGGCAAATGAAGATTAGTACCTGGCTACATCATTGCCAAGTCTTTGGCTTTTCCGATCACAGAGTACATTTCAATGAAAACAGATTACTGAGGAAATATGGGATCCACCTCCCTAGGAAAGGATTGAGAATCTTCACTGGCAGGTTGGCTGACTCAGTTGGCTGACTAACAAAGCTAACAAAGCTGTGACACTTCATATACTTGCAAGCTACAGGGCGGAAGAATGCCCCTAAGGTCTCCAAAAATAACATGTCAGAAACTTTAGACAATTGAAAGTCCAGTTGAAGCTTTTATATTAATACATGTAGCATGGATAACAAGAGTAGCTTGTACATGCTGTCCAGCTAGAAAGCTGTGATCTGAATGCAGTCAATAAAACATGGTGAGATGAATAACACGATTAGAGTGCTCCAGTCGGTGGCTGAAAGAAGGGATGGGAAGGAAGCTTGCCCTCTATGCAAAAAGATGAGTGAGACAGGGGACCTGACTACAATTGATATGGTGAGGACCAAGGTATTCAGCATTTTTGTCTCAGTCTTTACCAGCAATTTCTCTTGCTATGCCTCACAGTTCAGAGAATCACAAAGCAAGGATTGGAGGAATTAAGTCATACCTAGCAAAGGAGATCAGGTATGAGATCATTTGAGGAACATGAATGTGCACGAGTTCATGGGACCTGATGAAATACATCTTGAGAGAGCTGGCAGCATTTGACACTGTATCCCCCGGTATTCCCATGGAGAAGCCCACGGCTTGGTCCATGCTGGGTAAAAATCTGTCTGAGTGGTTGAGACCAGAGAGTGGTGGTGAATGGAATTAAATCCAGCTGTCATCTGGTCAAGAGTGGTGTTCCCCAGGGGTCAGTATTGAGGCTGGCCCTGTTTAATATCCTTATTGATGATTTGGATAAGGGAATTGAGTAAACCCTCAGTAAGTCTGCAAATGACACCAGCTTGGGAGGAAGTGTTGATCTGGCTGAGGGTTTGAAGACCCTTCAGAGGGACCTGGACAGTCTGGATAGCTGAGCTGAGGCCAATGGGATGAAGTTCAACAAGACCAAGTGCTGAGTCCTGCACTTTGGTCACAACAACTCAACAGAATGCTACAGCAGAGTGGCTGGAAAGCTTCACACCGGAAAAGCATCTGGGGATATTGGTCAGTGCTCAGCTGATTCTGAGCCAGAATTGTGTCCAGGTGGTCAAGAAGGCCAATGGCATCCTGGCTTATGTAAAAAATAGTGTAGCCAGCAGGATCACAGAAGTGATCATCCCCCTGCATTCAGCTCTGCTGAGGCCACACCTTGAGTATTGTGTTCAGTTTTGGGCTCCTCAGTACAAGAAGACATTGAGGCCCTGGAATGTGTCCAGAGAAGGGCAACAAAGCTGTGAAGAGTCTGAAGCAGAAGTCTTACAAGCAGCAGCTGAGTCACTAAGGAGGGACTTCACTCACTTTGGAAGGACCAGAGGGACCTAGCCAGGCTTGAGAGGTCAGCCCTTGCGAATTTCAGAAAGCTTAACAAGGTCAAATGCAAGTTCCTGAACCTGGGTCAGCGCAATCCCAAACTTCAGAACAGATCAGATGATGAATGGATTGAGAGCACGCCTGTGGAGAAGGATTTGTGGCTACAGGTGGATGAAAAACTTAACATGACTCAACTATATGTACCAGTAGCCTAGAAAGCTAGTCATATCCTGGGCTGCATCAAAGCTAGTGTGGCCAGAAGGTTAAGGGAGGTGATTGTCCCTCCTCTACTCTGTCTTTGTATGATCTCAGCTGGAGTACTGTCTTGAGCTCCGGGGCTCATAAGATAGGAGAAATGTAGACCTGTTAGAGCAGATCCAGAAGAGGGCTACCAAACAATCAGAAAACTGGAGCACCTCTCCTATGAAGAGGTGCTGAGAGAATTGGGGTTGTTCACCCTAAAAAAGGATCCAGGGAGACCTTATTTCAGCCTTCCAGTATTTTGAATGTGCCTATAAGAAAGATGAGGAGAAACTCATTACTGAGGTGTGTACTGATAGGACAAGGGGTAAATAGTTTTAAACTAAAAGAGAGTGTACTTAGATTAGATATTAGGAAGAAATTTTTCACTATGAGAATATTCAAGCCTAGGCTGGATGAGATTTTTAGCAACCTGATCTAGTAGAAGGTGTCCCTGACAGGAAGTTTGGAACTAAATGAGTTTGTATTAAAGGTCCCTTCCAGCCTAAACCCTTCTATGACTGCATGATTAAAATACAGCTATCCTAATCTGTATATTTTGAATTAAAAAACAAACAAACAAACAAACAAAAAGTCGTTCTTTGTTCTACACCCTGTTTTTTCTCTTATTCAGACAACATTATTTGAAATCTAAATTTTTAAAGCTAGCTATGTTGCACTTCAAAGCCCTTCATGAAGCTTATATGTAATGACAAAGCACGGGGTCAAGTTTGGCATCAGAGATTTCAGCTGGTCATGGTTAGAGTGAGCTACAGTGCTTTAAATTTATACACTGAAAAGGCATAGTTTTTCTGAGTTAGGGGCTGTAGTGAAGTGCATTTATTGTGTCCACCGATCTCAAATTGACAGTACAGACAATCTTGCAGCACAATACTCCCTTTCTCAGGGAAAGAAAGCAGAGTATTTTTCCTGAAGTTAGAGTTTGCTGGAGGAAAAAGTTGATAGTGTTTTTTGATACAGTTATTAACATGTTTAATACAGTTTTATATATCTTCTGGCAATCAAACAATGGTGGCAACAAATACCTTTTTTTCTTAATTGGAGAAGTAGCAGGAGTGTTTGCAGATGATGCATTAGGAGTCCAAGACTGTCTGTAAAGAAAATATACTTCATTCATTCATTTATTCATGCATCTTCAATAAGTGCACCATTTTAAATGAGATAACAGGGATAAGAAATGACATTTTCCTTATTGGAAATATACGGCTGTGCAGAGTAAGTGGTCCAACTACATTTACATATGCCAAATGAAATTTTGGAAATATCTCAAATGATCTCAGATTTCAGATACCTTATTCTGATGCTTAAAGAATTTGTGTCTTTATTTGATATCCAGATTAATTTCTGACTTCTGAAAATCTGGACTTCTGTACCAACAATTCATTTCCCAACTGCTAAAATATCTTTGTTTTCTATGTTTTAAATTTTATGGTTGGTTTTTTTTTTTTTTTTTTTTGTAAATGTAATGCTGCTCTACTGCTCTATATTATTTTATGCCTGTAAAGGAAGCAGATGTCCCCCGTATTCCTAACTACATAAATTTCAATTCAGTGATTTTTCTCATAAATTATGTAAAAAATTATGTAAAAAATTATTGTCTGTCTGTCTCCTCTTCAATTCTTAATGTAATTATAATAATTAAAGATTTGAGTTTTAAAAATATTTCCATTTCTGTCTGTCAGGAGAAAGTGTGTATCACTGTAGTCTCACTGAAGTCCTACTTCAGAATTAGATCTATTAAAAATTATCTCCAAACACTATACCTTAAAATCCAATTTATATGATATTTCACATCACCATCACAATGGTTTACAAAATTATGATATAAAATTATAACTTAAAAGAATGTTTAAATGGCTTTATTTTGCTCCTCAAATATTGGTACAATGTAAGATGACATTTCATTCCTGTGCTCAGTCCTCATGAGCAACTATATTCAGTGCAATTTGTTGTTGTTAGAACTCTACAGGCACTGATGAGGGCACACAGTAACATATTTGTTTACATTTACAAGGATGGCAACTGAACTCTTCTGAATTTTGATCTTTAAATAAAAATTTCAAAGAGTAGAGCTCTGCATTTTTTATAAATTAAATTTTCAGTGTTGTTTGATCATGTTAGATGTATCCTATGCTCACCTCTAAATCATAACAGATTTTTTTAATAGTATTTCATGGATTTTCTACTACTTGATTTTAAATTAATGACTGTTTTTAATCTGTTCACAACTAAATATGAACTTCTGAAAAAATAAAAGCTTTCAAAAAAATCATGAATTTTCCATTTGATTTTCACTGGAAAAATCAGCCTTGCTATCAAAAGTATTTTTTTAAAGCTTGGATCTCAAGTTTTCCATTGCCCAATGAAAATGGCGGTATTTTCCACTGAAAACCTTAATCACATTTTTTTTTTCCTGTGAAAAAAAAACTTTCCTCATGAATTCATGAAGAACATGAACATAACCACAATACAATGAATTAATTTCAAAATGTTCTAAGTCTTTCTTTTCTGTATGTGTATTGTATCTAAACCCCTGTATTTCTTAAATTATTGCTATTACTGTAAATATTTAAATCTGAGATGATCATTCTCTTGATTTGTGTAAAGAAATGCACAGTTGTGGGGAGTAATAATTCCTCTTGTTCGAAAAAAAAAAAAAAAAAGCATCTGAAAGACATCAGAGAAATTTTCTTCCAAAAAGCCTTTTATCACAGAGTCACAGAGGTTGGAAGGGATTTCAAGAGATCATCAAGTCCAACCTCTCTGCTAAAGAGTCCATGGTAACTTAGACATGGATGGTTGTATTCCAGATGTCAAATGATGAAATGAAATCTATCCTTAAGCCATATGCCATACAAATAATTTCTTTATACATTCTTGATATATATATAGGTAATATAGGTGATAATGCCTAATGTATAATGCTTAGATTGCAGCATTTCCTGAACACTTACCGATTGTTTTGCTTATTATTCAGAGTGGGAGATTTATTTATTTTATCGATATCACTACTGCCTGGAATTCTGTTCAAAAAAAAGAAAATAATAATAATAGAAATTAATAATAACACATATTCTAGATCTTTATTTAAAACCACTGAATAAAATTAAAAGATGAAGCATCCCTTTGTCACGTGCTCAGATTACAAATTCATTAGGCCCACAAAAAAGGTACAGAAGTTGACTTAATATAAATTTAGTGCATTCGTATCTGAAACAGTCTAATAGCTCACTGAAAAACTGTTTTAAAAGACTATTTTTACATTCTAATTGATATATCAAACCTTATTTCTGTAACACTTAATTTTAGAATAGAATAAAGTAGAGAGCAGTAAAATACATAGCAGTTTCTTTAAATTATAACTGAACTCTAGAAAGAAAAGTGTTTTTCAGATAAGCAATATGTAAGGTATACCCATTCCATCTGCTTCACCATTCCCTTAAGAAATGCAGCAGTATGGTATTCCTTATGGCTTTTAGAGATCAGTATGATTTGAAAATGCTGTAGTGGAAATTCCCTGATGAAGCCTAGATGTGGCCTGTAGGAGTACCATTTATCACAGAAGTTAGGTTGTTTTAGCTTAAATTGATTTTTTTATGCCATTACAATCTTCCTAAAAAATAGCCATATGCCTTTTAAAGCTCTTTAAATATTTTACATTTGCTGTTTGAAACCCTGTCACACCTTCACAGAAAGCTTTATGTATCTATGATAGCGGAAGCATAGATTAAACACGTAAATACATATTTTTTTTTTATTCCATAAATCAAATAACAGAATCACAGAGTTGAGGTTGGAAAAGACCTGTGGAGGTCAATTGATCCAACCTCCCTTGAGCAGGGACACCTACAGCAGACTGCTCAGGACTATGTCTAGACAGTCAGACGCTTTGCCAAATGCAGAGAGAGTCCAAAAAGCTCAAAGTGAAGTGCATTGAAATAAACTACAGATACTAAGTTGAGATGATTATCTTAAATATTTCTCTTAAATTAGCTGGAAAATATTTTGAGTTGCTACTTATTTATATATGGAAATTATTTAAATTCTGTTATGTATCCCATAGGTACATAAATATACATACCAAATAATTATTTCTACATCTATAATCCAATATTACGTTCAAAATCTTTTGTATACTGCCTCCAGCCAGCTATCATGGAAGATGGTTGTATTTAAAGAGAATCCTTCAAGGACACTGTGGGACACAGTCTGCTCTTTTTTCAAATCTCAAATGTAATTGTTCAAATAGCTACTTCATATCATGTCTGTAGTGCAACAGTGACTGGCTACAGTTACTCGAAAGATCACTAGAGGTCTCACTAATCTTGCAAACTGTGGATGCAAACGTTACGTGTAATTCATTCACTGAACAAGCGTTTCATTACAGATTCATTTCCTATTTTCAAAATTTAAGTGTGATACTTCAAGTGGTGATTTATTACATCATTCTAGGTAAGACTTAAAGATTTCATCTAGCATCCATCTGTCTGCTCAGTGTAGTAACATTTTGAAAAAAAAAATAAACAAAAATTAGCCATTAACTTTTTCTTGTACAACTTTTCTGCTTCTGGTAAACAGTGGTGGAAGAACATGTACAATTTGTACACACAGTGCTATATACAACAAACACATGTGGATTAGTGATGTATTTATTCATCAAACGTTTTTCTGAACCAATTTAAATATCTAACCTCCACATTATCCTGCAATAGTGACTCCTATAGTTAATTTGTTTGTTAACAGAAACTGTTACCTAAATCTTTCATTAAATATCTCATCCTTCTTAAAGTAAAGCAGATTCCTCCTTTACACACTTTCTCTATGTTTCACTCTTTTCCAAACTGATAAAACATTTTTTCTTTGGACATTCCATGTATGAAAGCTATTCTGCACCTACAGGTGTACTTTCCAACATCTCCCTTTCACATAAGTGGTAAATACCATGACTGAATGGTATTTTATCTTCACATCTCAATATTACAATTTTTCTCTGATATATGAAGTATAGATCTATGTGCCAGTATATGCACATCTACTGCAGTCAAGCTACAGATTTCTTACAACTCATCTGCCCCAATGGTGTAAACATGTTGACATCCCCAACCATCTCTTCCAGGTTTTTGACACCAAAACTGATTTTGTCAAATTTTGTAAATACCGGGTTATCATAGGATCATACAATAACTTGAGTTGGAAGGGATCATCTAATTCCAGCTCTCTTGCAGTATACAAGGATGCCACCCACTAGATCAGGATGCTCAGGGCCACATCCAATCTAGCCTTGAATGACTCTTAGGTTGGGCTTAGGATAAACTCATAACAATAATGTCCTTGAACAGGAAGATGGCAGGAGTTGGGAAGCATAGCTGTAGTTATAATGGCTTGTAGATATGTTTTCACTGTTGTATTTCTACAGGCACTGAAGAACCCAAGATTACTCCTGTGCACTTCAAGCAGTGTATTTCTGATTTTTTTAGAGTTTCAATGACTACTTAGATGTTTTGAAAATTAACTACTGAAGACATATTAACCTACATAAAAACAAATTCTGAAAATCCATGCCCTTCAGAACATTACAGTAATGGCAACAAGAGGTATAAAGTAGAAATGCAGAAAGATATTCTAATCCCTGGCTTAAAATTGGTAACTTCCACACACCTTCTGCAGGGTAGATTACCATTTTACAGCATCTTAGCTAGACAAATTTTTTTTACTTCATAAGCAGCTGGGAAATCTCCAATTCCAAGGTAATTTTTCTCAAACCTGACAAACTATGAACAATGCTTTAAGTTTTTTTTCTACATTTCAGAATCATAGAAGACATTTTTCAACTATACATTTTAGTTTTGAGCAGGGGGAAAAAAAAGTGGCAAAAAAAAAAAAAAGATTCTTTTTTACACAGGAAACTAAGGAATTTTGATATTTTGATATTTTGATTGCGATTTTCTAACCATGAGATTTCTGTAGTATTGTTGTGCTTGCCAGAAATAATTTGTAAGAAAATAAGGGAAATGAACCTGGTGGAGAACATCCTTCACAGAGGAAGTGGAAGTACCAAATTTAACTGCAAGCTACAAAGAGGTGCTAAGAGAAAATACATGACTACACCCTTTTATGCCTCAGGTTGCAAAATTCAGAAGGTGCAGAACACATGATTCATTCGCACAGAAGTGCCTTCTGGCAATGGGTGTGTATGAATTAATCCTGAAATCACTATATATCACAGTTTTGAGAAGAATAATGATGAACGATAAAAAATAAACTACTTGACAACCTACTTCCTCATTTTTATCATTTTAAGATAGAACCAACATTATTCACATAGTTCAAAATTAGTTATGAGAAATGTATATTCATACATATAACCATTTCTTTATATGCTGTCACCTGTTGCTTATTAATTACAATTTATCTTTGATATTTGTGTGTAGGAGAATGCAGGGACTGGGAGCTTACAACCTAAAATAATTCAGGCATCTTTAACATCTCATCCTAAAAGAGTAAGTCCCAGATGGATAGGGATGTTCAGGACAATACTTTTCATCCACAGTATAGAAAGTGGAATCAACCCATGACTTCTAAACTAGCAGTCAGAGCTTCTATTCTGAGAAATATAACCTTAAACTGGTTTTTGAGTCAATGAGTGTGTGGGTAAGTATCATGGTAGATATAGTGTACTTGCATTTCCAAATAAATTTCTAGAGAATTCCTCATTAAAGACTGTTAAATAAACAAATCTACAAAGTGGTAATCGATTTCTTTCATGCACAAACAACTGGTTAAAAAGTCATAAATAAAAGTTTGGAATAAATGATACTTTTTACAGATTGGAGAGAGGGATTTGTATAAGACCTGTGTTTTTCCATATGTTCAGAAAATATCTGGAAAAGAGAAGTGAGACAATATTGCTTGCCAATTACACTTAACTCATGATAGTCAAAGCAAATGCTGACTGGCAAGGCTTTGAGAAGTCATCTGCTAAAATAACAGATTTCTAAAATGGAAGATGACATTCATTTTTCTTAGATGCAAAGTAATGCCTTCCAAGAAAAACAATTGATCCCTGAACTAGGAAACTCAAGAAAGAGGTCTTAGAGTTATATGGATAATATTATGAAAATGACAGCTTAATTCTCAGCAGTACACAAAAGAGTGAACTCAATATCATGAAGTATGAGGGAAGATATGACAAATGAACCAGAAACCATTGCTATACTCTTGAACAAGTATAAGGTATGCTCTGAGGTGGACCCTCAGATCAAAAGACTAATATGGAAATAGAAAAGATACAGAGAAAAGCAATAAATAAAATAAAGTTATAGGCTGGCTTCTTCATAATGAAGGAACAAATACAGTAGAATTCATCAGCCCGTTGAAGAATCACAAAGCACTGTAGCCCATTTTATTCCAGCTTTCCATGGACACTGTAAATTTTATGCAATGATTTGTCCTTGTTTCTTAGAACATAAGAAACATGAATCATCAAACAAAATTACAAAGTACCAAGATCTAGCCAAACAGGTTCACGTTTTCCAGAGTGCGCGTTTAAACTCTGGTACTGATAGGTTGTGGGTCTTGTTGATATCTTGTACTGATTGTGGACTGAATTTTGAAGATTTCATGTAGAATGAGTCTGCAAATATGGGTGTGGTCATGTCTTAAACAACTAGACAGCAGTCAGCACTGATCAGAACATTCAAATTAAGCACCTTCATGACACATGTATGATACTGATATTTGTACTGATTATGGTTTGAAGTGGAAACAAGGATTTGAAAAGAACTAAGCTTTTAGAGGTGCTTTACGCTTGGAGTTTGGATGTTGATTTATAGTTTGAAAAATAGAAAACTGGGGAGGAGTGAATAAGTCATCTACACAGAGGTGTTTACGTTTGTGAGCACAAGAATTCAGATAAATTGATGCAAGAGAAGAGCAAGATTTAAAAAGAACCTTTTCCCAAAGCACATTTCAATTTGTCTCATTTAAAATTCATGCAAAAATCATTCAAATTCTATTTAGTAAACATAAAAAAAAGATTTGTATTTATTTCATTTATGCCTTCATATTCAAGACCACTTGTACATATAAGAATCACAAAATACAATACATATGAAAATAGCTGTACCTGTCCAAGTTAGTATCAGATCTGTATCGTCCAAGTACAGTTTTCTGATCTTCCTTTTCATTTGTGCTACGGCCATAAAAAACATTAGAAATGACACATTTGTCACTGTGTTATTAAATAACTCATCACCTACAAAACAATATAGGAAATTAATTGAAGTATCATACAGAATTTAAGACCATTCCCGTGTTAACAGATCCAACCCTGTATCCACTGCAATCATCAGTTAAACAATTATGTCAGATTTAAAATGAGAACAGATTTACAATGGGAAAATCACATTTATAATGGATTATTAAAGAAAGCTCTTGCTATAAAAAGGATATAATAGAAGGGTGTTTGGTTTTCTCTGTCAATATAATCATAAAGATGTTTAGATAATCTACTGTACCTGTGCAGGCTATCTTGGGATTTGTATTGGTTAAGCACAGCCCTTCCATAGTTTTCATCAGCACTTCAAGGAGAATAAAAACACTGGTTAGTTTAAATTTGAATTCCAAAAGTAGAAAAATGTGTTTTGGCAAAATATTTCTGTCCTCAATCAGATTTCACAGCTATTTGCTACCACCAACTCTACATTAGATCACATCAGACATTTTGGAATATGAATTATCTCTTCCTATGTGCTGTTCATGGACCATTTAATGAGGGCTTGATCTCTAGATGGAGTTTCTACTCTAATATAAGCACCAGTTAGAATCACTGTAAATTTCAAAAGATTCTGAGTTCACTAAGTTCCTTAGAGGAATTTGTCAAGATTTACAGTCTTCACACCAGTGAAAAAGAGTCACACGGTATTCTTGGGACATACATACAGGAAATGCGGGATTCTTCATGTGAAGCACAAGCCTAAGATGCTCAGTACATCTAATTAAATACTGAATGCATAGAAGTCCTACTGAAAATCAGTCACTGCAAGTCTGACAGATTAATGTTCCATAACACAATGAAGATCTCATCAAGATGAGCAAATAGTAATTATTTTTTGAAATCTACTTCATTTTTGGTAATATAATTCATGAAAAGATAGGCCTTCCAAGAAACTATTTACTTAGCATGATAACCTGAAGACTGAAGAAATGTACTTTAGATCTTTCCTACCTTTCCTCTTCAGGTCTCTTCTTAATCCAGCTGTTATCTTGCAAAAGAGTCCGTCGCTTGTTAACATCATGATTAATTTGCTGTCTGCTTTTAATTGCAATTGAAGGGCTCTTATTATCTACAAATGTGAAGAAACGTATTGAAAATGAAGGCATGAGAAAGCTTTCTTTCTTTTCTTTTACTATTAAAAAGTACTTTTAGAAAGGGTGGAATCTGTGAAAGTTCAGCTTTTTTACCATCAGAAAAGAAAAAGCACAAGGAATATGTCTGATGATCTTGTTCAGTGTAGTCTGTTTCCTTGAAAAGTTTGTGGCTTAATGCCTTCAACTTTAAAGGGAACACAACAGAACAGTTTACCAGATTCAGTTCAGTTTCATCCTCAATATGAAGTAGCTTAAAATAGGTTTTTTGCTGTAAACAAAAATCATAGATTTGATAGAGGGATTATGAAATATACATACAGTGGTCATTCAAAGAAGGCCAAACATTTGATTCCTATTTCCCAGGGGTTGTCTGTGGTTTCTGTATTTTCACATGTGGGACAGGACACAAATTTTATGTGAAAGCTAATATAGAAATGATCACATGGTCCTTCACCCACATCCAGCCCAAATTCTCTGAATTTTCAGGTTCTTCAAAAGGCTCAGACTCCCCCTGAAGCTTTTTCCTCAGTGGTTTAATTAACATAATTCTCTTTTCTAACCAACTATCTAGTTCTGCTTAACTTATTTTAAATGTAGTCTATTTATGTGTTCAAAAATTTTCAAGAGGAATAAAACAACTAACTTGCTGACTCATAGGATTCTTACTTACGTAAATAACCCAAAACAACTTTACCCAGAAATGCTGACATCCAATATATTGAGTAACTAATAATATGATGTTCATTCAATCTGTGAGAATATCTGTTCTTCACTGTATCATAAAGCTATATTTATCTCTTTTGTTTTCTCTTTATGAGGAGATGGCCCAAGCAAAAATATTAAAACCATTATCCATTATTTCCATTTCTTTCTCTTCCCACTGAGTTTCCTATCATCCTCTTCTTTGAAGTGGAATGGAATATTTTTTTGCCATTGCAACATTTCTCTTTAAAAACTAGAAGTTGAGCCCTGATAGAAACTCCGCTTTTTCCCTGGTCAAAATTCTTTATCAATGGCATTCAATTAACCAACAACCTGACTGATGAAGAAGACTGAATTTTTCAGGTTTTCCTTCAGATACCTTAATGATTTTCTCAATGAAGTCCTAATTTCCTGATAATTCAAGCAAAAGTAGTTAAAAAACACCAGATTTCAGGAGATGTTTTTACCTGATATTCATTAACAACATACAATTTTAAGGAAGATCACACTTTACAGTCCATACTGTGTCATTTTTCAGTACTGTGTTTTGACATTTTGCTGGGATTTATAAGAACAGGTAGCTCTTGCTTTTGATCCAAGAGAGTCAGCTGTAGTAGTAACATGACAAATGGCAACTACAGCGAGTGGTACACAGAATCATAACAACACAACATTATTTTAAGTGACAATGGCCAAGATTTATCTTTCAGATACATTTTCTTCATGAAAAAGGAACAAACACACTACAGTACCGTGAAAAAAGTCAGTCTAAAAATATATAGCTAACTGCTAACCAAATTGTGTCTGCTCTTATCTGTTCCTTTTCACTGCAGATATGTCCAACCACCAGATAAAAGAAGGCCAGTGAAGGAACTGAAGGACTGAATTCCTCATCATTAGTATTTGCTTAGCTGTAGGCATGTTTTCTGGCTTTTTGTTGAGCTAGCTCTCTCCAAGACTAAGTGCTAGAAATGGGACAAAGATTTAAGAAGCATGGATGTGACAGTACAGATGTGTGTTGCTGTCTCTTGGCCTTGATCTCAAAGTTTTATTTTATTTTTAGAGCAACAAAGATGCAGCAATTTGTGACTATTACAAAATGAATGTGCACATCAAAAATAGATTTGTGAGAACGTGTTGACAATCACAAATTAAGAACAAAACATCATCTGCCCTTATTGTATAATTTCTGTATCAGTCTTTTTTCTTACAATTAAACTAGGTTTTCTCTTGAAAATACTTAATGAAACCTGTGCTAAAGACTTCAAAAAATGAAAATATTGCAGCCTTCCCTGAATAGCTCCAATGGTTTGTTAAAATATGTATGAAAAATCCACTTCATTTCTTGCAAACAGAAGAGAGGAAAGAACTTCACTGGTTTAAACAATGTCTCATAGTCACTGTCAAGAATGTAGATGTACTTGGGAAGCAAAACTGTATTAAGGGCATTTGCTCAAAATATTGTTTTGAATATACTGATGCTATTGATGATGACTTGAAAGTACTAGGGACTTGGATGAAGATACACAGAAATAAAATAGGCAACAATCAAAAATCAAGGACTTGGATGAAAATGCAATAGCAAGAACTGTGGCTTCCTATTCTCATAAATATGTAGATATTTTTAATTTGGTGCAATCATTTTCATTGGAAAATAGAAACAATTTAACTCATGAAAATAGGAAAAACATGTTCAAGTACATGCATTCCAGAGATAAAATTTCTCTTTGGGAAGGAGTGGAGGTAACTCAGGCATTCCTTTCATACTAATAGTTTTTGCCAGAGAAGCTTTCAACTGTGGAATAAATCTAAATCCGTGCTGTGCTGTCAGCCATAACCTCCTCTAAATCTTGAAGAAAAGATAGGGATGTAACATAAGTTATGTTCAAGAAGTACTCAATATAAAACCAGCTATTAAAATTAACTTTTTTGTGCAGTCTTTTTCTATTCCAATGGCATTTATGAAAACTCAACATCTACCCAAAAATCTTTTGGATTTCAGAAAAAAGCGTGGTTTTTTTAGTTGCTTAGTGCAAATATGACTTCAGGAAGTCTCCTATAAAGGCAATAGCCAAAGGATATATAATATGCTTTCTTTTAAAGAAACATTAGAAATAATTTGCTAGTGCATGAGACCAATGGTTTGCTGAACAGTGCTCATTTCTGATCTAATCAAATACCTCCCAGGTTTATACAGATCTGATGCAACTGTGTAGGTCATGTGAACACAGGTAGACAGAGCTTACTCCCTTCTTGTTTTGGTAATAGTTTATGTCCTTATCACTGTACAGATTTGAATACAGATGCTTCTAGTCACTTTTTCATTTACCATTTCTTCACTATTTCAGCCTTAATCTTTTCAGCAGGGCTTGAACACAGGAGCAGAGGAATTACCTCCCAAGCCCAAGTGAATTCAGCCAGAGTTGATGAACATTTGGAAAAACACAAAATGCTGATTTTCAGCATGCTCAAGGGCATGGTTGATATGGTCTGTTTCAGGGTGCATGCCACCAGCATGTTTCCAAAAGCCATTTCCAGTTTTACTGCTCCTAGGAAGCTCTCCTCAGAGGGCAGAATACTCGTTCCCTTCCTGTCCTCTGCCACTCTACAGCAGCACTGCCTTACTCTGAGCACTGCCTATAGAAAATGGCAACATCAGCACAAATTCTTGAAAGATGTAAATAGGTAAATGCACAAATAATGAAGTTTTTTGCAGACAGTCCACCATGAAGGCTGCACAATGCTCATACTTGTGGCCGAGCTGCCTTCAGCCCTGGTCAGCACTGAAAATATGATTGTGGCCATCTTGATGTGCTAAGGCATCTAGTGCCACACCAAAACCAGGCCTTCAGGCATCACAAAACAGTAAGACTTTACAAATATGATACCCCATCCTACAGTGATTGAACAACTTTTCCCCCTCCTCCCTTCCATTATTATTTTCAACAGTTTCTCATTTCCCCCAGTGAAGTCAAAGGGCAATGAATGGCCCATCCACCATGCTCCCATGGGGTTTCTAAGTCAACTGGGATACCATGGGGAATTGCCATCTTGCACCACACTGCATGGATATGCAACTCAGCACAGTGTTTCGGCCCAAACCTCTGCCAGAAAAAGCTTTCACGTGGCACAGAATCATAGACTCATGAAATCATTAAAGTTGGGAAGACCACTTAAGATCATTTAGTTCAATCATCAAGCCCTCCAACCACAACATCACTAGACCATTTCAGTCAGTGTGACATCTAGCCCTTTCTTGACAACCTCCAGGGATAGTGGCTCTAAAGCCTCCCTGGGCAGCCTGTTTCAATAAACATTTCTTGCTTTGCAGCTGTAGTGGGTCCAACTGTGTGTCACTGTCAAAGGGTGGTCACTGCCAGTGTTGCTACCAAAGAGTGGTGAGGTGTCTTGGAAGGGAGCTGTTCAATGGGCACAGCAGCACTTGCAAATGGGAAGGGAGAGAGGCCTCAGGAGAAAACGAAGGATACTCAGCATTACCACTTGGATTAGGAGACTGCTTTCGTATGCTGAAGGCTGACATTTTCTTCAGTGGTGTGTCCTTCTGTGGGAATCTATAATAAAACACGAAAAAAGAAAAGATGGCAGTGAGATTAGGAATCAGCCTTGAAGCCAGCGTAAATACTTTTGCCACTTTGATCAGCTTCTTGGACAAGTTCAGTAAGATAGAATGGCTTAGAGATAGCTGCAGTGTTCTTTGAACTGAAGGTCAGACATGGCATTCACTTTTCCATCCCTCTTTAAGACAGTCTATAATCCTGCCCTGAATCTGTGCTTGTCTTTCTCTTCTTGTCTGGAGCTTCTTCGCTGAGAACATGTGGAGTGATGAGAGCCTTCAGAGGAGAAAACTCAGGTGGGAAGATGATATCAGACTGTGGCTCAGAGTGCTGCCTGGAGCACACGTGGGCTCACCCAGCCCTGCTGACAGGTCTCACAGCTTCAGTGGCCTGCAGCTAACAGTGGGGCCCTGGGGGTTAGGGGGTGGTGAGGAAGAAGAGCTGGTTCTTCTGCCCTGAAGCAGTTTTCAGTTCACTGACTTCTTTCCCTGTCCATAGCGAGGTTAAAAAACAAACCTGCAAATATGCTGATTTAGAAATTTACATGGAAGTTGAGTCATGCAAAAATTTCATGATGTGCTTTGAAACTTTGATTATCAGTTTCATACAGAAAACATCAAGTAGAACTTAATGATGTTCTAATAACCAAAAAATTCCCTCAAAGAAAAAATAAAACAACAAAACAATGCAATACTAACTTAAGCATGTGAACATGATCTTCTTTAGCAAATGGCTTTCAGTTTAAAAAGCAGGATTTTCCAAGAAAACAATGTTAAGCTGGAATTCTCTCCACCCTCTCCACTGGTCAGGTTGCTAAGATTTAGAAAAAGACAAGAAAACAGTTTTTGTGACAGAGACATTCATTAAAAAGTCACATTCCTGGTACTCTGGGTGACACTATTGTCCCTTATCGATGTAAATAGCAGACTGACAGATCAGAGCCTGTGGCTGTTTCTTTATTGATGGAAGGTGATGATGCTGAATTTTGGTAAAAGCTTAGCAAAGGTACTAGAAATAATGCTGAAATGAAGGTATGGAAGAAAAATAAACAAGTGGATGCCACAATTATTTGCACTTAGAGCAGATTTTCCCTTTGTTTCTACTGCCGAGTAATTGTTAAAAGAGCCTATGATGACCAAAAAAGGAAAGCATTGAAACAGAATTTGGACATTAAAAAGTAAAAAAAAAAAAAAACAACCACAAATCTTACTATAAAGTGGATCTATATAGATTTAAAAATAGTACTGCATTACAGAAGTCCTCATCTGTTCTATTGAGCTGTGAAATTCCAGATGTTTATAAGAGTTTAAAATTCTGACAAGCTGATGGGAAGGCTCTGTGCCACACTCCTTTCTTTTAGCATTACTTTTCAGTACCAAGCATGTGCTGGCAAAGTGAATGCAGAAAACATGTGACTGCTGGATCTGGTTCCCACCCAATGAAAATATGCTCAGGGTTATAGTGAGCCTTATTTATTTTGCAGTAGGTTACAAAATACCTTTCAAAATTACTGATACAAGGTTTTAAGTAGATATGTTCTGAATTTCCTGGAAACCGTTCAGGCAATCCATTTTAAATAATGAATATTTTTGCTATATATTTTCCTGAACTGTCAGTCATATGAGAAAAAAGATGATAGAAAGGGTCCTGATTTATTTATATTTTCAGCTATTATTTTCAGCTTAACAACAGTTGGACATCTGATACCACTCTTTATTTCAGTCAGTCCCTGGATAATAAAAAGCTTGACAGTATTTTTCACAAGCAACGAGTGCTGGCCCTTCTTCATCTGGAGAAAAAGAAGTAGTTTGTGCAGAAGGAACTTCCATTTATTTTCTATTAAATATTTTAAAAGTTATTTTCTGAAGGGAGAGTATCATCAAATTTCAAAAAGCCTTTTGTCAGGATTTGATCAAATGTGAACATTCTAAGGCTTAGAATTTCTTGTTAAAAAAATCACACTTTGCACTTGAAATATTTCTCATTAAGACAGCAGGAAATTGCTATGTAGACTTCACAGTACACTGTCACCTTTTTTTCCCGCAGATTCATGATGGGAACTGAAATTTTTCACAGAACTGACAAAGAAGTATGCTTCATATGCCTTTGCTAAAAATAAGAAAGAACGCCACAGATATTAGTTCAGAAAAATAAACTATCTCCAAAGCAAAAATATCATATGTTTTGAGACTTGACTTTAAAATCTACAGAATAACTAAAAATGCACTGAGGATACTGAGACACTGAAAACAACTGGAAAACAAGTTTGCTACTCCGACCTGTATGACAAAACAAGTCCAGCAGGGAATTCAGAACAGTCCACAGCAACAGTGCTCCTTTAATCTTTCATGTTGTAATTGAAACTGTGTGTTGTCTTGTCCTATATCCAGTTTTTCATGATCTTAGGCCAAAAAAATATATATATTTCTGTTGCACCTGCATGCAGAATCCAAAATCAACTACTACCTAGTCTTCAAGCCTCAAAGTAGAATGCATCCATGAGTGTAAGAAACAGCTCACCACCTTTTACAGCCAGTGCTGCAAATGTGTCAGGCATTCAGAAATTTGAAATCCAAGCATTTTAGTCCTACAGCAGATTAAAAACCCATCCAATTTGGTACCTAGCACAGATGAACAGAAGTCATCAGAGGAAGAATTCGATTTCAGGAACTTAAAAATTAGAAGAATCTTGCATAACGAGGCAGGATAAAACTCATTAAAACTCATCAAAGCTTTTTTTTTTCTTCACTACTTAAGTAAAAGGTGTGTGAATCTGCAGATGTGAAAAGAGGAATGGACAGAAAACTGTGAGAATCATATTAGTTTGAAAACTTTGACTTATAAAGATCTAGAACCACTGCATTAATCACACAGATCAGTGAAGAGTTTATCATCATCCCATACCTATGAAGAGATTTTTTTTTTAAGTTTTTACCTTCTAAAACCAAACTGTGAGAAAGGTAAGTTCTAGCCCTCTATAGTAATGTAGTAAATTATGTTCAGGTTTTCTTAATGAGAGCTGAGCCACTGAAGCAAAACAACTCTGCTGGAATGCAAAACAAAAACAAACAGGAATGCTGCTTCAGTGCAATTTGAATTTAAAATAGCGTCGGGAAACTTTAAAAGAAAATGAAAACTGCCCAAGCCAGTCCAATGAGCTGCTCCCAAAAAGTTTTAGAGCATAACAGTCCTTTATTCAGAATTCCCCACATTTTGGGGGAAATTTAAATACAGTTTAACCCAGAAAAAAATCTTCAAACATGACTTCATGTGTAGTTGAAGACTCTTCAGCTGGCAGAAGAATCATCATAGAATCACAGAATCCTTAGAGATGGAGGATGACCTTTAAAGACCATCTAGTCCAGTTTCCTGGCAATGAACACCTATGGTTACATCAGATTCTCCAGTCTGATCCAGGGACAGGTCATCCACCACCTCTCTGGGCAGCATGTTCCAGTGCCTCACCACCCTCTCTGTAGAAGATGTTTTCCTTATATCTAACCTAAATCTCCCCTCTTTAAGCTTGAGACCATTTTCCCTTGTTCTATCACCACAAACCATGCTGAGGAGCCCATCTCCTTCTTTCCTGTAGCTCCTGTAATAAGTTATTCAGAAAGCAGCAGCAGTCTCTGATTCTTTTTTTACCACATATAAGCATGTTCACAATTCTACATCTCATTTCCACACCTTGATCAGCAGAAGACCTCAGGCTGACATAAATGTTTAAAGCTAGACCTTCTAGTTTTCATCTAGTCTGAATACTCCCGTTCTTCAGAGTCCTCCTGCTTTCCTTGATTTGGTCTGGGCTGCAGCTTTCTATATGATTAGACTTCACATATATGCATTTTGAAAAAAACAAACACAAACAAGAATAATACAAGCATTTTGCATAAGAATCATTTTTTCCACATTAGACTGGATTAGTTATAGCCAAAAATGTTTCCGTTTCATAGCTTCTAGCTATGTGAGTGATTAAGACCTTATTTATAAATATTTATATTACATATATTTCACTTTTAGTAAACATTATTTCTTTCCCCAGTTTAAAGGCACTGCATATTATGACAGTGCATAAGTTGTTCATTATAGTAGATTTAAAAATGTAAAGGCAGGTACATCCTCTCTTCTGAAAAGTCAGAAAATTGATTACAGTTTTCAAGCATATGTGTACTGCATCCTTACAGTTTCAGCTTTTCAAAAACACCAGATCCCTCCCATACGAAAGTTAACAGACACTTTGTTCTTTCTTTATCCCAAACAGAAAACTTTTCACCAAAATCTCGTCTTGAAGTACTATGCTGCTCTAAAGTAAGATGGAAATTTTGCATTTTTTGAGTAATTAGAGCTCAAATTTTTAGAACCATTCAAATATAAATTTACCAAATGGTTAGGAAACTAATGTTCCATATCCTTAGTGTTTTAAACTATTTACTTCCTTTCACTTAAAACAGTGAGAAATTCTGAATAGAATAACTACACTGGTGATTTAATAAGATGCATTACATTGGTTTAATCTTTTCTATATTCTTTCTCCATTGTAAATGTTAATGTTCTAACTCCCAACTTATCCTCCATTTATATGTAATGAGTGTCAAAGATATGACATATTAAACAAAATCACATCTGATCCTGTTTAATCCCAGTACCATATCAGAAAACATTGTTATTTGGTGCATCACTTCTCTTGAATATAGTAGTAGGACCTAGATGTGTGAGCAGCAACTGTTTGAAGTGACTTTGTCTTGATAAAGATTGCAACACTTCAAAATAAGGTACTGGGATAAACATCATTACAGTTCTAGATAGATGACCATAGATGTGAGATGCAATCTGGATGGTCTGCAAGTCAGCACCAATATTGTTGTTGCCTACATCCGTCATTTGTTCCCTCAAGTGAAGTCTGTCATGATCCTATAAAATACTGTGACTATTTTGACAGACTTGACCAATCATATGTAAATAAGAATTTGTATTTCTACACACGAGGTCACTTTCTGATCATGGATGAAAGCTGTTTTTCAAGTTCCCATCACAAGAGGCAGCCAAACTTGTACTTCTCATGGCCAACCTTGCCTTATTAAGTATATGACTTAAAGATCCACTCTGTCAGATGCAGATCTGTACGTACACTGAATGCTGTGCTCTCCTCCCTCCAAAATTGCCACCAGCACCCACTACCACAGTTCAAGATTGTAGATCAGGACATGAACTAGAAAGGATAATTCTTTTGTTAACTTAGTGTTGTGGTTTAAGCCCACAGGTGTTCCAGCACTGCACAGTCATTCGCTCCCTCCCTTCCCAGTGGGACAGGGGAAAGAATCAAAGAAAACAAAGTAGAATTTGTGAGTTAGGAGAAGACTATTGACAGATATAATAAGAAAAGGGCAATAATTATAATATATATACATATATACAAATGTATATGACAAACGATGCACAAGCAACTGCTCACCATGCCCCAACCAATGCCCAGCTAGTCCCCTAAGCAGCAAAACAGGGGCCGATGAACTCACACCCACTTCAAAACTCCTTCCATGTGATGTCATGTGGTTTGGAATACCCCTTTGGCCAGTTTGAGTCAGCTGTCCTAATTCTGTTCCCTCCCATCTCCTTGGGCCTTTCTCTGAGAAAATCCTTGGCTCTGTACAACACTGCTTATCTGTAACTATAAACATTGGTGTATTACCAACATTACTTTTCTCCTATTACCAAAACAAAGTATCATACCAGACACTCTGAAGAAAACAATTCCATCCCAGTTGAAACTGAGACACTCAGCTTAGTACCAGGTGAACAGTCGAAGCTTAACACTGAACATGTGAATATCAAAACCATAAGTAAAATGTTAATCTGGCAGTTCATTAACCTTTCTGTACTTCTGCTGAAAACCACGTGTAAAAACAACTACATTTATTATATAGGCATTGAATAACAACAAAAACACATTCCTAGAATGATAGTTTTTTCTTGAGTTTCATATCAGATCAAAAGCAATATAGTACAGTTTAAACTTCTGGAAAGAATACACTGTGTATAAATTAATATTTTACTATGTAGTTTAGGCCAGAGAATCCATAACAACCCAAGCAAAGAGAAGGAATAATGTATGTGTGTACATAAACTAGGCAAGGTTAGAACAAGCAAGGTTGGACCAGAGAACACACGAACGTAAGACAGCAATCATTCATCTATTTGTAGCAGAAAGAGCTCTCAAAACTGGTTTTTCTGGACGTGGGTGGAGGAGATTCTGTTTTGAAAGAAATTAAGCTTTTGAATTGTCCCTAATGTATGCCAAAAATCAACTGCTAAGTCAGAACCCAAACTTGTGTATGCACTGTAATTAGAAATATATGATCAATTTTAAATGTGCAATTTTATTTTAATGGGGTGTAGAAGGAGAGTATTAATATTAGATTTTGTTAGTCTATTTCCTTTCATTTTGCAACATTTCTAATAAAAACTTTTCCTGTTCATACATGAGTTCACATCACGGTTCTGATAAGTCACTGTATCAGAGCAGAACAAGTATTTTGCTATACCTTATGCAAAGGCAGAAATGAATTCTAAATATTTCACAAGCGGTTTGTTCTTAAAAAAAAAATCAACTATTATTATTTTCTTTTTAAAAATCACATAACAAAAGCAATTTTGAGTAAATTATATTTTAATAGACTTTACTTCATTTTTGATAAAATATTCCAGAAAAATAGTAAAGAAACAATAAACCAAGCCATGGAGCAAAAATGACAAAATGACATTAAAAACAGCCATTCTTGAAAAGGGGTTTGAACAGTGAAAAGTACTACAATTAGTAATAAATTGTAACTAAGCATGTAATTAAGATAGTATGGGCAAGAGAAGATTTCAAAAAGGTGAAGGGAATTTGAGACACATGAGTTTTCAGAGTACATTCTCTGCATTTCTTAAAGTCCTTAAAGTTGGACACTCAAAAATCATAGGGCAGCTGAAAATGGAGGACTTTAAATACTTGGTATATATAAGCAAAAAAAATCTAAATGTTCTTACCTAGATATGGTAAAAGTTAATGTCCTAGTGTGGCTCAGTATGGTAAGTCAACCCGGAGATACCTGGAAGTGAGGTACAATCAAAGCAGACTGAGAGCTGAACTGTTGTTCTCCATCCAACTGTCTGAAAAGTCAAGAGACTTCTACTTCAGAGGCTGAGTCACTTAAGGAGGAGGCAGGAGGTGTGGAAAAGGGTGGCACCTTGTAGAAATACCAGATCGATTAAAAGTACTGGGAAGCTGTTATACTTCTGTGCTTGCAGTACTTTTCAAGTGTGATAGGGCTGGGTTTCACAAAATAAAGTGCTTGTACACACCTTGAAACAGAAAACCAAGCAATTACTATCTGAAGCATTATACCAGTCTCATTTGGATTTTCCACAGATATATATATATCTTGCAGAGCTTTAGCACTGTCTCTCAGGTAAAGGGTTTCAGGTATTTACACAGTCAAACATAAAGAAGCACTGTATTTCATCACAAGAAAATTCTACAGAAGTGGAGAAGGCATTGTATACTAATAAACATCAGGCATTTGCTCTGTTAGAATATGTGGGCAGAGGCAAAACATCTGTGGGGAAAACCCTCCCACATGAGACCTTGTTGCAAGTCTCTCTTATCTCTTCACATTTGCATTCTCCTCCAGTACAGCCAACAGTAGACAGAAGGAAGAAAAGAGACTGCCTCTACTTTTATTTTTATTTACTGAAGGCTAAAACCGTCTCATTGTTAATAAATACAGTATTAGGGAACAATCAGCTTGTTATATGAATGCTTTGTGAGATGCTATAGTTAGGTTTGGTGCACAAAGCCTGTTATAGATACATATATATGTGCATATATATATATATATATATATATAAGTCCATACTTCTTTTATATTTGGAGAACTTTTATTAACAAAACATATGAGACATGATTATACAAGATGCTCCTTTAGTTCCATCATTTTCATTAAGACTTAAGACTGTCTTTTAGTATTAAAAAAGCAAACACTGGCACAAACCAACTTAATAAATGTCTCTTGAGCCATGTTTCAAGTCCTTCTTTTTGCTGATGATTATCTCTTCACAGGCTTGGTAGTTAGTAACATGAAGTTGTAGTCCAAACATTGGTTATGTCTGATGAAACGCAGCTCATGAAGCAAAGCAGTGACCAGAAAACACCCAGTATGAGTTACAACCACAAGGTTCAGAGTTAATGAATACAAGTATGCCTTCCCAAACTTTGTACATCTCAGCTTCCAGGTTTCTGAAACTGAAAAATATTTACAGCAGTCATGGTGTGTTCTAATATGTTGTACTGTATCTTCAAGCTTTTACAATCAAGAAGAAACTTTTGCAAATGCATTTTTTTTACATACACATTGCAGTTTGACAGTTTTAACACGTGTTCCTCCCAAATGAAGTGGAAGTCCAACTTCATAAGCAACACATAATGGAAATCAGGCTAAAACAGGATTCTTCATATTATATTCTCCAAATTTAAGAAAATGACTCACTATTAATCATTCTGTCTGATTTTCTCTATAGCAATTGTACAAGTATTGTATCTGGTGAATAAGGAGTATATTACGCAGTACTACATATCAGAAATTGAACATTTCCTGCATAATCATACAGTGGAAGTGACTTACAAGTACATCCCATGAACCACCTCCTCATCTTTTGAAGAAATTTAGTTTTTAGAACTTCAGGGGAACTCAAATTTTGCCTCTCAGTCTCAAGTATATTCCACAGATTGTGTGAACTGTTCTACAGTCAGCATGAGAGAACACTTCTGCTTACAGACTCTAGTTTCCTAGTTTAAAGTGAAGGAACAAAAATACAGACAGAGTGAAACAATTGCACAGACTTTGTTAAAATTTGAATCGTCTCCCTCATTCCCTTCCTTACCTATAGCAAAATTCCCCAGTTATAGCATAGACTGTATGTCTGGAATCAGATTTTTAAGTGGTGTCAGAAAATGGGAATGAAAGAAATAAATGCGAGTATGTGGTTCTATACTGTCCACCAATGTCTTTCAGTCTAAGGATGAAATTTACCTGATCCACTCAGCTAATAACACGGCTCCATGCTATTCCTCTGATTTATCAGAGCTGAAGGAATTCTTGATGGGTTTAAATTAACGTAGATTTGCTGATGGCAGTAATTAATTTCATAACTGCCTGTTTGACATAACTTCTGTAGTTCTATATACTCTTTCTTGCAATTCTCTCAAAAAATATAAGATTTTTAAATAGAATATACACAAATGGCCACTTCCTCAACTGATAGGAAGGAATGTTACTCCACCAAAATAATTTTGATGATTCCCATTAGCAGACTATCTGATCTGACATGGTTTATGAGGGAAAGCAAGAAATGACTTAGAACTCCTCCTTACTTTAAGTCATCTTTTTAACTTATTAATAAAAACAAATAGGGACACATTAGTGACTAGCAGGGTTTATTGTCTCTTGCTGATCAGGTTAATAGAGGGCATTTCCAACAAGCTGATTTTAAATACCTCATCATCAAATAAGAACTAGGCTTATTACTCATTGAAAGAATTCTTAAAATGTCAGTTTCCAGTAGAGAATGTTTACTTTTAAAATTATGTAGCACTGGCAAAAAACTGTCCAAAACTTGTTCAGAAAGACTGTCATTTAAATTTGAATGGCTAATTCAGTGTTACGAAAGTCAAATGCATGTAGTACCCAACAGTGGTAACACATTATTTTACTTCCTAATTACACTTCTTTCTGAACATGATAGTTTTCTACATAATTAACTTTAGTTTATACTTTTCTACAGAGTCCATCATAGACTGTTTCCAAGATGAATTTTCTCTACATAATTTTCTATCCTATTTTTATTGAGTTTCTGTTTTTTAAGTACAAAATTTACTGCTAAGTATTGTTCTCCTTCCACATTCTTATTAAGGTTTGTAGAATGTCTGTCATGCAAAAATAGTGTATGGCAGCCTAGCCCTGTTAAGATATTACCTAGATAAACAATGAAGAGAGGAATGAGTGATGACTCAGCAGGCAAATTTTTGGGTAAATGCCATTCTGTTACTCCTCCCAAAAAGGAAGGAATACCTTACTGAATACATTTTTGTTCAGAGACAGTCTTTCAAAATAGAAGTCCTTAGATATAGTAAACCTTCAAGTTCGTATTGGTAAACTGATGTCTTTTGGAATATCAGATGCGTCTGTTGTTACTACTGTGTCCAAAAGACTTAAAGACTTCCAAGAAAGCAGTGTTCTAATCTTTGAGTTATAATACAAAAAGAACAAAAAGCTACGTTTTTCCTACTAAGTTAAACATACCAAGCTCAGACTCTGGCTGGAGGACAAGAGGTACAGCAGCATGGTTTGCATCCACAGGGCTAAACTTGCTTGCTAAAACAAATTGTGTAGCTTCATCCTTATTCCTATCAGAGCATGGGGCTTGTACTAGAGACAACCAGGTCTAAGTTTTGTTTCATAGAGAATTAATTGGCAAAGACAAAACTGTGGCAAGGAGTGTCCTGACAGGAAGGCATGGACAAATGGGAGATTTTGCTCGTCTAACCCCTCTTAATTAACTGGCATGGTCTTATTCGTACAGTATGAGTTTTCCAAAGTGAACTGTGCTTGATATAACTTGAGTCAAAAGGAGAGTAAAATTTCAGCATACAGAGAAGTGTCAGTAGTAGATGATGGCCAGCTGACAGCCATCATGGCTTAACAGGCAGAAACAGTGACTGTATTTGGTTGGACTGTTGCACATCTGTGCTACCAGCACATTTTTCTTGCTAAGTTGTCATCTAGATCACCTGTGTATGTAGGTAGCAGTTTTGATAAGTAACTCCAAAGGATTTAGGGAAGAAAGAACCAGCCCAGCAAATGCAAAACTCCCAAGGTAAGGAACTGGTGCTAATGAATAGGGTGACATCTTCCTCTTAAAGGTGACTAGCAGAAGAACCACTCCTACTTTCATTTCCACTCCAGTGCAATCTTATAAAATGAGACGCTTGTGACTTTTGCTGCCTCTATGAACAGGGGTACTTTTCAACAGTTCTGGGCTTCCCAGTACAAAAAAGACAGGGATCTCTTGGAAAGAGTCCAGCGCGGGGCCACAAAGATGGTGAAGGGCCTGGAGGATCTCCCCAATGAAGAAAGGCTAAGTGAACTGGGTCTCTTTAGCCTTGAGAAAAGAACACTGAGAGGGGACCTGATCCAGGTTTATAAATATCTGAGGTGCGGGGGACAAAGTGGTGAGGCCAGACTTTTTCAGCAGTGTGTGGAGACAGGAAAGGGGGAATGGACAGAAACTGCAGCACAGGAGGTTCTGCACGACTGTGCGCAAGAACTTCTTTATGGTGAGGGTGATGGAGCACTGGCACAGGCTGCCCAGGGGCGCTGTGGAATCTTCTTCTCTGGAGATACTCAAGACCGGCCTGGACGCCTACCTGTGTGACCTGGGGTAGGGAACCTGCTTTGGCAGGGGGGTTGGACTTAATGGTCTCTTGAGGTCCCTTCCAACCCCTATGATTCTATGATTCTATGAACATAATGCCTATGAGTACATACTTACCAAGAGGTATTTATGACTCAGAAGCAGGCTAGATACAGTTATGTGAAACCCAGTAGGATTCACAGCTGCAACAGAAAGGACATGAAGAAATCAGGAATAGTTATTATTTATTTATTTATTTTTTTTTTACAGGCAAGCTATTTCATCATCAGATCCCCATGGCTTTCCCCTGAATATCCTTGTCCTCCTGGACAGACATCTTAAAAAGCCTGAAGCACAAAAACAACTGATTTGATGTGAAATGGCAACTCTTGGCATCTTGGCTCAGTCTAGAATGGAGATTTTAAAGGTAGATAAGCAATTCTCAGGGCAGCCTACTACTGGCACTGCCAAGTGCCCAATCTGCATTTTAACAGCTTTTTCTCCCATTGTGCTCAGAAGTCAGAGTTCCTCTGCCTAATCTACATGCATCTCAGAGCACACCTAAAGCTTTCAAAGGACAGAAAGAGAAAGCAGCATTCTACTGGTTGGAAAAGTCTTGTAGACTACATATAAAACCAAGTTCACATCACGTTTCTGAAGTGTATCACCTTGGTGATTAAAAGAGACAGACGGGAAGGTCATTTTGTAAACCAGGTAAAAACAGCTGTTGTGCAGAGTTGAAACAATTGAGAACCACTTTTTGTAGATTATGCTAGAGTTAAAATAAGCAAAATATTTCACTAAGAATTAAGCTGATACAAAACTCCAGAATGCACTGGGATAATGTGTTTTTACAGATTTCTTTTTTGTGCCAACCCAGCTTGCATCTATTACTGATATTGCATGTTGCCACTTCTGAGGAAGACCTTTTGGCTGATAGATGTAGGGTGTACAGAGTAACTGTTTAACCACACCTTCCTGAGTGCAGGAAGGAGCACTAACGGAGCTTCTTCATATGCATTTTTTAATTGAGAGGAAATCCTTAGTGACATAGCAGATGTATTTAGCAGCCCTTTGTTTTCCCAAAGGGTGTGGCAAAATTTGTCAGCTAAAGAATGGGGAAAAAAATGCTATAATAGTGTGCAAGTTATCTAAATCATTTCACTGCTTGTAGTTGCCATAGAAAATGGCTGAGCAATCTCTTCTATTTTCCCTTCTAGAATTGCTTGGTAGAGAAAACATGCTAATCATAGCAGGTGCCAGAACATTTCATGGCAGGTAAATTATCTTCAGTCTTAAGGTGTTCCTGCTTTTCTCACAATTTGAATACCTCCCTACTCTTCAAATGAGTGAAATGTCTTGCAAAAATCCCTATAAGTCTGGTCCATAGTATTCTAAGCATGTGTATCTTAATCTTGTACCATTACTACTGTTACTTTAGCTAAAAGAACACTGAGTTGCTGATAAAATCAGTTGTCTAAATAGTATTTTTCTGAAAATCTGGCTATGTCAAGTGACATCTGCATAGTACCAGCTAAATAGCCCTAACTGGTTTTGTAGCTTATGTTGCTGATAAATAACTTATTTGTTACTGTCTTATCATTTACAAATAATGCTCATGTCGGTGGCTAAAGAAATAAAAATCAGACTCTGAGTAATAGTAGTGGGATTGTGACAAAATAGATATGCTTTTGTCATTAAAGAAATAAGCAAGGCAACCACCATCACCTAGAAATCTTCACTGAGAGATATGAAAAAGAAGCCACAGTACCGATCTCAGGGAAGGTATCTCATTAAAAGACACTAGAGGACAAACTGAAGAGAGGAAGGTGTTTTCCTGCTATGTACCTAAAATTTTCTCAAAGCAATAAATCTGCATTTTGAACACATAAAATACATCCCTCAAGCTGTTCTTTTAAAGAAGCAGATACAGAGATGTATCTACACCACAAAATGATATCCTTGTGAAGAGGTTCAGATTACACTTATCTGATAGATTGGGTTTTCCTCCTTAGCCTGGTATTGTTTGGGGATTATCTGTGAGGACAAAGCAGCCTACACTATTGTAATTATTTCTGTTACTATTTGATACAAATTAATTGATACAGAAATGGATGATTGTCATTTGAAAACATATATGGAAATTTTGTATCAGTAAAATAACTGACAGATTATTGAAACAATATTTTATCTACTTAATTCAATCATAATTTGATAACTGGCTCCACCTTCGTTAACACGTAGCTGCTGTGCTTAACAGATCACGATCCTGCTCCCCATCCATACCAAAGTTGAACTTGAGAATGGCAGAAAAGTAGCCTTTCCCCTATTTCCCATACACATATATCTGTGTTTCTCTGTGTGTATGATGTGTATTCATAAAAATGAATGAGTGTATACTCCCAACTAAAACAAGTTTAATAGGAAGGCTTTCAGGCCCAAGAAGGAGAAATCCATTGATGTCTACTAAGTAAACTCTTAGAAAGACTCTCATGTGCAAATTGATAGAGCCCATAAGGGCACTTAGGGAAAGCCATACATACGCTTCAACTGTTCTGCTCTTCCATAAGCATCTGCTTTTGGCCACTGTTGGAGATAGAATTGGGGTTAGAACTGACTAAAGACTGGACATCTATGTTATACATCTATGGTCAAAATGTGCAAATGCAGAAAAAGTTTAATGCAGAAAACTGACATTGCATTAAATTGTTTCTAAATCTTTGATGATGAGGTAAACAATTAGCAGCACAGTGAAGGTGATATCAGATTTTCTTTTCAGAATGTTTTTTAATATCCAATATTAAAATAAGCCAATCCCCTTAGCAAACCTCAGCTCCTCTGTTGAGTCATATAACATGCTCTTTTTAGTTTCTACAGACCACATTTCTTGTCTAGTTATTCAGGGAATGTGGAGAGTATGTGCATATGTAAGCATGGAGAGCACTATGTTTTTGATAATAGATGTTTAAGATGGTTTTCTTACATGTAACAACCTTTGCAGTCAAATAAATTTGCTCATCTGTTCAAAGGACAGATAAAATAGCAAGGCAGATTTCTGGTATGTGTTGAAATGTAGGTCATCTGCAGGAGTAAAATAGAAAATGGTGGAGTCTTCTCTCCTTGTTCCCCTTCATGATTCTCTGGAGAATTCAGCTATTTCATTGTCCTCCCTTGTGTGTGGAAGTAGAAGGATCAGTAGCATTCCCAAGCATATTCTGAGGTATAAATTTCAAGTGCAGATTTCAGTCAAAAAGAAAAGTGTGAAAGAAATCAGTATACGTTTCCCGAATCAGCACCTCACCAAGTAGGGAATAGTGGACTGGGACAACAAAGAAACTATTGAGCTCTCTTCTTGACTTAATTAAACACATTTCCAATAATATAAACCAGCCAGTAGACTGTTATAAATGTAAGTAAATATATTTTAAAAATCAACTTCCTTCTTATTCTCTGTGAATCTTATACTTCTGAGAAATTATTTAAAAAAAACTATAAATAACTTTGGAAAGAATGTCGGCAGAAACAGTCTTTCAAATTATTTTTAATGTTCACTACATAAAGAATTGCACTGAAGGTATTTTTCACTTATTTTTGTTGCTGTTGTTGTGACCATCAATGAAAACAAGGCTGGGCTTTGAAACAGGACATTTTCAAAATAAGCTGTGTGATATTAAAAGGGAAAAAGTCTGGACAAAATTATTATAATTACCTGGATATAATCATGGAGTCTAACATTCCAGATCCTGCCTTGACCCTATAGGAGAACACCATGAAGAACCCAGTAATTTAAATAATAGGTTGTTGTGGATCCTTGTGCTGTCTTTTAGACTGAGAAAACTAAATGAAAATAAGTGCCCAAGTAGATAATCTGAATTCTACTCAATGAAATGAGAAGCCAAACTGGTGACAACTATATTCAAAGACTTGTTTCTTCAGTGCATGGTGAGGACTTCCATCACAGGCCCTGTTTAACAAAAAAGCTAGGCAGCATCAAAGGTCAGGCTCCTACCTCTAGGTCTGCCACCCAAGACTCTACTAATGAAATTCATCTCACTAATGTAGATGACTAAAGTAGGTCAGAGCACTGGCCTCTAAAAGTTACTGTTTCGCTTCACTGTCTTGAAAGGGAGTTTAAGATGACAAGTGAGATGTAGGCATCTACGCTGTAAACACTCAGACATGTCAGATCAATCCCATGTAATGGCAGGATTTCAAGTTAAATTTTTGCTCTTGCAGAAAGCAATGACTTCTTGCCAAACAGAAAACAAAAGGAAACAAGATATTTTTTCTCTGTCTCTGGATAAAACTCAAGCTGCAAAGTTCATTCTGCACCCTGAAAAGTACACCACTTCTACTAAACGAAGATTTATGTCATCTTTAAGCATATCCCGTGATGCATTGTAGAAAACAGCTTCCCTGCAACTGTGGCAACTGACAGAAAAAGTACGATGAGGAAACTGTAACGTGGGCATGTGGGAGTCTGATGCTCAGAGAATGTGCAAGACGAGGGGAGAGAGAAGAACCAAAAAGTAATTGGTGTGTTTTTTTCTTTTTTTTTGGCAGTTTCTTCCCTTTCATTCATGAGTAGAAAAGGAATACTCTTTTTTCTAGAAGGAGTATGCCAAATCCTTTGGGGTTTGAACCCTCTAGTTATAACAAAAGTAAGACTTTAATTGGGAGGTTTAGCTGCTTTATAGTTAACTGTGCTCATTCTTTTCAGATCTCTGAGCTGCAGACAAACCAGAATCAATGGGATTTGACATCTATGAACTTGTGCTTAAACCATGGTCTTTGAATTTTTTTCTATTTTCTCAAATTTTCATTTGAAATACGCAATTCTACTTCTAAGTTCTCAGTGGTTTTATCATTTTAGGTTGCAGCAGAAAGCTTCATGTCAGTGAGCTATGCTGTAGCTTAATTATACGGCCGGGATGGGTGTGTGAAAATAGCCACTGCACACTGGAGAATAAATTACTGGGTTTGGTTTTTCTTGATTTACAAGTTGCTATATGAGGTGCATGTTCCCAGGGAGTGGTGAAAAGTGCGGGTGTGTTAAGCAGGTTTAAGAACAATTTAAAGAGACACAGTCAGGTTTGTGACATACTGGATTTGGTGTACTTCGTCCTTCTTCCCAAATAACATTTTCTGTGCTTAAATCAGCTGCCTCTCTGTGGAAGCAATACCACAAAGTCCAGTGTAGCAGAACATGTCAAACTGATCTTTCTCTGTGACTTTTTTTCTTTTTCTGTCATCAACCAGGAAATGAAGCTGCCAAAACTGCTGGTCTTCATACTCCTTGGAGAGAAGAATTCACATACCATCAAGCTCAGTCATTAAAATCTTGTGGTTTTCTATAAAAATAGCTGTGGCTAGGACAAGCAATGCTTAGATCAAGTTATTTCTCAATTCTGAGCAGTACAGAAGTTGCTTGCTAGTACTGCTGCAAACCCTGCTCTAGGGTATGAAATACACTAGTCCGAAGATTGGGTTGCAAGTTCCCTTGTCAAAAATCACATTGTTTTGAACTTGGATTTTCTTGTATCCCAGAAGTTTTGCATAGAGGGCAGGCATCTTGTTGAATCTTTCATATACATAGCACTAGCTTTGAGCCTTGACAAACTAAAGGGCATTTTCTCTAAAGGAAACAAACTAAAGGGTATAAATCTCTACTGGAACTAAAGATGATTTCAACTGAAAATAAGATCTATCTTTTTTTAAACAGCTTTCACAAGAGAAGACTGGAATATCAATTTCAATCTGTTGCTCACTGTAGGAGAAAAAAATTGGGAGAGTTCAAGCTATATACAAACATAATCCTGCCATTATATATATATATAAACAACACTTTGTTTGGAAGCATTCAACCTCACATTTTAGGGAACAGCTTAAAATCTGTTTTTCTTTCCTCAGTGATAAATAAGTTAAATTCTGGATGTTTTCACTAACATTATACTGCATAACTTACATCACTATCTGTTGTTCTGTATAACCAAAACATTAAACACCAAAAGATTCAGTGTTTGTAACTGAAGGAAATGAATGTCTTAAATTTGCCCTTCTAGAAGTAATAAGTGAGCACCATGACACACACAGAAATCATAGTACATCAGACTATAAAATTCATGAAAATGGCACTTGGAAATACCACTGTTTGGAAAAAGGAGAGTACATGAAAAGTGAAATTTGGAGGTAGGTAGTGAAGTAACTGGAGAGAAAGGAAGATGACATCAAGGAGAAAATGTAAGCAAGCAGAAAAGATCTTAGGAAGACAAGGATCAGTCTGATCTTAAATAATGACAGTACAAATCATGATTGTCTGTGATTATGAAGGGTTTTGAGAACTGGAGACATGAAGACACATCCTTTGCTGTTTTTAAGCAAATCTAGAAGTGTTTATAGGACTAAAAGAATAACTCTTTCCCCAGAAATTCTGAATTATAAAAGAATCCGTGATCAAGTGAAGAAAGAGGATAAACAGTGATGTTACATGAAAACTATGTCATGAACAATGCATGGCATGTTAGTCATTCCTTCTACGTGGCTTGTGATCAAGACAGAATAAAATCTGAAATTTGCTGCAGGAGGACAAATAAAAGCCAATGCCTGAGGTAGGGTAGTGGTTCAGCTGAAAACGATCCACAGACAAGAAGTTCTGGGAGCTTCATACAGAAGGCCAAGTTTGCTTATAAACTCTTCAGACAATTTTTCTCAGGTCCTGAACAGTCAAAGGTGTAACTACAGTAATGGCCTGTTCAGGAAACACCCCAGTGATGGCCATGAATCAGTATCACTGTCACTTACCTAACAGTACAGTGCAGTGATCCAGTAAACGGATGCTGACAATAGCTTTGCAGTTGGCAGCAAGGGTGTGGTTTCATTATCAGTTTAAACTGATCAAATATCACATTCTCACCAGAAGTAGTTCTGCCTTCCCTGTTCTGCCCTTGGCTATATTCTAATAACAGTCCCTCAGATCACCTCAGTCAGATCAGTTATCTGATCCAATTCACTAAAGATTTTAAGATCAAAATAAGTGAAGCAAAGCATATAGCAAAAAGGAAAGACACAGGGTAGAACAAGACCAACCGTTAGTCTTAGTGCTCTATTAGGAGGTTTACACCAGTCACAAGTCCATCTATTAAAGCTAGTGTCTTAATTTAGCAACTATTGAACCGACAGGGCAGCCCATACCTTAAGAACAGCATTTTAACCTCTTTGTAAGTCCAGTCATGTTGTTTCTAGTTATATTCTTTCTCTAGAGTATTTTCCCAGTCTTAACAGGTACAGATTTTCACAAGAGACCTTTCCCATAGGTCTTCAACTGAAAGAACTTGCTAGTAGTTAGAATGAACAACATTATGGCCTTTCAGATTATGTCCAAAATCTCTTAAAGTCTTAAAGTACTGCACTAGCTTTTTTCTCATCTACAAATTACACCTCAAATCCCTTCAAATATATATATGATAGAAAAACTAGTAAAAACAGATTGCCAAATAATTGCCAAATGACATCCATACATCATATTTTCCATACAAAAGAATCTTTCCTGACCTCAAATATAATAATACCTTCCAGGCACTACTGGGACAGACAAAAGTTGAGGATGGGATTTGATAAGAGCCATTATCACTTTAGATGTTAGAGAAGTCAAATGATTACCAAACTGGTTGACAGCTCAAAAAAGAAAATATTTTATTACATTTTTAGACTTACAGTCTTACATGCAGGCTTCAATTAAATAATAGGAACCGTTCACAGAATGAGAGAATTGATGAGATTGGAATGGACTTCTTAATCTCATGTAGTATAACATCCTTCCTTAAGCATGATCAGCTAGATTATGTTGCACAGGACAGTGGTATGGTTGAGTTTTCAACACTGCCAAGGATGTAGACAACCACTCTGAACAAGATGTTCCAGTGCTTGACCACCTCACACAAGTAAAAATGTGATTTATGTTTTCAGATGGAATTTCAAGATTTTTAATTTATTCCTGTTACCTAGTGCTCTGTCAGTGGATAGTTATGAGAAGACTCCTGCTTCCTCTTTTTGATTCAATGCCAGTAAGCATTTATACACACTGATGAACTCTCCCTTGAGCCTTCTCTGAGCAGAATAGTCTCAGCTCTGTCAGCGTCTCACATATGAGAGACATTTCAGGCCCTCAACCATTTTTATTGCCCTGCACTGAACTTGCTCCAGTAAGTCCATATCATTCTTGCTCTGAGGAGCCCAGAACTGAATGCAATACTCCAGGTTTGGCCTCATCAGTCCTGAACAGAGGGGAAGGATCATCTCCCTTCATCTGCAGAGGGGAAGGATCATCTCCCTTCATCTACATTTTGCTGTCCAGAAAGTTCTCTTGTTGGGGTTAACCCCCCTAAATTCAGGACTTAGCCTTTATCCTTGTTGAACTCGATGAGAATCCTCTCCACACCATTCTCCAGCTTGTCAAGTTACCTATGAATCGCAGCACAATGAACTGGCACATCAGCCAGTCTATCCAGTTTTGCACCACCTGTAAACTTGCTGAATGTGCATGCTTTTCTTTCATCCAAGTCATTAATGAAGATGCTGAACAGTACTGGCCTCAGTGTTAAGCCCTGGGGCCATCTTAACCATCTAATTTGACCATCTAAATCACACATCTTCTTTCCTCTTATGATAAATGACAATTTCTCTTCTTCCTAAGCCATAAGTATGCTGTATAAATTGCTACTTCCTCATAGGGAAAAATAAGCCAGAATTAATAACTTCGAAAAGCAGCCCACACTTTCTCTGTAATTATGTGCATCTTTTCATGGGACAGCGCTAACCTGTTTCTTTCCTATTTTGTTTAATCCTGACCTTGCCACATCCTGTCTCTGACAGCCATGACTGATGAAATAGATAATATATGTATAAAGATATTCCTTAGTGGAATAATAAACAAGAAGGAAGGAGTTAATTACACATACATTTGCAACTCTTATTTGTAGCTATTATTATAAAGTCAATGAAATGTAAACAACCCCCACTTCTGCCTTGTAATTAATTAATTATTAAAATGTACTGATTTATTTTCATTCTTCTGCTACAACAGAGGTGACTATTTAGATGTCTGCAAAGAGAAAGAATAGTAAAAGTTCAAAAACTAAAATTCATATACAGTAGGCTGTTTAAACTTGATTTCTCCTAGGAGCTTAGTAGATGAATAGAACAAGTAGTTATATTGTATTGCATTGCTCCCCTCTGAGTCAAATAGCATGTAGACTCTTGAAGTTTTTTGTATGTACTAGAGGTACATAAAGGTGGTGAACATCCAAGCTAATCTGAATGCAGAGGCAGAGTATCTCATAAGCATGTAGTAATATGAAAGCTAAAATATATAAGACCTTTGATTGATTCAGTAAGACATAGATTATGTATTTAGCCAAATATATGACCACACAGTTGAAGAAGGCATCATGGATAGCATACAGATGAGGAAATCATGAGCCAACCATAACTTTATATGTTTTAATCCAACAGTAGATTTCATATTTTTTAAATCAATAAATAAATAAATATACACACTAGTTTACTGAGTTTAAATATGATCATGCACAATATTAATGTTCAAGATAAGTTTACTATACAGTTTTCTTGTGTAGCGTGACATTGGTGCAAGAGTCCCAAACTCTGGTTCTTGGGTCGCTTATTCAGAGACTCAATACAATAATAAAAGGAGGGTGTGTGTTCCTTATATTACTTTCTCCTCAATTTGTGGTTAACAGAGTAATCCTTAGTCAACATTTTGCAATAGCAATGGCAGACACAAATTTATTTCTGGTTCCAGATGGATAGAACTCAGAATAACAAGGCTCCAACAAGTTGTAAGAGATCTCTGCTTTCAGTATTTTTCTACTGACTAGTCCTAATTGTCTACGCAAAAAAAAAAAAAAAAGGGAATTTTAAGGAGCTCCACATTCAGGCATATCTGCTTCCATGAATCATTTAAGGTGTCTGACTCCACACAGAGCTGACTCAAGAGCTTTGCATGCAGGTGTAAGTGGCAGATGATTCCCTGTGTCCTGTGGCTATGTCTGATATTCCGCAGACTGTCTGACTGCACTGATGTTCTTGCTGAGACCTTGATAAATTCTCCCCATAAAGCCAGAGAGAAACTTGCATCTAAGACTAAGGATAAGGACAAATGAAATTTGTGAAATCCTCACAAAACAACCTCAAAACATAAGAGGTGAGATTACACCCTTGTAAGTATCTTATCTCTATCAGCAGATAGGAACATACAGTGCACTTGCCTAAAAATGTCCAGATGTAAATTCCTAGGGATCCCGGGCTGATCGCAGTCCATAGTTATTTCTGCCCCTGCCTCCCAGCCCAGTGTGGTAACTCTAAACATTGATAACTCTCCTACATCGAGGCTTCAAGTGAGGATCTTCTGCCATTTTTCAGGCTCACTCAGTACAATAGATAGAAAATTGTGAATGGCTGATTCTTTATTTCTGGTATCACCAGATGAATCTCCAGGAGACTGTTCAAGGTGAACAGTTTTATTATCTTTGTGCTAGAGAAAGCAGTGCCCTTGCATCTGACTGCAGGTTCTTGCACTTTCCTCTGAGCTCTGTCAGAAACAAGGTACTGGCCTGGATGTTGTGTACATTTAATCTAGTGTGTTCATTCCTTTTTAATGGAAAGCACAAAAAAAAAAAAACCCAAAAAAACAATATTTATCAAAGATGCCCTTCTTTCTACTATCTCTTCTAAGTAGAAAACAATGATTCAAAATACAGTATCAACATTAAAACTTTGCAAAAATCGAGGTCAGCTTCCCCCTTTTAACTCCAGTATTTAATTTTCTGCTGTATCTCTCTTAAAATATTTTTATCCACATACTCATTAGCACAAAGATCACAGGACAGGATTGTATATACAAGGCTGAAGAGGACACACAGTACTAATTTAATTTAATCACAATCTATTAAATATTTGCATAACTGCCATCCTCCAAGGAAATCTATTTTTGTTTTGCCAAGAGCAGTTCCTGAATGGATGATGGGGTAAGAAATATGACTTGCATTATTACAAAGAATTACTTAGAGGTAAATGTGCTGATTTTAATTATGACAGGTAATCTTGAGGCCTCCCTATCAAAAAAAAAATACCAAAAAACATTTGTTCTGGTTGCACCGATTAATAGTTGGCTTTAGACACTGGCAGTATGTTTTTTTTCTCCTATTGCTAAGTCCTGTTTTCCATTCCCTTAGAAGGACACTGTCTCAAACCCACTCTGACTAAAATGACTCAGATTGTTTTCATCTGATCAGGCAGATATAGGGAATTAAATAGCTCCTCAGCTTCCCACAGTTCAAATCTGCAACTGTTCCAAAGTGGATGGATCTTCCCCATAGAACTTAAGTATAGACTCTACACCTCTAGAAGCTGCTTTCTGGAGGGTGTTGCCTTCTATATTGAGAAGTAGATAGACTGCAAAGAGCTACCTCTGAGAACCAGCCATGACCAGGTTGAGATCTTGTGAGTTCAAAATAGGGACTGGAGCAATAAGGGGCAGCTGTTTCTCAGAGTCTGCCACAGGACATTTGATCAAGTGGAGGTCTTCTTGCTTCAGTTGTAAAAGGCATTGTGCTTGAAGGTTCACATCCTGGAGGGGGATTTCAACCACCTGGATATCTGCTGGGAAAACAATACGATGTGATGCAAAAAGTCCAGGAGACTCTTGGACTCTACTGACAACAACCTGCAAAGGGTATACTGTCTTTGACAAATGAAAAGGGAAAGCTGGTCTCCTCAGACATGGAGATAGCTGAGGTACTTAATGAGTTCTTTGCCTTGGTCTTCACGACCAGTTAGGACTCTCACATGTCTTGTGTCCCTGAACTTCTAAACAAGGGTCAGGGGAGCAAAATCCCTCCTAATGTAAGAGTGGAGCAAGCCTGAGAATACCTCATAAGGTTGGACACGTACAAATCTGTGGGCTAGTTCTGAAGAGACTGTCTGATGTAATTGCTAATGCCCTCTCTATCATATTTGAAAAATCATGGCTGTCAGGCAAAGTTCCTGATGACTGAAAAAAAGGAAAACATCACTCCCATATTCAAGAAAGGGAGATAGGAAGACCTGGGGAACTACAGGCCGGTAAGCCTCAACTCTGCTGCTGGGAAGATTATGAAACAGGTCCTCCTGGAAGAGATGTTAAGGAATATGCAAGATGAAGAGGTGATTTGAAACAGCCAGCACAACCTCACCAACTGACCAATTTGGTGGCTTTCTATGATGGAGTGATGACATCAGTGAACAAAGTAAGGGCAAGTGATATCATCTATCTGGACTTGTGCAAAGCCCTTGACATGGTCCCACACCACATCCTTATCTCTAAATTAGAGACATATGGATTTGAAGGTTGGACTCTTTGGTGGATGAAGAGTTAGTTGCATGGTCGTAGGCAGAGGGTTGTTGAAATGGCCCTATGTCCTAGTGGAAACTCATCACAATTGGTGTCCCCCAGGAGACTGCCTTGGGATTGGTGCTCTTTAACATCTTTATCAATGATGTGGAAAGTGGGATTGAGTGCACCCTCAGCAAGTTTGCTGATGACACTAAGATGAATGGTGCAGCTGATGCAGTACATGGTAGGGACATAATCCAGAGGGACCTGGACATTGTTGAAAAGATGGCACTCAAAACCTAATGAGGCCAAGTGTTGCACTTGGTCAGGGCAATCCCAGATATGAGTACAAACTGGGAAAAGAAACCATTGAGAGTAGCCCTATGGAGAAAGACTTGGGGGTCCTGATGGATGAAAATCTGGACATGAGCCAGCAATATGCACTTGCAGCCCAGGATGCCAACAATACCATGGGCTGTTTCAAAAGAGGGGTGGCCAGCAGGGAGCGGGAGGTGGTTGTTCCCACCTACTCTGTCCTCGTGAGGGCCCATCTGGGGTACAGTGTCCAGGTCTGAGTTTCCTAATACAGGATGAGGAGCTGTTGGAATGTGTCCAGGGGAGTGCCACAAAAATAAACACTGGGCTGTAGCACCTTTCCTGTGAAGAAGGGCTGAGGGAGTTGGGCTCATTTAGCTTAGGGAAGACTTTGGGGAGACTTCAGTATAATATTCCAGTGCCTGAAAGGAGAATACAAGCAGGAGGGGGACTGACCTTCTACATACTCTGATAGATATAGGACAAGGTGGAATGGCTTTAAATCTCAAAGAGGGTAGATCTAGGTTAGATGTTAGGAGGAAACTCTTTATGCAGAGGGTGGTGCCTCCTATCTAATTAACCAGAACTTTAGTACACTTTAGTCCACTGACCTGAAAGAATGACCAAGAAACTATGAGCCTGAGACAGTGCAATTTCTTAATCTTGGTATAAATTTGTATCCCTTCTGCATGTGCTCTCTAAGAGAAAATGGAAGAGAAAAAAGGTACGGAAGCATTTTTTCCTAAAGCAAATGTTCAAATTACAAGTCGTGAACAGAGGAGACTCTGTCCCCCTACACATCAGAAGCATGGATAAAAATCCTATATTTTACAGAAGGTTCATGTGGTGCAATTTATTTAGCTATTTTGCTCTAGGTACAAGAATGGGCAAACAAACAGAATTGTCGTATCTAGTTTTTGCTAAAAATTGCATGAATCAAAAGCAGTTCTCAAAGCTATTGCCATGCTTACATTTTATGAAACGCTGCCTGAATTTAGCAGTACCAGTATTTTTTTGTAACTTTTTGTATGCATATATGACATATCAAAGTGTGTATGACCAAGGCCCTATTTGTTTTGTCTTATAACCTAAAAGAGATGTAAAGCATCACTTGCACTGTCTATATATACTTTTTATCCGTTATGATTCCTGCTGTATTTCAGAAGGTAGATCCACAAGTTGTTACCTTTTAGCTATGCTTTGCTGAATCTCCTGTCATGGTTCAGCACAAAAATATTTGCTTTTGTATTCCAGCATCACCATGGAGTTTTTGAAGCCTCTATATTCTGTTACTAAAAAGTTATGGTTGTTATAGATTGTGAAAGGTACTTTATAGGTTGAGATGAATGAAGAAAGATTGCCCAGGTCAGTCCACCTGAATGAAAATGATGGGGCAGTTCAGAGACCCCCTTCCTAGACTTCAACCTCTGCACACTCTTGCCCATGAGAGCAAGGAATGTCTTTCAGTCACCACAGTGCATTCATGTCTTCAGTTAACAACAGACCTCACACAAAAATGGTATCCACAAGAGGGATTTTAAGATTTAAGCCGAATAAGGTTGATACTTGATGGACATGATGATACTCAATCTTCAGGAGCTAGTGCAAATGCCTTTTAGTAAGATAAATATTTAATTGTACTATACTTATTTGTTTATTTGTAATGCAAATGCCGTCAGAGCTGAAACCAATGCAGATTTGTAGTCACTGATTCTAGAACATACTTACAATTCGGTGCAATTCGCAGTCTGAGCGCTAGGTGGAAACACAGCAATGAAAATAAGATCTGTTATCAAATAATTTTCAGCAAAGCAAATGGAAGAGCTTTCTCCAACACACGACTGAAATTTCAGAAGAGAGAAATGACAGCTTAAACCTGCTTAATTTCACCGGAGACCTCTCACATTCTTACTTCTTGTGCAGAAGAAGGAGACTAAATAGTCTCCTCACACTGATTAAATGTGATTTTTTTATTTTCTTTCCTTAATAGCCTATTCTGAATTTTCAGTTATGTATATTCAGCATTCAAAACACTCAGATGTATTCCTATTGATTGTTCAAGTGTTCTGGTGGAAACTAAAACATGAATTCAACATGTAGAAATTTTTCCTCTATTGCTTTTGTGGTTTTGCAAAACTTTCAACTGATCACATTACAAAATGCTTTCACCTGCTGCTACTTGTTTGTCATAGATTACAAACAAATACAACAGTGAAAATTGTGGATTTTTTTTTTTTTACTCAATGTTTGTGCAATAAGAAAATCACAACTAGAAAAAGGCAGCCTAATTTTACTTCTTTCTGTAACAGTTACAGGAAGCTCTTTATTATAAAACCAAATTTCTTCAGCTCAGGAAAAGGAACTGAATTTATATTTAGTTTTGGACGATAGCCATATTTTGGATTTTCTGTTGCTTGTGGAAAACTTGGCTCCAGAAAAATACATACGCAGAATGCAACTGCAGCAAAAACCCATAGAACGAAGGAGAAGTGATGTAGCATTTCACAGGAAACCACAGCGCAGAACTGAGCTGCACAGCAGCAGTTCTGATCAGGATGTGCCATTCAGACATTTTCATACTTTTTCTTTCCTGGAAATGATCAATCTTAGAGTAAGAACATCCAGTTGAAAAGATGGAGCTACATTTTACCACACCTCAAAAGAGACTGTTCTGGTGATCCCTCATCCCTTTGAGTACGTTTTGCAGAACTTGAAAGGGTTAAGAATCTAGTGTAGAAGCAAGAGAGAACTCCAGGTTTCTTATAGTTCGTAATATTCTATTTCATTTGTGAATGGTACACTGCTTGCCTCAGAATTATTACATAATAAACAAGTTTTCCAATTTTTACTTCCAAATTTTTCTACTTGCTTTACTTCATTCTACGCATTTATCAAAGTTCTGATTCTTTGTCCGTCTTTTAACAGAATAAATTCTAGCATTACAGACCAGTTTTACAAACTGATGGGGATTTCAACTGTCTGAGCTGACTTAGTCAATTGGCTCAGATACCAGAGCAAGTATTCACACTGGTGGAACGCAACCCAGCATTTGAACTGAACCTGAAACCTGTTGAGGCTTGGTGGATATGTAAGCTTATTGTTCCTAATCCAAGTACATACAACCCTGTGTCTGCTGAGTATTTCAATACAGTGTGTTAGATTAAATGATTCTGAATACATTCTCTAAACTTTATAGGAGCAAATGCTAAGCCGAAGTCAAAGAGCAAATTTTGGGCAGGTGCATAGGATCTGCTGTCAGCATTCCTGGAGAAAGCGTGTGTGTGATAGGTGCAAGGAATCTTAGATAGGGCAAGACATAAATGTAATTATGAAATAAAAACATCTAGTTTGGATGAGTTTTGAGGAAGTCAATGCCTCTGAGTTAAACCTGCCAGTAGGATACTATGTATTTCCTCAACCAATGCTTATATAAAGTAAAGAAAAAGATTCTGTAGAATAAACAGCGTCTGAGTTAGTTCTTTGCTACTCAAAGGGTTATTAACCCAGTCTTAATCCTTATGGTTATCTTTCAAAAGAGAAGACGTGAAATAAATAGCTTGGAAATCTCTTTGAAATACAATAAAACAGTGCCAATCATTCTTCACATACAATGAAACACAATAAACTCTGAAATAAAATACAGCAATTGTTATACATAGAATGGCAATGCTTCTTTAATAAACCACATTATGTGTACATTCAGTATCATCTCCTCTTGAAACTATGCCAGATGTTGGCATCTCTTCTATTTGTCTTATTACTCCCATCCTGCTAAGTATTTATGAACTGGATTTATATCAATGGGTTGTTTTAATACAATCCAGATATATAACTGACCAGTTTGCTGACACAAACTTAAAGGAATCATACGCTAGTGCTGAGAAGAAAATATGTATATATATTTCATGAGAATCAGAGTCCAGATGACACTCAGCAGGACTGAAAGGATAAACACTACTTCATAAATTTAGCAGAGATTATAAGGAAAACACTGAATATATATGCTTTTTAAATTAATCCCAATTTAGAGTTCCACAGGCAATCTTACTGCTATAATATGGACTTACCAATTTTGGCACTGAAGCAAGGCAGCTAGGGAGAGTTTTCCAGAGGCAAGGACTTCCACTGCTCATAAGCTGTTGACTTATTGAGCACTCACTAGAAGACCCCTGCTGTGTCTTCAGTTAATACTTCCTACAGCTAAAATCCCTCTTTCACTAAAATTCAAGCTTCAGTTTGAAGCAGATTGAGAGTTTGTCTCTGCTGTTATCTGTTCTCACTGGTTGGCAGTTGCTGCTGGTGACTGAAAGTGTTACTAGGAGTGGTTCTGGCTTTGAGTAGGATACTTGTGAGTCAACATGTGGGAATAAATCCAGACTTGCCCAAATTTACCTTTGCTCTCTAAACAAAGTGATATGATAGAGAAATCTGAGTAGGATGATCTTCAGATGGAATAATCATATCTGCACTTATGACAAATGGAGGCCGCCTTCCTACAGAACCCAATAAGCATGTGACACAAGTCATTTTTTGAGACACGCAAAATTGCAATCACTTCCTTGCCTGCAAGGTCAAGCTCTTGTAATAAGCATCAAGAGAGTCATCTTTGCTGCACTAGAGCCAGGAGCAAAAATCTCACTGATCTCAATAGAATAATGGCATTGCCCCAGGACACTACAGAGAACTGCAGTGAGGGGAAGCTTCCCACAGCCCATTTTCTCCCTCTCAGTCTCACTCTTCTGGCTTCTTCTTTGCATTCTTCCCTCATCTTAGCTTCCGACCAGTTTCTTCAGCCAGAAAACCCACATAACAAAGTTTCCTGTCCTGTTTCCATTCCATTCAATCTGCTTCCAAATTCTCTTTTGATTTGGTCAATCTAAGCTAATAGCATAATCTGAAATCTTTACAAATTATTATTTTTTATGGCTACACTGAAGCAACAGTCATTCTGCTGGGATCTTAAGAGCAAGACTTTATGCTAAGTACTTGCTTTCCCAAATAATTTTCACATGCTACAAAAATCTTGGCACTGTAGAGTATCATAGAATCATAGAATGGCTTGGGATTGAAGGGACCTGAAAAATCATCTAGTTCCTAATTTCCTGCCATGGGCAGAGCTGCCATCTACCAAATCTAGGGCCCCAGTCCATCCTGGCCTTGAACACCTTCAGGGATGGGAAGCCTGTGCCAGTGACTCATCACCCTCCGATTAAAGAATTTCATCCTAACACAAAATCTAAACCTCCCCTCTTTTAGTTTAAAGGTATTTCCCCTTGTCCTATCACCATCTATCTGTGTAAAAAGTCAGTCTGTTTCATGCTTATAAGCTCCTCTCTCCTATTATCTTCTACAAACAAACAGATTTTTAAGAACGTGAACAGCGGGATGCTGTATTTTTTCATTGAAGCTACTAAACGCCACAGTAAAACAGGAACTGTCTATGAAAATGATAAAGGGATATATTCAGTAGACAAACTAGATTTCTGCTTTTGCAATAGAGGACATCAAAAATTTGTTTCTAAGGTGTAGAGATGAAGTGGGCACAGACAGAGAAATGACATATATAACCATGTTCTTTGCAGACTCATGTTGTCTTCAATAAAATAAAAGACAAATACAGTCTGAAAAATGGTTATTAAGAAAATTCAAGGGTACATGAAGATATGAAAATAAAGAAATAAGAATGATTTCACTGAAATCAGAATTTGTCCATTATTTGTTACTTACGTCACCTGCTCATCCACTAATGAATCTGCTTTTCTTCCTATACAATACTGTAGAATCATAAATTATATCAATGAAAGAGAACATTTTGATCTTTACCTTGACATCTTGCAGAGTCAAGGCCATTGAACTGCTGTGATTTTTTTTTTACATTTGATCATGCTTTTTCAGATAAAATGCGTAATGTTATACTTCACTCACACTGCAGTAGAGATTTGGCTTTATTACCGACGACAGAAAACTGGATATTTGCAGCAATGCTACATCTGCAATGAAGTCGTTGTAGAATTCATATTCAGGGCATAGTAAAATTTGCTCATTACTCAAATTAGGCCATCAAACTGGCAGGCCAGGGAGGAATTCTCACATGGTCCTCAAATCATTTTCCATCATCCTTTAAAACTGTAAAATTTATTTGCCATTTGATCCTTGAGTAAATGGCTATAAAGTAATCTCCCCTAGTTGTCAAGAAGTTTGACAGCTCTTGATTAAAACATAAGCATCTTAGATGAAGAACTACTGCCTGTAGGATACTTTTAGAAGTAAATGCCTTATCTGAAGCCAAAAATAGTGTATCTGTGGTGTTTGCTCAGCTTTTGGATGCTGGTCTTCGTCATTATAAATAAAAGATACTGAAAGTAATTCATGATGAGCGCTGCATATATAAATGCACACATCTGAATATTCTAATCACTCCTGTTTAATTCAGTCTCCAGAACAAGTCTCTTTAAAGATATTTATTTAGAGTGATGGACTGAATTATATTATTAGACATAAGTCTTGGATAGCATAAATTCTAATGTTAGTGCACACAGAAAAATTAGTATCTGACAGTACTCAGTGGAGAGTACTGAAAATAATACTTACATGCTGATGCATGACATTGATACAGTATTTTTCTATCAAAATAGTTCACAACTAGCAATAAGTTAGAATTGTTAGCACTGCCGATCATAGAATCACGGTCTATTTAATGTCAGGTAAACATGCTGTAATTCCATGCGTCCACTGCCTACAAGACTGATTCTCAGATAAAAACTCAGTACATGCTAGTGTTGTGATGTCAGTTTCCCACCACCCCAACAGAACCTTTGCATCAGTGTCCCTTTCAAAATGGCACAAGTTCAAGAACATATTAAGGAGTGGAGACTTGAAGCAGAAACAGCCATTAACAAGTATTATTATGCGCTCAGAATAATTGCTGCTAAGAAAAGAAAAGAAAAGAAAAGAAAAGAAAAGAAAAGAAAAGAAAAGAAAAGAAAAGAAAAGAAAAGAAAAGAAAAGAAAAGAAAAGAAAAGAAAAGAAAAGAAAAGAAAAGAAAAGAAAAGAAAAGAAAAGAGAAAAGAAAAGAAAAGAAAAGAAAAGAAAAGAAAAGAAAAGAAAAGAAAAGAAAAGAAAAGGCAGCTATCGAGCATCTTTTAATCTTCATTCAAAATAACTACAGTGTATTTAGCCCTTCTTCCCCTTCTTCACTTTTGCAGTTTCTAACAGAAGATGTTTAAAAACACCTTCCAGCTGGAATGAAGGGAACAACTGAACAACTCTTGCTCATTGGTGTTTCCTCAAAATACTGGGGAAATCACTACAGACTTTCAGTTACAAGTAAGCACAACTTCTCCTTCATTTATAAGACAACAGTGTAAAAATAAATTGGATTTTGACTTGATAACTCTTCCTTTTATAGCTGTGTTTTAAATATGTCTATTTGGCATGTGAAAATTGAAATGTCTTCCTACTCACAATATACAGAAGTATATAAGTTGTATCTTAAGAGCATTTTGTGTTAACCTACACTTCCGTGTCTCCAGCAAATTTCAAGAAGATTATATTAATCATAGGCATACATATTATATATAAATTGATATAAACTGCTTTTGTTCTTGAATAAAATCATAGAATCATGGAATCACTAAGGTTGGAAAAGACCACTAATATTAACTAATCCAACCATCAGCCCATCTCCACCATGTCCCTAAACCATGTCACACCATGTCATATCCACACATTTCTTGAACACCTCCATGACAGTGACACCACCACCTCCCTGGGCAGCCTGTTCCAAAGCATTACCATTCTTTCCGAGAAGAAATTTTTCCCAATATCCAACCTGAGCCTCCCCTTATTTACGTACTCACAAAGAACTCACAAACTAAAGTAGCCCATTACAAATATTGTAAGGCCATGTGGTCTTTTAATATGTTAAACTATACAAAATGGAAAATTTGATCACAACAGATGAGACTGCCTCTTCCATACAAGGTAGCTTGCCTCTCAATGCCTGCTTCAGTTTCTCAGAGTTTATATGACCCAGTCTGAACCATTCCAAGACACAAAGGCTATGTGCCAGTCTTAAAAATGGCAAGCAATTCTCATAATGACTACAGTGAACAAAGCTAGTCCCAGTAGCTAAAACAGAATGGAAGACAGCATAATTACTTCGAGTGTTCTCAGGGGCCTTGGTCATATTCAGAGCCACAAGTATTAAAGCTATACATCACTCATTAACTGTTTCTTTCCACAGGTGTGATGCAAGAAGAAATGATACTCATGTTGGCATATATGGTCTTCTGGAGTGCTCTGACTGTGTCACTTAGGCTTAATAGTGCAAAGGGACTATATGTGAAAGCTTCTTATTCACAAAGTAGCAGGGAAACATGCTCCCTAGCTTGCTTTGCTAGTGGAGAGAATGCAGACCAGCAGACAAAGAAGTCAGCTGGTCACTTAAGCTTTGCAGAACTGGTGATCTCACCCTCTCCTCCCACTGTTTCAGAGGGAAGGACTGCTAGGATTCAACTGATTGGTTTAATTGCCTACTCTCCTGACATACGAGAGAAGTTAACGCCCAGTTCTCTTCCATTTAAATTAATTTTAAATAGTGCTGCTTGAAATTATTGGACACAAGCCATCTGATGATGACAGTGCTTGGGATTTTTTTCTCTCTATAGGAAAAAGAAAACAGCACTGGACAGTTACATCAGAGCTTTTTAGCAAGGCATTAATAAATCATATGAAGATTACTGATACTGCTGGTTAGTCACAAGCAATACCTTAGCTCTCACTTTCCTGAAAAGAAATACGTGCCTAAAAGTATGCATTTCAACAGTTCACTCTGGATGGTGAATAGCTGCCTTCTCTGTACTGCATAATAGTATGGAACAAATCAATCAATCATAGAAGAAGTTATTGCTTGATTCAATGCTATTTTTATATAAAAGTATCAGAATTGGATCTGCTGTATTTTGAAAAAATGTTAGTAACAAATAGAATGCACACGTTTTTTCACTGTTCATTTAATAATGGAGTTTAAATTTTTGCATGGCAAGCAAAAAAATGTTGAAATAAAAAGCTTCTCAGTGTTGTGGAGGACATTGTTTTGATGACTGGACTGATCGATTATTTCTGGAACTGAGATGTAGACACTGAAAAAAGTCTACATGCACAAAATATCTATAAAAAATTGTGAGAGAATGAAAGCGGGGAGAATATCAGTAGAATAAACTATTCCAGAACTATGTCACTTGATCTACCTGGCATTGTTGTTCTGTACAGTGAGGAACTGCTGAAAACACGTTTTATAAAGTTTGATTCCTCTGATTCATTGTTGTTTTGTGGTGCTATATCCAATCGTAGATGTTCTGCCACCCTACTTTTCTAATACTTTACACTAGCAAAATCTGCTGCTTTGATCATCTGTAGTATGTACCAAGACACAAGACAGATATTCAAAATGTGCCATTGTGCATTTTCAGAAGAAAGTTTCTCATTATTGGAGAAAAAAAAATATCTCTGCACTTGAGATTGAAACAGGTTAATACTTTTCCTTTGCTAATTCTCCTGCTGATGTTAAAGTGCAGCTGCCCCTAAGAAAAGCAACATACTCACAATGAGAAATGGAGATGTATGATTAATGCAAAGGATTATCCAAAAGGAGATGAAGATTTTTATCCAAATTTTCTGTTGTCACTTGGGAAGCCCTTAAGTTATGAGGTACAATACTTCCACGGATAGAAAAGGAGCTCTTTAGTGGAGCTGAGGATGGTAAATCTCCATTTATGAAATCATGAATGAATGTAAATAGAAGATCTAGAAATAAAATGCGACCTAAAGTTTGATTATTTGCTGAATTTTCAAGCAACAAACTCAGGTAACTTGCAGTCCCTATTTAGAAACAAATGAATATCATTATATAATAATGATAGAATAATAGAATAAGCTGTGAGAGTGGGCAGGAGGAACACAACAGCATGCCTAAGTTGCTTCTCAAGGAGGCGGAGTCCATAGAGGAGGCAAGCAACTTCCAATTGTCAGAGGAGGTGGATAAGAGAGTGAAGTGTCCCCTCTGATAGCAGAACTGGGGAAATAAAGGCAATATCACCCTTTTGCCAGCCTTCTGAAAGATGTTACCACGCTGCAAAATCTCTGCTGCTTCCAAAGGGCTTTTAAGGGCCAGCTTTAGTCCAAAACCACATTTTGGGAGGGGTTTTCATCAATGTCGATTTGGATTACATCTATTTGTTTACTATTGATTCTCTTACCAGCTTCAGACCAGGCACTGAATTAGTCTCAAAGAGTAGCTGCACATCACTGCATAAATAAAAGTTGGCTGCTCAGCATCTGCAACCATCCATGCTGCCTAACTATTTCTCTCTACATGGCCCCACTGCATACCACACCAACTAGCTGTCTCCAAGGCAGGTTTGATAGTGTAGAAACATGACATAGGCAGTGTGATCTTGTGATTGGCAACCTTGGGCTCTGGCTCTGGTCCCTTGCTTTCTCCTTTTAGCAGTGTTGATGTAGCCAGAGGTTATGAGCCAAGCTATGCCCAAAGATATCGTAGTCAGCACAGGCTGGGAAGCATGCTTAGACATTTAGTTTCATGATCAGAACTGGGTTATTTAAACACAGGGAAAAACCTGTGTTTAAATATATGATCTTTTGAATTTAGACAGTCCTAAGATATTTGTAGGAAAACAAAAATGATGGTGACTATTGGTTAAAGTCTTCTTTTTTATTCTTTATGAAGCATTACATAGAAAGAACAATTTAAATACCATAATAAATTTATGAGAGTTAACATCTACAAATACAGTTGCTTTGTAAAGTTATATTTCTGTAAGTAAAATGACCTCATCCAACAACCATCCAACGTTACTCAAAAAAAGAGTAAAACAAAAAATAAACCCATTTCCTTTATAATATGGTTCTATCATCCTTTCTTTTAAGTATCAGAGATCTATATGCAAGTCAGTTACAGTTCATCATGTTGTTCCTGCACTACATTTGTAGCAGAATAATGCTATTAGTCATTCCCAGAGCCGTAGCCATTAGAGATCAAAGTGGCCTTTCAATGTCACTGTGTCCTACTCTGATTCCTGCAATCCATGGCAACAGACTAATTCCAGATGGATTATTATGACTTCACTGCAAAATATAGCAAAAGAGAATCATAGAATCACCAACATTGGAAAAGACTCCCAAAATCATCTAGTCAAACCATACACCTAACATCAGTATTTCCACACTAAACCATGTCCCTTAATACCACATCTAAACATTTATTTCCAGTTGTAAGCCAAATTTCAGGAGTCAGATAACTAGTCTTTGCCATGTGAATGAAAGTTACTTGCATTTATTTTGCAAGCTGCTTTGACAGGCAAGGTATTTCTGACCATCCATCTTGATTTCGTACCTACATTGCTTCTTAAACTGAGAAAAGAAAACAAAAATGGTCAAGTCATGGAGAAACAAGTTGTTCCTGATTCAGGAACCTTACAAACCAATGACAGCTTTTTCATACCGCTGCCTGGACGTGGTTTATCTGCTTTTCTTCCCCCCCCAACAAAGAGTGAGAGCCCTTGGTTTTCATGGTAGGAGGTACAGAATGTTGCTTTTGATATAGCATGGAATCAAGCACGAATAACTACTCATCTGTACCCCTCTCCTTTTCTGCTCCAGGTCAGACTGAACTAATGTGTTTGCAATGTGGGGAGCTGGAATCTGAGGTAAACACAGAGAATAACCAATATCATGATCCAAATGCCCTTTTAGAGATGGACAATCAGTTTTTATCTGGCTGAGTGCATATTTGTATATCTGAAATGCATTACTGTGTAAAGTCATTTCCATTTGATTTATGCCAAAATCTATGCAACATTGTCAGTGTAACCTATGGTAGGTGGCCCTGCCTCAGATGTAGAACTAGTTTATCTGGGTCATTATCATCCTAATACAGATACACTGCTTCTAGGACCTGATATAATATGTACGCAGGGCTATTTACTGAATCATGCCTGCTTAGTTTTAATTCAACTTTTCTCAAAACAATTCTTATTGAAGAAAAAAAAAGGGGGGGGAGGGGGAATAAACTGAATTGGATAATTTATCATCAAAAGGACTGAACAGAACTGTGCGAGGACTCTCTTAAGAAGTTGCCCCAGAGCTTTTTAAAATGCAGCCTTGGAAAACTGAGCATCTGTCGTTTTATATTTCAGGGATGATGCAAGTTTTTTCGACCTTTAAATTTCAGCTTGTGCAAGCAGTGCTGTTACTTAACTCTAACAGATTTGCAGATGTGTCCGTCTCTGAGGTAATGGGCATTGCATTTCTGTCATTCAAAAGGCTGAGATTCAAAGCAAACCAAATAATAAATTAATCCCCTCTTCTCATTCTCTAAAAGCCTCTAAATACTACTTAGAGGAATTCTAGCAGAGATAGTAATAGATTTTTATAAAGAGATTCTAAAGACTTTACAGAAAAAAGAAAAGTAAGCACTTTTAATCTCTGTTTTAAAAAACAAAAGACAGAAGGTCTTTTCCTTATTGCTTTGCTTGAACAAGTGATACAGGCCAATTGCTGCCAATAGTAAGTATAAGTCTGATCTGAGGTCTAAGCCTTACTAACTATAATACAGCCCTCTCTCTGTCCACTACTCCAAAAAAATCTGATTTAAGAAGGCAGATGGACAGACAGAAGAAAGGGAAGAAAGGAAGGAGGAAGAAAATGAAGGGGAAAAAAATAAAGGGAAGACTGGTTCTTGAAAGATAAAATTGATAGTATTTAAGTACTAGGTGAGTAGGTATTTACATTTCACTATTGAGTATAAGCTTATAAAAAGCTGCATATTTTTCTGACTGATAATATCTGCAGTGATGCAAGCTAAGATAACAGTTCTGTCTCAGAATAATGGCAGAGTTCATTGAAAGGACATGGTGTTACGTGTGTGCAATGACAGGGAAACACTGACTGGCATTTTCCCTTTTGACCTGACACGACAGTGTTACATTCCAACAGAAAACATCAACAAATCTCAATTCAGCCTAAAAAAAACACTGAAAAACATAATCTGTAGCAAATGAAATAAAACATTTTTTCAGTAAATAAAAAGAACCACACTCAGAGCCAACAGCATCTATGAAAGTCTGTTTATTCTGTTGCCTGAAATCTGACAGGCACATTATGAATTCAGTGAGCTACAGTTGAAAGAAGTGTTTGGAGTGAACTAGAATTGCTGTTTTCTTTTCTCACACCAGGACTCAGCTGACTTATATAGCTAATCACAAGATGCAAGAATGTGACTGTCTTTACTGTGTGAGAAAAACTTAAAAATGAAGGCTGTGATAAAATTAGAAAATAAAATCTTGGGAGGTTGGTATTATGCAGGTTATTTCTTAATACACCAAAGTGATATTTTTACACTTCAACTTCATGATTTGGGTGAGGGGTAGTATGTTTACAGGGATAAATCACAAAGGAGAGTCTGTTTTGCTTGGGGTTGAGAGATACCGTGACCTCAAAGACCTCTTTGCACTGGACTGGAAAGATCAGGCTGTTAACCTGTTCTTGCTGAAACGAAGGAAATCACATCTCTTTTGACACATTCTGAAAAAGATGTTAGATGAAACATATCTTCTGAATGTGAACCTATCTCAAATACAATTTTCCTTGCTGAAAAAAAATTTTCAGACTGAGATTTCTTTTTCCAAAGAGGGTAAACAGTAATACAACTAACTTAAAAGAAGACTCACTGTACCTCTATAGAAAGAAAAAAACACCCCAAGAATTTTATTTTCCATGGGCAGAACACAGATACTCCTGAAATATGTTGAGAGGGTTCCCCTCTTCACCTTTATAGCCACAAACTGGGTTTGGAGGTATTCCCTACTTGGAGGTGCTCTCACCACATTCAGAAGATCCAGTAATAGCCTTAAAAACAAATCCACCTGGTTATGCCTATAATGGTAATCTGATACTCAGATGCTAACACTGCTATTTTGCTATCTTTGCTGATAAACTGATTAAAAAAAAAAAAGGCTTTTGTATGATTCTGGCCTTGACCAGTGTGCAAGTTCCCAAATAAACCCTCTGCAAAGACTTTGAGCTGGGAAAGGCCAGGGATCCCTTTCTATCCAAGACATTCCACAATTCTATGACTATTTCCCAATAGGTAGCTTAATGTGGAAATCTTGTTTATGAGTCTTTAGTAGTAAAAAGAAGACCAATCTATGCCAGCTGGCCAAAAGATTCAGGACTTCTGAGTTTATGAGTATAGACATAGACTTCATGTTTCACATGTTGATGAAGCAAAAGCTGTTACGTTTACTGCTAGGAATGGTATGAGATCAGTGATTCCTAACATTAATAACACTTGAAGAGAGAGCAGAAAACTTATTTTGGTGAGAAAAAACAAGATTAAATCCTCCAGGTCTGTCCATGTTAATTGAAATAGAGGTGAAAGCAGGCGGAGTGAATGGATGTGCTGTTCGGAGAAGACAGTGGAAACAGGTCCTCAGCCCATTTGGGGCATTTAAAGAGCAAGGATTCTTTTTACCTCACAATGTCTGCAGATGCATTTCCATGATTCCAGACTGTTTTGTGCTACTTTGTATGTCGGTCAATTATTTTCCATGGCGTTGGGAGATATTAGCATTATAGCAAATCAAAATGAGCTTCCCAAACAGGGGTTTTGTTAGAAATGGAAAACGCAGAGCAAACTCCCCCAGATCTGCTAACTTTCTATGCAAACTGTTGTGAAGTTTCAAGAAGCAAAAGACACTAACATATACCTACTATTATATAGGCAAAAACAATAAGGAAAACTGATTTAATTTTTAAAAAAGTGCAAATTAGTCCTAAACACACACACACACACACACACACACATATATATATATAAATTATTACAACTTATTTTCTATGCTTACAGAATAACGAGATCTCTTTTTGTAAAACTGAGTATGAGTCTTTAAAAATCTTTAAAATGAATTTACAATGTGTAGTAGACAAAGTAGATCAGCAAAGTTCGTGTCAAAAGTACATCCTTTTTAATTCAAAATTACTTTGAAACAAATAATTTCAGTTGCACAAGCAAATTAAGAACAACATATTTATACTCATCAGTGTTAGACTCCTTCCCTCTAGCAGTCTTACCACAAGTAAGTCAAAAGATAATATTAAACTCTTACCCTTTTGTAGGAGTTCATTAAGACAGATGAAATGCTGTTTTGACTGTTTTTTTTTTCTTCTCATTTTATTAGAAGATAAATTTAGTTTTGATACATGCTGAATCACTAACTCATATTAGCAACTACTTTAGCTAGGTGTTAATTCAAGCCCCAAAACAGAAAAAAATCTGCATGTCTTGGGACCAAAACTGATGTGGATATTTTCCTTTTAAGGGAATGAACTAAACTGAATGTTGATTTTTATCCTACATATACTTTCACTGAAGTTTGTTCATTTCCTGTACCAACCTGTTCTGCAATGGCATTTGCACCAATAAATAACGCACTAGATTCTAATGAAAGATAAAAGATCTTAAAAATGCTTCTTACTGCAACACAAAATTGGTTCAGCCATTACCTCTTCACTGCATGCTGATTGAAATAACAATTACAACTCTTAACGGCAGAGAACAGATATATCTGGGGAACGTAGGCTCCCCTAAGCTGTTTGTGTTCCAACAGGAGTCACAGAAAAATGGCCAATCTGACAGAAGTATCCTGACAGTGGGTTTAATATAGTCAGAGGAGAGAAAAATCTATGTCCTGCCTCACCAGAGCTTCCTGATACAGCATCTGCTACCTTTGTGCTTTTGAACTGAACTCAGTGGGGTTACTGTCTGACTGCACCCCACAGCAGAGCTAATCCTGACATGTCTGAATCAACTAATGATTTCATATTGCAGGAAGCCAAGGTGTGGAAAGACTGCAGACTGCAAAGCGCCAGGTACCACAGATGCGCCAAAGATGTGTGTAAAGCAAAAGATGAGCAGCAGATAAGCAGCCTTCAGAGTGGCCCCTTTTTCTCTCTACCTAAGGGGATGTTGTAGTTTTACGTGGCAGGTGGCCCAGCATCACACAGTTGTTTGCTCACTCCTCCCCTTTCCCAGTGGGATGGGGGAGAGAATCAAAAGAGCAAAGCAGAACTCATGAGCTGAGATAAAACTATTTACTAAGACAGAGAAAAGGAAAGCAGTTATGACTGTATATATATATATATATTTAAATGTATATGACAAGTGGTGCACAAGCACTTACTCACCACGCCCCAACCAAAGCCCAGCTAGTTCCCTGAGCAGCAGAAGGAAGCCAGATGAGCACCCATCCCCTTCAAAACTCCTTTTGCATAATGTCATATGGTACAGAATATCCCTTTGGCTAGTTTAAGTCAACTGTCCTAATTCTGTTCCTTCCCAGCTCCTTGGGCCTTTCTCTGAGAATAGCCTTGGCTTCTTAAGACACTGAAATGCAGCAACTATAAACATTAGCATGTTATCAACATTGTTTTTTCTCCTAGAACCAAAAAATAGCATCATGCTGGACACTCTGAACAAAACAATTCCATCCCAGCTGAATCTGTGATGGCGGTCAAAGACAGAAGCAATATTCTGACAGAGTGCATGCCTCTGTGTCCAAATCTGTAACATCAGATCTTCTACTTGATCACTCTCTATCCATGAAGGCACCCAGACTTGCCAGTCACTTTCTTGTTTGAAGGTTCTTCATGGCTTGACCTTCTGTTCATGTCCCAAGATCATATCAAGTGCAACTTCCTATCTTTTCTTTGCCTCAGCAGTCCATAAATACCAATCCATTTGAGAATCAGACTAAATACAATAAAGTGAGGTCCCATAAAAATATCAGTTGAACACTGTGGTTTTCCTTTCAGTACCCTGCAAGTTGAGAGGTAAAGATAATTACCCACACTGTGTGTAATTATCTAAAAATTACATCTCATTATAAATTGAGACACAGCATAGTACCTCCCTCTGAGCCTGATGGAGCCTCATATCCACATCACTCGCGTCTAGAAAGGTAACAGAGCCATTGAGCTGTAAGGCATGCAGAGAAATCTAATATTTTTATTAGTGATCTGGGTGAGAGAATTGAGAGTGCTCTCAGCGTGTTTGCAGATGAAACCAAGCTGGGAGGAAATGTTCACCTGCCTGAGGATAGGAAGGCCTGACAGAGGGACCTGAACAGGTTGGATTGCTGGGGTAAAGTTTTACAAGACCAAGTGTCAGGTCCTGCACTTTGGTCACAACAACCCCAGGCAATGCCACAGGCTTGGGGCAGAGTGGCTGGAAAGCTGCACAGAGGAAACAGACGCGCAGGTGTTGGTTGAAGCTTGGTTGTATATGAGCCAGCAGTGTGCCCAGGTGGCCAAGAAGGCCAGTGGCTTATATCCGAAATAGTGTATCCAGCAGGATCACAGAGGTGATCATCTCTGTGTACTCAGCACTGGGGAGGCTGCGCCTCAAGTACTGTTCAGTTTTGGGCCTCTCACTCCAAGAAGGACATCAAGGCCCTGGAGCACATCCAGAGAAGGGCAATGAAGCTGGTGTGAGATCTGGAGCACAAGGAAGTCTTATGGGGAGCAGCTGAAGAAACTGGGATTGTTTAGTCTGGAGAAGAGGAGACTCAGGGGAGACCTTGTCATTTGTTACCACTAACCGAAGGGAGGTTGTGGCTAGGTCGGGGTAGTCCTCTTCTAGCTAACCAGTGATAAGACAGGCAGTAATAGCCTGAAGTTGCACCATGGGAGGTTCAGGCTGGGTATTAGGAAAACCTTCTTATCTGAAAATGTGCACAGGAACTAGAACAAGCTGCCCAGGGAGGTGGTTGAATCACTGTCCCTGGAGGTGTTTAAGGAAAGGGTAAGGACATGTTTTAGTGGGTAATATTGGTGGTAGGTGGATGGTTGGACTAGATGATCTTTTCCAACCTTAACAATTCTATGATTCTATGAAACAAACAATGGGTGATGTTGCGCAGTGGCACAGCTACAAAAAGAGAGTGAAGGAACCCAGAGCAGTCAGGTCAGAGGATTTATCTAGGAGGTGAAGGTGAATTTGACCTCTGACTCCCTCAGAGGGAACTGAGTCTCAGCTTGAGTACATGGTAAAATGATAAAAAAAGGAAGGGGAACACCTCTGTGTTATGATTTCAGTCTTCAGAATGAATCAGAGTGCTCACTGTGAAGGCAGAACCTTTGCTTTCAGGAGGTGAATCTTAACACCTGGGAGAGCTTCCAGCCCATGTGGGAGGACGTCAGGCACATTTGCGGGTCAGCAGTGTGCCTGCTGCCTACTTTCCATTCTGAATGCTCTGGATCCAAAGTGAGGCAATTCACTTTTTTAGAGTCCATGTATGTAAATTAGATCCTGCAGTGTACCTGAAATTCAGCTATTTTTCTGTCCTCATATCAAGGTTCCTGGAATCAGTTTACCTCTCTGATCATTCAACATTCTGATGTCCTTAGAGGTTTTTTATAGTCTGTTAAGAGACTTGGCTCTAGGGAGATGCTCCTGGGAGCCCATTGGAGTTCCCAGACCTAGATGCATGCCCAACCACATGCGCTCCAGCCCTAAGACTAGCAAAACCCCAAGTAACACGCCACTGCCTGCCATGGTTTCCAGACAGATGAGACACACATGCAGAAGACAGAAGGGAATTGCCACATTCTCCAGCAGCTCTCCCCTGCCCAGTCAAGCTGCATACAAGGCACATGGAAACCTTTTTTTTTTAAGACATTTTTAATATCATCATTATATTACTGAGCAGAAGCAATGAATTAACAAACACTCACTGAGTTACAGGTGGCATTAAAATGAATAAAGCTGCAAGCAGAAATATCTAGCTACCTCATTTCTTTTTCTTTTTCTTTTTTTTTTTTAATTCTTTTGAGTGGGAAAAGGGATTTTATTGAAAATGATGTTTCTGTGTCTTTTTTTTTTCCTGTTGTATGAATTATCATGATGTTCTAACATATTATCAGCTTTGAATGGAAAATTCCAAAATTTTTTGCCTTTCTAACAGAGAGCTACATTTTGCCCAAAGTTTTGGAAAATTTAAGCTGTCATTTGCAAGGCTTTGTCTTATAAAAACTGATTATAATGAATTGCTCAAAGATGTGAACTCTGACCAATCAGATGGCCCTAGCCTGTAAATTAAATGGCATTCCTGAAGTGCAATTAACTTTTAAAGTTCAGAATGAAAAGGAAGCCTAAATAAGTATCTCTCAATGGAGCTACTGAAAACTTAAGGATTGTAATAAGGGGAATTAATGAGGCTGCTGAAATACATGGCAACGTGAATGAGACCACAGTGACATGAGGAACCTTGGACTTGTTTGTTCATTTAAATATCACAGCAATATTGTTGAGACCTGTGATTCTGCAGAGAAAAAGAATAACAAAGCAGACTTTGCAGGAAGAAATAAAGCACAAAAACTATGATAGAGCACATGCTGTCAAATTAGATGATGTATCTGGCCAGGCTGCGTCCAATATCTCTGCTACATTTCCTGACATACGAGTCAGTCTTACTGTCAACACTTGCTCAGTGCAACACCTTTAGGAAAATAATGTGGAATCTGTAACACTTGAGCTGTGTGGGTAGAGACCATGAACAGCATGAAGGAACTCCTGAACCCTCCTGACGGATGTTGTTGCTCAACCTGCTCTCTGCTCCCTTCTAGCTTTCCTTCAGCCCAAGCCCAAGCACAGTGCCTTGCCAGACCTTCTGCTGAGCACCTGGCACACTCGCCCCAGTGACAATACATGCTGACACCACAAAGTGTTCTCACCACTCAGTTCATTTCCTAATTTCTTATCTAATTTATTCACATCTTGGATATTCTGCCTTTTAGAGCATTAGACATAATGCCACTGGATAATAAGAGAAGGAATGTTAATAGCTACTTATTTTCATACTGACATTAAACAGACATGTTATGAGTTTGAATCTTATTAAATGACTTCTCTACAAGCTCACTGTTTACATATTTATATTCTACAGGAAAATGAAAGAATGTAAATATTTACACTCTGTTGGACCAGGAGACCTGAAAATTAACAGAAAACGTGTTCTGAGTGTTACACTGAAGACTGTGACCTCTTGCTCTACTAGAATAAATGTGCTCATTCTCTCTCTGGAGGCTTGCCAGATGCTATGAGCGAGTTAAAGTACCTGGCAAGCACAAGCTCTGGGTAGAGCTGAGCTGCTTGTTGGAGTTGCACTATAGTCCAGGTGCACAGACTGGATCCTTCATGGGGTGGGACATCTCCATATCTGCACAGCTAAGACATGGAACTGGATCCAATGATAAAAGCATGCTCCAGTCAACACTGTGGGTGGAATCGGACCAAGTCTCACAACCTCCACCCAACCTTTGAACAGCATCCTACCAGGGGATGAACTGTCAAAACACACAGCTCCCTCTGCAAACACTCCCTTGGCAGCCCTGCACAGTTGCACCAGTATTAGAGATGCCTGTTTATAAGTGGCCACATCACCAATACTCAAATGTTATATGCTGCAGGATGGGTTGTGTGAGGGGGAGCATGGCAAGCCATAGGACGCAATTCACTTGCTTGAGAATAGCAAATCCATCCGTGCAGCAGGTGGTGGCAGCAGCACAGACAGCTTATCCTTTCATGGCTGGATCCTTACAGGCAGGCTGTGCACAGGCTAACCCCAGAGAACCTATAACTGAGGAAAGTCTGGCAATGCTGAGAAACAGCTTATTTCCTCCTAAGTCTTGGCTTGAGAAATAGAATCAGCTGGGCTTTGTTTGTTTGTTTGTTAAATCACTGAGATGGGCCGTGCTGAATGCTGTAGATCAGGTTTGGTTAGCTACTAGCATCGCTCCAGGGCTTCACACTGTGTACAGATTCCTCCACTCCACAATCTACTTCTTCATCTTTGATGACTCCTCTTTAATTAACTGCCCACTTTCGCCCAATGCCTATTTATATTTTATTTTTTATGCTTTTTGTATTTTTTGATTTTTTTTTCCAAATGCCTTGGATTATCCAAAATTAAAATACATATATAAATATACAGATGTTGCTTTTCTCTACTCTTCTAAATTTATCTTGGTCTTATTTTCATGTTAGTTCTACTGTTTGCAACAATGCATCTCATAAGAACACAAACATATTTAAGATTTTTTTTCTGTTGTGATTCACAGTATTTTATTCCCACAGGAAATTATTAGACATCACCTAAATTCAATAGGTTGTCTCAGGTGGATACATTTTCGTAGTTTTTTTAGACATTTTTCAACTGATGTCACGAAAAGTGTAACTATATCCATTTGAATTAAAAGACTTGGCCCTGCTTTAAGCAGGTGGTTGGACTAGAGACCTCCTGAGGTCCTTTCCACCTGCATTATACTGTAGCTCTATGGCTACAAAGATCTCCTGCAGAGTACCATTAAATATCACACAGAATCAGTCTCTTAGATCATCTTATTAAGATTGTTCAGCTTTACTACTTACATGGTTAGCACAGAAACTAAATATCATTGCTTGTTGTGGTAAGAGATGATGGGAATATCTGTAGCTCTGGCTTGTTTCATATACTCTTTGCTATTGTGTAGACACCAGAGCACATTCATACTCTTGTTCCTTGCCTTCTGTCTCCTAGCAACTCCATCTGCTGCCTGATTTTGTATGTTGGAAGTACAAGTCAGATTTTATTATTTTTTTCAGTTAGGAAAAAGCTGTTCCTTCCCTGAATCCAGTCTAGCTTAACACACAGTTTTATATTTAAGATCCCTTTTGTGTAAGTGAAGATCGTTTCATCCTGTGTTCCATCACAAACAAGACCTTCTTTCCAGTCCTTTATCTGCAGGTTATTGGACACGTAGGCATTTCAGTGACTATAAATATTGTCTGTTCTCTCCAAGACTTATTAATCCTTCCTCAATTTGGGGGCATTTTTCTATTGTTTTTTACTCCTATTGTTTGGCCTTTCACAAGCTATAATTAGACGTTCTCTGGCATCCATAATTGATACAGATCTCTGTTGCTCATTCCCTGACACATGACACATTTCCCTGCCAATGTTTGTGGAGCATGCTGTGAACTGAGTGGCACTGAGAGGTATGTAATAAAAAGTGTTTATGCTGTGTTTGCCTGTCAGTTACACACCCATTAATTTAACTCATCTAGCTTTGCTGTGATATTTGTGTGTCCTTGACTACAAGTGATTAACCATCACAGCAACCACCCATCCAAATGATAAAACATCATAGTATTGGATGATGGATAGAAAAATATTACGGAAAAGTCAGTCCGCACTTGGAAGATGTGATAGTGTCTCAAGAGAACACCAAAATAATATGAAACATTTTGCCTTTCTTCAAACATGTTGTATATATATATATGGAAGGGTCTGCAATGTAACTGTAAAACCTAAGACCTCTTTGCAGCCTGAAGAAAAATCTTGATAAGTTTCAAGTGCATTCAGTAGAATTGGAGCTGAAACTTTTCTTTTAGACGTCACTGGCTCCTTAGTCTCAGTATTCCCATCACTATCTTCAGTCCTTTTCATAGTGTGTAACTTTCATATAATTCAGTCATCTCTCCCAGTGCTCTCCCATTGATTACTGTAACAACTTCAGGCATTGTCTTTTCTGATATCAGAAAAAATGTCGTTGAGCTACTCATTTCTGGAGTGGAATTTGTGCCTAAATTTTGAAAAGATGGATGAGAGTGAAATGTAGGCTGCCTTTACTGTATCCACACTATACTGTACTCTAAAACAGAACATAAAGCAGAAAAGCTGGAAGTGCAACAGATGGAAAGATTTTGTGTGTGTGAACATTTATGAATATTCAGCTTTACAAATGGTCATTCCTATAGTTCGCTCTTTTGAGCTGTAGGATTGAGTTGTGATGCTGAAGCTAAATCAGTGTATGAAGTACATCAGTTTTAGGAGCAGAAACTAAAAGAAAATGCAAACATCAAATTGAAAAACAATGTGGGGAGCTTCTCTGGTGCTGTTGTCCAGCCAAACTGTTTATTTTGACTTCTATATGTGTGACTTTGTAAAAGGAAGGGCAAGGTTCAGGGAAATCTACATACTAACAGTGCCATGGACTGCTACTGTAGGTAGCAGGGGACTGCTGTCTGAATCTTTTCTGGCAGAACCAACACAAAAACCTATCCTACTGCCCCAGAAAGTTTTACAGTTCTGAGCAGGCCATGGGGTCCCTGTTCTGCACCTTTCCTTGCCCTTTTTCTGCCAGCTTCTCTCCTGGCAGATTGATTCATAACATGTTATTCACCTCTTCCCTCTCTGTCATTAGAAAGTTTCCCCTGGTATCTAATCCGGCTCTTATATAATCATAGTACCTCTTATCTTATGTGCCTAAGAGAGACTAGATAGTTTCCACCACTTTAGAAGCTGCTTTTTCCACCTAAACTTGTTTTATTTTAGGTCTTCTCTCTTTGACATGGTCCAGTCAATCCTTCCTCACAGGTCATATTTCCTAAATATCTGACTGTTCTTGGTCACAGAGTTTTTAATTACAGAATGCCTGCCAAATCCAAAATAAAATAAAAAAAAAGTAACAGAGAGACGGTTTACCAGGGTTTTTGTCTTTAAAACATTCCTAAGCAATACCTAACGGCCAATGCTTAACAGCACATGTGACCCCAGGGCTGGTGAACGGATGATGTAGTCAATTATAAAAACCCACCTCATTCCAAAATTCCCATGTGAAGTTAAACTAAGATATAGCCCATCTGTCCTAATGCCTTCTTGGGGCCCACTGAGGCTGTAATGAACAGAGCCAATAATCCCCTGATTTAGCAGTGAGTCATGATGGCAGTGGGTTAATCCTCCAAGTTCTTCACCCATCTCACAGTAACAAGTAGCAAACAAGCATGGAATCCATTAGCTGTTTGTATTTACTCCTTTTGTAGTTGCCAGTGGCAACAGGAAAATTACCACATAAAAATTGTAATAAAACATACTGATTTTAATCAGTAAATAATATATTGGTTTGAAAATAAATAACCCTAGCAGGAAAAAAAATGAAATGAAAAATATGTGCTTTTAAAAATTTCTGATTTGCACAGCTGCAGTTTTCTATAATAGTGAACTAAAAGAACAGTAAATAATAGGCATCTGATCCTTAAATCATTATAGATCTTCTACTTATCAGCTCAGCGTCTGCTACATCATTTCTCAGATTTCAAACTATCTTGTAAGGAAGACTAAGAAGAAAATTGCATCTTCTCAACTGAAAGTATGCATTTCTGAATGAAAAAGGACTACAGGCTATATTCCATTGTTATTGCACAATAGAAGGGCACTATGAAACTGTATTTCTAATTTAATAGCAAAACAAAATGTATACATGTGTCTTAATGTTTACAGGGTATAGAATCTTAACTAAAACTCCAGTGAAAATGAAGTTATCCAGTTTTTACATAAGAAATAACATTCTGGTATCCCAGCTATTTCAGAGAAGTACAACACTCTCAGGTACCTCTAGAAACCAAGTCAGGAAGACACTTGTCTTTCCTGTGCCCCGCTGATTTTCAGTGCCAGAAATTTCTAATCTCAAGGCTTTCCTCCTTAAAAGGAAAGGGTTGGATTATTCTCACACTTACACAAATAAGGGGGAAAATTCCATGAAATAAAACCAGCATTAAAGCAAAAAGAGGACAAGACAACAACTTTACTAGATCTTTCTTTATCGTCCTTTCCATTAAAGGGAATTAGACTTAATTATTCCAGTTTGAAGATAAAGCAATATTTCATATATATCTGACATACATATCCTACATACATGGACACACGGTCAAGCCCACACTAGCCCAGTATGCTCAGAGTATCAGCTTTCACTGAGCTTTAGGGAAAACTGATGAAGTTAACAAGTTAAAGGAATGAAGGATGTTTTTACTTCCTCCAAACTGCCCTTTGACAAAGGAGAACAACCTTTGTTTATCTCAGCCACAGCTAGAACACGTGCCCCTTCCAGCCAGTACTGATCATGGAGAAGCATTCACTGATTCATACAAATTAGGAGTATTTACCAAAGGTCATTCCTGTTTCTTGAAATATAGCTATAGGGTCATTTGGCTGTGTTAGGTGTTTTTGACCATATTTATGTCTCTCAAAACCACTTCCATTTTTGCCTTGCCATCTTTGCCTTGAACGAATCAACTGAAATGCAACAAAAACAGGCAGGCAACACAAAAATGATCCTGCTGTCCAATTTTGTTATTTATTCTAGATCCTGGTTTAATTCATGCCATGTAACCTAGGGTTAAATTACTGGATTTTTCTTTTTTGAACATGCCTTTTCCCCCATATTTCTTACTAACTAGCTCTTGGCTTGCTGGGTTTTTATGCTCCCCACTCATAAGCCCTAATTCTACACATGCAGTACACACATACAAACACACATAAATACCTCTGCAGGTGTGTGTGGTAGCCTCATCACCTGGTGCTATGAAGGGATTTCACTAGGCAGCAGTATCTTTGCAAGGCATGTATTGCAACAGCAGATTTTTCTGTAAATCTACCCTGGCCTAGGAAGCTAGTTAGGTGCTTTGCAAAATATTAGCCCTGTTGCCTGGTTACAACACACAATATTTCAGAGCTTGGACAAAATAGACCCAAGCAACCTTTTGCAAGAAATCATCTAAAAAAGAAAATCCCAGTCAACCACTAAACTATTGTTCTGATCTGAAACAGGCCAATTTCTACAAAAGACAATATCTTTGCCAATCATTCCAGTAAAACTAGTCTCTCTTTGTGTTGGCAATTAAGCCAGTTTGCACAAAAACTCATTTCTGAAAAGGCTGATTTGCACATTGCCTTGAAAATCGTGAAGCACAAAGTCCTTTCCAAAAATACTGAAGGATTTTTCTCTACTGGTGTAGCAGGACTTACCACTCCCTTTCTTATGCTCTATCTTCTGTAATTAAAAACAAACAAACAAAAAAAGATCCTTGGAAATCAGAATTCACCCTTGCTAAATAAATATCAACAATAAGGAATCTAAAATCCTCAGTTTTGATAGCTTCATTTCATAGTGTTCATTTACTAGATTTTCTGAAAAAGAAACATCAAAATACTGTGCAAGCAATAGGTGTGTTCAAAACCATTCAAATATTGTTACAAACCTCTGTCTGTTGCTATGGTGCTATACTCATTTTATATTCCCATGTAGGTTTTAATAACATTTTTTCCTGATGCTTTCTACCAAAAAAAAAAAAAAAAAAAAGAAGATATAAAATGACTAGTTTTATTGGCTCCCCTGTTTAAGGAGAACCTAAATATGTTCATTATATTCCTCGTTTTGCCTTCTGTCATAGGTGTGGGACAACACCTTGGAAATCAGCATTACATGTGCTGGGCTCTTAAATCTACATATAAGAAAGAATAAAAACACTTACTTACAGCTTCATAAGAAGGGATATACAAGTCCTACAGAGAAACTGCCCAGAAATGGTTAACTCTGGTCCTAATTTCCTTTTCCACCTATGTCTAAGCCGACAATTAAAAGCAGCTGGTAGGGAGATCTATTGGGAAGGCAGGTGCAAGGGGACTTAAAAATATTTTGGTTTTACAGGTTAAGAGTGGAAAAAAATTACGTGGGGAAATAATGGTAGCGAAGATAAATAGGAGACAAATAAGGGTTTTTGGTTGGTTGCTTTTTCTTAACCATTTCAGGTTCTTGCCTGTTGCTTTGAAGTAGTTTCTGAGCCTGGTTCTTCTATATATTATCCTGTGGCTGTTTTTAAGGCAAGGGATAGGTTCACTTGCTTTTCAGGAGTTGGTGTTGCTTTAACCTGAAAGGTGATGTCTGTGCATCCATGACTTCCTCCCTTTTAAGGGGAAGAAGTGTAGGGGAGTGTCTGTTTGTTGTACCTTTGGCTTTTCTGTGGTTTACCACTCTTCTGTAATGGAGTAGTCATGCATTTCTTGTTCTTCTCAATGACTTAAGAAAGTCTGGAGGGTAAAAAGCAGCAAGCAAAAAGTGTGCCGAGGTTGCCACAGGAACAAGAAATCAGGGAGGCTGAGTGGGTGCAGTGGTCTTAGGAAGAAATGAAGAAGTCCTCATGTCTTTTCACAGCATCTCAATTTCTGTCTCAATTCTCCTACCAATTGTTTCCTTGCACTTTCCCTTGCTTTCTCTTACCCATGTGGGATCCCACCAGCTCTGTAGTAACCTGTCTGTCTACAAAGCTCATCTGCACTGCTGAAATGTTTGAGTTACTTTTTGTCCCTGGCCAGAAGGGAAGCAGGGACATTGGAGAGCAAGCATTACAGGGGAGTGATCAAGACTGACCATATAACTACCCAAATTATATGATGGGGATATGCAACTCCAAATTCCCTGTTGGACAGGGATTATTTGCTGAATTATACTGACAGCAGGCATTGTGGGTGCATGCAATAAGCCCATGTAGAGGTAATCCCATGGATGTTCTTCATGCTCTTTGTGTGAATATAAAATTGAGTATATATTTTTCTCTATGGAGCCCCAGACAGGATGCAGGAGGATGCTTAAACTACATAGAAAATAATCCTGGGCTGTAAGAACTTTCACAGGCATAGCAGTGTGGTAATCTGTCATACAGATTATATTTCAGAACAGAACTGCTGTCTAAAATGGAGAAATTTATGGTGTAACTATTCTGGCATAACAGTATTAGCAATGGGTTGTTACACTAATCTATATGCTAGTATACAAGCACAAGTGAATTTCTCTGCATTAACAAGCCTTACAGAGGAAAGTGCAATATCTTTTATTGCTCCTTGATGTAAGACTGAAATGTAAAAAGAACAGTGTGCCCAATCTGCCTTTTGCAAGGAAAACCACGGTTCTGAGTGTCCCTTTTCCTCTCAACAGACACAAAAGACTTGAAGACAAGCCTGTTGTAGAGCTGCTGAAGTGCTCTCTACCCCTTGTTTAATTAATGCACAGCACTGAGGAGGAACTAAATCCTGCTTGTTTTACTCAAGGAAGTGATCCCATTGACTTGAATTAATCTACCTGCAGAATTAGGATTAGAAGGATTAAGACCTCAGTGTAGCAAATTCGTTTCACTCTTTTTTTTTTTTTCTCCTTCAAATGCAAATTGTTGTCTCTCGATTGTCAGCATGATTTGTCTGGTGGTTGTTTAGCACAATGAGTGCCTGATTCTGCTCCCTGACTGTGCTTCCTAGGCTCCACTGTATCACAAACATGCTCAGCCTCAACAAGATAATTAGGATGAAAATGGAACAATAGGTACTCTAACAATTATGTCTATGTATACATCAAAAGGGACAGAATATCTTTGTCACGGGGAATTGTTATATTAATTAATTGAATCCTGAGCTTCCAGTTTGCATTGGGGTTTTATAGCTACCTTATTTCCTTTTTATATAGACAAGGCTCATCTCTCTCACCAACTGTGATGCTGAGGGAGAGATGATAATATTTGATATGCAGCATGGGAAGTTTCACATTATTTTATAACTGAGGTGACTATCTTGTGAAACCACTTTATAGCTGCTCTCATTAGAGCGTCTCTGCAGAGTTCAATAAATTACTCAGTGTTAACTCAGCTGTAACTGAGAACATATTTTGATCTGAAATGCCATTTTAGTATGTAACCTGTTATTTTAACATATCTAATCATGGTTTTGGTGGGGACAATATTCACATTTTATTATTGTTTTTGTCTAAATTATTTAAAAATTCAGTACAAGAGGCTGTTACTGTGTTTATCAGAATTCTTGTGGTGTCTAGAAACTCTCCCAAAATGTTATTGATTTAATTATATATATAAATATATTTTCTTTATTGCAAGAATGAATCTTTTCAGAACTTCTCTTTGATTGTTTATTTCATCTGCCACTGAAGATAGTTTTGGCTTATCAACTGAAAAAGATCACTTTAAGAATTCTCACTATAGCATCTCTAATTTTGTCAAAAAATGCTTCAGACTGATGTTAAGTATTGCTGAAAATGACTGAGAAAGGGAAGCAGTGATTTTTATGATTTTATTGAATCACCATAGACTGATGAAAAAAATGAGTTGGAAAGGACCCTAAAAATCATTCAGTTCTAGTCCCTTGCCATGGGTAGGGCTATATCATGCCACATATTAGTTTCATCTGGGACCAAACTGTTTTCTTCAGAGTGTCTGACATGATGCTATGTTTTGGTTCTAGGAGAAAAACAAAGTTGATAACACACTGATGTTTGTAGTTGCTTCTAAGCACTGTTATACAGAGCCAAATCAATTCTCAATGAAGGGCCCCAGGAACTGGGAGGGAACACAATTAGGACAGCTGACCCAAACTGCCCAAAGATATATTCCATATCGTATGGCACCACGCAGAAGGAGTTTTGAAGTGGGTGGGTGTTCATCTGCCTTTCTTCCACTGCTCAGTGGGCTAGCTGGACATTCGCTGGGGGGTGGCAATCATAATTATTAATTTTTTCCTTTCTCTATCTTAGTAAGTAGTTCTATCTCAATGAATGAGTTCTACCTCATTTTGTTTATCTCCTCCATCCCACTGGGATAGAGGTGGATCATGCTCTATTTTATGCACATCTTGCTTTATAAGTAGAATCACTGTATGAGTATCTCCTGCCTGTACTGAACTGTTCAGCCTACTGCATCTGGAGATGATTTGAAAAAGGGAGCTCATTAGAAGCAGCATACTTTGTGTAACCCTCAGAAACTGCAGGTACTTTACTGAGTGATTGGTTGTCAGGCTTACAGCTGTGTTTTCTCATGTCAATCCTTGAAAAGTCAGTATGGTTCCTATAGATGTGTCATCTCTACCTACGTAATTGTGATTGAAGAATAAGAACTCAAAAGTTGGAATGCTTGTCTGAATCAATATTTCATGTCTTTCTTCTTGAAGCTTTAATGTTGGGTAGTTTGTGTTATTTTTGCTTGTTTGTTTGCTTGTTTTGTAATGCCTTGTCAGTACAACCCTTTTGGCTTTGGGATTATGCTGTGTTGTTCTGACTCAATGGCAAGATTCATGTGTCAGAGATAAGCCAGCGTTCCCCTTAGAAGATGGGAATTTTAGGATGATAAATCCTCATCAAGTGTAAAGAATAAGAAAGAATCACAAAATTACCTGGCAATTCCTTCACTGTAGTAAGGAATATCCTGGAAATATTTTAGATCAATTACAAAGTCAAAAGTATGGTCTCGCTTAAAAACATCAGAAGTTCCTGTAAGGGAACATAACAAATATGATGAAATCCAGACTCAACTGTCATATTTAACACACCAACAGTTAGACATATTTGACATAGTAATAAAACAGCCTAATAAGTAGTAAAGTACAGATTAAATGCTCTTATACTTTGAAGAAGTGCTTGGACTGAGGACAAACAGCAGTTAATGACAGTTGTTACCTGGTCATGGTACAGACACAGGTTGAAAATGTATTATCTTTCTGTTGACATTTCACCAGGAGTGTCACAACGTCACAAGTTATTTGCTAAAACGATAATTCACAGCAACTTTGTAAGATACCAAAGCAAATCTCTACTGCATTGCAATAACCATTTTAAAAGTAAAATGCTCTGTAAATTAAATATTCATGCAAATGTGTTAGTTGCTCATCAAACCTATGATTAAGGAACTGGTGTGGCTTAGAGGATTAAAAAGGGTGTGGTCTTAACACCCAATATAAACACAGACGGTGGTCCTTATAAATGTACTGTCAACCAGTACTGCATGTGATAATAACTAAAATGGTCCATTAGTTTTGAAAAAGTTGTGGAGGACCCTCTGGCCATGTTCTCAAATGCTTGTCTCCTGAGTATTCTGAGCTGAGAAGCCACATTGTTGTGAATAATGGTCTGAGTTTTCTCTACTCACAAGTGCCTTTTTGATTGAGAATATAGAAGGAATAGGATTCATTACTGGGGTCCTTTACTGATGCTTTATTTAGCTCACAGCTCACCACCTTTGACAGCAGTGTGATTGCACCTGTGTTAAGCACAGGCTATGATGCCTTATAATACAACATGTGTGTTTTAGAAAGAGCTAGCACTTTGTTGTCTTACCTGCACATCAAACCAGGAGGAATCTTGAAATTTAATTGAAGGAGCCATACTGCTCTTTCAGAATGGTGCTTAACTTCCATTTTGCATACAATCATTCACACACAAAATAAAATCAAAGACTATCCATTTAGGTCTAATCCAGAGGAAAAAAAAAGTTAGATGCCTATAAGTTAAGTGAATAAAATGTCTCTGAGAATGATGTGCACAGTCACTGTAAAAGGAGATGTCTCAGAATGGAATTCAAAACAGACAGCATGCTAAGCAGGAAAATGTCTAGACTTAGCATAAAGATGTCTGAAATCCCATCACTCTCTATAGCTCAGGGCATTTTGCTGTGCTTAATGTTCTCTTCAATATACAGGTTCACATTCTTTCTTTCAAAGGACTGTGTAGGATTGTATAAGGCTTTTTAAAAGCCAGAAGATCAAGTCTGAAGCTGTGCTCCATACTTATCTGGCTGTTGAAGTGAATTAATATCAGTCTTAGAGTATAGGAGTCTGATATTTCATTTCTGCTGATTACTTGCTCCTCAGTGATACTTTCAGGTTTGACCTAGGGCAGGATACAACCTTCTATTCATATACTACCTTGAGAGCTGAGACTTGACCTCTCTCAGACATGGCACTGAATCAAGGCAATTCCGGTTGGGTGAATGGTATCCCTTCTGAGTTACTGCAGAAAATATCCCATCTTCTAGGGGATGAGATGTTCTTAGCTATGTTTTGGAGGCTCTTGATTCATTACAGGTGTGGGGAATGTTCTAAATGCTCCTTTGGGATGTGTGTTTCTCAAAGGACTCACCAGCTGAGAGGAATACCTGGCTTCTGATTCCTAAGGAGTTTATGATGAAGAGAAGAGGCTGAGCTGATCAGAAAGGGCACTTCTCAGCCATGAATGAAACTGCAGGCTTTAAAGTTTAAATTCCACTAGTACATGCAGTACATTACAACAAACTATCACAGATTGTGCATGTGGAAATTTCAATAGTAATGAGTTGTATTCTTTCAGGCTGGTGCAAAAAGCAAAATAAACATTTTTTATTGTAAAATTTCAAACATCACAAGTGACAAATGTGACCACCCAAAAAGGCAAATGTTTGGAGAGGCAGAGAAAGAGAAGTACAGAGTCTTATTGTGCATACTCAGTGATAAGAGGCTCCTCTTTTTTATGCCCACTAAGGTAATAAATTCTGCATAATGTAATGTATACTGAAGCTAAATGAAACTATTTCTAACTACTTGGTCTGAGGAAAGTCTAGGGAATAAAGAAAAATATGTGTGGTCATTTATATAAATATGTGATAGAAGAGCTGTATTACTAAATGACATTGGAAAGTTTTCCTTGAAATTGTTGCATGGTAAAGATGCATGGTATGTATCCGTCACCAAAATAAATAACAAAGTTTTAATTTTTGCAATTCTAGAATTCGTCACCATGAACATGATGAGATACAGGAAAAAATCGTATAAATGAAAGGGAATAAAATGAAAGCATACAAATATGCTTGTAATGCGAGATTTATTTTCTGTAGAGCTACCTTATAGTTCTATTTCTGTAGTAGTTGTCTAAATTCCTTTCAGTAATAAAATACACCCATCACGTTCTTGTACTATTTTACACATTTCCAAAACAAATACTTAATACTCATTCAATTCATTTTTCACTCAATTCATACATGTTTTCTCATATTAGAGTACAAATATAAAGGCAGTGGAAATTAGAGTTTGAGATAAGACTAGGAAGGTCAGAATGGTCAAAGAACTCATGCTAAAATGTTTTATTGCTTTAAAAGGCAATGTAGTACGTGATGGAGTTCGTGTCATGGAAGACTTCTGAGATGTTTAGAATTTGAAAATCGGATTGCAATCAGCATGATTTTATAAAAGCAAAAAGCTGTTGTAGTTACTAGTTGTCTCTCTTTTGTATTTCATAACTAATTAGACAGGTACGAATTTTAGATTATTGGCACTCAAAAAGATAAATTTGGCTATACAGTTTTTGATTGCACAAAGAATACACATTTCCTGTTTTAGAACTGAGTTTTGAACATATTCTTCCTCCCAGGAGAAGTGAAGTTGATGTGTAATGCCTATGTAATGTTTAATGGGCATCCAGGGCCATTTCAGATGCTCTATGACACATGCTGCATGCATGCAGCGTTACCAGACATGACACAGTTCACGTCTGTAACCTCATGAGAGGTTGCACCATTTTGAAGTGCCTGCCTGAAGGCAGCTCGAATGCATACTCTCAGTTTCATACTTTAAAAAACAGTAACCCTCCCATGATTTCAGACTTTAAACTGAGAGCAAAATAAACAGTAAAGAAAATTGTCATGTTTGTTTTATGATCAACGGGACATCACATACAAGTCAGAGGAGGTGCTAGATAGGGCTAGCTAGCTGTGGGCATCCTCCTAAATGATGTCAGTGACAGCAGTTTTCATTAGCACGACTACCACCATTGCAACCCAATGGAATATTTTTTGTTTGTGTGTTTTCTGGGAGTTTGCTCACTGGGGAAGCACCAAGTGAGGAGACCAAGCAGTACCAGAGCTGTACTCAGCACAATATTGTCATGTGCATGCTCAAGTTTCCAGAAATTCTATACAGCAATTTCTCTGTTCAGCAGATGGAAGAGCTGATGTTATGTGGCTAATCGTTTTTCTTTCATTTTATTCACAGTAGTAATAGAACACCATAATGAAGATCAGTATTACCAGCTGTGGGGATCTTTGTTTATTGTAAGGGTAATTAATAATTATTTCTGATGTATTTGCTATTTGAGATTTTGCCATATTTTTGTTTCTTAGGACACAAAACAAAGCTAGAAATCATAGTTCTCTATACCAGTATATACCAGTTTACTGGAATAACATCTGAAGGCTGCAGTGTTATAATTTATAACAATTTATGTGACAGGTAAATATGAATTTATATTGACAGCATGAGTAACATCCTAAAATGACTGAAGCTTACATGTTAAATTCTAAAATAAATTCCCTGATTCCTCTGTCTTTTCCTACCCAGGTAACATCAATGACTATTGAAATATTTTTTAATAGATTATTATATATAATTACTTATAATTTTTTATGGTTTTTTGATCTTTTTGTCTTGAAACATCACACTGGTGCCTAATGTTAACAACTGCTATGATTAATTGGTTTATTCTTTTAGAAAAAAAAAAGGCTAACTTTTAAAAATATATGATATAATTAACAAAACATAAGCAAAAATCTTCATGCGATACTCGATGAGATTATCTATAATTTATTGTAACTTCAAATGAAAATAAAGAGCCCATCTCATTTAACTTCACTGATTTGCAAACAGACTTTAGGCACTAAAGCTACATCCTACACATTCATTTGGTCTTTTAAAATATTCATGGAGCTAAATTAAGTATTTGAAATAATTTCCATGTTGAGTCTTAATATGAATATCAAAATCCCCAGGCAACTCAGACCTTGCATATTTAAAACATCTCTTAAATTTACTTAAAACTTCTGAAAGGTACAGTAATCTGCTGGGTTAGAGCTTGGAACTTAAAATGTAAATAAGATATTTAATAATAAGACATTTTACTAGAAAAAATATGGATAGATGGTTGGTCAGCGTATAGATAAATACTGTGCATGTTTTGCTGCCCCACTTACAATCACAAAGTGTTTCTGCATCTGTCTTATCTATCGTATGCACTGAATTAAAAATATACAGTACATTTTACACAAGTTTTAAATTCAAATTTATAGCTGAAAATCAGAAAGAATTAGTATATGGGCTTCATCAAGGACCACCTAAACCAGAAATCATGGGTCAAGTTACATGACCAGCTAGGGTACCCAATACTAAAGTGCACAACGGATAATTGTTGTAAGATCGCTTACTTTAACTACGCAGTTCCAAACAATCTCACAGTCCAAGCAGATTTTTATGTCTGTATAAAACACATCTGTTTAGGTTCAAAATTATTTTTTATAATCTTAACATGAAAGTAGCTTAAATTGGGCATTCAGCTACTGCTAACATTTGCTGTAGGGTGGAGATTAGAGAATCAGCAGAAAAGCAGATGTGAGTTTTAAAAATATATGGAAGATACTATGGGCATTTTATATGTCTACCTTACCCACACTCCAACACAATTTAAGGTGATTTTGTTGCATGTCAGTAACTCCCCAACACTGGGGAGTATTGTTAAGTATTTGTTGCACTGGTAATGCTGAAAGATGTTTCAACAAACCTGCAGGACAAATGCTGACAGACTAGCTGAGGTAAATGTTGCAATCCATTCTCCTAAATGATAGGCTGATGAGATTATTAGACTTTGAGACTTAAAAAAAAAAAAAAAAAAAAAGAACTACATATGGCAAATATGCCTTTATTGAACTCAGCAAACATTTTATCTGTGACTACTGAAATTCATTTCAGACTTTTGCATTTTATGCCATAGCACTAAACCCATCTGTTGTGACTCCAAAAGGTTAAAGTAAACTTCAGCCTTGTGGAATACGCTGTAGTTCCGTATAAACTACAGTTAGTGCCGACTTCCATGTACAGCTGCAGAAACACTGAAGACATGTAAAAAGATAATAGATATCTTCTATGCCTTCTATGAGCTCACTGGTGTGCTGTTCTGGTTGTTGCAATCTTGAGTTCAAAACTAGTGTTCAGTATTGCATCAAGCTGGGATCTCTTTGCCCTAAACAACCTCCAACACTATTCCAGTAGGTTCTGAATGCATGTCTTCAACTACATCAACTTTTAGGACTCATCATGCCTTAATTTCATTTTTTTAAGGCATCATGCTGTTGGGTCCTTCCCAGTACTGCAGACACTTTCAATAGAGCTTGATGCCCGTTGCAGTACGGATGTGGTCATGGAGTCCAGCCTCACAAACAGTCAGGCAATGGAAGTACAACCAGCACTAATTTGCTTCTCCTTTCTCTACTGCGGTTGCAATACAGTCAGCTTCTGCTCCTCTCTCACCTGAGTTCCTCTCCCTGAGCAGTAGTGGGATAACTGACCCTTCTCTGCAGACAATGCTCCAAAAGATGGGGTCTGCCTTTGCTCAGTGCTATCATTTTGTCTCTGTAAGCAGAAATCCTCCTGCTGTAGGAGCAGGCAACTTTGAAGAGCAACCTGCTTACAAAGAAATGTCTTCACAGCCCAAGTCCAAAATCATTTTGTTTTTCCAGTAAACAAAAATGTATGTTTAGACCCCCAAGAAGTTAAGGAAACCAGGGTAGATTTAACAAAGATATGCCTTACTGCTTTAGTTTTTGCTTTTTATCTTTGCATTTCTGAAATTAGCAGGAATCTTTGAGACACCCTACAAACATTTTCTGATAAATCTGAGCATGAAAAAGCACCTCGCTTTTTCATTATATCAGAACAACACTTTTTTAACTCTCATACTTGTTCTCTCCATCTAAAATGTTTCGCTGGGTGGCCTCTAGTTTCAAACTTAAATAATACAGTGATACCATGTTCTTATTTACCTTTCTTCTAAACTTGAGTGGACTGGTGCTGATAAATGAGGTCAGTATGCAGGGATGTGGGCATGCTCTCTTAGTTAAGTCTTCAACACACTTGTGATCTCAAATAGCGTATGAGTAATAGTGCTTGCAAATAATACTTCCTGTTCTGGCTGGCACAAGGAATTTTGCAGCAAAATTTTCCCCGAGAACGCTATTGATGGTATAATTTTTAGTCATTTGTTTTCAGGAAGCTTTCAGGAATCTCCAAGGAAATCTTCAACAGGCTGCAGAAATAAGCTGTCACTTTAAATCATGATCCTTCATCTTCTTTTTCTCCTCTGTAGGGACCAGTGCAGTGGTTTGCATTATACAAGATCAGATTTTAGCTTTACTTTATATGAAATTCTAACTAAAAATACAAAAATAGAAATGCATTCATGAACAAGAACTTACCATTTTGTTTCCTTTTCCCCTCATCACTGGATCAGGGGATGCCACTGAAGAAAGTCTTAATTCAGTAACATGATTAAGCTTACCTACAAAGATTTGGCATCATTTTCAGTGGTTTGAAACTTAAGATGTAAATATATATCATTTTGTGCATGTGATGTCTGCCTTTTCTGCATTATTAATCTGTTTCCTAAAGGAAGATGCAAGCTACCCTGCTGATAAGAAAATAATGAAGTTCTGCTATAGCATTCAGAGAAAGTAGCTATGTGAATGGTGTCTTGTAAAGCTATAAAGTTATAATGCTGAAACTTGCTCTGTTCCTAAGCTTTGGTGTTTGAATGAAATGTATAATTATAGTGCATGTCATTATCCAGGAAGACAATTTTGATGCAGTGTCAAGAATTAGATGGCTATTAAGAAACACAGGTTTGCTCAGGTCTTCTAGATAGGTGTTGTGAATCTTAACCTAATAGAATAAATATGGGCTTGAAATCCCTGAGAGACCCCTCAAGTCTCCCACATCAGCACTACAACAATTTCTCACCCCAGCTGGCTGCCTAGGAACTGCCTCCCACATGTTCTGCTTCTAACTGATGCACTGATTATTCCAGGGGAAACATTTAGGTTACTAACTACTACTTAACTGCTGATGTCCAGCAGAAATATGCCCTGTACCTGGAATAACAAAATATATATATATATATATGCTGAGAATTATACTGGATAATTATATTCAGTTTTCTATTCAATTTCAGTATGCTAGGGGATTTTTTTTATCATTATGGGTTATAGTTTCCTTTTTGTTGTAGCATAGAATCATTAAGGTCTTAGGATCACTAAGATCATCTAGTCCAACCATCAGTCCATCACCACTATGCCCACTAAATCATGTCCCTCTGCCACATCTACGTGTTTCTTGAACACCTCCAGGGACGGTGAATACACCACTTCCCTGGGCAGCCTGTTGCAATAGCTGAGTGTTCTTTGTGAGAATAAATTTTTCCTAATATCTGACCTGAACCTCCTCTGGCTTTATTTGAGGCAATTACTTCTCATTCTATCGCTTGTTACCTGGGAAAAACTTTCATGTCACTACAATTTCCTGTCAGGGATTTGTAGAGAGAGATAAGATCTCCCCTGAGCCTCCTCTTCTCCAAACTAAATAACCCCAAATGCTTTAGCACAACATATTACTAGATATTAAGAACCAGAACAAAGAAGATAAATACATTCAGCTTCATAGATTCATGCTTTATAATTTGATGGGTTACGTGAACGTTAATGAAAGAAGAGAAAATACACAGAAAAATCTTATTTAACGAAAGATTTAATTTTGCTCAGATCCCTGAAGACAGGCATACCCAGTTAATTCACTTTCTTCAGCTACTGAAGAGCTGTCTCCTTGTGAACTCCTTAGTAAATTGTCACATTATTTGCATTTTACACGCCTTCAACCTTTCTTGCAAATTACATCTGGCAATGGATGTTTCATTCAGTCAAAAACTCTTCAGGCACCTAGAAGGTGCTTACCAGCAGATGTTTTGTTCAGACAAGCTTGTGTCTTGTGTTTCAGTGTCTGTGGTTCTCATGAAAGATTTCTTATTAGAATGGACATTTGTATGTATGACACATTGTCTAATCACAAGTGCAGTAAAGCTTGTGTGAGGAAACTGATTTGTGGACAGAAACTACATGCTAATTCTGATTTATAAATGCCTCAGATGTTTAATTAGGAAATTAAAAATGCCATCTTATGTTTTGAGTTGCCAGTGGGTATCATAGACATTTATGAATCTCAAGTCTAAAAATCTGGTAGTAGATTGGCTAACCTTGACAGATACCTATACACATAATATGATAGACATCTAAAAAAATGAATCAGTTGATCTGAAATTTAACTGCTAGATGGTTGTTTAGATAAATCTCACCCTAATCTGTAACAATCAAGTATAGATAAAGCCATTAGAAGTGAAATATATATTTTTTTAATGCAACAAAAAAATTTAACACATTAACCTTTATTTTTAGTAAACAAATACCAACTCATTTGACAGCAGGATACTTGGATCATGGAGAGATGTTAAACTGACATCAACATAGCACCTTTCTCCTCATTAACTTCACAGTGCATATATCACACCAGGAACATGCAAATTACTTCATGCCAAGAACTCCCTAATCTACTCTGTCCCATCTTCCAAAATCTTTATGGAAATTATTCTCCAGGTACTGCATGAGAAGACTTGAAGGAATCCAGGCACTATTAACTTTAGAAGTAATAAAATAATGCAACTTTTATAACTGAAAGATTCCACAAAAATTTACCTTGTGTTAACTATAGCTAAAATTCCTCTTTTGAAACTGTAAAGGAGAATAAAAGGAAGGCTTATGATAGAAGGTGGCAGCATGCCATTATTCTTTTTGCTGTCATTGGCAAGAACACAATTCCATGTCCTTTAATCTTTGTTAGTCAGCCTGCTACTCATATGGATAACACAATCAACCACTTCTTTCAATCAAAGGAATCATCTGCATTGAGAGAGCAACAGAACTAGACTGGAGTTATGAAATCTAGCTACTATACATCCTAAACTAGCAGATAATTAGAAGCTACTGAGATAAAAATATTCTGTACTTTCTTGTATACTTAATATCTTCTAGCACAACAAATTATGAAAATGTTCAAAGTAGCAGACAAGCAGATTAAAACTTAGGAAGCACAAATATTGCTTAATTGAATGGATATCTGCAGTGTCACAAACCAATATCCTTGGCAATAGCTTTAACTTATTAATCTACTTAATTTCATATCTGACAAATGTAATGCACACAATACATTTATTAACAATATTACTAGAAAAAGTAATAGAATAAATTATGTTTCTTAGGCTTTATAGATTCTTTTTTATTGCAGTTTCCTAATGCTCAGTCCCATTTATGCCTGATGTGTTTTTCAAGATGGTTAACCTGTAAATTCTAGGAAGCATCTTAAGATCCTTTTTCTTCTTTTTTTTTCTCTCTCCTGGTTTCCTTTAAATAGTAACACCAGAGCAACTGATAACTGTCAGTGTAAACTCTTGTCAGCTTTTAAAAATTATTTAGAAATAGTCTAGGGTTGTGAAATGCCCCTGTTAATTCTGTTTTTGTTTTCAATTTAGTGGCTCTTTTTTATTGCGATATTACATTACAGCAGGAGATGAAAATTACAGCTAGGCTGAGAGAAAGGACTTTGGTGCAGCAAGGCTAATCACTGAATTCAGTAGAATAAAACCAAGTACTAAGACAGAGTAAATATTTCAGAAGTCTGTTCTGTACAATTCCCCAGAAACTTGTAAGAATATCTTTTAGCAAGATGTTATTTAAGACAATTAATTAATTAAGAAAATGAGAATAACTCATACATACCACAATTTAAATAACGTGTGCACCTTTATATTTATCTAATTGTAGACAGACCTAATCATGCTTGTACTAAGTATTTTGCTTTCCTCAGGCTCTTGAATGACTCAATATAGAGTAATCTAATTTTTTCCAGGAAGAACTCTCACTAGAACATCAAGTCAAGGAGTAAAAATGCTATTATAGCAGAGTTCTCACATTTAAATACATGACAGCATTCGTAACACCAGACTTTCAATTTCAGAAGTAGATAAAAATCTGGCTTAATTTTAGGTCTGCTCATCTGAGATCATTGGCACTCAGTGAAAGCTTGCCTGTAGTACAAAAACACATTTATTTCTTTAATGATAGCTGGGTAACTTCATAGGCCTCTCACTCCTCATCAAAGAGTTTGCCTTATATCTTTATCCGTTTTGGACTTAACACAGATATTTTTAACACTTCACTGAAATGTTTTATGAGTAGTCTGTCTAGACTAATTGAAGAATGTCCACTATCTCTACAGTGTGACAGATCTAAATCCCTGTACTACTTTTCTGGATAAGCTTCTTAAAGTTTCATTAATTTCCTTATTCCTGAATAATAACTTTTTGTATAGATTTCAATTGGTTCAGACATTTAGAGATATGTAATTTCTTAATTTTGATGACACTGTGGTACATGTATAAAAACATAAATACATATATATCTATAAATAGTGCACATTAGTAAGTAATGTTAATTACTTAGATATACAGATATTTGTTTATTTATTTACTTGTAGAAATATGTTTTTAAGGAGGACAGCCTGGAAATTTATATAGGGGAAGACCCCGGAGCTGACCTCAAGGAAATGCCTTATCTTTTCCTGTGATGCTAAAAAATGATCTTCTAAAGCTAATTAATTCCACTAGAGCTCAGGGTCTCTCCCTTATAAGGAGTGCCATATTGGAGACAGAAAGTGAGACAACCTCTCTTCTGAGTCTCTTCTTTTGCACGTAGTTCTGCAGCCACATTTACAGTGCTATCATCTAGATCTCTAACTTCTGTATGAAACTGTCATGTGAAATGGTGCCTGAAGCCTTCCAGGTCAAAATAAATCATATCTACTATTTCCTCTTTATCCATTTGCCTGTGACCCTGCCATTAAAAGAAATCATTTGGTTTGACATGATTTGTCGTGGACAAATTGAGGAGAGCTGCTATTTCACATCTTGCTTTCAATGAACTTACTCGATCCAATACTTTTACACTGCAGTAAGTTTGCTTTATAGCATGGTATTTAGTTTCCTGGCCTACTTCCTTCCCCTGGCTTTCAAGGATTAGTGCTATTTTTGTCCTTTTACAGTCTTTTGGAACTTTATGAGTTTTACTTGGCTGAACAAACTTGAAAATGTCTCACAGATCTCTTACCTTTTATTTTCTTAGACTATATGATTTTCACCTCTATTTCTGAATGTGTTAATTGTGTTTTTAGTCAAGGCTGGAGAGATAAAGAATAAAAAGCCACTAACAACTTTGGAATTTTCTTGATTTTCTAATACTTGACATCCTTCACCTTTCTGCAGAAATTTTAATTTGCACTTCTACCCACCATTAAGATTATGGTATGTTTTATGCCTCCTAATAACTGTTTCTCATTTTCTGCTTCTGTGTTTTGTCTTTTACAAGTTCATGCTAATTTATTTTCATCCTTAATAATTTGATCAATTTGTGCTTGAGGCCACTGAAGAGTTCATGTTCCTGTAAAATTCACTGCATAGTATGCTTTCTTATCTTTCTTTCTATTAGGTTAAACTTTTGTGGCCTGAATATCACTTTTGAGGATCTATCAGAATTCCTTTTTTTTTTTCCTTTAAATGCACATCCAGTGGCTATTTACAGCTCCATTTTCTTCAGAATACCCTGACCACAATCGTAAATACCATTTTGTCATTAGCCAAGAAGGCAGAACATGCCTGTCTATGAACAACTTAGGAGTTTGAATGCCCGTCTTTAGACCTTTGATTAAAAACATCTTTTTTCTTTTCCATTCAGTTTAGCTATATCAAAATTCTAGTCCTCTTAACTAAGTTTGTTATGCATGTTAAATTGTTATTTGACTTGTATACATTTACTCTACAGTTTTCATTACTCATCTAAACCTAATCTAAAGCATTATGTTATATATCTAAAAGGTTTACTATATCATTTTATTCTTTCTATCACTATTATGACAACAGAATCTTCCCTCTTTTCAGTTATAGGTCTTTAATGCTGGCCTGTACATCATTTGCTAGTGTAATCTAAAATTCTCCTCTTCCATGGTACACAGAAAGTTCCTCAGTCATCAGTAACCCCTGACTGAATATTCTTACAGCCCATGAACCATGGTAATTAGAACTACATGGCTGTTCCTGAGCACGTGTCTTGGTTTCAGCCAAGACAGTGTTAATAGTGCACTAATGTTTTGTTTGCTGATGAGTGACAGGAGCATGCCCAGGGCCTGCTGTGCTGCTCAGTGCAAAAGAACCACTGCCATTATGGTGCAGTGGCAGTGCATGAGGCAGAGTCAGGACAGGTGGCCTGAATATGACAAGGGTTAATTCCATACCACGTGACATCCTGCATCAGGCCATAAAGCTGTGGGAATTTCACTGGGGGTAGCATCCATTGCTTGGGAATGTGCTGGGTGTCAGTGGATGCGTGGTGAGACACTGCATTGCTGGCAGGGAGTCCATCAGTGGGAAGTTGTTAGTTGGGCATCGGTTGGAGGGTGTAGAGTGATTGCATTGTGGAGACAAATAGACATATAACTATATATATAGTTACCATTGCACTTCTGTTTTTATTTTCCTTTTCTGTCTTATTAAGTAGATTTTGTCTCAACCCATGAGTTCTACTTTGCTTCCAATCCTCTCCTTCATCCCAGCTGGAGGGAAGTGAGTAAACAGCTGGATGGTGCTGATCTGCTGCTGGGTTACACCACAACAGTTTCACAGGTTCCGTTTCCTGAAAACCAAAGTACTTGATAGGCTGTTAAGTCAACGTACAAAATGGACACTTTTCGACTCTTCAAATGCACATGACTGAATTCCCTCAATATTTTTCCTCTTGAAAGGGACAGTCATTAACTACTCAGCCTTTGGACTCATTGCTCATGACTGAGGCTAGTCCTTCACTCTCTCAAAGGACAGCGCATCATTTTTTGAACAAGGAAAATACAAAGAGAACCAGCAGACAGTTTCCAATCCAAAAGTCATCCCAGTGCATCTATCTTTGTCAGCGCTGCTCCTGTTCCTTTCATTCCTTTCTGTATTCATCACTATTGTCTGTTTCCATGTCAACCCCATTGATCTAGGCCTTGCGATACTGGATGCATCTTATCTGTTTCCCAAGAGAGTCTGCAAACAGATGCATCCACTGAGTCTGCAAGTTCTGCAAATGAAACCCAGGAGATGAGTAAATTAATTAATCTGCTTTCCCACCTTTATTTTTCCGTGGTTCTTATATGATATCTTCTCCCTTTTCCCTTGCAAATGTAGTATTTTCTACTTCATTTGAAAAATTTTATCCAACTGTAATACCCTTCTGTTAATCCCTTTTATTCTCTTTGTTTCATCTGAGTTTTTTCTTCGTGAAGATTTGGTGTATCAACATCCCAAATGGGATGTAACTTCCCTGTTCTATTGTGATTATGATCCCACACGGTACATTCTTTATTCAAGAACTCTTACTTCAAATCATTCATCTTTCCATCATTTAATCAAAATAGCCCTTGATTTTGGAAACAACTTTATTTTCTTCAGAATGACTAGAGGGACATGTGCTCACCCAGATTTTCAGCTGATGTTAATCTCTGATTTCTTTAAATCTACTGTTTTTATAGTACTGTCTTGTGAATATCATTAGCAAACTCACAAAAAGCTCTCAGGATGGCTACATGAATACTGAGTACAAAGATTTTTAGATGATGCAAACCTGTGGCTTTTTTCTTTCCAAATACATCTCTGAGAGATTCATGCTAACAGAAGCAAATGATAAAAGATTTAATCAATTTGAATTTCTTGATGGTAATGGAAACACCTGTTTTTATAACATTTATTTGTCCAATTCCTTTCATTAGCTTCCTATGTTAGCAACTCCATCTCAAAGCAGGTACTTTTCCTTTAGTAAATTTTTTACAAAAATCGCTTCTATTGTTGTCATCATCATCCATGATCTTTCCACCAATGCATGTTCATCTCAGAAATTATTTGCATTATCCCACAGTGTCTTTTCTTGGGTTTACACCTTTTACTATGTTACCTATGAAAGTTTCCAAAGCTGCTGAAGTCAATATAAGAATCAATCTCAAAAAACACATCTGTAGCCTTATTAAAATATTTTTCTTGTCACTCTGACGCTGCAGTACAGCATCATCTGAAAATTTTGCTGGTGAATGAAACAAAGAGAAAGATACAAAATAGTGGTTCCAGGGGAGGCACAAGAAGTAAACCAGATAGAAAATTCAGAATGAATGTGATAAAAATAAAAACACTCATTAAACAGATTTCTTTTCTCACATGGCTCTACTCGCATTGAGTAAGTCCATACTAATACCTACACAGCCACAACTTCTAAGATGTAAACACATAAATAATATTGATATTAAAAAGCAATCAAGTACTTGCTGATAAGTTGATTAAAAATGCTGAGAAAAAGAAAATTACAAAAAATTAGGAGGTGATAGAGAATAATTTCAAAGCTAGTAACTTCTGTGTTTTCACTTTTATTATTCCCTGGGAAATGACAATAAATCCCAGAGGCTCATGCAAATGATGCTTAATTAACTTTTTGTGTAGGGAAAAGTCCTTTAAGTGGACTAATTAACAAATAAGGCATATCTCCATTTACAGACATAAAAAAAAACATTTGAAACCAAGGAGTAAAAATGAAAGTGAACATCATGGAAAACTTCAGGACAGCAAACTTTTTTTTTTCCTGATAATTTCATTGGTATTACATATGTAAATGCATAACCAGTATTATGCCCAATTCAATCTCTTAAAGTATGAAATAATTTCACAAGGGAGTCAGGTAAACATTTTTTCACTTAACATATCAAAATGCTACAAAAAAAAAAAGAAAGAAACTAAAAACGTTTTAGTAGACAGCAAAGCATACTAACTGATTCACCATTAAGTCTTAGCCATCCCTAATTTCAAAGAGTCAAGGATCTATAAAACTGATTAATTTCTCATGGCTGTCGCTCCTGGTTCCCTCACCAGTAACTTCTATTATTTCTGCAAAAACAAGGTGACAAATAAAGACACTAGTGTCATTTTGCTAGTTGAAATGCACATTTCTTATTCCAATGCTACCATACCATATATTTTTTCTGAAAAACTACCGGATTTGCATGAAATTCGATTTAAGTAAAAATCTGTAGCAATATATTTTCATGTTTCTCTGCAGAAATATGAATGGAATTGAAAATTCATATACTTTTATTGTTTTTTTCATTCTAACTCAGTATGAGAATACTGACCTGTCACGCTCCGATATAAAGGAGGGAGACGAGGTTCTTAAGATTATGTGTATACCCAGCGTGAGATTAAGAAACAGCGGTTCAAATGTTGGTCCGACCAGTTTATTACCAATACTGACCAGGGAGATGGGGAAGGGGAAGGCGGACACTGTTAAGGGTGATGGGGAAGGGAAGGCGAGCGATAGGAAAGATAGGAAAGAGGCAAGGACTTGTACAACGCAGGGAAAGACACCAGCCAGGATCCTAGGGGCGGTCCGGTTGCAAGCGGCTCCGACGGTCCGAGGCAGAAGGGCAGGGAATGGCAGAAGCGGGGAGAACAGCAGCAGCGACGGGCAGCCTTGAGCAGCAAGCAGTCGGCCGGAGAAACAGCGAGGGGTCCGCACCGGAGAAGCAGCGAGGGAGTCAGCATTGGAGAAGCAGCAGGGAACAGTGATCAGCTTGTGAGGACTCTCCTAAGGGAAGGCCTCTCCAGGTAGCAGCAGTGATCAGCTCGGGAAGTCTCTCCAAAGAGAAACCCCCATCTTCGTGGCTGCAGGACCCCTCTATTTATCTTCCAGATTCCTCCGGTCTACGTGACAAATCCCGTGCTAGTGTGCCAGGCGAGCGTCTCCTGAGATGGCAATCTCCCCACGGAGATGAGTACCAAACAAAAGAGTGTTCAGCGGCCATTGAGCTGCAGCTTATCTCTCTTTCGTTGCCCCAGGACGTGCCCATCTGCTTGTCCTTTAGACGAAGGATTTCACAACCCTGTCCAGGACTAGCTTGGACATGTTCGGACATGTTCATCAGCAAACTTTGAGGCAATGGTATAATAATAGTCTCTTACATGACCCAATATAGTTCTACCACCTCATTAGATAATGCTAGAACAAAAAAGAAAGAACACATAAGAGAAAAAGATAGCAATTTCTTTTTTCAGGCATTTTTATTTCTTACAACTATTTTTATCTAGTTTAGGGTTTTGTTCTTAGAGTTGTACTAAAACTCTGTGCATAACAAAAACACAGCAGTATGTTAACTTCCCACAAATTATGAGGAAACAAAAGTATTAGTTTGAAAATAAATCAAATCTTTAGACTAGTAGGACACAGATGTCTAAGTCATACTGATGATAACACTGCAGCCTAGTTCCACTCACAATATGTACTAGCAAGTGAAAAGTTTGTGGTAACATCTATTATATTGCATGCATAAAAGTAGTATTTGTTAACTGAATTTAACAACATATGCCCAAGATTTAGTAAGGTTTTATTATGTGATAAAATACAAAGAATGAGATGAGACTTGTGAAAGTAGAAGCAATAGAAATAGAAAATTAATTTTGATGTGAAAATTCAAAAATATATCCTAATAAAAGGACATCAATTTTAGGCTGTATTCCAGTCAGAACACCTTGTAAAATACCAGTTATTAGAAACACAAACAACTGAAAAATAAGCATAAATCATATCATAGAATGTCCTGGGTTGAAATGGATCTCAAAGATATCTAGTTTCAACCCCCCTCCCATGGGCAGAGTCACCAACCACTACCAGGCTGCCCAGAGCCACATCCAGCTTTGCTTTGAATGCCTCCAGGGATGGGGCATCCACAACCTCTCTGGGCAACCTGTTCCAGTATGTCACCACCCTCAGAGTCAAAAACTTCCTTCTAACATCTAAATCTCCCCTGTCTTAGTTTAAAACCATTCCTGTTTGTCCTATCACTATCAACCCATGAAAACAGTCATTTCCCCTCCTGTTTATCTGCTCCTTCAAGTACTGGAAGGCCACTATGTGGTCTCCCTGGAGCCTTCTCCAAGCTATACAAGCCCAGTTCCCCTCAACCTTTCTTCAAAGGAGAGATGTTCCAGCCCTCTGATCATCTTAAAGGCCCTCCTCTGAACTCGTTCCAAGAGCTCTGTGTCTTTCTTGTTCTGGGGGCCCCAGGTCTGGACGCAGTACTCCATGTGGGGCCTCACAAGAGCTCTGTAGAGGGGGACAGTCACCTCCGCCTTCCTGTTGGCCATCCCTTTTTTAAAGCAGTCCAGGATATCGTTGGCCATCCTGGCTGCAAGTGCAGAGATTTCCTTTTTTATTTAACACTACTCTTATCGAAGGCTTCTCATAATTTTCATGAACACAAACTCAGGAAAGTCAAAGTTTTGTCTAGGTTGGCAAACTTTCATAGTTTCATAACTGCAGATTAAAAAACTTCAAAAGTGATTAACATTACTTTTCTATACTGAAAATACATAAATTCTTCCAGTTCTTTCAAATGGACTTTCTTCTAGCTTTTCCTGTTGCCCTAAACATCTTTCTCTTTTATATATCTTATTACAGACATACAAGAATGAGATGTAGATATTTAACCCCCTGTTTTGTTTTATGCTTTCTTTCTTCTAGCTTTCCTTACTAGTGCTGCAGACTGCACCTATTCACTATTATCAGCCAGAAGTTTTATTCTGCACTTTCCCAGCATCTTAGCTTGCTTGTTCTATTGTTTATATTACTAATTGTAGGAACTGATATTGCACATATCAAGGTCATTGGGAAATTGAAACTGAACTGAATAACAATGGAGACAAATTTTACTTAGAAAACTGAACAACAATCCTGTATTGAAAAAATATTAACAATGCTATAACTCATAAACACCCCAAGAGTTAAGGGTTTAGCAGGAACATGTACAGGGGACAAATAGACTCTAAGTGGGAAATGAGCCAAGATAGAAACAGTGATGGAGAGCAAAAGGGAAAATGAAAAAAATCACAAAGCAAGCAAGAAATAGAAATTAAAAAGGGAAGAAAACAGAACTGCAATGAAAAAGATAGGAGGGGACATAAAAATACATAATCAAAAGTATTTTATTATGAGTTAACTCTAAAATTAGGAAAGGCACTTTTTTATAACCAATACATTTGTAGAAATCCTAAACCATTGGCTTTTATCAGTTCTAACTGATGAAGGATTCTTTGAGGAAGAATTATTTTGTTTCTTGGTTTGTTTTTTTTTTTTTTGTTTCTTTCTATCTGAAATAGTGGTATTATTTGTATAAAATGTTCTGATTAAAAATTTAGCATCACTGAACTTAATAAAGATCGATAAATACAAGTTTTATATCATGTGGCATCATGAATTTTCAGTACATTCTTTTACTTTGCAATGCATATTATTTACCTCTTTGTGACTTATGAAATACTGACAAAGATCTTGTTGAAACCGTTATTCAGGAGTGTGTGTTGATATTAGGTCACAGTGCTGCTAAGGCAGCAATACTAGCTATAATTAATGAATCAAAACAATTGAATGAGAGTTGAAGAAGAAACGTTTTCCAAATGAAAAAAATACATATACTATTTTGCCCAATATACAGGTGGCTGTAAAGTGGAGGACAAACATAGATTTCCAATATCTGGATTAGGAGAACTGTTCTGAATAGCTCTTTGATAGTAATTCTTTGTTTTGAATAATTCTTTGGTAGGAATAATGCAATAAACGTTCACATACTGTCAGACATAACCCTGCAGAAAAAAAGAAAAGTTAGAATGGTTTAAAATATTACAACCTTCAGATGTAGGCTGAAGAATGTATTAAAAAAAAACAAAACAACTTGAATTATAGTTTCTTGATTACTCAAGCTAGCCCACAATAATGCGTTTTAAAAAAGCTTAGGGGAACACACTGCTGTTAACGTTGTCTCAAGGGTGACCTTTAAACTGCCTGAGTTTGATTCATAATAGGCTGTGTCAATATACTACTATCTTCAGTCTGAAAGACTGTCCTCCTTAGCATCCTGACAGTGAGGTCACTCTTCAGAAGCAGGAGTTCTTGGTTTGAATCAGTGAGTCAGTGAACACGAAATGTGAGACTTCAGTACCAGCTAAGACAGTGAAATCTGATGATGATTCTTTAGACATATACGCCTATAACTTTTTCTCAGATGTGATAATTCCTTGGAATGACTCATCTTCCTATCTGGTGGCAGATACATATATATCTAGTGATATAAACACGCATTTTCAATATAGTATATTTTATGCATTTCTTAGTGATTTGTTCTATAAGTAGAAAGATGAAAAAATGTAAATTTAAATGTACAATAAACCAATATAACAATTTTCTATTTAGGAAAGTACTCTATATAAACTATAAAGCCTTTGTAATAAGATTCAACAAAATTTAAACCTCATCTATCTTTAATTAAGGTACGTATGTAACCCAGTCTCCCTCTACAATTAATTTTCAGCATCGTATCTCAAGAAGTTTGGATTTTTTATTTTTTTTGGACAGTGTCTTTAAAGCTGTCTGCTTCCATATGACTCCAAAGGCGCTTGGTTTTCCAGTGAGGTCATTCCTTGTTATCACTTCCAAGTAAACTAAGAGATCATATCTGATGACTGCACTCATTCATAACACACAGCACTTTCTATTTCAAAAGGGGTGACTAATGAGAAATCTTTCCACACTGTCATTTTTCCTAAATGGTAATGTGTCCTTAACAATGATTTTTTGCAGCTTCACTGACAATGAGAAGACCTTCCACCCATCTCTCCCTTGTAACACTTTCTGTTTTGTGATTGTAAGTAGCTTATTTAACAACTTTATTAGCAGGTATTTCAGCCATGTTTAAGTTCTGACAGTGTCCATAATTGGAATATGACTGCAGATGCATATGGCTTCCAGAAAAGATTATTAAGAATTTGTCTTAATGTCACTGGGTTAACTTGGACCTACAGAAGCTGTATAAATTGCATATCTTTTGCTGTCAACTGAAATAGTATATTTTGATACTAATAGAAATTGTAAAAAATATTATCAGCATCTTATAAGCAAGAATGTGAATGACAACCATGCAAACATAATGTGCAATGTTACATTCAGTTTTCATTTTGGTGGTCATTTTCAAAAACCACTCAGTTTCACCATGGATAAGAATACAGTACTTAAGCTATAGAGAAATCCATCTGGCAAATTTTCCTGTTTCAGATGGCCTTGGGTATCATTCCAAGTTATGTTTTAGAAGACAATAGAATGAAATAATTCAGTCTGCACCTCTGTTTCTAAAAAGAACATCACTTCATTTTGATTCTCAGGAAAAAAATAGCCATATATACATATTGCCTTTCACACAGAACTCTAGTCTGTACAGGCTAGAACTTGTAATTTCTAAATGTCTCTTACTGCCAGCTGCATGCTCCGTGGCATCAGATTACAGTCTTTGCAAATAATAACATTTCCTTTCAAAATCTGCAGAGTTCTAATATTGTAAGCTGTTTTCTGGACTTCAAATTGTTACAGTAAAACTGTTATTCCCTTTACTCCTTCAGAAACACAACCAAAATACTTTCTTTTCTGGAAATCTACTTGTCTAAGAAAATGCATGTTTTGATTTATATCTTATTATTCATATTTTTTATTTATATCTTAGGTGTTGACACTCATAATAAATAGGCTAAGGCTGGTCCTTCCAGACTCACATGTACAAAAAGTACATTAAATATGGTTGCTTGCAGAAGTCAGCAAGCCTGCCTCCTGTTACTGTCAGATCTGTTCATCCCAGTTTAAAAAAAGTTTAAAGAACACATCTACTCGGAATGAATATATGAAAGTTTGTGAATGGGAAACAATTCTAATTTAAAATGCTGCCTGCACACAGATGCCATTAATTATTTTCAGTCATTACTGTAACATGTTGGGCAGAGGCCTAAAAAGCACTTACATACAAATAAATCTTACGTACAAATAAATCTCAAAATCTCATTTTCTGTGTAACTATTTAAAACCTGCAGATATTTTGAGATTAAATGTATGACTAGATGTACAACAGTACTAGAGAACGAAGTAATTTTGCCCATGCTTGAACAAGATCAGAAATTAAGAACTCCTCTGCCTTTGTCCAGGACAGGCATAATTTCACAAGCAGTGAAAACTGAATGCAAACAGTGTACAAACAGCAACTGTGGCAATTCCTTTTGAAATAGGCAAGTAGAAGTGGCAGACTCTAAAACATTACTTCAGGGAATAGTAAATTGATAAAAAAGCCTGTCCAGTAATAAATGATGAGATCAGGTTCCTCAAAAGTAGAGTGAAATTTATTGTAAAAAAATCTGATGGTCATATGCTTCTCCCAGGAAGAAACTCTATTATTTTTAATGATGTAATAAACTTTGGAGTTTTTGATGCAACAGTTTAACAGATTAAATAAATTTGAAACTCTTAGGGAACGAATGATCTTTAATCCAACAACTTATTTGTTTCCTAAGTGTTCCAAGTGTGTGGAAGAGAAACACAACATTGGAACACCCTTTGATAACAATAAGGAGCAGGAGCGTCAACAACTCTCTGTCTCATTAGAGTCCTTTTTCTGTATTTTGAGACAGTGTTCATTCTGTTCACATTTGTTGGGCTCACTCAGTGCTTGGGCACTTAGTTAGGCTAATAGGAACATTTAAACTAAAGATGTCCAGTACATACTTGTGGGATTCAGCATGCCAACGTTCAGATTTCTGTAATGTCAGCGGTCTGCAATGTAGGAGAAATTTAAGGGCTTCTATTGCTTTCAGTAGTCAGATAATCAAACAAGACAATGGACTCTACAAAGCTGTCCTCCTCGGGTGGACATCCGCATTTCATCATCTGAATCTCTCCACACTCCAGCTTTCACATTATCTAACTCTAGATACACTGTGAATGGGTATAAAACAACTGGATCACACATATACTCTATCTGCATCAAAAAAAAAGAATTAAAGAATTTTAGAAGACACAAAAGGCTCAACATTTTCAGCTGAAAATATCCTCAGTAGGTGTATATATGACATGAGACAGAGAAATCAAGGAATCTATAGTACCTATTGAGCATACACACTAAATATAGATATTGTAATGGAGAATTTTTTTATTTCATTGGGCACGAGAAATATTACTAGAATATTATTACTACTCAAGTTATAAGCCTGGCCCTACTACATTTGTTTGGAGAACTGAACTGAAGGATGTTCCCAAATTAAAGACTAGTTTCTCATTCATTCACATTAAATTTACTCTGATTAGAGTTAGATAAGCTCAAAGCTGTTCACTGACTTAACATCACATTTTACAGCCTTCGTTTTCTGCCTATGAGAAAAGTATTTCAAATTTTCCAGAAGATCATTGACAACTCTTCTAAGACTTGAAATACCAGTCACTGAGTCAGGTTTAGCGTGATGTTAATTAGTAATGATAATTAGGACTTTATGTTGCCTTTTTTTCTTTTTTTTCTTCAAAGCACGTAAGAAATACTACCTTGGCATTAACTCTCACATCTTCTCAAGCCTTACTGACTACACTTAAAACAGCTTAGTAGAAAAGAAATATAAAAGGAGAAAATACATATCAGTTTCTACCTATGCTCTGTCATATTGACATATACACGTAACTCCTGGAACAGTCCCACTGTGAACAGGAACTGTCCACATCTGAAGTTGAGACAGAGACTAAAAAACTGGTACATCTATCATATGCACTTATTTCCAGTATTTATCAAAGCACCATCAGTTAAATGCTGAAAAACACAATTTATTTTTTAAAGATATAACCTTGAATATTCATGGAAGATCTAGAAAGGTGTACTAGTAAAAACTACATTTTATTTTCTTTTTAAAACCAGAAACTTATTGCCCATTTTGTCCTTCAAGAAACACTGTCAGCAGTTAATTTCAAGGTTAGATTAGGTGACTTGGTGAATGTTCCAAAGAAATGTCATGACCTCTCTTAGCAATGTATTCCAGTGCTTAATAATTTTCACCCTAAATTTTTCTTCCTTACATTCACTCACAATTTTCCTTATGTAATTTGTGACCAGTGACCCTTGTCATTATACTGTGCACCTCCTACAAGAGTTTGGCTCTATAAGACCCCCGTTAGGTCACTGAAGACAGGAATTTGTAGAGAGGGACCTGGGTGTCCTGGTGGACAACAGGTTGACCATGAGCCAGCAGTGTGCTCTCGTGCCCAAGAGGGCCAATGGCATTCTGGGATGCATTAAAGAGTGTGGCCAGCAGGTCAAGGGAGGTGATCCTCCCCCTCTACTCTGCCCTGTTGAGGCCTCATCTGGAGTACTGTGTCCAGTTCTGGGCTCCCCAGTATAAAAAAGACAGGGATCTCTTGGAAAGAGTCCAGCGCTGGGCCACAAAGATGGTGAAGGGCCTGGAGGATCTCCCTTATGAAGAAAGGCTAAGTGAACTGGTTCTCTTTAGCCTTGAGAAAAGAAGACTGAGAGGGGACCTGATCCAGGTTTATAAATAACTGAGGTGGTGAGGCCAGACTCTTTTCATAAGTGTGTGGAGACAGGACAAGTGGGAACAGACAGAAGCTGCAGCACAGGAGGTTCTGCACGAATATGTGCAAGAACTTCTTTATGGTGAGGGTGACAGAGCACTGGCACAGGCTGCCCAGGGGCATTGTGGAATCTTCTTCTCTGGAGATATTCAAGACCTGCCTGGACGCCTACCTGTGCAACCTAGTGTAGAGATCCTGCTTTGGCAGGGAGGTTGGACTCGATGATCTCTTGAGGTCCCTTCCAACCCCATGATTCTATGATTCTATGAATATGATCCCCTTCTAACTTTCTCTTCTCTAGATCAAATCCAAATCACTCTGCCTCATACATGATGTGTTCCAGCCACTTGATCAGCTTAGTGACCCTTTGCTGGTCTAACTTTCTCTGGTACTGGCATCTACAAAACTGTACAAAATACATCCAGTGTGGCCTTCAGAGTACCACATAATGAATAAGGGATTCCCTTCTGTCTATACACTTGTTGATGTACTTTGGTATGATATTGGCCTGTAAGAACACCAGCACCCTCCATTTGTATAGTTGCTATCTAAGCAGCCTGTATTGCTGCATGATTTTGTTGTCTCAATTTTTGAATTTGTCTTTGCTTAATTCCATCACGTTCCTCTTAGTCTCTTTCTCCAGGTTACAAACATTGCTTGAAATGGCAAGGTATTCATCAGGGTTGGCTCACCACTACCACCCTCCCCAGTTTAGTGACATTCATAAACTTGCAATTTAATCTACCATCATAGGTCATTGATGAAAGTAGAAAATAGTATGAGCCATAATACTGGCCTCTGAGGAATATCACTGCTAGATATACGTGTATCTGTTGACAACCATTGTTTAAGTCTGGTGTCAATCTATCTTTCCTCCCCTAGGCTATGGATTTTCTATGGGAAACTATGTCAAAGGTCTTGCTTATTTCAAGTGTAAACAGCACACACCACTACCTTTATTCAATACAAATAGCCAGTAATATCATAGGAGGTATTCAGTGCAACAAAACTTGGCCTTTGTAAATGCATGTTGCCTGTTCCTACACACATTATTGGCCATCACATAGTTGGAAACGGCTCTTTTGAGGTTATTCTCCATTGTCTTCCAAGACACTGAAGGGAGGATGTGTGATCTAGAATTCACAGTAGCATTCTTCAGGCCCTTTTAGAAGATGGATACAAAACCTGCTTTTTTCCATAGACCTCCTTCAATCACTTTGACTGTTCAAAGGTGGTAGAGTGGTCTAAAGCTTAAGAAAAACATAGTGACCAAAATAGGACATAGTGTTTCCACTATTGCATACCAGTGCACTCCAAAATGAAACGCAACACTGCATTGTTGACAGATTCTCCTCTTTCTATTAATGATAGCTCCCCCACTAGCTAAATGGAGATTTTTCTGAAATCTGGCAAGACAAAACAATAACATTTCTGATTCATAAGTGGTCAGATTACCAGTCAATGCCTTTCTCTCAGGAGAGATTCAGGTTTCTAAGATACTGATTTTGTTGAGACCCGATGATTCATAGCATCTATTGTGATCAGAGTGAAAATATTAAGTCTTCTTGACTAAGAATTTTTTCACACAGAATTTTTACTACAGATGGGCTAATAAAAATAATTCAGTTGTTATACTGGACTCATTCCACATGTCTGCCTTAGCATGAAATGTAAAAATATTCTATTTCTTCCCCAATTAAATCATAAAAGTACTTTTAGTACCTTTGATTTAATTAATGTCACTTTCAACGTTAAATATTTATTCACAACACCAAAATCTATCTTTTTATAGAGAATGTTTTAGTAATTTTATGGGTCCTATTCTGATCGTGACTACTGATATGTGTTTTTTCACTGAATTCCTCTCTCCTTACCTGCCTAAAACGTTAAACTTGATGCATTAGGTTTTGACTGTATTTATTAGTTATATAGTATTTCACTGGCATTTACAAAGAAATTTCAGTGCTTTGGCAGTCATTTTTAATAATGATTTACACTGTATTGTAATTAGTTTCATACCATTGTCAGATAGTACTACTGTTGTGTTTATTTTCAAATGTGTTTATAAGTCTACCACCACTTGCAAATAAAAATAAGATGGCAATAATTTCAACAAATTTTCATATAAAATAAATTAATGCTTACCAAATACTTCTATTAAGATGTAGAAGCAAATCTAACACTGGTTTATTCCTCACAGCTTTCTACTCTCCTGTGGCTTCTCCAGCAGTCATATACAAAATTGTCTGCATCATATTTTGTATGAACAGGACATCTGAAGGATGTCCTGCCTCCTGAAATTCTATAATCACATGAAAGCCCAACTGAGATTTTTAAACTTGTAGAAGTAGTCAAACTGATTTAGAAAACCTCAGCCTTTAATTCTAAATAGAGTCTGTCCAATTGTATGATAATGTATATGTATTTGGTTTCAGCAGAGAAAGCTCTAGTATCATCTCACTAGAAATTAACAAGAACCAGGAACAGTTTTCTCTGAAACAACAAATTCACAAATGCTTTCATATATCCATATCATAGTATTGGAAACTCTAAACAAATAAACTCGTTTCTGTGGCAACTTGGATCAACTGAAATAATTAAGATAAGCTTCCAAAGATTTTTTGATGGTTTTTGGAAAAAAAAAGTCAAAAACATTTCAAAAGCATATTATCATGCAGTAGCAAACATTTGTGGTATACGCACATACCTTACTCCTCTCTATATCATATGAGCTGTTTCATTGCTTTGGGAGGACATGGAAATATGCCTAAAGAAGAGAATGAAGAGCAGCTAAGTTCCTGTTTACAGGTTGGATGCCTCTTCTCTGCCTCTTTTCCTTTTCAAAATACATTTCCTCCTGATTCCCAAAGGAACTATCATTACTAGTGAACTGATTTGTTCTGTATTCTCTTATTTCTAAGTAATAAGTCGGAGTGGAACCAGAAACATTAAATGAAATTTCACACTTCTTCATTATTCACAGCTATGCCTGGTCTGAATGTTTGGAATGGCTAGTAATGCTGTTTTTTCTTCCTCATTGTGTAACTTTTGCTGTATTGAAAACACACACAGCACTATTAATGGAAGCCTTTCCTGGGAGGGAATTTTTCTGAAGGCACAGGTAAATAATCTCTTTTAGAAATAGGAGGGATTCTTTGCATTGAGAAAAAGAGATTAATATGTTATTACCATGCTTGATCTTGCATTAACAGTTTCTGTGAGGATTGAAAACTGAAAAATGACAGGCATTTCCTTCATTCAACTACCATTATCCAGTTCCAAAATGGAAAATACTTGATGTTTAACCTAAGAAAAAGTTTGGCTTTTGTGTTTTTGGAACTATGGAAGGCAAAACCCTTACCAAAAGTAGCATTCTATCATGAAATTTTCTGAGAAAAAAAAAAAAAAATCAAAACTACAATTTACTGCAATCCTTAGATGTTCTTTTTAATTAAAACTCACTGGAATCTAGGGCATATAATGCATGTGAATTAAATTGAACTGTAATTATGCAGTGTTTGTAACAAACACTCCACTCTCATTGTTCACAATTATGTGGATTACTAAAATACTCTGCTCACGTGCCACTTTTAACTGCAGCCACCATAATATCATCAGTGCTGTCTTTTTGACTTAGCATACAACAATTTTCTTCATAATAATGGGCAAGTTATATATGATAGATGTTACTGATTGTCAATAATCTCAGTATCCTAGCAATTTTAGACCCTTGAGTGCTGGGCACTGTCTACAGCTTCAAACTGAATACAAAGGTTGACAAGTTTGCAGTATATAGTAACAGTAAAACACTCATTAAAGAAATCTTATGACTCACACTGTGGTATTCTGCCATCGAGGTAGGGGCCTTACAACCTAGGTTTCAAAATTAAATAACTGTCCAGTATTTTTATGTGGCCTGTAAGAAAGAGGAAGCTCTTCCTCTGTGATTTTGAAGAGTATCTACAATCTTTTTGTGTATTCTCCTGGGAAGTTTTGGTTTATAGCCCTTTCAGCTAAAGGACGTAATAGGATATAAGTCTCTCATTTCCTTGGCAACTGTGCTAACCATTAGGTTACTCTATGAAAGAATGGAGTGGATTCAGTTGAGCTCTTGAAGTAAGAGACTGCTTGTCATGGTTTTATGATTTCTGGTATTGGTATTCCACATCATAACAACATGTAGTGCATTAAGAGTTAAAGAGTTAATACTCCAACTCCATAGATCATTGATATTTCCGGGTATACCTGTCTCAGAAGAGAAGAACTACATTCCCCAGAGGACTTTGCGATGCTTTGCATTTTTACGTATTTTCCGCTCAGAGGGAAAAGATAAAAACTTTCTGTGGTCACGGGACACTCTCTTTCCTTCGGGATCGACTCAGCAGTGGGTGCTCGCTGCCATATCGCCTTCAGCGTTAGCGTAAGGCCTTCGGTTTATCGGACACTCTCTCTTGCTCATTTTATTTGATTTATTAGCTTCAATTCCAATTATATTGTATTATATTGTGTTATTTTGCTTTCTGATATCTTATTTAGTAAATTAGCTTTCCTCCTCAGATCGTTGCCGCTGTTTTGTTTCTAGGCCCATTTCCCTTTTTTCCTTTTTCCTTTCCCCCTTCCCCTTTCCTGGGGCGTGGGTCTGCGGGTCCCCCACACCAATCGTCACGGAACCGGGCCGATCCAGCTCGGTAAACCGTTGACACTGCTGGAACTTACTTTCAAATATAAGATTTCTCAGGCTCTCTGTGCTATTATAGAAGTTATATTCTCCTTAATACATTTTACTGCAAGTGGATAAAATGATAAGATAATATAAACTATGGAAGCCCCTAAATATGTATACTTTCTTTTTTTTTCACCTAGTCACTGCCAGTAGAGCACTTAATGCTGCTGTTACTAACATTTAAATAAATATATTTAAGCAATAACTTGACCCACCCTACATAAAGGGCTAGGAAGTGATCCTTGGAAGCAAGGGCAAATGGCATTATACAGCCCCAAACTGCTTATCATACTGTTGGCTGCTTGTTGAGCTAATATTTCTTGGACAAAGCAAAACCAGTACAGGCCAAGAAATAGTTAAGTAGAATGCTCAAGATCATTCTATGGCCCTTTTTTAATATCACAGACATACAAGAGATGTACTAATTAATGCTTTTGTATTCTCAAACTTTGCAAAATCTTCTACAGGCTTCAAAAAAGTTTTTTTTTTTTTTTTTGTTTAGATCTTATATTAAATTTTGTGAGCGTGTTCCATGCTTTTTTAAAAATTATTTTTAGACTAGTAGTACTACACAGAATAAATTTAGAACATTCCAGTTCTTAACAGGACAGGTGTAATAAAAGGATGACCCTGTTATCTGAAGGTAGCTATACCACTGATAGTTCAATCAGTTCAAGTGTTCCCACAATGACAACCTAATGCACTAGAGATGTGATTTTCAGATGTTTCTACTTCTGGAAGCTTAGGCATTTTTATAATAGCACATCAAAAAAATTATTTTTACTGACAAAAAATTGCCCTGCTTTTCATAATTAACTGTTTTATACTAATATGAAGGAATTCATAGTCCCCAGGAGTCTAGGTATCACAGGTTAAAAAATGTTACACTGGAGAAATACCTTCAGTATTTGTCTGGGAAAAGGAAGCTTTTTAAAAATAATTATTTTTAGTCTGCACATATAAGACATTTTATTATCATTGCTGATCATACACTGACTTTCTTTTAAATTTATAACAATGTGTTGACTCATAAATATATCATTGAAAATTTTGCTTTCTTTCTGGAATTCAGTCAAAAGCAGCATCCACTGCAAAAGGAACACTACCAAGGTTCAACATGTAGCCTAGGTGTCTCCTCTAAATGATATATCAAAGGTTAGGATTAGCTTCAGAACTGGGCAGAGGCAAATCTAGGACCACAAAACTGGATTCAAAAGATGCTCACTTTCAAGGACACTGACATCAAATTCCCCATTATTTTTTTTTTCCAGTTGATACTCTTAAGAAGAAATTGCTATTTGTTCATAGCTTGCATTCATGTGGTCCAAATTAACCAGCTCATTAATGCTTTAATCACATTTGGTCATTTCAAGGCAAGGGAGAAGCTATTTTGGATGAGTGTACATCTTCAGAAAATAATGTTTTACTGATTTTGTTCTGATTTAATGGCTAAGCACTCCTTCAGCAAATGTTTGCTGATGGGAGCAGACTGACTCATGAATAGATCAGGTGCTCTTCTCCATTAACCTTTTGGGATAAGATGATCTGTTCTCTATGTCTGAAGTGATTTTCTTCAAGACAAACTCATTTGGAAAGCTCTATACAGATGCAGACAGTATTGCAAGAGTTTCTTAGACTTCTACAGACTTTCCTCCCTCCTTGCCTGAAGGCCTCAATAGATCAGTCACGGGAGCAATGAGGATACAGATACAATAATTTATATTACCAAGATACTATGTATTTTTCAAATCTTTCAGGCAAGGTCCTCCTTAAGATATGAGTAGAATCAAAAAGACCAGTGGGATGGTTAGAACTTTACCTTGAGTAAAAGGAGTTACTTGAGTTTCATGGAGATACAATGCAGATGATTGCCAAGCCAAAAACAGCCAAAAACAGCAGGCTTGTAGCAGCTGCAGAATATGTAACTCACCCATTGGCAAAGCATTCAGACTCAGCAGAGTAGAAATGGGATAGCATCCACATAAGCAAACTCAACCTGAGGCTTTCTGGGGGTATAGATTGACAATTCAGTCTCCCTCTCTTCCTTGCATTCCTGAACATCTGTTGCACAATTTGAGCTGTGGTGAAATCATACTGAACTTTCCAGCTTGCTGAGGTAGACCATAGCTCTTGAGTAAGCTGCTTCCAGACTATAAAGTCCCAGTACTCATTGAAGCTGAAATGACTAGTTTCAGACAGTACAAGGCAGAGTGTAGTATGTTAAACTTGCATGGGACTAGACAAAGAGTTTGCCCACAAAGGACAGTCATGAGATCACTAGCATCCAAATAGTCTAATATTTCAGTTTTTACCTGACCAGAATGCATTAATCTGCTCTAGGACTTCACAGGTAACTTGTGTTTTTCTCTCAACAGAGTGTGTGACCTCATAGATCAATTTACATTAGTAATGTCTCCTGTCTTACAGTTTGCTATCTCCACTGGGATTAGAATTTCAGGGAAAAGGAACTTGAAGCATTGGTGTTGCAAGACTAGCCCATCAGCCATTGAGCCAGTGGATTCTCAGGCTATCCCTTAAATAAGCTAAATTAATATCAGAGCCAAAGCTATGACAAAATCCTGGAAGATATGTTAGGAACAGGATCTGGACAAATATGTGAAGCCAAACACATTCATTATTTTATGATTTTGCTGTTTCCTCACGTTTCTTACTGAGGGGATTTAGGTGATCTTTCCCCCTCTGCATGTGAAGCATTAGACACAAATAATAATGCCTAAAAATAGGAAATAAGCCAGTATTTACATCACAGTGTCTACAGAACCCAGAACATAGGGCATGACAGTGACTTAGCTGAATCCAGTTTAAACAAGTGAGAGGTGGTATCCAGTGCATGTTTCAGCAAGAATTGCTGCTGTGTGTCATCTATTTTGGAAAATGGATTCATCAGGTAGATTTCCTCATTAACTCACATGCTGACTGGAAAGACAGGTGGAAACCTTATTTCGTGGAAAAACATTCCAGCAAGATTCTTTTTGTTGGAAAATCTTCATTTAGAATATTAATTAAAAGGTCTCTCCTACCAGACCATAATTTTGACTTTCTACTTTGGAAACTGGAAGAGCATTTTACTTACTTTAGCAGATTCTATAGTCTGAGTGACCCCAGGAAAAGGTTTCAGGTTTACTCTATTTAATACCAGACTTGTATTTTAAGTCATCACTGGCTCCATTTACAAACTTACGAGTAAAGACAAAGACTCATGCATGTCCTTATGTATTCCCAATAGGACCTACAGATGGCAAAACAGCTCAGCATCAATTGAGTTGCCGTCTCGCTCTTGATAATCAACAGCAACTATCTTCCGGAATTTAGATCTTCAGTTTTTTTCCTGAACTAATTTTGGAAAAATCAGTACTCTAGAAAGTTCCAGTGTGTCATCTGATTAAACTGTTGTTTATTCTTTCAGAATGAACAGCAATCTGCGGAGGAGAAAGTTGAGCTGGTAAAAAACCAAACAGAAATCTCAGTCTTTCTTCTATGTAGTGAATCCAAATGGTCAGATGAAACAGCCAGACTCAGCAATCGTACAAATTGTTTCATTCTTGTCCACATCATCAGTCTTAAATGGAATATCTTAATTAAGTTCTCGGATTTTTTTTATTGACCTCTCTTTAATTTCCTATTCATTTAATCATATAATCATTTTGGCTGGAAAAAATCTTCAAGGCCATCAAGTCCAGCCATTAGCCAAGTCCCATCACTAAACCATGTCCCTTAATGCCACATATTTTTAATATTTCACAAGCCCATTTTTTTCTGCCTCTTTTTAATCATTGTTTCCTGATGAGTGTTCCTTGTTTCTCATTATCTCATGATAAATTACGTTGCAAGGCATGATGTTGTGGTTTCTAAAATGAATTTATGCATGTTAATGTTTGTGAGCACTAGCAGTGTGGTTGATACACAGATAAATCACTTCCTGTTCCCTAAGCTTTCATAAATAAACAAAAGGGGAAAGGGAATGATGGTGAAGGCTTGCTCTCAATCTGACATGAAGCTGGAATGCAGCTCAAGATCATAGCTGGACCCAGACTTTGGGACACTCCCCCATGTTGCACAGTTTATATTGCCTTAATTACTATTAGGCTTTCTGAACTTCCTTTCCAGTATGTAGTACTGACAGATCCATCTCTTCCCAGAATGAACGTTTAAAGCTCTAAAATTTTTATGCTCATTCAGATTATGATTAGATAAGGCTTTTGCTGCATTCATCATGAATCATTCACTTTGGGAATATTAAAGGAAGTTACAGAGTAAATTTAGTAGAAAGCATGAAGAAAGGACAAATTTATTTAATTGCTAGAATCAAAGCTTCAGCCTGCTTCTGTGTTTAGCTTTAAAATAACCTGGCAGAAAATACAGTTCCATGTTAATGAACAAATTATGGTGGAATCTTCAAAGAAATGTGATTATTTTCTCTTCTTACCTTTTATACTTTCTAAACTATCCGAGCTATTCATTTCCAAGCCCTTTCTAAAGCATTAGATGGTCTGCTACTAGTTACATTCAATTAAAATGAATTTGTATTAGCTTTTATCACCAAATATCCGTATATAATTTGCCAATATAACCTTGAACTTGGGTGCTTTCAGAAAGAGTTTAACTAGTGTGGACAAAACAGATAATATATAGGTGGTTACAGCAGCAAATCTTGCTAGATTATTAGCTGCTCATGTTAGAGTGAGTTGTGTGCCTAATTAAATTTTAAGCCAGATTATTCTGAGATGCCTAACCTTTAGATGACTAAAACCTTTAGGTGATAAAATAAATCCTCCTTTTTATGATTAAAATGACTACTCTAGAGAAGTGATTGTAAAGCAGCTTCTATTATTCAAACATGAGTAGAGGCTAATAATATTTTTCTTTCTCTTATATCAAATACTTGAAATATTTGAAAATGCCATCAAAATGTAACTAAATAACTTCATATTTTATCTCATTACTTACAGATCATTATTTCAAGAACTGCTTTGAGCAGAGCTAAGTACCAAGAGCTTCAAGTTATCCTAAATTCAACAGTTACACATGGCACTTTCAGATTATTTCTGAGCACTGTGTTGCAAACAGTCCTGGTCTCACATCACCAGGCAGTAATAAGCCTGCTCCACACTGATCTCAGGTGTATACTATAGACTGATTCACTCATTTGTCTTTGCCCATCCTTCTCCATTTTGCAATGAAAGCTTACATAAATCCTTGACTCAACACTGTTGTTAGGTGTTACAGTAACTGAGTATGGATTCTTTAAGGACTAAAAGAAAATTGTCTGTTTCACATTCAAGTACAAAGTGTGTCATTATCAATGAGAAAAGGAAGGAAAAGAGGAGAGATTGTGTGTTAGCCGAAGGAGAGTGAAGTCTTTGCTTGATGGACTGAATAATGCATTCTTTAAATATTTGTTTGTAAAATAAGAAATAAAGCCTTGCTGTCTAATGGCAGTAGCTATACAGGACTGAGAGTTTTCACAACTATGCTACTTTTTGTCTTTTTGCTTATAAAAAAAATAAAATAACAGTATACTAAGGGTAAAATCTTCATTACAAAACAAACAAACAAAACTGCTAAGTAACTTGACTGCAAAAGCATGAAGCTTGGAATTCTTTTTGCTTGTTTTGTGTGAGTTTTTTATTTCTTGTGGGTTTTGCTGTTGAAGTTGTCTTGGACTTACTAGCTAGCTTTATTGGGGCTTGATCCTCGTAAATAATAGAAGCATATTTGCAGCAGAAGTAAATTCTAAGGATGCCCTCTATGCATTTACATTTTGAAAGGTGATTGTTAATCCGATAGTTTATTTATTTTATGGTCTATTGCTTTCTATGGCATTTGAAAAATTGATGTTCGAGACGATGTTTTTTTAGTACTAACTTGGATGGCTATGCTTGTAGCTCTGTCAAAGACAGAAAGATTTATTTAATGAGACCTACTTTTATATAACAGAATAACTAATGCTATTTCATCTTTGGTTGTCTAGCACTGTAGTGTCTCCTCATACCTGAGCGAGGAGTGACACTAAACTAATTACAGGGTAATTATTATTGTCATCCAGTGTGTGCTTCTGTTAAATTTAGCTTTCCAGTTATTATCTGATAGATCTTTGAGTAGCAGGGAGTTCTAGAAAAAAAGAAATAGAATGAGAATGTTTAAAACCTGAGCCAAGGTTCACAGAGTTTTTTGTCTCTTCTCTGCATATCTAACTTAAGTGCTAATGCAAATGGAATGAGAAATGCCATCCTATTTCAGGGTAACACAAGCACTTTCCAAATACAGAACAAATGTGAAGGGTACTTAGTATTTTTAGCAACTTTATTATCTTTACTTATTAGTATGAAGAAAGATAGACCTCTTCAGAGTGTAGGTTGCAAACCCTCTTTGAGGCATATCACACCTCTTCTGATAGCTTAGAATATCCTCCTTACTTCTCCTTACTTTTCACACTTCATGGGCGTTTTAATTCTGGTTGTTGTCTTCACTTTGTAGCTTTACAAGTTCAAGGTAACTTCTTATTTTCCAAGATACAACAAAACAAAAAAGAAGCAACAATGAGCAAACTTAGAAATATTACTAAATGCAGGGAAACTGTATGTTTAAATTTTTCTTCAGTATTTTTTTACTCGATTATTTCTAGACATAGGCCTTCTAAAATATTTAATGTATATTAATAATAACAATGGTTCTAAACAAAATATTATTAGCATATTCAATGTAATTATGGCACAAGGATGGTTGTCTTTTCAATTGACTGTCCCATAGATGCATATTAGTAAGAAAATAATCCATCTAGTGGCTAATGTTATAGTCCTTCCTAATTGTAAGTCTACAAGGAGGGGAAAGAAAACAGCAAAATAAACAACCAGCCAAAAAACAACAAAACCAAAATAATGTTGCTGGTGTAGCAAAAGGTATGTGTGTAGCATTCAAAGTTTAGTAAATGAATTGTGATGAATCATATCTGTGCTAGTTTGAACTGAGGGCTGAGAAAGTTCACTGAGCTTTTCAGTGAAACCCTGGGTTATTTTTAAAACAATGCAAAGCCTGAAAGAAAAGTAAGTTCAAGAAACATTTAAGTAACTTTCAGTTACTAAAAATGCATTTGTGTGTAACTGTATGGCTTCTCAAGCAGTTGAACCTTAGAATTTTTTTCTCTGTGATCACAGCACCATCCCTTCACTCTAGACTAGCTAGACTTACAAATCCTCCGCAATTGTTCTAAATATATCCCTGGCATCCCTCCTTGAGGCTGGAATTTGTATTTAAGACTGATCTGTTTTATCCATTTGACAAATCACAATAATGTAATTTTATTCTTGTATGAAGAAATGGTCCAAATGGAAATATAATCTCAATCCATTTTTGGGATACCCAAGATTATTGTTTGCAGAGTAACATTTGAAGCACTAGGTTGTTTTATACTTAGGCTAGTTTAGCTTATAGGATCATAGAATCCTTAGAGTTGGAAGGGACCTCTAAGGGCGTCATCTAGTACAACTTCCCTGTGATGAACAGGGGCATCCAACACTAGATCAAGTTGCCCAGAGCCCGATCCAGCCTCTTCTTGAAAGTCTCCAAGGATGGGACATCCACCACGTCTCTGGAAACTTGTTTCAGTGCCTCAACATCCTCACTGTAAGACTTTTTCCTTGTATCAAACAAAAATCTACCCTCTAGATTCCAACAGAATGTAGGTGTTTTGTGTCTTGCACAGGGTTTACAGTCTCCACATCTCTTGCACTATTTCTGATGGAGGAGTGGTCTTGAAGACCAAAGTGATTCCTCCACGCCTGTATTTCTGCAGTAGGACTTGTGAATGAGACTGCATCTAAGTCAGCTTTTTTTTTTTTTTTTTTTTCACCCTTAAGTAATAATCCATTAAGCATTTCATGTTATCTAGGAGAGCACATGCTCTCATGGACAATGTCCAGTTTCAAATCTTGCTGGCATCAGTAGATTTGAACAGCAAACCACATTTTATCTTCCTCTCAGCCTAGATAATTTCATAGCCATTATATTTTATGAATCATTGGTAATGTCATCTTTGCAGGTTTCTAATAGTCTTTTTGGCTCTTTCTTTGGCTCTTTATTTTGTTGGCCATGAGCCAGCAGTGTGCCCTGGTGGCCGAGAAAGCCAACAGTATCCTGGGGTGCATTAAAAAGTGCGGCCAGGAGGTCAAGGGTGGTGATCCTCCTACTCTGCCCTGGTGAGGCCTCATCTGGAGTACTGTGTACAGTTCTGGGCTCCCTGGTACAAAAATGACAGGGAACTCAACCCAGCAGAGGGCCACAAAGATGTTAAAGAGCCTGGAACATCTCTCTTATGAGGGAAAGCTGAGAGACCTGGGTTTGTTTAGCCTTGAAAAAAACCCAAAACTCAGGGGATTTGATCCATGTCCATAAATATCTAAGCTGCGGGAGGCAAATGTTGGGGAATGGCTGCAGGAGCAGGGAGGTCACGGTGATATGTACAGGCATAGTTTGCACGGCAGCACAGACTATATATTCATGGAAAAGTACTAGATGTTGATAGGAGGTCACGATGTTCTTAGGCCAAGTGACAAACAACTCAAGGTGGACATGAACTGCTTCAGCTGAGCAACCCAAGCTGCCAAGACGTCTATGGGAAACTTCTGTGATTATGTTATTCAGCCTGCCTTCAGCAAAGAAGGCCTCACAGGACTGCTGATAATTGTAACTATAGGTATTTTTTAGAGTAAGCTGTCCTTGATAGTCTATTCTGTTTATCTAGCAGGTGTTCCCTTTGGGCTCTGTGTTATGCACTGGCCACGCTGATACGGTGCTCAAAGGAAACTACACTGTGTGAACCTCGAGAAAAGCAAAAGCAGGAGATGGTCTGTGGTGAGTGGGAGAGGAAAAGTGCACTTTGAAGCAGGGGACACCCTGCCAGTGCTGCCTTTCACATCTGCTGCCAATGCATTCCTGCCTGGTTTCTTAGGATTAGGATGATATCAAAAGTTGCCTTCTCCAGAATGTGTTTCTCACTGCTGTTAATTCTTGGGAGTTGTTTTAAAGTTGTTTTTCTTGAGGCTCTCTACCAATGGTTGTGTGATATTTTCTATACGCCCCTGTCTTAAACACTATAAGAATAAGGCTGTCTGGGTAATAAACTGAAGCCTGATCACTCATACTGAGTCCTGTCGTGCTTCCTTGCTTGAGAGCAATCGATTCAGACACTGAATCTGTGGCAGGCAAAGAGGCTGGACTCTTTTCAGTGGGGCATGATTATAGGACAAGGGGAAATGGCCACAAAATGAAGCATAGGAAATTCTGCACAAATGTGTGGGAGCTTCTTCACAGTGCAGTGATGGAACACAGGCACAGGCTGCACAGAGAGGTGGTGGAGTCTCCTTCTCTGGAGATAGATATTCAAGACCTACCTGGACGCCTACCTGTGCAACCTGGGCTAGGGAGCTGCTTTGGCAGGGGGTTGGACTCGATGATCTCTAGAGGTCCCTTCCAACCCCTACAGTTCTGTGATTCTCTGATTTTTTTTTCACTTCATTCATACACTCTACTACTGTTTTTTAACATATTCTAGGTAACTTCTCTTGCTCTTCAGAGTGATTGCAAACTATGTCTTGGTAATATTTCTTCAACTCCGTCTTCATCCATCTGATTTAGACACAAATGTATATAGGAAAATTATGAATTTCTATGTAATAGTAAATCTTGTGGAATACTGTTTAATAATTAACTGTTACAGATTTGAAAAGAAAGCGTTACTCACAAAAGTGTGCTTATTGTAACATGCATCTATTTTTGTTTATTCTAATGCCAGTCCTATCACCACGGTAGAAGTAAAACAAAAAAGGTTTCTTTGTTGATCTCACTACAGCTTGAAAGGAATTACTGTCTTAACTTCAAGCTGGTATATATGATGGAGCTTCATGAAATGCCTGAGCTGTAAGTTTTTGCTTAGCACACATTTTTCTCTAAGTGATTTTTGAAGAAGGAACTTAAAGGAGAAGATAGCATAGTTTGGCTAAGGGAGAACTAAAGTCTAAATGTTACCAAAACAGAATGTTTAAAAACAGAAGTAGAAGAAGGAATGCACAGAGAGACCTTTCAATTGGCGAGCTCTTTGAGATCTGTGATTGCTTGCACACAGAATGGAAAGTATGGTTTTGTTTTGTTTATTTGTTGTCTTTTAGCATGTCTCTACAATTAAATAAACTTTGTTTTCCTTATCTTGGGATGCATAGAGAAGCTAAACATGGACTAGCATAAGAAGGTGTCAGCTGGAAAACAAGCTGGTATAGGGATAACCATCTCCATTGTAGGAATGAAGAAGGCCATGTTTATACAATCAGAATAGTTCCTGTCTTGCACTTTCTGTCAGTAAAGAATTCTTTGCTGCCTCCAGCGAACAAGAAATTTAACAGCCAATTGTATTAAATTGTAAAAAATATATCATGTTGAGAAAGTTTAAAAAAATCAAGGCCTAGAGTTGTAATTAAAAAGTGAGTTAGATTGTGAAACTGTAGAACTTTCCCCCTTACATCCAGCCATGTGGGATATGAGAGCTTTTGAATTACATATTAGAAATTCTGGTTCTGCTGGGTTGAAACTCATGTTAATACAATGATTCACTCGAGCAGCGATACTGAACAGCATGGACTGTCAGACTCTGAATTCCAGATGACTTCTGAACAATTTTTTTGGATAGAAACTACCCATAAAGGTGCCAAGTTTATGAATGCAACTGCTGAAAATCCCACTTCAGGTACGAGAGATGCCGACTGGCAAAATGCTTCATTCAGTACCAGCAAGTAAATGGTACCAAAAAGGAACTGTCAGAAGATGCATTCTGGCTGCAAAGCAGAACTACCAAAAAACAGCAGCTTTCAGTTGAATGAGATTGTGCTTACAAGAAATCTGTCTTCCAAGCTTCTTCTGCTAGACCAAAAGCTACATAAAACAAAGGGCTGATATGGTATAAACAGGTTCTCTAAAACTGCATCACCTTTTTTTTTATCTTTTGGATTAACAAATCTGAATCTGTAATTATTTTATTCCAACTGCAGAAGGATGCATTATACTCATGTCTCTGGTACCAGGGAGCCCAGAACTGGACACACTACTGCAGGTGTGGCCTCACCAATGCTGAGCGGAGGGGAGGGATCATCTCTTTTTACCTGCTGGCAACACTTTGCCTAATGCAGCAGTGGCACACTGCTGGTTCAGTTTGGTGTCTGCCCAGACCCCCTGGTCCTTTCCTGTGGGCTGCTTTCCAGCTGGGTGCCCCCAGCAAGTCCTGCTGCTGGGGATGCTTCTCCTCAATTGCAGTGTCAGTTATCAAAAATGTTAGCTCATCCTAAGCTGAAGTTCATGGAAGGAGGGCTGCATACCACTGACAGTTAGAGAGATTCTCTCCAAAAAGCAAAGACTTGCGATAAAAACTGATGCAGAGCAGCAGTTCAGTTTGCAAAGAACAATATTTTGCACTCTGTGTACAGCTGTGCACAACACCAGCCTAGACATGTTCTAGAGTGTGGAGCAATATGCAAGAATTGCAATAAATTGCATCACTTTCCTAAAACTTTGCCAGTACTTCACTTTTATAGCACTCACATTAAGATGGCTACGTGCAGAGGAATGGTTTTGAGACTTGATGTGCAATTTTACACCAGAAGATAGCTCATCTGTCAGGCCCTGTGTTTGGTGAAGAGTAGCAGCTGTTGCAACAAATTGCAAAATGAGCTTAACAGTCCCCCCAGTTCTTGCCTGCATGAATGATTTCAGGCAGTCCCTAAAAGAGGAGCGAAAGAGGCTTATCATTCTGTTTGCCAGAGCAAATGCAACTTGGTGGGGATGGCACTATGAGACATGGAGCTTGTTTCCTTGTGGTTCCTGTTCTCACTGCTGAATTATAATTTCCATTTTTTTTTCCTCTCCAAATTCTCTGCAGTGCATAAATTGCAATGAAAGCTTTTTACGTAGCTTTTCTTTTAAGTACTTAGCTTAGCGGATGTTTTCTGGTGACTCTAAGTCCATTCAGAAAGCAACATTTCTCAGTGATGACTGGATATCTTTATTACCAGGCCAGATGTTACAAAGAAAACCTATACAGTTCATTTTTCCTTTGGCATCCTTCATTCTCTGTACAAAGTATTCCAAACTCGGCATAAACACATAAGTGTTGGTGAGCTACGCATAAACGTAACAAAGGTGACAGTAGCATACCCCGTTTGTATTTGCTGTTACACAGAAAGTTGTTCGCAACTCTTATCTATATAGATAGAGCCCAATAAGAGGGCTGTTCCAAAAGTAATGCCTCCTATTTTACATTGGTCTGCGCTGTCAGAGGTGGATGTTTGGCGCGACAGTAGAGGTTGAACCTTCTCAATGACATTGTGTTACACATTGTTGCCTTGCAACAGATGGCAGTGGAGAGAGGGCTGTCTGACAGCAAGGCATGGGATATGGAATTGTGCCTGGCGCAAAGATGTATCACTGAATTCTTCTGTGTGGAAAAAATGGCACCCATTGACATCCGTCGATGCTTACTGAGCATTTGTGGAGACCGAACATCGGATGTGAGCACAGTGAGGCAGCGGATGGTGCGTGTCAGCAGTCGTGATGGTGACAGCGGGTCACCTCCACTGGTACAGATATGTGTAAGGGCATCACGGAGGTCCTCGTTCATCACTGGCAAATATGCACAGCTAACGGTGGAGGCTGTTTTAGAAAACAGTGCTCTGTAGCTCAGAATTTGCTCCCTCAATCGTGCTGTTGTACGCGTTGTCATTTCCATGGAAATAAATAGGAGGCGTTACTTTCAGAGCTACCTACACATACGTATTCATTAGCGGCAGAATTCCAGGCTTTTTTAGGCCCTCGCTCGCCGAATAAATGAAGCACAGTATGCGTTGCGTTTGGGACAGTCCCTTGCGGACTTAAACCCAAGCTGCATTTTCCACGCAGTCTTCTTTTAACACGGATCTTCTTCGCAATTTTCACAGGACGTCCTCTGAGCCGTCCGCTTGAAGCTTTCAGGTGGCTAAAACGGCAGAAAGGGCGACGGAACCGCAGATACAAAAGCGCCCGCGGGCCGAGCAGCCGCTCACCACAGCCCGGCCTGCGGCGGCCGCGCTGCCGAGGGCAGGTGCGCCGTTGCGTCCGCCCCGCGCTTCCCGGGAGCAGCGCGGGGGGCGGAGCTGCGCATGCGCTTGGCGCCGGGAGGGAGGTGGGGCCCGGACGGCTGCGGCGGCCAGGGCGGCGGCGGCGGCGGCGGCGACGAGCGGAAAGTCCGGAGGGGGAAGCGATCGCCGCCCCCGTGTCGCGGGAGGAGGAAGCGAGCGGCCGAGGCGCGCCCGCCGGCGCCGCGTCCGGGCCGGAGGTGCAGCCGGGGCCCTGCCGAGGAACCCCGAGCCGGGTTCCCGCAGCCCGGCCCGAGTGGATGTGCGGCCCGCGGGGCGGAGGCGGCGGCGGCGGCCTCTCCATGGGCGGGTGAAGGCAGCGGGAGCCGCCTGTGTGAGCGCCGGGCCGGCGGGCAGCGCAGCCAGCAGGGGGCGGGCGGGGAGGGGATGAGCGCCGCAGCCGCCGCCTCTGCGGGAGCCGCCGTCGCCTCCTGCAGCGGGGCAGAGGGCGGCTTCTTCTTCCTCTCCGGCGGCTCCGCTCCTGCTGGGGCCATGGGGCCCGAGGAGGGCTCCGGCGGCGCGCTGGCAGCCCTGCCCCCTCCGCCGGGCTGCCGGGGCCGCTACCAGCTGCTGCTCTCGGGGAAGGCCCTGGCCGACAGATACCGGAAGATTTACACGGCGGCGCTGAGCGATCGGGAGCTGGGCGGCCACCCGGGCAGGTAACGCGCTGCTCCCCCCGCGGTGCGGAACAGGCCCTTCCCCGAGCTGGCTAACCGCTCGTCGCCCCGTGCCGTGCGGCCTCGGGTGGGGGGTGGGGGCGGCGGCGATGCGGCCGCCGGGCTGCCTTCCCCCGCCCTGCAGCCCGCCCGCCGTCGCGGCGCAGATGGCGCTGCCGTTCCCGAGGCCGGCGGAGCGCTCACCTGCGGCCGCCTCCCCTCCCCCTCCTCCCGCGGGGCTGGAGCGGGAGCACGCCCAGATCGAAACGGAGCTCTGCGTCCTCCCTTCCCCGCTGTCTCCGTGCCCAAACGTGCCGGTTCCCCTCTCCCCCCCACCCCATCCTTCTCCGCGGGGATGCTGTCGCCCCCCCGCCCACCCCCCCCCCCTATGCCTGTTGCTCTACCGCCGCTCACCTGCCCCTATAAACCGGCGGTGTGGGGCCGCCGGAGCCGTCTCCCCGGTCATTGCTCCGCACCGCCCCGCCCGGCCTCGCGGGCGGCCCCTTTGTGCTGAAGGGTGGCCGTGCCTTGGCATCCCCGGTGCCCCCCATTGTTCCTCTGCGGGGGGGTGTTGGGTGGCACGAGAACGGGCGGTTCCTGCGTGAGAGTGCCTGAGCTCTGTGAGGCCGTGGCTGGGCCTGATTGTAGGTGACGCTCAGGTTGCTGCTTGTTGTAAGTTGGTAATGGCTGTGTTACTCCGTCCATACATCTCTGGGTGTTTTCTGCTTTCTTTTTCTTTCTTTTTTTTTTTTTTTTCTTGCATGTGTCTCAGCTGAGCAGCAGGAGTTGTTCCCTAAAGGAGGGGAGGGGAATGGTGTAAGGAACTAGAGGATTAGTGCAACTTTCTCTAATTACTCTTGACCGCTGTCACAAACGTAGACTTACAAACATTGGCGTGTGACATCTTTGTAATTACAGAGCTCTCCTCAGAGTATCTGACAGAGAAACTATGCACACACATCTATGTGCAAGCGTACTATTATATACTCTGTGCCTGTGTGTATATATCTCTAGTATGTGTAGATGTACACTATTTCAGTGCATGATACCTGTCAGAGTTTTCTTACCCTCGTTATCCCTTAGACAAGTGTTTCTTCTTTTTCCTTCACATCTTTTCCTGCTTTTGAGCGTGTAATTCTGGGACTGCAAGTGCTTGCTGTATGCAAGCCTGTGTTGAACTTTAATCAGGCATGTGATTGCTCTGTGGCATTCAGGCATCTACCTGAATTTTGTTTACCTTGACACGTCTGCATTGCTTAGAGCTGTAGTTTTGTATTTGTCCTGTCATCAGTGGTTTCTGGTTTCATTGTAATTCAACAGGTATCTTTTCAACGTACTGTTGCAGAAAATAAGGGCTTTAAGTGTTAGTCTCAGTGTTTCTTTTAATTTAATGTTAAACTGTTGAGGTATCATGAGTTGTATTCTTTCTGATTTTGTTTTTGATTACTAGGTTATTGTGAGGCTGACAATGAAACAGTGACATTGAGAAGTTACTGTATACCTTGAGTTTTGGAGACTAGTCACTTGTTGGCTACATTGTGTCATCATAGAGCAAATCCAAGAGGCCTTCAATCTCTCTGCACAGGGGAAGGGATTGTCTCAAGGTCAATGACTGCTAGTTGCTTCTGGGCAATACAGTCAATCCTGGATAGTAGAACTTCTAAGAGGTTTAATACTTATTGTTAGCTAGTACCGTCTCTTGATAGTGGCCCCCAGCATCTCTTGTATTGGACTGACGACAGTCAAAGTAGATACTGCTCATAATCTCCACCCTTTTTCTGTATCAGCATCAAAACATTCCTGCTGGAGGTTTGAGAGTTTCAGCTACTTAGTAGTATTTAAAAAGAAATTTCAGGACTGCTTTCTACAGCTATCTTTTGAAGTTAAAATGACAGAGATCTCCGACACTTTCTGAAGAGATATCATAAATCAGTTTGTGCTTCCACGTAGCTACTACAGCAAAGTGTCGGATAGGTGAAGTTAAGACTCCTTATAAGCCCTATTGCCTTAACCTCCAATTAATCTATATGGAAAATCTAACCCAGTTAATCTGTCTCTTAAGAGTGTTTGTGGCTATAAAAATATATTGAAGTAGCTTAAGCTAAAATTGGCTTTTAGACATTAATAACATCTGCCTGTGTGCTGAGAAGACTTTTTACTACGAAGAGTCATAGTACAACCTTCTTACAATATGTTGACATAAAATCTTTGTTTCAAGCCTGCGGAATTGTGTTGTGCACACTTAAAATAGTGTGGTCAGTGCCTCACTGGCACTTTTGTTTCAACCCTGATTTAAATGCGTATGAGGAACTAGAAAACAGTATCAGAGTGCTTGTGCACGGACAGGGAAATGAGGCATTGTGAAGGATGTGTAAAAGCTCTGTGTAAGATTAATTTCACATTTGCAAGGTGCTTGTGCTAGCTGTCATCTGAAAGCAGTGAATGTCACGTGCTGAGTAGGATGGAGTAATTGGCTTTGAAAGAGAGCTAGCAGTGCTTTGCTTTTCCTCATGTAGTCCTGGCTGTGGTGTTATGAACACTTTGGTCTCCAGAGGAGGCAGTTTGGTTGCTATGCTTGTTGCCCCACTGTGTTGATATTATTTATATAGTCTCTTGCAGTAACAGATTAGAGACTTGTGCTTGGTTAAAATTAACTTGGTAAAAATGGTTTGTTGTAATCCAGACTAATTCCATGTTGTGACTCACCTTGTGATCGTTCCCAAGTGTGTGACAGTGTGAGGGGAGGGGCTGCACAGAGTCTCTGTATGGAGAGGTGGGGGGGAGGAGAGAAGAAACTTCTCCTGTTGCCTGTGCCAGGCTAACAGCTTTATGAAAGGGAACAGGAAAAAGTTTCTAATCCTGTAATTGAACATCACATTCTATCAGATGACTTGACAAATACATTTCCCACTGATATTCAGGGCTGGTCTGGAAGATGAATGTATTCTGAGTGTGTCAGTTTGTAGTCCCTGCTTTGTGGCTACTGAAATAAGTGAAAATGAGTATCAGTGACATTATGGTTGGTAAGGTCGTGGAGATCTCTAAAGCTGTAGTAGGAGGTATGAGGACAAGTGAAAACTTTGTCATTGCAACATTAACTCACTCTTGCTGAGTTCCGAGTGGATGAAACTGTCAGCTCTCTGTTCCTAAGGATAACAGAAGTTGTTAACTGCTTTTGCTCTTGAAACTTTGTATGTGCAGAGTAGCGTACTTGGAAATCAATATTTTTTTGTTTTGCTGTCTTCAAATGTAACACACTAAAATTTAATCCTTGGAAACATCCTCATCTAGCTGATTTGCTGCTGCTATCTCTTTTGTACGTTTCATGATTGTTCTTGAACTGTCAGTCCCTTCCCTTTTACTTGTTTACTGTCAGAAATATCAGGGAGGTTTATTGTGCTCTTTGAAACCTTTTTTCAAATACAGATGAAAGCAAATTTTCAGTGGCTCTTGTATGGCCTGTCTTGCGAAGATTTTTTCTTTATTGTACAATTTTGATTAATATGAGCATTTATTACAATGATAATATATTCTGAAGTAGTAATAGTTTCCTACTCATTTCGGAACATTTCCCATCTGTTTTACAGCTTATCAGTTGATCTTTACCAAACAGATTTTTCTTTTGTCTGAAGATCATAAACTGAGCAACCGTAGAAGTAGCATCATGCAGATCCAAGCATCGTTTCTGAATAGGTCCTTCTTCAATTCCATATGCATTTTAAATTACTTGTAAGGACTGACTGGATTTCTGTAGTGTTATTAGGTATCAGAGATGCAGCAGTATTTACTGAATAATAGTCAACACTGAGTATGCTCTTTATGGACCTTACTAAAGGGATTCATCCTGCTGAGCTCCACAGATTCTTAATTTCACTGGAAACATCCTGTCAATTAGTTTAAAAGCATTAGAGCCTAGAAATATGGCTTTTTTTTTTTCCTGGTTTACTTTTTTTTTTTTTATTTTAATCTGTTACTTTTCTGCTAGGGTTGCTTCTCTTGAATTCAACCCTCCACAGGAGGGTAAAAAAAAAAAAAGCTTGTATTTGTATTCTGGAGGAACCAAGCAAACAAAAACAAACAACACAAAAAAACAACAAATGTAATGTTGTGAAATGGCTTGCTGTGAGACTAAGGAAGATATCAGTAGTAACTCAAACACAAGAAATACAGAAAATCAGATTGCTGTTTCTTCAACCATTTTGAATGAAGAAGAGGCAGCCAACTTTTGTTTTATGATCTTTTCAACAGGATAATGAAGAAATTTTTGGAGTTTGGCCAGCTCATCTGTTTTTACATTGCTGAATGATGCATCCTTTGGTGCAAGTTTATCACTAGTGCTTTGTTTAGGCCTTTACAGTTAAGTGAAAGACTTAAGTTTTCCTTTATTCCCCTTCTTGTGCTCAGTAATGCAATGCTTATTTGACTGGGGGATGTTTTAAATATTTTAAGTTTCCAAAATTTTGTTGGAAACATGGTACTGAAGCACTTCACCTTTCTACTGCCAAGCTGTTAAAGAGTTTGTAGATGCATAGAAACCGTATTTGGGTATGTGAAATGTGTTGATTTGGTAGCTGGTACATCAAAAAGCCTTTTTTTTTTAATCTGAAATCTTCACAGAAGCTGTAAGCTCTTATTTGTTTTGAGACTTGATGTCTCTTAACTGTTTTTCTATTTTTTTTTTAACAAAACTATAACTGCAAGAAGCTTGGAATAATTCATTTGATTGAACAAGTAAGACTAATATACATAGAGACTAATAAAATTATTATAGAGGTATTTATTCTGAAGAATTATGTGGTCTTTATTCCTGTAAAAAAGATTGCCTTCCCTCTTTTTTGATTCTTGTGTTTTGTAAATATTGTTTTACCACCTTCCTGGATATTAGGACTAGCAGGCTTGAAACAGCTTAAGGAACTAGTTATTGAAGTCCCTTCTAATTCTGTTTTGAGGGCGCTGAGGTCCATCAGTGCTGGTCACTTCTGAAGTATCACTTCTTAAGAGCACAGAAGCAGGCAGGTCCAAAATGTTGCAAGTTGAGCAGCAAAGGTAGAAGGTCAGCCTGTCTGATCAGGGATTTTCTAGAGCTTAGGCTGAAAGTTGAAGTGCATGGCCACTGGTAGTGAGGTTGAGTGACATGGGAGAACTGCAGCGACGCTGTTGGATGTTGAAGGGAGATAAATAGAGTCAAAGCAGATCAGTACTGTGGGGGGAAAACAGAAAAGGCTTTTTGTATTATGTTACCAGCAAAAGGAGGACCAGAGATTGGTGAGGATGGTAGCAAACAAAGCTTAATGTCTTCTTCACCTCTGTCTTCAACACTGAAGGTGGGCCCTTGGGATCTCCAGAGCCATGTGTTGGAGAACTCTAACTACAGGAATGATAAATTCTCGACCACCTCTGAACTTGTGTAGGATTTGCTGCTCTGGCTGAATGCATTTAAGTCTGTGGGGCCCAATGGGATTCATCTAAGGCTCAGAGCAGGCTGATGTCATTATGAAAACTCCTCATATTTCCAGGAAAAAATAATTGGAAGAGGTCTCAGTCAACTGGAAGTTTGCAGATGTTGTCTCAGATTTCAAGAGCAAGAAAGAAGACGTTGGTAATTACTGGCCTGTCAGTCTCACTTCAGTGCGTAGAATTATGGATAAAGTTATTCTGGGAGTTAGTGAAAAACACTTGAAAGGCAGTGCAATCATTGAACAGCTGACATGTTCATGAGGAGAAAGTCCTGTTTAACGAACTTAATATTCTTTTATGAGAAGGTTATTCACCTCATTGACTAAGGGGAGCTAGTAACTGTAATTCAGCAATCCTTTTGATACTATTTGCGTTCAGATTTTTAATTAAGTTATTAAATAAAATAAACTTCTGTATGAGGCGAGAAGTTTTTTGCTTTCTGGATTACAGCAGATTCTTGGCTTCACTGACACCTAGGACAGCCTTAATTTCTGGTTTCTTAACATAAGAGCATCAAGTTCATCTCTTTACTGCAACAAATGAAATTCATGACGTTGGCTAGCTTGCCCGTGAGGGAGTTGTCTTGCTCTGTTCTGGTGCAGCCTCAAGCACTGTGTGCAGTTTTGGATGCCACAGTACAAGAAAGACCTAAAACTACAATGTATTAGAATGTGACCAGAGGAGGACTATGAAAATAGTGAAGAGACTAGAGGGCAAGATGTGTGAGGAGCAGCTGAGATCTTTTGGTTTGCTTAGCCCACAGGAGACTGGGAGAAGGATTCATAGTGGCCTGCAGATTTTCACCAAGGGAGCAAAGGAGTAGTGCTGAGCTCTGCTCTGGTGGCAGTGATGGGATCTGAGGTAACAGCATGAAGCTGTATCAGGTGGAGGTCCGGGTGGGTGTCAGGGAAAGGTTCTTCACCAGAGGGTGGTTGGGCACTAGAACAGGATCCCCAGGGCAGTGATTATGGCACTGAGCAGCAGGAGTTCAAGGAATGTTAGGACAGCTCTCGTAGGTATACGGGTGGAATTTTGGGTGATCTTGTGTGAAGCCAAGAGTTGGATTCATTGGATCCCTTTCAGCTTGGGATATTCTGTGATATATTGTATATTCAGTTAATACTATTAGTTAATAGGAATTAACTGTCAACTCAATCCATGTATTTTATATCTCTCTTCTTTACCTTGTATTGTGATAATGCTAATGGGTTTACAGAGTAGTTACTTCTGAGACACTGTAGTAGATGCTTAGTCTAACATGGTTTCTATTTCTGTGGTATTTGCGTGGATGGCATAATAAACGCTGCGAAGAAGCAACTGATGACAGGGTTACTAATAAACCAAGTGGTTAAAAAAAACCCAGAGTGAAACCACTGTGTCAAATAAACAAAATTTGAGTGCGTTTGAAAGGACAAAGCATGGAATCTGCGAGGCAAATATTCAGTTTTTCTGAATTGCTAGAAACAAATATCCATTTTTGCAGAAATGAACATGGAATTTTATTCAGAAATCTAGTGGTACCACAAGACGTCTTTGTCCTGTTTGTAGTCATCCACCCTTCTGTTTATTACAAGGGAAGTGTGTTGTTTGGAAAAGAAAGAATGCACGTGATAGAATTATATTGTCTGGTTTTGTTATTTCTTTCGGACTACAAAATAATACTGTATGGAACCTCTTGTTTTTCTCTCACCATTTCAATTGCATGTCACCAGGAATTCAGCAGAATTTTCTAAAAAACTGAAACTCGGTTTTCTAGCTCTGAAGCTGTGCTTGTAGAAGAGTGTGTCCAGTAACAGCAACTACTTGTGTGAGCGCTTAGTTAGTGACAATGGCAAATTTCTCAGCTGTACCAGCACACCTGATTCAATTAGTAGCTTTATACTTCTGGTAGTTAACTGTGTTACATTAAACTCACATACATTGCGTGAGCATTGTACTAAAGTTCACAAGACTTTGGAGTTCTAATACATGAACGATTCAAAAAAACAAAACAACAACAACAAAAAAAAAACCCAATATCCTATAAATACAGAACTCCTAAAAGATGAGATAAATCGGTATATTAAATTCCTCCTGCGAGATATTTTAAGGCACATGTGAAATGAGGAGGTGATGCAATCTAACATTACTTCACCAAGGGCAGATCATGCCTAGCCAGCTGGTGACTTCTGTGATGAGGTGACAACATTTGTGGTCCAAGGAGGGATAACTGATATCGTGTACCTGGACTTGTGTAAAGCCTTTGACATGATCCCACACCACATCCTTGTCTCTAAATTGCTGAAACTTGTATTTGAAGGCTGGACAACTTGGTGGATGAAGAATTTGTTGTATGATCACAGTCAAAGCGTTGTGATCAATGGCTCTATGTCCAGATGGAGGCCAGTTGCAAGTGATGTCCTGCAGGGGTCCATCTCGGGACCAGTGCTTTTCAACATCTCTATCAATGACATAGATAGACAGTGGGATTGAGTGTGCCCTCAACAAGTTTGCTGATGACAACAAGTTGAATGGTTGTAGGGTGAATAACCCAAAACGGTGGTACTCAGAATAGTGAAAAAGATGGTATGTTTTGTTAGGCTTACATGGATGGTACACAGACAACTGGTGAATAAAGAGAGGTTCACCAATAACTCCACAGAGGAGGGATCTCCAACAAGAGATCCTTCCCAATGGTGGTCAGCCCTTAAATGGGATCTGGGAGAGGTGGAGCCAGACTCCACCCCTTCCAATCACACAGGTGCATTGCCTTCACCTGTGTTCCTGTGACTGACTCACTGCTTGTGAGTCAATCAGTGGTTCAGGCTGTGATTCAGCAGTTCCCATACAATGGGGCAGTTGTTAAGGTTGGAAAGAAGGGATGCCACTCAGAGGGACTCAGACAGATATACAAACTGTTTTCCAAATAACTTGAAGTAGAATAGTTACCTTGCATCTAATTTCATAGGTAATATTGCAGCTAATAAGTGGAAAAACTGCATAATTACAGATAAGAAACCACACCTATCTGTGGTTGTAACTGAGAAACCGTTCTCTTTGTGCAGAAAATACTAGGTAGAGGTGCTTCCTTGTGTGTCCTTTGCTTTGAAAACAGCAAAAATATTTCAAATGTTTTGATTTATAAAAGGGAGTTTTATAGATAGTGCTTTGCGCTTCTGCAGTCCTCTTCTAGTTAAATACAAATCAGATCAATTTTGCATCTGGTGTTAGTTTCATTTCCAGTGCATGCAGTATCTAGTTTTCAGACCATAGAGGAGAAGTTTAGGGAGGATATTCCAGTAGTCTGAATAAAATACTTCTCCCGTAGGCCTCCAAAAATTTGGTTTTCAAGGAAAAATCTGATTGTGCACTGTCCCTGATTTAGCACAAGCAGTACTCTGCAACAACTAAAACATTGGTGTCTTACCAATATGATTCTCATCTTGAATTTATAACACAGCGTCTCACCAGCCAGAATCTGGACTACTTGGCTGCTTTTGTTCTAGATGTTACTACAGCAGTGTGGTTTTGAAACTGTTAAAAAAAGAAAACGACACTGTGAATTGATGCTGCTGAACAGCACAGGCTGGTATCAGAGGGAAGGACAGATAAGGGGAGCAGTAGTGGTCAGTGCTTCTGGCTCTGTCCTAGGTCCTGAACGGTGTGTATCTCATCAGTGGGGTTTTCAGTGCTGGAGTTGGGATTGTATATGAAAACGTTTGTAGGTGATGCAAAGCTGGGAAGCGTTACAAGTGTTACTGAAGATAATAACATCAACAAGTGCTTTATTCCAAGGAGAAAAAAATCAATACATCAAAATGTAAAAACAAAATAAATGAAAGCCAGTTTGGCAGTTCTTCATGACAACTTCTACCTATTGCATAAAACGATAAAGTGAAGTTAATTTCTACAGCATGACACTTCTGATTGTTCTTGATTTTTTTTTTTTTCCCCCAAAATTATGACAAACCTTTTTCTGTAGGAAACCTGAAGTAATTGACCTTTTATTTGCACTTCATAGTGATGGAGGAGTGGGGGAAGCATCAAAGTCTCCTTTTTTTCAACAGGAAAAACTACTTAGGAGTATAAGAGAGCAGTGAAATTACATGCCAGTGGTGTAAATGATGTCAGCTGATGGAGCAGACTTTAATAAGCAGATGACTTAGTTCTCTTCAGAGTTGAAGTAAGTTCAGGCTAGCCCTGGAAAAAGAGGAAAATAGATTTTTTTCAAAAACAAATAAAAAATTAGCATTAAGTTATCATAAAGGAGATTAAGATCTCAGAAAGTGTTGTCTGGTAGAATTGGCAGCATTTAGTAGCTTCACAGGGAAAACACCTGCCAGCAGTTGTTGGTTCACTCTAGTAGGCAGCAAAGCAGCACACAGCTGCTTGCTTTTTACCTCATCTCCAGTGAGATGAAGGAACAGGAAAGGAAGAGTGAAAGTGAAAAGCCAAACTAAAATCTTGTAGTTTGAAAGAATTGCTTAATTAGTGAAGGAAAAGTGGAAGAAGAGAGAAAAAAGAGAGGCAACGGCAACGACTCACCACCTCCAACAGGTGACCAATGCTCAGCTAATACCCGAGCAAAAGATGACTAACCTCCGTAAAAACCGTATTTGCACTTATTATTGCTGATCACTTTGTTATGTGGCATGAAATGTTTCTTCGGTTACTTAGAGTCATCTGTGTAGTTATGTCCCCTCCCGAACTCTTGTGCGTTCCCGTATCTTTTTGGTGGGAGTGTAGGCATGTAGAGTGAGAAACAAAAATAGCCTTGGTGATATGCAAGTGTTTGCCCAGCTATATTCATTGTAATTTAACCTCAGTAGGTTGTTAAATCACTGTATCACTCCCTTTTCTCAACAGAAGGACAAAATATAATGGAAATAACTAATAGGTTGAGCTAACGTCAGGATTACAATTACCGTCAGAGGTAAAACACACTTAGTGAAGAGGATGATCATGTAATTTATTGCTAGTTGATAACAGTAGAGAGCAGTGAGAATTAAGACTTAAAATGCCTTCCTACCCTTATAATTCCTCCTCCTGAACTGTGCAGTGAAATGAGGCCGGGCCAGTCCATTATGGTTCATCTCTGGCGCTCCTTCATCAAGACTCTCTTCCCTTGCTCCAGCATGAGGTCCCTCTCATGGGATGCTGTCCTTCCTAAGCTGATCCTCCGTGGGCTTCCCACAGGCTGCAGTTCTGACCAAGAGTCTGCTCTGTCATGGGCTGTGATGTGCCACCCCTACAGTTCCCCACTGTCAAAGCCTTGCCATTCAAATTATAACGTCCAGCATACATTTGTGTGTTATCAGCACTGTCTTGGTTCCAGATCTGAACACAGCATCTTGTGAGCTGCTTTGAAGAAAATTCATCCCTACCACACTCAGTACAGGAACGAAGTAGAATTTGATAGGGGAATGATGAAATTAACCTTTTTGGGTTCATTTTTAAACAGCATCTCCAATGATTCTGGAGTGCTTCCCCTTATTAAATGATGTTTTAGATTGCCTGCACCAATGAAGTTTGGAAAAGTCTTGTTAAAGGTGCTGTGTGCATTGTCCACATTGATCAATCTGTACAGAGCAGCTTGTGTTTGTTGTGTGTAAACACTTTTGGCAGGCATTACTAAGTATACACTTGGGTGTTGGTTATAGTCAAGAAAGTGTGTGGATTGATTCCAGTGATAGGCTTGCCTTAGTAGGACCATACATTCTTATTAGCTTTGCATAGTATTGTAGTTTTTATTACATTATCTTCCATACAGATCTGCTTTTTTTTTTTTTTGCCTATGTTTGCTGATCCAGATGGTGAGCAGATGAAAAGCTCAGTGTATCTGTACTTGGAAACATAATCAGAAACATGGCATGGCACCAGGAAAATGATAAACACCAGATTAGAAAAAACATACTTCTACGGTGTATAAGTACAGTTGCCTCTTTATCTGCAGTCTCATTTTACTTTAGTATGTAAACAGTGAGAATCACACTATAGTTGAAATTAGAAGAGACTTCGGCAGACTAATACAGTGTTTTCTGCACACAGTAGTTTCTTTGTGTAAAGATACCTTCCAGTCAGTTGGTTGTCAGTATGTACAGATGCATGGGGTTACTATTCAGACATGGGATTTTGCATTTCCCTTTGTTAAATCGGGTGATGTTCCTATTGTCCCATTTCTTTGTCCAGGTAAAGTCTTTCTGGATGGTGGCATGATCATATAGTGTAATGACGACTTCTCCAAACGTGTCATCTGTAAACTATCCTGAAGGTAGACTTTGTCCTATCATTCATAGCATTGAGCCCAGCAATTTAGTCAGTCTTAAGTCCACATTTATCTAGCTTGTACTTCAGCAGTGTAAGGACGTTGTGACTCAGAGTGCCAAAAGCCTTACTGATACTGAGATAGACAGTATTCATTGCTCTCCTGTTACCTGCCAAGGCAGCCTTTTCAATGCTACACTTCCGTCTCGTGTGATTTCCTCTTCAGAAATGCAGGCTGACTGTTCTGTCACTTTCTTGTCCTTTCTGTGTTAATTTCCAAGATTATTTGCTCTATCGCCTTTCCAGGTGATGATAAATCTGAAGTTTCCAAGGTCCTCTGTCTTTCCCTTAGTGAAGACAGGAGGAATATTTGTTTTCTTCTCAGAATCCTTTGCCAATTGCTATGACCTTTCAGAAAATTGTTAACGGTGGTGTTGCAGTATCATCAGCTAAGTTCCTCAGCATTTGTAGGGACATACATGTAATTTATTTAATTTTTTCCTAACCTGAACATTCTGCAGTACGGATACATTGTCCTTACTCAGACTTCTCATGTGGGCATCTGATTGCTGAAGACTAATCTTACTTTAAATAAGTAATGGAGGTGACCAAAGTTCTTTGAGACTTGGTTCTTTACCTCATTCAGCAGTGGGCTCACATATTTCTTAATTTTATTTTTGCTACTTGTTCTCCTTGTCTTTCTTATCTCATGCCAGATTCATCTCTAGGTGGACTTTGTCTTATATGAAACTGTTCCTTAACACTCAGACCGTGTCTTTGTATTCCTCCTGAACGACTTGATGCTGCTTCCATCTTTTGTACTCTTCCTTTTTATGCTTGAGTTTTTCAGGGGACTCTTCGTACATCGGTATGTACCTCCTGTCACCTCTGCTTGACTTCCTGCGTGTATTAACAGACTGTTATTGAGCTTGAAAGCGATCCTTGAAAATGAATTCTCCTGTGCCTTTCTCTGGGAGAATGTATCCCCATAAGTTTCTTCAAACCAAGCCTCTGAATAGGCCAGTGTCTGTTCCTTTGGTGTTTAGGGTTGTGATTCTGCTTTTGCCTTGTTCTCTTATCTCAGGATGCTGAACAGCGCTGTCATTGTTGCTACAGCCACAGATGCATCCAACTGGTTCTTCCTTGTTTAAATGCCAAGTCCAGCAGAATGCCTTCCCTAATTGACTCTTCAGTCATCTGTGTCATGCATCTGTGCACTCCAGAAACCTTGTGCATTGCTTGTGCCCTGCTCTGTTGCCCTTCCAGCAGATGGTTAACATCCCCCATAAGGATCAAGGTCTGCAAATGTGAGGTCTCTTGTACTCCTCATCAACTTCTTCCTGTTTAGGCTGTGAGTAGCTAACACCTGATGTTGTATTGATCTGTGCTGAGTCTAACCCTTAAACTCTCAACTGGCTCGTTGTCAGCTGTTCCATCTTTTGTCTAGATCATGAAAATGACATTGTGCTGTGTTATGCAACAACAATACTTGATGTTGTGGTGAAGTTTTAATGTGGGACGATAAAGAAAAACTGTCAAGCTACGCAATAGAAATGTGAAAATTATACTGTGTTAACAACTTCTTGAGGTATCATTTATACCTTACAGAAACTAGAAGATTAACAAAGTCATTACCTTTTTTGGTTGTCATTTTCTGTTGATGCAGCTTGGTTTCTCAAAATAATCTCTTCCTCATCTCTCTTGTGGTATATTTCAGTTCTCCAGTGGTGACTTAATAGTATGATGCTTCTGTGTGTTACTGGGTGTCTGCAAAGACAGGTATTTTGAGAAATGTCTTGACAGTCAGATGTTGTAACATGTTTGTTTAAAAAAGAAAATCACGGAGGCATCTAGGCTTCTTAAAAATCCAGTGCCGTTCTGACAGCTTTTGAGATAGAACTTAGATGGTTTGCTGTGGTTGTATTTTAACTGTTTTGGACCAGTTTGTCTTACTGTATTGCCACTTCCTTTTTAGCAAATGTGGTGTTCCATCTTGTAGTGGGTAGCCTATGGAAAATAGTATTCTTCATTTTGTAGATTTTTTTGTAATAGTACAAGAAAACTGCCAAAGAGCAGTAGTATTTATGTGCAGAAATTACATAAAAGCAAGTATTTCTGATCTTGCACTGTTACTGGATGTGGGGGTAGCTGAAGAATGCAGTGGAGGAGACATCAGGTCATTACTTTTGAGGCAATGCCTGTATGTCAGTACCCATATTTCACTGTCATTGTGTAAAACGTGTTGGTAGATTTATAGTCTTTTAGGTAACTTGATGCTGTGACGAGAGATCCTGAGACATCAACGTGACGGAATGACTATTAGGGCAGCAGCGATAATAACTTGCAGTTGTCAGCTACTTGAGAGTTTCAGGTTGGGGTTTCACCTTGGGTTGTTCAGAAACACATGCTGCTTCTTGTCCAGCCAAACCAACCACCAGAGGCAACAGTTCACTGAGCAGGGTGGAACACAAGAATTGTTTGATGTGCCCGATCTGATTGTTTCTCTTGGGTGTCACTGGGTGGTGGCTACCTGTTAAGAACATCTCTGTTAGTCCTTGAATGCTTAAGCTAACTGCCTGAACACCTATGGAAACAAAATAACTGTATGTTTGTCATTTAACTGGATGCAGCCTGAATTCCATGAGTCACTCCTGTCAAATGTATACCTCTTCCATAAGATAATTAACCGATCTAATTGAAGCCATCAAGTTTGGACAAATACACTGACTCAAAGCCAGTTTGTAAGTTTCAAACATTTTAGCACGTACTAGGAAGTAGGTTTTTGAATTTACACTTCTTGTTTTTCTTCCCAAAAATGAAGATTTTTATTAGCAGTAAAATGACTGAGTCTTGTGCTAGACTTGTTGCTGTAAGTCCAGCAAGTCTTTGATGAGAAATGTCAGCTGTGAGTACAGAACTTGTGTTGCTCTTGTTTTGCCTCAGCAGCAGGTACGGTAATATTTTTTTCACTCAGCAGTGATTCTTTCAGTGCAACACGTAGCTTAGAAGAACTTATGCAGATGTGAACACAGTATTAACATAAGGTTAACGCATGCTGACTAATTCAGTAACAACACTGGGCGCTCAACACAAAATACAAAACTTCTCTTCCTTCTCAAATTTAATTTCATGAGTTGCAAATGAGGGCTATTCAGCCCTGGGGAAAGAATTCTGTTTACATTTCTTCAGATCTTCCAAACAGTGAGGGCAGTGCTTTTGAGGTGATTGAGGAGCATCCCCCTTGCAGTGCAGGAAGTATTGCAAATGATAGCTAGCGCTACTTATCATCTTTAAAGAAGTGAGCTTAAGCATGCTGTTACTGCCATCCACTAAATACGCTAGAAAGGTGAATAGAAGTTGCAGTCATGTTATTTAAAAGCTGTTTTAAGTTGTCCAGCAATCAGTTGTTGCCTTTTGTTTTTTTCTTTGAGACAGTTGATAAATATTTGAGAGTCGAATGTTTTTTTGCCTTTACTGAATTTTTCTGAGAAGGCTGTAGTAAAACCACATGCTCATCATTTTAGTCCACATGACCCAAATATTTTATTGTCAAGGTCTCCTCGTGTTCTGTACTCGTGTAATTTCCTTTGTGACCCGATTAAAAATTACACATCCAATCTCAAATATTACAGTGGCTTGGAACTGCAGAAAACTTGCCTAAAACTTGCTGGTAATTGATAGTCACTTTATTAGACTGAACAGTATCAACATCTGATTTGAAAGTTAAAGGCTCTGTTACTGTCTGCTTCTGTTGTGAATTAAATTGTCACCATGGAGTTTCAGGACCTTTACAACCAACAGTCGATAGCTGTTTGCTATTGATAACCAAAACAAGTTGATAATTTAGTTAGAAAATCCAACCTAGCCATATTAGGTGTTGTTAATCTTCAGGCAGTAGAAAAGATGGGCTTGCAATTAACGGCTGTGGTTTTAAACGGGAAATGACTCATACTCTTCCTAACATTATTTTTCATGAGTAGACCTGCATATATGTTAGCTTCTTTATCTGAATATCAAAATCTCATGATGTAATGGTATGTAACAGCAGTCCTGTGGGAATTGTATGTATCTTATCTTTTTTTAATTTGAAGAGACATTGTAAACAGATAATAGGTTGCTCAGAACTGTTTATAAAGGTAGAAATGAGTGGTTTTCAGTTTGTTTTCATAATTAATTGCTTACTAGTTCTGAAGTTTCTTTTGGATCTGAGTATTAGAGAGGAGAAAAGTGAGATTTCATTTTAGGGGGTTTTATTACTATAGCAGTGTTCCCTGTGGGTCACTGCTGGATCCAGTCTTGTTCGACGTCTTCATCAACCACCTGGATAAAGGGATAGAGTCCACCATCAGCAAGTTTGCTGATACAAACCTGGGAGGAGTGGCTGACATGCCAGAAAGCAGTGCTACCATTGAACAAGACCTGGACAGGCTGGAGAATTGGGCTGGGGGGAACCTAATGAGGTTTAACAAGAGCATGCGTAGTCTTGCACCTGTGGAGGAATAACCATACAGGTTAGGGGATGACCTGCTGGAGAGGAGCTCTGCAGAGAAGGACCTGGGTGTTCTGGTGGACAACAGATTGGCCACGGGCCAGCAGTGTGCCTTTGTGGCCAAGAAGGCCAGTGGTACCCTGGGGTGCATTGAAAAGAGCATAGCCAGGAGGTCGTAGGAGGTGATCCTCTCCCTCTACTCTGCCCTTGTGAGGCTGCATTTAGACCACTCTGTCCAGTTCTGATTTCCCAGTTCAAAAAAGACAGGGAACTCCTAGAAATAGTCCAGTGGAAGATCTGATTAATGTTTATAAATATCTAAAGGGAGGTTGGAGGCAACTGAATGTGGTGTGTAGTTATAGGACAATGAGCAGTGACTGAAGACTTCAACATATGGATTTCTGTGCTAATGTGCGTTAGTATTGACATGTAGTGAGCTGGGGGTCAGCCAGTGGAGTTAATGTCCTTCAAAAAAAAAAAAAAAAAAAAAAGTGAGAGAGAGAAAGAAAGTCCCTTACAAAGTTGTCTCTGGTAATTAAAAATGGTATTGCACTGCCCTGTACTAAAAGGCATAACAACAGAGCTTGGTAAAGAATAATGCAAACTCAGTTTGCAGATTTGCAGGGAAATATTTTTAAGTTATTCTGGGCTGTGTGAAGCTGGCAAGGTAAAACCTGGCCTACAGTTAAGTGTGTGACCTTGGGGGACCATATGAGGCAATTTTTCCTCCTCTGCTCAACAGTAAATAGTAAGTACTGCTTTGGTTTTGGTCAGTGTAGCTTACGTTTGGTATGAAGAGATAGAAATCCTGATTTACCGTGGACTCTACACCTGAATTTAGCATGAGAGTTTTATGGAATAGTGTTTGGTCCAGAGTGAAAGATCGAGTGGCAACAAAACGGAAGGGACTGCAATGTTGTTCTTCGTGTTTGGCAACAGAATAAGAATTGATTACAGTAAACTGTGAGAAGATATTTAAACTTGTTGAGTGTAAGAATAACTGAATAGTGATGCAGACTATGGACAGTGATTGTAGAAATTCAGATATGAGACTGTGTGGATTTTTACCACTTTTCCCCTGCTTTTCTTAAATAATTTGGGCAGACTTTGATATGTTTTTCTCTATTGTTGAAGTGATCTTAAGAGGTTATCTAGGTTCTCTTTATAAGTTTTACAGTTTTACTGTATCACATTTACTTTTTTATACAGTTGTACTGTATCACATTTACTTTATCACAGTTTTACTGTGATTTTTTTTTCTGATCTCTGAAATGCTTCTCTGAATTCCAGGATAATAGTTAGCTGTTCCTTTTTATATTCAAGACTTAAAATTTACAAGAAAAGAGAGAATTGGGTTTTGCTGAAAGCGTCTTGAAGAGGAATGTGTCTCCCTCTTTCTAATTTTAGCGTCAATAGATGAGATTTCTAGCAGTCAGCTTTTTTGTAGGGATTCTTAGAATTTTTCTGTCTTGTCAGCATCGGTAAAAGTTTAGTTTCTAGCCTTTGATTGCTGGACCACAAGACTTATATCTCTTCAAATGTTAATGCTGAGACAGTTGTAAGAACTATGTTTCTAGTCCATCAGCAGTTTGGTTTAGAACAAAGTTGTTCAAATAAAATACAGTTCATCTGTGATTTTCAGATTCCATACTTTTATTTCTCTCATGTGAACTGTAAACCATTTGAGTCATGTTTGATGGCACACAGGGAATTTTAGTAGCTCTCCAGTCTGGATGAGCTGTATGCTATACAGGTAACTTCAGCTTGTTTTTGCAGAGGGCTTGTAGTCTGAACACAGCAGAGAAATGTGGACTAAGTTAAAATGCATACTTTTCAATCAGAGTAACCTTGGTGATGGTTTGTATATAGTGCTTTATTCTTTGTGGATCTTTTTTATGTTGTTCTTTTTTTTTTTAACTGGATAATCAATTGGAGGAGAAAAACAATGTAATAGGAATGAGGTGTAGGCAGAAGAGAATTAGAGGAGCATGTGTTAGCTGTGGCAGTAGTGTGGGGGAATGGAAATATAAAGTCTATAAGTTGGAGGTGGAAGAACACTTAGAAGTTTAAAAACATGCATGTTCAAAAAGTACAGTTCCTTCCATCACCTGAATTCTCTGCCAAAAGATGCTTTTTTAAAGCTGTCTTTTTGTATTGGAACACTAGGTAAAGGCTACACTAAATGCGTGCCTTCTTGTTTCTAGCATTGGTGTGATGTTAATGGACTTGTAGTAGAAACAGTAGGGGAAAAATACAAAATTGAGAGAGGTGTATTTTCCTCTGCTAGCTTATGTTCTTTAAATGTTAAATTAAACATCTTTGATCCTGTAGAAAAGTATTGTGTTAACCTCTGATTTATACTCTGAAATTTTGACTTTATTGGTTCTTCACCTTAGGCAAAAAAGTTTTAGAGGACTTATTACAGTATTTTATTTGCTGATGTTGCTGTTCTTCATGAAGTGAGGAAGAAATTTTATTTTATTCTCATGTTTTGCTTTTTGTTTGTTTCTTTTTCAGGAGTAAGAAACTTTTTAGCAAGAAAAAATTGAAAAGGAAACAGAAGACTAAATTAAAAGTAAAAACACGCAACAAGGTATGTCTGCAACTAACTTTAAAAAATTCTGACTGGAGAATGAAATAATTTCAATTGAGAGATGTGAGAAAAAATGTGTAACTAGCCATTTGTTTGTTTTGGAAATATAACAGTCCAGCAGCTTTTGTCTGTGTACTGCTTTCTTCATGATGGTGATAGTAATGTTAACAGTTTTATTTTATGCTGAGCATTAGTAGCAAACACAGTTGGATACAAACAGTGTTTTTGTTTCTCCAGTTTCTGGAGTATGAATGTAGCTGAAACAGTAGTGGTCTATAGTTAAATTTTAAGAGATGCATGTCTAGCTTGGAGCTGCAGGCTACTGCTGCAGAGTTACGTCCATGCTGGTTGAAGGAGAAAGAGAGCACTCTGTCTGAGGAATTCATAGTTATCCTTGAAAATTCCTCCATAGTGGAAAAGAAACTTATCAGTTTCTATTAATGTTTTTTTCACATGCACCCATCACTTAAATGCCCAGGAGCAGTACAGTGTGTTTCATCAAAATGTTTACACGTTTTGTAAAAATCTAGGTGGAAGAGACAGTATTTTGAATTATTGCTTTTCTGCAAACTTTCTCAATTATAGAGACCTATTATTTCTCTGTTCAAAGCATAGTTTTGAAGAAATTTTCATGAAGGCTTACTGTAGGATTCTTCCTAGATTTTGGTTACTGTCAGTAAAGCAAAAGAAGCCCGCCTGTAGAATGGTTTTGCAGGACGGTACCACTGAAATTACCAGTGAAAACACTTTGCAGTCAGTTGAATGTCTCTACTAGTAAGCTGTAGATTCCTTTGACAGTCTTATCCCCATTTGCCATACGTCCTGTAGTTACTCTATCTCAGGACAGATGACTTTGGGAGGGTGAAGCAAGTCTTCTTAATCTCTTTATTTAGTGTTGCCTTTTTGTATACATACTAGATTGTCCTGCTTATCTCAAGCAATGCAGCTCCAGACTAGGGCAGAGAAGAGACTTATCTTCAAAACTTCTCTTTTCAGTGCTGGACAGTTAAGTACTTCTAGTCTAAAGAAAATTTTTAACTTTTTTTCAGTCGTTGAGAAATTAAAGTTTTTAGTCATGTTTCCTTTATCCTTTTTATCAGACCCAGTGTCAACACAGAAAACCAAATTAGAAATGAAAGCAAACAGTGCAGGATGTCATTTGTCTTTGTATGTTCTTGTGACAGAAACTTGTGCTTTTAAAATAAGTTAATAAAATAAGTTTTAAAATAAGTTGACTCTTAATTTTTTTAATCACGTTACTATGAAGGGAAGCTTGTCTTTCTGCATAGTTGTGCCCTGGTTGAACTACTAATTTAGTAGCTAAATCTAGAATTGTAATTCCCCACAAGCTTCACAGTCCAATATATTTCTTGGATTCTTTTTGCTTGGATAAACGGATTTATCTTTTCTGAATGGCCAGAGAAGACATTAATGTATTAAAGCCTGGCTCTTGTCAGTAGTTATAAATATGGCACCAAATGATCATCTTGTATGCCATGACTGGGAAGAGTTGTTTCCAAGATTTTTCTTGGATTTAAAACAGCTTCTACGTGAAATGTTAGGTGTGATTTTTCCACTCTTAGAAAGACAAAATGGGTTTTTGCATGTTTTTATTTTGTATGTCTCCATTCTATGCCATCTGTAAGGCAGATGAAACAGTTGTATTTGTCCTGAGTTACAGAGTTTGTGGAAAAGCACTCCATCTTACTCCTGCTTGATAATAGAAAATCGAGTATTTCCTGAAAAATAAAATTGTTTTCATCTCTTCAGGCTATTAAACTTAATTTATGGACAAAATGTTTTGTGGTTGGTGGTTTTGTTTTGTTTTCATTCATCCCCATCATGCTTTTCAATGTATCCCCATGCTTACCAATGTAGAATAAGCTTTATAATTATTTCTACATGCGAGTGTCTGAAAATAGACTTATGTTGTTTTACAAAAACCTGGGTATCCATTTCAAGTCTCACAGTAGAGCAGATCATCCTGCAGTGATGAGTTTTTCATTCTGAAGAGGAGAAATTGCAGAGATCAGTTTACTTTTTATGAACCGGTGTCTTTTAGTTTAAGTATAGGTGGCAGCTTTCTCTTACTGTTAGCGGATGGGAAGGGCCTTAAATTGTGAATAAGCTGAAGGAACCCCGCAAAATTTATCTATATACAGCGCTTACTAAAAATGACAGTTGAGTAAGAAAAGACTGAGTAATTGAAGAGGGGAGGAAAAAAAATAATTGTTGAGAAATTAGAAATTAGTTTTACTGTTTAGGCATTCATGTTCTAATGTTTTAAGGGTAAAAACTAGTGTCTTCTACAGCCTAGTGTTTTGGACCTTATTCTGTTATAAGTCTGGGGTCATGTTATAGTTGCTTGTATATGAGCCACTTTTTATACCAGAATTATATATCCGAAGTAAAGTTTTCCATGTGAATTTGGTATGTTTCAGATGTTTACGTTTACCATCTTCAGCAACAGATTAGTTTTCCTCTGTTAGATGTCTATTTCTGTCATATCTGAGAATAAGCCATCATTGCAGTGACCTGGTTGAAGAGGAAGGAAATAAATTGGTTAGAAAATAGACTTCATCTTTTCATTTCATCTTTTGTTAAATGAGTCTGTATGTTTGGGTGGGAAAGAAGTTTAAAAAAAGACAGAGGATTCTGTTTCCCACATCTTTCCTTGCATGTATTAGAACATTATAGACTGCTAATTGAAAAGGGTGCTAGTGGGTCTCATTGCTCCATTTTATGAAGAAAATCTCAACTGGAATGCTACAGTTGAAGGCTATAGGATTTTTAGAAGGGATAAGCAAAACAGGAGAGGTTAGAGAGTTGCCCTCTATGTTAAGAAGTGGATAGATTGTGAAGAGTTGCCTCTGACAACCTGCTCATTGCGCTGAAAGCTTGTGTGTTAAAATTTGGGACCATACCAATAAAGGACATCTATTGGTCAGGAACTACTGCAGGCCCCCTGATCAATGGGAGCCTGGGAAGGAGGCCGCCTTTATTCAGCTGTAAGAGTCACGATGCTCATGGGCTCTCATCCTAGCGGAGGTTTCAAACACCCAGACATCTGCTGGGAAAACAACGTGCAAGGCTGCAAGCAATGCTGGAAATTCCTGGAGTGTGCTGAGGATAACTTCCTGGTCCAGGTATTGGACAAACCAACCAGAGCATGAAGCATTGCTGGACCTGGTGCGCAGAAATGCAGAGGAAATTGAAGGCAGTCTGGGCTGTAGCAACCAAGCTCTGGTTGAGTTTGTGGTCTTGAGGAATAGGGAGTGGAGTCAGGCCCTTGAGCTTCAGGAGAGTGAACTTTCAGCTGTTTAAGGAACTATTGAATGGGATCCCCTGGGAAGCTTTCTTTAGGCCATAAAAACAGAATGAGCTGGCAGCACTTTCTGAGAGCACAAGAGCCTGCCATCCCCCAGCGTAAGAAATAAAACAGAGCCAGCATTGGCCAAACAGGGACCTGACAGTCAAATTAAGGGTAAGAAGGAAGGGCTTTGTGGCCTAGGAAGAATACGGGGATGCTGTCTGGATGTGCAGAGGTGGGATCAGGAAAGCCAAAACACAGATGGAACTGAACTTGGCAAAATATGTGAAAAATGTCAATAAGAGATTCTACAGGTACATTGCTCAGAAGAAATGAGGCAAAGAGAGGATACCTCTTCTGATAAGTGAGAACAGAGAACTGACTTCAACGGACACGGAGAAGGGTGAGGTACTCAAAAAGTTCTTTGCTTTGGTCTTCACTGACAGACAGACTTCTCGCATCTCTTGTGTCTCGGAACTTCAAGGCATGGACTGGGGGAGCGAGTAAGACAAAATGAAAAGACAAGGAAAAAAAACCTCACTGAATGAGCCTTTGAACTAGGAAAGCAGAAAAATATTATTATTTTTAATATATCAGTTCTATCTCTGTTTATAGAAGAAATCTAAGAAAATGTTTCTTATATAACCTTTCTATTGAACTGGTAGTTTTGTGACAAGAAACTGCCAATATTCTGGTACCTATAATCACCGAAGTTAATCACCACTGAAAGACTTGAGCAAATTAAGAACCACTGATAATTTATTGGTAATCATCTTATGATAAAGTTTGCAGAGAAAAAGGAGAACTTGAGGATCACAAGTACCCTTCCTGCTCTTCAGTGTGGGACAATGTGTCTTGTTTTTACTGAGTGCTTTTCTTTTGCCTCAATAAATGCTAAACATTGGTATACATTTACTTTTATTTTAGTTGATTTTTTTTCCTCTAGATAAAAGACAGTAAAAAGTTACACTTATCCTTCAGTTTTGACCTATTCTATCAGTCGAGCAGCTTGTTGTTCAAAAGAGGATTTATTTAGTGGAGTCAGAAGGCCAGTAGTTTTAAACTGCCAGAATGAGGTAGTGTATTTCAGGATTATTCTTAAGAGGCATTATCACAATTGTGACTATATTTGTCAAATGTGTAACAAATGGAATATAGGATGCTCCTAGTTTCAAAGAATTTACAATGTTCAGAAATGTGGTACTGTGGGAGGAGAAGTGGAAATATGAAGCAAGACAAATGTTAACAGTGGGTCTGTATCATAGCTATGTAATTCTAGTTCTGAGTCATTCTAGTGTTATTCTGTCTGTTTAGAGAATGCCTGTAGTAAAGTCTGTATGGATGGTTTTTGTCTGTATTGTACTTCTGCAGAGTATTGCAGTGTTAAACAGAATGATTGAAGTACTTACTGTTTAAAAAGCTAAAGCATTAGGTAAGAAACTTTAATAGTGAAGTATTGAGAATAAGGAATGAGTTTATTTTTGAAAATTAGTCAGCTTATTATTAATAGGCAAGAGAACAGGCATTGATATTTTATCTAGTACTGTAATGTCTAAAATTATCTGTGCTGGTGAGATGATTTGGCCAACCTATTTCAGAAGAGGTGCCTGTTGCAGAACTCAGAACTGCTCCAGAACTTAAACTGTTCTGGAATAATATCTGCTCTGAACTCCTGGCAAGAAGTAGCTGGAAACTCATCACTGAAGGTGTATTTGCGATACGTGATACTAATTAGATGAGTGAACTTCAGTTGGAGGTATTTCAGATGACCCTGCTATTTTTCCTTTTCCTCTAATTGCTTATCAGAAAAATTGGAAAATGCCTAGTAAACTTACTATTTTTTTAACCCGGGAAATTCAGCTGAGTTATCATCAAATCTGAAAGCTGCTGTTTTGTATTCGTTTTATCAGCACTTGCAAAAATTGTGGGATATGTGTATGAATATTTGGCAGGGAAGAGAGTTGTCCTGTATTATAACCTTTTTATTTTCTGATGCCAGATGTATTCTAAGGAATGTAGTACTCATTATCAGATTGATACCAGTGTAAATCTATTTGTGCACAGTTTGAAACTGGGGTAACACAACAAGCTGTATCTTGAGTTACTGTGATGTGCAGTCTTTTTTTTTTTTTTGATAGCATCTTTAATAACTTAAGGATATTTATGTTGAACAAGGACTATATCTGTTGCCTTTCCATCTTTAATGTTGTGCTTAAAAGTCTGTGTTTTTTCTTTAGGTAATTTTTTATCTTCTCATTTTTTACATTGTCTTCATGTTTTTGTGCATTACTGACGGTGCTGACTCGAGTATGAAAAATTATCACGCTGCATTGGATAAAATGGTGTAAACCATTGCTTCTTAATATCTCAGCTTGTAACAGTTCTTCAGTAAATATGGAAAGGAAGGTTGTGCAAATATATACTACTATGGTTTGAATAATACTTAAGTCAGAAATAAAAGGAAATTGTGTAGTTTATGAAATATTATGAAGTTGTTTTGAATTTTCTTTTAACTTTTGCAACGTGTCTTATGCTCTGATTTAGAAGCCCGTGTCATTTCAGAAAAAAAATACTGCAGTTCATTACTGAGTTTCAATGTTCCAAGTTGTGGCTACCATTGAAAAGTAAACCATCCCTTTCAAATACTTTCTTATTCACTGGTTCTCAAACTTGTTTCCCCTTGAACTCTGCTAATTTATGGTCCTTTTTTCCAGCTCGTGTTGTCTGTGTGTATTTCCACTGTAATCTTTTTCAAATCAGCATAATAAAATCTGCTGTGTAGTCCCATGCCTAATGGATGCATTTGTTCACAATATCTGTGCTCGTTTAGAGAGAGAAATGAAAAGGCAAAAGCCCTCCATGTTCACCGTCTCTAAAGAATACAACAAACATAGCAAAATAACCTTATGAAGGTTATCATGACTCTGACTAGTCTAATCATCCCCCAGATTTTTTTACTTATTGAAGCAAGGTTGTCCTACGTTCTTAACCTAGGTTTTCCCTCCTTATTTTTGTACCTTTTGTCTACACCAAGATGTTATAGAGAGTTCCTTACATACACACCATATGCCTTAAGTCTGTTGTTGTTTGTTTTTTTTATACCAACCTAGTCATCTGCCATGTAAGTGAAAGTATAACCCTGACTCTTTGGCTTAGTATTTTGGTTGTTCTGAAGTCTTCCTTTTGCCCTATTTTACTACTGCAGAAAGGGATAATAGGCAACAGAACTTTTTTCCCCAGTATTTTTCCAAGTTTAATGAGAGCCCTATGGTTCTTCTGCAGTAGCATACCAATTGTAGAACTAGCGAAAGCGTAGGGCACAGTGTAGCTAGTGGTAGTTTCTCTAAACAGTTTCCCAACTCTTATATCATGGTTCAGAGCTTCTGAAGACAAGGTGGTGTCCTGTTGCTTCACAGGTCTCTACAATTCTTTTGTTCAGTAGTTGTCCATTAGGTTCTCGTTAATTTCCTATCTGTGTAAAGTTATTGTCTGCAGCTCCTGCCATTTGTTTTATTTAAAGACAAACAGTTAATGCTCTTTAATTTCTAACATATGTTCAGCAAACAGCTTAAATCTTTATTTGCTAATAGATTAAAATTAACAACTACGGTAAATAATGCATTTTAAAATTCATTAGTAATGCTAAAACTGATACAAAGACAAATTCAAAGTTCTGTCAGTGGAAATGGTTTGGACCTTTCTGTAGCCTGCACTGCGTTTGGCTCTTATCATTTTCCATCTCAGTGTCTTCATCACACTGCAAGAGAGAGGGACTAAAGCTAGGTGGAATATACAGAAGTTTCTCCCTCTTCTTCCTTTCTTCTCTGCCTGAAATATGATTCATGTATCAAGAGGAAAGTTGACTCACCACTTTGAAAACCGCTTGGTCAGCAAAAGTTTACTGAAACTTTGTGTAGATGACAAATTTAGCAAAGCTTGAAACTTCAACTAAACCACAAGGCAGATTTTTTCTTTTTGTTGAAGTTCTATATTGTTTTTTGTTTTTGTTTTTGTTTTTTTTCAGACGGAAAACCTAGAGAGTACAATAACCATACCAGATATCAGATTACATAGCAACCCTTCAGCTTTTAATGTTTACTGCAATGTCCGGCATTGTGTATTGGAGTGGCAAAAAAAGGAAGCATCTGTCTCTTTGACTTCAAAGAACAGTGTGCAGAGTGGGGATTCGGACAGTGATGAAGAGGAGGAATCCAAAGAGCCACCTATTAAACTTCCAAAGGCAAGTAACCCTTTAAAGCATACCATGCGTGTAGTCTGAATCTGTTAGGTTATGTTGTTGGAGACTTACCAGTGGGATGGGCAGTATACTTGCAAGAGGAATCTAAAAGGATAATGTTATGTTGGAGAATATATCAGTAAGAAACATGGAATAGTGTCGTTTTGAAAAAGATGGGGTAGGAAAAGAAAAGGTGTGCAAATTCTCACTAAAGCAAGAGACTTCAGTTTTTCATTTTCAAAACAGAAAACTGAAAAAGATGTTTGGTTGTAGTTATTATAGGAAATATAAAATTGTTGAAAATATGTATTCTTCAGAATATTAATTTTTTTAGTAAAGAAGTTGTAAAATAGAAAAAAAAAGTGACATTTTCTTATTCAACAATGACTGAAATGCTTGTTGCATCCTCAAAACTTTTAATTTTTGAGTTTGATGCTGAGGTGGAAATCATATTCAAAAAAACATATAACCACCATTTCTGCTATTCCAGTTCTCTAGCACTAAACTGTGGAATTGTTTAAGTTAGTAATTGGTGTGGCATACTGATGGGGTTCTTTCTGGTCTCAAAAATACTTCATTTAATTGAGAATAGGTCAGATTGCCCTAAGACAAAAAAGTGTGTAGATCAGGTAAATCCCAGTTGTACTATGTATAGTTTAAGACAAGTTAGTTGCTATAATGGAAGCTTACCAGATTGCTTTCTCTGCACTATTAGTCTTCTGCCTGAAGACTAATAACAGAAGAAACTTCTCCATTTATTTCAGATATGGCTTTTTTCAGTTGTAAAATTTCTGAAAGTATCCTACATGTTCTTTAGCTTGCACAGTCAGATTTTTGTTCCTGTAGATTCCATGAATGGGTTTTTCCCCATTCGTTTGATTGTATGAAACGGAAGGTGTAATTTGCAGGAAAATTACTGTTGAAGACTTGATTTGATTTCTATTTTTCTTCCTCCAAAAATCAAGCAGGTTGTAAAATAGTAACTTCTGAAAGATAGGAATTGAAATAAATGGAATGACAGAAGGGACAATTACAAGGCATGCAGTTATCAGAACAGATCTGCTTTGTTGAATGGCAGTTCCATTAACAGTTTTGTTTTCAGATTTCACTCTGTAGGTTTTAGTCAAGGATGAATCAAATGCTCTAGAATTTAAGGCTCTTCTGCTGATATCTTAGCCTTAGTGTTATTTTTGTAATAGAAACACAGTCAACATTGGTAGGTATGCTTACTTAAATGTAATGAGATAAACCTGATCACTTTTCTTTCATCTTCATAATTATTAAAAGTACTGACCTTGAGAAAGCAGTGAATGGAAAAAGTCAGTAGAAAGAAATGTAAGTGTAATCTCAAAATATTCAGGAATGCTGAAAGGGAAAGCTAAGAGTGGCTATAAAATAAATAAAATCTTGGAGTCTTTGGAGAGGAAGATACCAGTGCTGCCAGGATCAGCTGTTAAATGTACTATGACCCATAGCTGGAGTAGGGAACTCTAGCTGCAAGTCAATTCTTACTTGCTGGCTCACATTAACGAGTGATGGTAAAGAGGAAAAATCATCTGTCAAATCAAATATGAACTGAATGAAAATCAGGAGGGCTGGGAATTTGTCTTACACTGTCCAAAAAATTGAACCTTTCCTTATTTTTCACAGTACTGTTACTCTGCTTAGATACACTTTTTTATATAATATCATAATTTCTTTGTAATATTTACAAGTGTGATTTTGATTTATTTAATTATTCTATATTACATAGTGTTATTCAAAGAACTATTTTGTTATGTCAGTGTTTGGATGTACCGTTATTGATGAGGATACAAAGTGATCATATTAACAGCTATTGTATATCTGTACTTTTTTTTTTTTTTTTTTTTAGATCATTGAAGTTGGCTTGTGTGAAGTTTTTGAACTGATAAAGGAGACCAGATTTTCTCATCCATCATTGTGTCTCAGGAGCCTACAAGCCCTACTTAATGTGCTCCAGGGACAGCAACCAGAAGGCCTGCAGTCAGAGCCTCCTGAAGTACTAGGTAATGTCTAATTCTTCCCCACCTCCCATCTATTGTAGTGTTCAATAGAAAACAAGTAGTGCCTAACAAGTTTTTGTGTTACAGTAAGATTTTTTCTTTAATTAATGTGGTTGCTAGTGCTTGTTTTCTTCCCCTAAGTGACTGACTTTATTCTGGAGTGTAAATTCCATTGTGGTGTATGTAACCAGTATTTCTCAGCTTTAATCTTCTGTAGAGCAGAAATGTTGGCAAAATGTCATATTTTGTTGTGTAATGTAGATTTTAATTGAAACATAAACGTAACAGTCTTCTGATTCACTTGCCTTACTGAACCTATAAAATGTTTCGTCTTACTGGTAAGGTAGATTCTAGTGAACTTATGTTGCAATCTTACTGTTGTATTCCATAGCTTAGCTGTTTAATGTTGTACTTTATATAAAGCTGCTAAACAAATAGGGAAGGATAGTGAGATCAAACTAAAAGCACTTCCCCCTCAACTCTTCCTCCTAGGCTCAATTTCAGTTTCAGTACTTTTACCTTCTTTACCTTCTTCCCCTATTTTGAGTGGTGCAGGGGAATGGAGTTTGTGGTCAATTTGTAACATGTTGTTGTACTGTTTAACCCAACTGGCAGCTCAGTACTGCACAGCTTCTCACTCTCTTCCTTCCCAGTGGGATGGGGGAAACAATTGGGAAAACCAAAGTAGAACTCCCGGGTTGAGATTTAAATAAATTAATAAAAACAGACAAGGAGAAGGCTGAGGTACTTAACAACTTTTTTGCCTCGGTCTTCTCTGATAACTGCTCGTAGTACAGCCCTCAAATGTTTGATTTGGTAGGAGAGGAATGGGAAAGCAGTGTCCTTCTCAGTGTAAGTGAAGATCAGGTTCCTGACCACCTGAGGCGCTTGAGAATCCACAAATCTGTAGGTCCTGATGAAATGCATCCTGGAGTCCTGAGTGAATTAGCTTAGGTAGTCGCCAAGCCACTCTCAATGATATTTGGAAAGTCATGGCTATCAGTTGAAGTCCCTGGTGACTAGAAGAAAGGCAACATAACACCCATTTTTAAGAAGGGTAGAAAGAATGACCCCAGGAACAAATGGTCTGTCAGTCTCACCTCTGTGCCAGGTAAGATCATGGAGCAGATCCTCCTGGAAGCTGTGCTAAGGCACGTGGAAGACAAGAAAGTGATATAGGAGAGCCAGTATGACTTCACCAAAGGCAAATCCTGCTTGACCAGCCTAGAGGCCTGTGATGGTGTAACTGCATCGATGGACAAGGGAAGAGCCACTGAGTCATCTGTCTGGATTTCAGTATGGCCTTTGGCACAGTACCCCACAATATCCTTCTCTCCATATTGGAAAGATATGGATTTGATGGGTGAACAGTTCAATGGCTGAAGAACTGACTGCGGGATCAAGACCAGAGAGTGGTGGTCAGTGGTTCAGAGTCTGAATGGAGATTGGTAATAAGTGGTGTCTGCCAGGGGTCTGGGACTGATACTCTTCAATATCTTCAACAAAGTCATTGACAGTGTAGTTCAGTGCACACTCAGCACGTTTGCTGGTGACACCAAGCTGTGGGATGCAGTCAGCACACCAGAGGGACAGCATGCCATTCAGAGGGACCTGGACAGGCTTGAGCAGTGGGCCTAGATGAGTCTCATGAGCTTCAAGATCTTACACCTGGGTTAAGACAACATCCATTACAGATACAAACTGGGAGATGAAAGGATTGAACAAAGCCTGAACAAAAAAGACCTGGGGTACTGTTGTCTGGCAAGCTGGACATGAACCATCAATGTACTCTCGCAGCCCAGAAGGCCAACCGTATCCTTGACTGCATCAAAAGAAGCATGAGCAGCAGGTCAAAGGAGGTGATTCTGCCCCTCTACTCTGTGCTGGTGAGGCCTCACCTGGAGTACAGCATCCATGTGTAGAGTCCTGAGTACAGGAGAGACATAGACCTGTTGGAGCATGTCCAGAGGATGGCCACAAAAAGGATTCATGGAATGGAACACCTCTCCCCCACGAGGACAAAGAGAGCTGGGGTGGTTCAGCCTGAAAAAGAGAAGGCTGTGGGGTGACTGATAGCAGACTTTCAATATGTAAAGAGAAACTACAGGAAAGAAGGAGCCAAACTCTTTAACAGGATATGTTGTGATAGTATGAGGGGAAATGGCTTTAAGCTTAAAGTGGGTAGATTTAGGTTGGTTATAAGGAGGGTCTTTTACATTGAGGGTGGTGAGGCACTCCACAGATGTGGTTGATGCCCCATCCCTGGAGATGAAAAAGACGAGGCTGAATCAGGGCAACCTGTCGAGCTGTGCTGTCTCTGTTCATTGCAGCAGAGTTGGACTAGATAACCTTTAAGGGTCTCTTCCTATAGAATCCTATCTAAAGATTCTGTAACTCTGTGTTTCTATGAAATTGCTCAACACCTACCAACCAATGCCTAGCCAGTCCCTGAGCAGTCTCAAGACCTCTAGCCAACTCTTCCATTTTATGGTTTCCTCATATGATGTCTTGTGGTATGGGATATCACTTTAGGTCAGCTGTCCTGCTTCTGTCTCCTCTCAGCTACTTATGCCCTCTGAAGTCCCCTTGCTGCTAGGACAGTACAAGAAGCTGAAATGTCCTTGGCTTTGTGAAGCACTGCTGCACAGCAACTAATACTTCAGTGTGTTATCAACATTGTTTTTCTCACAAAGACAAAACATACCATCATACTAGATGCTATGAAGAAAAAATCAACTCTGTCCCAGCTGGAACCAGAACATGCTTCCTCTCTGCTGCTTCTTCCTGCTCACATTTTTACACTGTGCCAGCATGGAGTCCTTCCCACAGGATACAAATCAGGATACATATTGGTCCAGCATGGGCCTATGGCTCTTCCCATAGGCCACGGTTCTTTAAGAACTGCTTCTGCATGAATCTGTTCCTGTGGTAGGGACTTCTTTAGTCCTTCAGGAATAGTCTACTCACACAGGGCTGCAGTTGCTGGCAGAAAACCTGCTTCAGTGTGTGTTCCTCTCTGTGGGCTGTAGTTCATGCCAGCAACTTGCTCATCTATGGGTTCTTCACAGGCTGCAGCTTCCTTCTGTCCACATCCACCTGCCACAGTTCTCTCCTCCATGTTCTGGAGGGGTACAGACTGTTCCAACATGGGCCTCTCCATGGTCTGCAGGGAACTTATCCATTGGCATCTGCCGTGCCTGCTCTCCTCCTTCTGAATTGACTTTGGTGTCTGCAGGGCTGTTTGTCTCACATTTCTCACTCTTCTTTCCCAGTTGCTGTTCCACAGCAGTTTTTCCCTTTCTTCAATCTGCTTTCTCAGAGGCATCATTCATGGCTCAGCTCTGGCCAGTGGTGGGTCCCTTTTAATGCAAAGGGAGCTGTCTCTGATCACAGAAGCTGTCCCTGCAGCCCCTCACTACCAAAATCTTGTCACATAATTGCAATGCACACAAAAATTGATGTAGATTTCTGTTCACACCTTGATTGTTTCAGATATTCAGCCTTCCAGGCATAGTGAACACGACTTGAAAAATGGTATATTATCCAAAATAATCTTCAAGCTGTAACTTGAAATGCTAATTTCTGAAGAGTAGGGTGTGTTCCAAAATGGGTAATGATCATAAAGATTAGGCAAGACCTGTGGAAACCTATGCATGATCTCAGGTAGACTGACAAGGCAGGCAAAGTAACTCCTTCACCATTTATTATTGTGTGCAATTACATTTGAAAAGCTTGAGATATTTTTTTGTTCGTCCCTGTGATTTCTGGACGTAATTTTTTCTGGGTGAGAAAGAAAATCAAGTTAAGGTTGATTATTTTATGCTTAACTAAATAGGGTGCTTTCTTTTCTCTCGGAAAGTAAAGCTAAGCTTAATGACTGAAGAAAGGTACCGTGTATTTTCTAAGTTCCAGATTAATTTCCCATTGGTTGGAAAATTGCTTAGTATAGTTTTATGACACGTCTGTTGAATTGCTATGTTTTTTTCTGCAGAATCCCTGTTTCAGCTCCTGCTAGAGATAACTGTCCGTAGCACAGGAATGAATGACAGTACAGGACAGTCCTTAACAGCACTTTCCTGCGCTTGCCTCTTCAGTTTGGTAGCTGCATGGGGAGAGACAGGAAGAACATTGCAAGCGATCTCTGCTATCCTCACCAATAATGGCAGCCACGCATGTCAAACTATTCAGGTTGTGTACTACAACTTCTCCGTACCTTGAAATTTTGTGTATATGAATTTTGAGATCTAATGTGCAAACACGGTTATTTTTTTCTTGCTTTGTTTGAGGTAAAAGGAGGTATTTCTTTTTGCCTCTTGAGTTGGAGGTAGAACTGAAAATAGAACGTTTAAAAAGAAGCATGTTTTTTACCTATTTCTCTTACTCTTTCTAGGTGCCAACAATTTTAAACTCTCTTCAGCGGAGTGTGCAGGCAGTTCTGGTGGGCAAAATCCAAATCCAGGACTGGTTCAGTAATGGGATAAAGAAGGCAGCCTTGATGCACAAATGGCCGTTGAAAGAAATATCTGTAGATGAAGATGACCAGTGCCTACTTCAGAGTGATGGTTTCTTTCTCTATCTCTTATGTAAAGATGGACTTTACAAAATTGGCTCTGGATATAGCGGGACAGTGAGGGTAATGTTATTTCTTCTATAGTGAATGATAGTTAAAACACAGGCTTTTACTGTGTCCCAGGTCCACTGAGATTCTTTTGTAGTTTACAGTTCTAAAATTTGTCTATTTTTTTCTGATGATTTCTGTGCGTTTTACAGCACTTTCTTACAGTTTACATTTCTTGCTATGTTGTTTAGATTATAAACACTTACAGAATTGTCATTCTGAGATTTGCTTAACAATCTGAATTTTCTGTTTTCCAGGGCCACATATACAATTCTACATCTCGCATCAAAAACAGGAAGGAAAAGAAGTCTTGGTTAGGCTATGCTCAGGTAGGCGAATGCTTGAAATGTGACACACGTGTTCCCCGCTCTCTGTAGAGTAATTTAAGTACAGCATGCCTCACAGTAAGCTTACATAGAAATTGTATTGGCTTTACACATTATTTGTTTGGTACTGACTTATAAACTATTGTAGAAGATAAGGACACTTGTCATAGTATGATGATTTAACATTTTAAATGTATGAATTGTGCAGTTACAATCGATGTGTACTTCTTGAATTATGAAGTTGGTGGATATAAAAAATCTATTGCAACGGAGTATTGTAAGAAATGCTTATAATATATATTTGCAAAAATGGTTTGTAACAAATTTACAGCAAAACCAAGAAGTACTGTTTTGGTTGACTGATGATTGAAGGATGCATAAACCATAAGAATGCATATTGTTGATGTTAACTCAAGGAAATGTTAACTATGTTTGAACGCCTTCATTTATTTAGGGTCAGTTTATGGAGAATCAGCCTGTAGCATTGCATGGGGTTCTTGTGACCAAAGTGCTCAACCCAGCACTAGGTCTTGTTGAGCTGTATTCCACTGGCCTTAGCCCATCAATCCAAACTGTCCAGATGCCTCTGCTGGACCTTCATATCCTCAGGCAGATCAACACTTCCTCCCACTTGGTGTCATCTGCGAACTTAATGAGGGTGCATTCAACAGAGACAGTCAGAGACCTGCTCCTCCATCTGAACTGCCACAAGTCCATGGGGCCAGATGGAATCCACCCAAGGGTGCTGAGGGAGCTGGCAGAGGTGATTGCCAAGCCGCTTTCTGCCATCTATCAGCATTCCTGGTCATCTGGAGAGGTCCCACAAGATTGGAGGCTTGCCGATGTGACTCCCATCTACAAGAAAGGCCATAAGGAAGATCCGGGGAACTACAGGCCTGTCAGCCTGACCTCGGTATCAGGGAAAGTTATAGAGCAATTGATCTTGAGGGAGAACACACGGCACGTGCATAGCAGTCAGGGGATCAGACCCAGCCAGCACAGGTTCACAAAGGGCAGGTCGTGCTTGTCCAACCTCATCTCCTTCTACGACTGGGTGACCAGACTGGTAGATGAGGGAAAGGCTGTTGATGTAGTCTACCTGGACTTCAGCAAAGTCTTTGACAAGGTCTCCCACAGTATTCTCCTGGGGAAACTGGCAGCCTGTGGTGTGGACAGGTTCACTCTTCTCTGGGTTGAGAATTGGCTAGAGGGCCGTGCCCAGCGGGTAGTGGTTAATGGAGTCAAGTCCAGCTGGCGTCCTGTCACAAGTGGTGTCCCCCAGGGGTCGGTATTGGGGCCCATACTGTTTAATATCTTTATTGATGACCTGAATGAGGGGATTGAATGTACCCTCAGTAAGTTTGCAGATGACACCAAGTTGGGAGGATGTGTCGATCTGCCTGAGGTTGGGGACGCCCTTCAGCGGGATCTGGATAGGCTGGACAGTTGGGCTGAGGTCAATGGGATGAGGTTCAATAAGGCCAAGTGCCGGGTCCTGCACTTTGGCCACAATAACCCCATGCAATGCTATAGGCTTGGGGCAGAATGGCTTGAGGAGTGTATAGAGGAAAAGGACCTGGGGGTGTTGGTTGATGCTCGGCTCAACATGAGCCGGCAGTGTGCCCAGGTGGCCAAGAAGGCCAATGGCATCCTGGCCTGTATTAGGAATAGTGTGGCCAGCAGGAGCAGGGAGGTGATCATCCCCCTGTACTCAGCTCTGGTGCAGCCGCACCTCGAGTACTGTGTTCAGTTTTGGGCCCCTCACTACAAGAAAGACATCGAGGCACTGGAGCGTGTTCAGAGAAGGGCAACAAAACTGGTGAGGGGTCTGGAGCACAAGTCTTACGAGGAGCGGCTGAGGGAGCTGGGATTGTTTAGTCTGGAGAAAAGGAGGCTCAGAGGAGACCTCAATGCACTCTACCACTTCTTGAAGGGAGGCTGTGGTGAGGAGGGGGTCGGCCTCTTCTCCCAGGTAACTAACGACAGGACAAGAGGGAATGGCCACAAGTTGCACTGGGGAAGATTTAGATTAGATTTGAGGAAAAATTTTTTCTCTGAAGGAGTGGTCCGGCACTGGAATGGCCTGCCTAGGGAGGTGGTTGAGGCACTGTCCCTAGCGCTGTTCAAGAAGCGTTTAGATGAGGTGCTAAGGGATTTGATTTAGTAGCTTGATGGGTAGGGATGGTGATGTGAGGATGGTTGGACTAGATGATCTTGTAGGTCCTTTCCAACCTTATGAATCTATGAATCAATCCCCCAGAGTTTAGCTCAGCAATAAAGATATTAAATGGGACAGTCTGAAACGCCAACCCTTGAAGCTGCTCACCAGCTGGATTTAACTCCATTCACCACCAGTCTCCAAACCTACTTATCCCGTTAGTTTTTTATCTGTGAAGCACATACCTGTCTAAACCATGACAAGCTGCAAATTTCTCCAGAGGAACTATTTGAGAAACAGTATCAAAGACTTTATTAAACATCTAGGTAGAGTACATCCACAATATATTTGACTGTGTTCATAAGCTCATTCAAAGTTGCAAGTGAAAAAAAAAAACTCAGATGTGAGCTTCAGATAGTTAAGTCATTTTTACTGGGAAGTTGACTGAACTGGTGACTTAGCAACTTAAAAGCAAACAAACAAAAAAGAAAACTGAAAAACCCACATATGGACACAGAGAAGATAGTATTTCGAAATAGCAAATGATGTGGACTCCTGACTGGGCAGATAATTTTGAGAAGGTGAAGATATTCTACCTGTGGAGAAACTGGAAGAGGAAATCATTAGTCCTGAATACATTCCTTCCCCTAGGGTTGGTTAGGAGCTGGGAGGTAAACAGTATAACTCATATGTAAAATTCTGTATCATGGCTGCTATCACCAAAATCATCATGTACTTGGGAGAATCTCTTTTATGAAGAGCTTAAAAACCTCTCCCTAGTGGGAGTCAAGGTACTTAATGTTTTTGAAACATTCCCTAGTTTTTTAATACACTTACTAATATTAATGTTCAGTGTACTTTATGGGTCAATAAAAGTATCTCCTTCATGGAAATCATATGAATCTTTCAATATTTTAGAAAATGAGAACAGGTTGTGGCTTTTAACTTTATACACATATAAAGAATGGATTTCCTACATGTGGCTTCAGAAACTGTGTATGAGTTATCAGCATGTTGATGAAAGTGTGCAGAATGTGTAGAGGGTGCCATATTTCCAGTTTTTGTCCCATAATTTTACCAGTGAAAAAAAGTTGAATATGAAAACAAAAAAATCAGAACTCTTTATTTTTTTGACAATACCGTTTGATGTATTTGAGAATGTTTTCATACCAGTATCTATTCTTGCTTTTACTAGGGCTATTTATTATATAGAGATGCGAACAATCACAGTATGACAGCCATAAGAATAAATCCTGAAACTTTGGAGCAGGATGGTACAGTTGCTTTACCAGGTATGAACCTCCACATATGAGAAGGTGGTTATAGTTTTAATGTTTACATGCTATGTATTTTCAGGTAAGCAGAAGAGAAATCATGATGAAATTTGAGAATGGAAAGAAACTGCTTCTTTATGCCTTTGATTTGCTGCATTAGACCGGCTGTAGTATTTAGAGGTCTTGCATCTACTCCAGGTGCTACAGGAATTGTATCTTTAAAGAATGTGTAGTTATCTTAATTGAAAGACTAAGAGCTTAGCTCCCAGCTTAAAGAATTTTTACTTGTTTCTGGTTTGAACTTGTGAGCATTTGATACAGGTGCAGCTGTGTTTTTAGTATCTTTCATATGAAGGTAGTTCAAACAGAGGGAAGTCATTTGTTTTTCATATAGGCAGAAATAAGTCCCAAAAACTGAAGGCAGCTAAGGAACGCTGGTGAAGTATGCTTTTAATGTTTCAGTTGGTGGTGTTTGTATTTTGTTTTGTTTTTTGTTTGTTTTTTCCTAGATTTTCTGGTGAAGCTCATCTGTTAGCTGCCCATGTAAACAGATGGACACTAGACAATAACTAGGGTTATTATAGGTTGGAAGAAAGATTTTGTGTTGCATTATGGAAAACAATGATTAAAAACTCTCAAAAGTCTCTAATCTTTTGTATTTAAAAAAAAAACACAATAATTTGTAAAACAAAGGATGAATGTAGAATCCAGTCTGTGTGACGCAGTCTTTTTGGGGCTGTATAAGAAATTTGAACAAGTGATGTTCAAGGACCTGACAAATTGCCTTACAGGACTATATTTCCACTTTCTTTACCTTAAGGCAGTTTGAACCATTAGGCTTTTTGAGGTCCTTAACTGTGTTGCCACCGATAAGCAAAGCTGTATTCTTCATGTAGGTTTTGCAAGACACTTCAGTGCATTTGAAGTGTACACCTCAAAGCTGTCAGCTTTCCTTTGCAAATCATGATGGAAATCAGCGTCATTATACAAGAAAGTCTGTTTATACTTCTGAAAAGAACAAATGAAACAAAATTTATTAATCTTTCAGTGCAAAAACAAATCTTCAAACTCTGGAAACACCCATTCAAAAATCCCTCAGAAAGTGTTACACAATTTTATTTTGTGTGCTTTGCTTTAGCATTGGAGTGAATTATAAATTTTGTAATTGCTACCCTTTGTACTTCAGCCCTCAAACTTTATTGCCTTGCTTTCTGCACTTATGCACTATCACCTCATACTTATTTCTTATGAACAGATATGGACTTGTTCTTCTAGCTAGGGCAAATGTAAAGGGCTCCACTTCTGGTTATTTCTGTTTGCCCTTGTTAGGAAAGAAACAGAGGTGGGTGAGGGTATGTAATCTGTTCTGAGGAAACCTAAATATATACATAACTCTAAATAGTTACCACAGTCTTGCTCTAATCTTATTAATGATTTGTAGCATGTTCTACAGTTTTGAAAAATCACACCAGATACAACTAGAGGACATTTGCCCTCCTAACAGCTGAACACTGATAGGAATCCAAGTATTCCCTCCAAGTTGGTACGTTATTTGGATGTAGTTTCCTCTGCAGTTATTCTCTTTCAAAGATGCTGACTGGTCATAATACATATAAATAAGACATTCACATTTACTTGTAAAGAGGTGTGTAGGAGATTAGGAAATGTGATTGGGAATTGGTCCTAGCTAGAAGTCAGGTAGCCTTCTCTTTTCTCAGATGATGGGATTCTTGAAACTATAAACTCTTCTAAAGGCTAGTCTTTCCACTCTTAACAGATGATGTACCAAATCTAACGGTGTATCTGGAACTATCACACTGTCTCAACATTCTTACAATCTAATAAATGCCTTTGCCAAACTTCTTATGCTTTACCTGAGCTAGCAGTGTGTCTTTCCAATAGAAATAGCATAAAAGAATTCCCAAATTCTGAGATCTGCTGGGTAGTTGGACCTGAATATACAGAGGGGGTTTTCATCTTGACTGTTTCATCAGTAGTAACACTTACTGTGTACCTTAGAGAAAGGCTGATGTGTTCAACTGAAGAAGTAGTAGTAGTAGTGTTTTCATTGTTAAAATTGCACAGGAATGTCTTGGAGCTAAGAACTGTTCACTTGGTCTGAAGAGACCCACTGAAGATAGAATCATAGAATATCCTGAGTTTGAAGGGACCCATGAGGAGTTTTGAGCCCACCTCCCAACTCCACTCAGAGCAATGTGTTAAACCATAGCCATTTCCTCACTAGAGAGATCAGCGCCTCTCTCTGCTCCCACTCTTGAGGAAGCAGTGGACAGCTGCCCTACCTTTTTTTCTTGAAAATGGATGACCTGTTTTCAATAAATGTATGTTATATGCAAGTATATGTCTTACGGTTTTTCAAAAAACACTAGGTTTTCTGCTAAGAGTTTAGCAAAATGAGGTGAATGATGAGAAGTTTGATTCTCTTCCATTTTTTTTCTTCAGATTCTATATGTTGGTCTGAGTAGCTTTTAAGATAATGATCCTTACTTCAGAAAAAAAAAGTCTTTGGGAATGGGAAAGACTAGCACTCAGCAAAACTGAAGCGTAGCTCTGTTATAAAAATTTAATTATCCCTTCAATGTAAATACTAAAATCTTTTGAAGTTGAATATTAGGGAAACCCTCAACACTGCACACAATGGAAAGAATTTCAGTAACTTGTAAAGAGACAAAAGAGTAATATATTTAGTATACGGGTTAAAGAGAGGAGATCTTAGTACAAAATAAAACATTATCTGAGCAGTATGGTTTCTCTCTGTACAAACAGAAACTCTTATAGTCAAGTTATAGTGAGATTGTGTTAGACAGGAGAGAACAGTGCCTATAAGTTAATATTGACTAATGGAGTGCACTCTGTCTTTCACAGATTGTCATACTGAAGGACAGAATATCCTCTTCACTGATGGAGAATATATTAATCAAATAGCAGCATCTAGAGATGTAAGTGTTACGTACAGTGGTCAAAATATTTTTCCTTCTCACCTTATTCTTCTATTTTATAAAATGTATACAATTTCCTTTTTGTTTAATATTTTGCTTTTTCTCAGCTAACACAACTAAGGAAGAAATCTTTGTAGCTAAAAGTCATGAGAAGCTGCCATTTATGTGTATATTCAACACAATTTTGATTTGTGATGGAATGTGAATTTTATGATAAGTTTTAGGAACAACTTCGCTGTTTTTGGAAAAAAAATGAAAACCTCTTATACATGGAATAGTGTCTTTTTGATGTATTCTAGTGGGGCACTGTGGGGCAAGCTGCTTAGTGCAATTTTTCTTTTAATTTCATTTTCTTTAATGGCTTCAGTACTTTTTGGAGAATTCCAACCAAATTTAATGGAAGAGGTAGCAAAGATACTATTTTAAATGAAAATGGACCGTTGGCCAAAGCTGTGCAAACCCAAATATGTCCTTATATGAGGGACAGATCAGTTTTAGCTGTTGTATGTTTTGTTTGTCAGGTAGTTATTACATTAATAATTCTGGACTAGTCAGTGTTTTTTGCCCAGGGGTATGATACCTGAGAGGGAAAGGCAGGCAAGAGACGTGGGTCATGCCTTTATAAGTAAAACCCAAATTAGTCCATCTTCCTGTTAAGACACATTGTTTTAAATGTGGCCAGTTTAACGTATTTCCTCTGTACTTGTTTTTTGTTGTTGTTTGTTTTTTACAACAACATTAACAAAAAAAATATTTGTTTTTGATACAGCTTGAAAACTTAAGTAGTCTCCCTTAAAACTGCAGTTAGAAATTTGAGTTGTGAATCAGGAGAAATTGATGGCTTAAAAGATGTTGTGTGTGTGTGTGTATATATATATATATATATATATGTATGTATGTATGTGTGTATATATATATATATATGTATGTATGTATATAATAACAACATTTCTCTGGTAAAGTTCAGAGCTAATTATTTCTATAGCAAATCACTTTTCATAGCCAATTCAGTTATTCTAATTTCTCTCAGATACTCTTCTTCAGCTCATCTCATTTACCTTTCTTGTTGTTTTTTTTTCCCTCTGTACTGAGTGTTACTTCATCTGTGTCTTCTGATAATTAACTCTGATATAGTATTATATTCATGCACTTAGGCTGTGAAGAGTAAATTGCTGCATGTATTATTTGGTGTAAGGTGGACATTTTATGTATTGTAGGATGGCTTTGTAGTGCGAATATTTGCAACAAGTACTGAGCCAGTACTGCAACAAGAACTGCAGCTTAAACTTGCAAGAAAATGCTTACATGCATGTGGCATCTCATTGTTTGATCTGGAGAAAGACTTGCACATTATCAGTAAGTTCTCTTCTTGAATCTTAATTACAAGCTAATAATTAAAATAGAAAGACTGAAACCCTGCCCTTTCCCTTTGTTTGTCTTTATTATGTGAAGGAAAATATAACTCCATTATGAATGAGGAGAAGCATAGATTTTTGTAATGGCTTAGACACTGACTTATAGTAAGCTATACACTTCTTTTGAACCTTTTTGCCTTTTTGTCTATAGTGCTATCTGCAGTTTTCCATTATTTTCCTTTTGTTGTTTGAAGCTTAGACTTGATCATAGGGCTCACATAAAGTGTAGTTAAGCTATAGAACTCCTTGTTGTGAGTCAAAGTTGGCAAAAATTGTAAGGACGGTTATTTGGATACGTTGAAATGAATGTAAAGATACTAACATATCTAGAAACTTTCTAAGCACCAGAATTTCTGAGATGCAAAACTCTTGGTGTCTAAAAAGGTAGTTTAGAGAAATCACTTGGCGTTTGCTTTGTTCGTTTGTTAATTCAGCTGTCTGCTTTTGACAGAACAAACAAATGTTTGGCTGTTAGGACTTCTTGTCTGACCAAGTGCAGTTGCTTTTATGCTAGTGTTTTTCTTCCTCTTTGGACAGCTCTATTACATCTAGCCCAGTAAGCCTTGTTGTTAGCAAAAGTTTGTTTCTCTTGTAACTTTGTTTAGAACCCTTGTTTTGTGAAACACTCCCTTGTGCAGTTGGGTCCATACTATTCTGTGAAACTGCCTGTTAAAATTGGTTAACTGCAGTCTTCCTTGCACAGGTACAGGGTTTGATGAGGAGTCAGCTGTTCTTGGTGCTGGAAGAGAGTTTGCACTTATGAAAACTGCTAGTGGAAAGGTACTGAAAATATGCTTCCTGTTTTTGATCTGTTTAAGTTGGCTGTTTAAGCATGACCTAATAATGGGACCTAATAAAAGATGTCTGTAAGTGTAATCGTAGGTTAACACCTGTTTTATAAGTACTGTTGAGTGGCATAGTTCTAGGGGGAGGAAACCTTCTTTGTCCTTATCACTGGTTTTATATTTGTTCAGGTGAAATGTTGTGTTTTATCTTACTATTTGTGTACTCGCTTTACTGAAAATAAGCTTAAAAAAACCCATATTAAACAGGTGTGGCTTTTTTCTATATCTAAATTTTCAAACCATACACATATCAAAAATAATTATCTGACACAATGTGGATAGCATATGCAACTCACTTCAGAGCAGATAGAATCTGTTCAGAATGCATCCTCCATTAAATAAAATTCATAAATCTGAGTTATAGATACTTTTATCAGGAGAAGTTCTGTACGTTGTGAAATGATAGGCTTTAAAAACAGTGCAACTTTAAAAATGATGTCCATTTGAAGTATTGTGGCATAACTGGAAATGATATACCTTTTTTTTTTTCCTAGATTTATTATACTGGCAAGTATCAGAGCCTTGGAATCAAACAAGGTGGTCCTTCAGCAGGAAAATGGGTTGAACTACCAATCACAAAATCTCCAAAGATTATTCAGTTCTCTGTTGGACATGATGGTTCACATGCCTTACTTGTTGCAGATGATGGAAGTATATTCTTCACAGGTTCTGCTAGTAAAGGAGAGGATGGTGAATCAAGTATGTGCTACGTTTTCTTGAGTAGTAGATGATAAAAGCCTATTAACCAGTTTTTCATTTGAAAGGATTGTTAACGAAACTTTCCAAGAACATGAAAGCATGCTGCTGGTAGAATTATCTTATGTAATAGATAAAGGATTAATACACCATTCAAAAAAGTGTTCCTATTAAAGTAATTACTACATATTAAGATTTAAGGTGTGGGCACAACAGCTAATTTTGTGTATCGTAGAATAATTTGAATTGGGTGAGTCCCTTAAAGATTATTTATTTTAACTCTTCTGCAATGAACAGGGACATCCAATGCTAGATCAGGATGCTCAGGGTTTCGTCCAGCCTGACCTTGGATGTCTCCAAGGATGGGACTTCCACTACATCTTTGGGCAGCTTTTTTCCAGTGCCTCACCATCCTCACTGTAAAAGACTTTTTTCCTTATATCTAACCTAAATCTACCCTCTTTAAGCTTGAAACCATTTTCCCTTGCTCTGTCACCACAGACCTTGCTAAAGACTCTGTCCCCTTCTTTCCTGGATCTCCTTTATAGTTTTTGAAAGGCAACTGTCAGATCACCTTGGAGCCTCTCTTCCAGGCCAAACAACCCCTTTCAGTCTCTCCTCCTAGGAGAGGTATTCCATCCCTTGAATAATTTCTGTGAACCTTCTCTGTAACAGATCCACATCTCTCCTGTATAGAGGAGTTCTTTTATGCTTTCAAGCAAAAATTGGAAGTTGTGTTTCAATTTGCTTTCGAGTTACCTTGAATTTTGTTGAGTTTGAATTTTACTCCATTAATGAGCACAGAGTATAGGATGTTAATTGTACTACTCTTGTATGAAAGTCTATGGGTAATAAACATAGTATCATCCATAGTAAACTTGAACAGACTTAAATGTAAACCTACTGAAAAATGTGTAGGACAAATTGTACTTCTTTAGTAAACTTAAATTTAAGAAATCTCGTCATCTTAGGCAAGAAGATTTCAGAAAAAAAATACTAGCAGAAATTTCAAGATTTCTTCAAGCAATTATTTGGAAGTTATCTGTAATATAATTTATTTCATTCTTTCTGTATATTAAGTTAACATTCAGATGAAATAGAATGATTTGGAGTAAATTACTGAAACTGTTTAAATTTGGGAAGTTGAATTGATCTCAGCATTAGATCTTTGTACTACTAGGGTCTTGGTCAAAGACTCAATTCTTTTAAAAGTTCAACTCTGTTCAGACTGATCTGGTTCTCTTTATCACCCTCTAAGTTGGCTCAGAGTGAAGTGGACAAACTTCACAATTTCTTCTGTTTTCTTTTAAAGCTGGTCAAGGAGATTGCATTTCTGCCTGCAGAATCTATGTGCGTGTTTTCTGCTGATAGTTGGTAACTCCTGCATTTAAAGGTTACAGTTGTCTGATTTGGATGGAAGCTGACAGGCAGTAATAGTAGCTGTTTGTTGTTTGTTCTGTTGTTTAGCCTTCTTTATACTGTTTTGTTTAAGGACAGAGTGCAAACAGTCAGTGTTTTAGTTATTTTTTGGTTGATAGTTATAAAACAAATGATATTGTGTCCTCAGAGGTATTTTTTGCGGAGTAACTTGTGATTTATTTATTTAAAGCAAAAAGCAGACGGCAGTCAAAACCATATAAGCCCAAAAAAATCATCAAAATGGAAGGAAAGACTGTGATATCTACAGCTTGCAATAATGGAAGCAGTTCTGTAATTTCCAAAGATGGGGAACTCTACATGTTTGGAAAGGATGCCATTTACTCTGATAGTACAAGTAAGCTAATATTTATTCTAAGTAATTTCTCAAATAGAATAATTTAAATCAGTCTAGAAGGCTTCAGCTCATGGAAGTTATGTTTGTGTATTTCTTATTCTACTAATGGATTTCTGAGTTTCTGCTGATTCAGCCAGATATGCCAGAAGGATAGAAAGTCAAGTCAGTTTCCTTAAGTTATGTAAAAAATATGTAAATAGCAGCACTGGGGAATGCTTGCAAAAAGTGAAAAAAAAGACATTGGTTGTATACTGAAACATATCAGTTGTATGTGCTTAGCAGTTGCACGCTAGAAAGCAACACAAGAATGTCACAGAAATGTGGCATACTATGAACAAAGCAAGCAGGAAACCAGACCTTACAAATTTCTCTACTCATAACACTGCAGAGAAATTTCCTTGTGATCCAGTACGTATCAATTGAAGTAATTTTTTTAAAAGAAATAAAGTCCAATGTGATGATTACGATTCCTTTAGAATTGTTTTTCAGAATTGTTTTTGACTTTTGTCTTTCTATCGAACACAGGATCTCAGGCTAATTCCCTTTTCACTTCTAAGATTTGTTTTGTCTATCGGTTAGTCTCCTAACTTACCACTCGTAAAAATTGTCAGTGCTCATTAGCACTTGTGCTGTATTGTGGAAGTTTCCATCTCAGGTAGAAAGTGCAGTCTTACCATTCATCTGACCTATCTTATGTAGGTTTAGTCACGGATTTGAAAGGCCATTTTGTAACTCAAGTAGCCATGGGGAAAGCTCACACCTGTGTGTTAATGAAGAATGGAGAAGTTTGGACATTTGGTGTAAATAATAAAGGACAGTGTGGACGAGACACAGGCTCCATGAGCCAGGGAGGAAAAGGTAAGGAACCTAGGTTTTTCCTTGTGTTTTGTCTGCTGAAAAATATTACAAACAAAAAAATAACTCTTAAGTATTTTATCTAAAATGTAGTTCTGGTATTAACGCTTAATACAGTATGCTTTAAAAAACAAACGAGGAGAATAAGAACAGACATGTATGAATGCTTTTATTTCATATTTGGGCACTTGGCATTTTGCACATACTAGTTAACTTAGCTGTGTAAAATAATTACTTCTATTTTACTGGTGAAAAGGCTTTTCCTTACAACAGATTAATAAAACAAGACCTTATCAGTCTTTGTATTACTATATGCATTTGACGTAGAAGCAAAAAAACCTGAACACATTCTGCCTTTGTTCTCATTTCATCTAGTGTCTGTTTTGTTTGCATAAACATTGCATGAATTCAAGTCTACATCTTTCTGCATACATCTGAATGTATCCCTTACTCCAAAATACAGATATGAAAAATTTGCCCTTCACCTTTTCAGAACTGGAATATTTTATAAATGACAAATAAATGACGTGTTACTTGTATGCAGAATTAAAATGTTTAATTTCCCTTTTAGTTGTGAAGCCTAAATATGTGTCTTAGCCCAAGCTTGGATAGATTTCAAAAATGTAATTGTGCCAAATGAGCAGGCATTCCTAATGGTTCTTTTTAAATTCTGATTTGTGAGTGTTCTTCAAATCTTCTTCATTAGCCACTTTTGAGCTCAGAGAACAGCTGTTTCTTGTTTCAACATCTTCATTAGGCTTTGGAGTTGAGAACATGGCAACAGCAATGGATGAAGATCTAGAAGAGGAACTGGATGAAAAAGATGAGAAATCCATGATGTGCCCTCCAGGCATGCATAAATGGAAGCTGGAGCAGTGCATGGTGTGCACTGTATGTGGAGACTGCACAGGCTATGGAGCTAGCTGTGTTAGTAGTGGACGTCCTGACAGAGTTCCTGGAGGGTAAGCGAATATATGGAAATATATTTGCTATAGTTGGTTGAACAGGCAGAACATGTGTTGAATTCAAACTGAACTGATGTATTCTTAAACTTCAGATATAACGTTGTCTTAGATTTAAGATGGGTATGTGCTTTCAAAATCAGAGCACATACAAGTTTACAAAACTTTATTTTTAAACAGCTTGTAATAATATTTTTTGTACATTTCTTGTTGTGGTTATAGGTTATTTAATTCTAAATGCATTTTTTATATTCTTTAGGATATATTTTCTGTTCTACTGAAGGCTGTTGAATATGGACAGTATCATAGTCTGTCTAGTGACAGACGTGTCTTTTGAATGGCATTTATAAAACAAAGCTATTATCGGGTGTTGTCAGTGTGAATTCATGGAGGGAAAGGCCTGTCTTAATAATTTGACTTCTATGATAAGGTCAGTGGCTTAGTGATTGAAGGGTAGGCGGTGAACATAACCTTTCCAGATTTTAGTAGGGCCTTTGATACTGTCCCTTGCAGCGTCTTCTTGGATAGTTGGAGTTTAATAGGTTCATGTTACACTAAGTGAACTGTCTGAACGACAAAGCTCAAATGGTTTTAGTGAATGGGGCTGCTGCTGGTTGACAGGCAATCACCAGCAGTGTTCCACAGAGATCAGTTCTATGGGCACTTCTGTTCAGCATTTCTATCAGTGATTTGAATGCAGGAGTTTGATTGCATCCCTAGTAGCATGTTTGCTGATGGTACAAAACTGAGAATTGCTGGTGACTCTCTGGAGGAGTTAGAAGCCTTCTAGAAAGACCTAGATAGAGCAGAGCGTTGGAAAATCGACGATGATATGAAATGTAACGAAGGTAAATGCTGGATGCTGCACCGGATGAGTGATTGGAGTTCAGTTTTGCAGGAAGAGCTTTGGGGTGCTGGTTGACAGCAGGCTTCTCGACATAAACCAGCTGTGTGCCTGGACATCCAAATGGGCAAACGTCATAGCCAGGTGGTCAGAAGAGGTGTTTCTCCTGTTGTATTTAACATTGTTGTGACCTCAGTTTGAATATTATGTACAGTTCTGGGCACAGTATCATAAGGATGTTTGCATGTGTCAAAAGGGGAGCAACAAAGCAATTAAAAGATTTGGAAAGAGAAACCTGTGAGGAGAGGCTGAGAACACTTAAATTGTTGATGCTGGAGAAGATGAGGCCAACAGGTGACCTTACTGCTCTACAACTCCCTGAGCAGAGAGACAAGCTCTTCTCCCTGGTAAACAATGATAAATGTGAGGGAACGGCACAAAGCTGTACCAGAGGGGATTCAGGATGGACATTAGGGAAAATTTCTTTACTGTGTGAGTGGTCAAACAGTGCAGCAGGCTTCCTAGCAAGGTGATTGATGCTTCACACCGGTCAGTGTTCAAGAGGCATTTGAGCAATGCTCTTAATATGCTGTAACTTCTGGTTAGCCCTGGAGTGATCAGGCATTGGACTTGATGATCTTTACAGGTCCCTTCCAACTCAACATGTTCTATTCTATTAGCAGGGCTTTGGGATAACCTTTTTGTCCTACAGTGGAAGTTTTTATCTTTCTATTCTGTTTGCTATTATCTGTTACTAAAGAATTGAGCTGCATAAAGAGCCACTGCTTTGCACGGCATGTGCTCACCGTTTCTGTGTGTGTATTTTCAGATAGTGTGCATTTAATTAACTGAAGGGAAGTTAATGCTGAGAAGACAGTGTGGATGTGTATTGTCAGTGTATGCTCCCAGGCACTGTGGAACAGCATCTAGAATTCAAAGTAGCTGTACTTTCTGTTTATTGTGGGATGAATTGTTATAGGTTTGTTCTATCTGTGGGCATATATGTTTTAGTTACCAAGGCATTAGCAATGCATGAAAATAAAAGGTATTGATAAAGCAACTCTGTTTGATGCAGAATCTGTGGCTGTGGCTCAGGTGAGTCAGGCTGTGCTGTGTGTGGCTGCTGCAAGGCATGTGCTAGAGAACTGGATGGCCAGGAGGCCAGGCAAAGAGGAATCCTTGATGCTGTCAAAGAGATGATACCTTTAGATCTCTTACTAGGTAAGTGATGCAAAATTAATAATTTTCTTACTTAGAACATCTTTATTTCTAGTTGAGGTGTTTTTTATTTTTTATTATTATTATTGTGGATTTTTTTTCTTTTGATACTTCTATTTGCAGTCTTTAAAGAAAATTAGTCCTACTACAGTCTTCTTAAAATTGAGCTGGAGTAACAGGCTTATGTAGAAATAAGTTTGTTCTTTCAGTTAAGACTTCTTTTGCATTTTCATTTTTCTGTGTTGTAGGATAAAACTTTCTATCTTAACTAATGGAGTTCCTTCCTTGAAGGCAAACTATTGAACTTCTGGACTTACATGATAGTTTTAATGTGTTATTGTTAAAATATATTTATATAGCTCATCAGGCAGATTTTCTTTATTGATAATGTGGAAAAATGGAATTCTGGTAAGTGAAACATTTTAAACTTTGTGTTACTGTAGACATGAGTGTGCTATTTTGACCTATGTGATTAGGGTACTGATGCTGTTTCACTTGCCCATTTTTGATAGCCCGTCAGTATTTCAGTGTTTTTGCAGATGTGGAAAAAAATGGGAAATAACGTTTCTTGAGAATTCTTCTGTCAGAAATTTTTGGATAAAATATGTTGCCAGGATTATGGAAATCACTCCAGACCTGCATGCAAAGATACATAAATCAGAATCAAGTTGGAAGGGACCTTTAAAGGTCATCTGATCCAACTACCCCTGCCATCAACAGGGATATCTACAGCTAGATCAGGTAGCTCAGAGCCTGGTGCAGCCTGGTCTTGAATGTGTCCAGGGATGGGGCTTCCACTATAACTCTGGGCAACTTGTTCAACAGCACCTTAAATTTCACCTTTTTCTGAAATCTGTTATCACACGATTTTAATATTGCATTCTCTGTACTTATAGCTGGACAGTTAGAGGACTGGGGAGACTTTGTTAGGCCCAGCTTCCCTTCCTTATTTTTTTAATACTTAAATTTATTTACAGGTTGTAATACTTTGTGAAACTATAGAAAAGGACCGTAAAGCAATCATGCTTGAGTTAAAAGATTTGTTTATCTCAACAATTTTTTTTTACTCTGAAAATTAGTCATGGAAAATCCTACACTATATTTTGAATGTGGGATATTTTATTCCATGTAAAAGCTAAACAGAAACTGAAAGTGATTCTCATGATGAGTTATCTTTAACTCTTAAGGGACCCCTTGATGTTACAGAAGTAGGTTTATGCTGTATTGCACTGACAGCAAATGTGACAGCAGCTGCACTGCTTATTAGTTGCTTTATTCTCGTGCATGGCCTAGGAATGTACTTGCAATACGTGGAACAGCCACATGACCCATAACAGGAGCAACCAGTGGACACATTGCGAGGGTTGGAGTGACAACAGAGTCTGTTGCAGTGCTCAGAACAGTTGCAGGGACTGTTGCAGGAATTGGAGCTGCTGCAGGGTTTCACAGGAGTTGGAGAGTCTGTTGCATTGTCATCAGATCCAGAAGTATTCTCCTCCCCTCTAGTATGCTGTATAGTGTTGCACAGAGCTTAGTAGGCATAGACCAGGCCCCAGCATGCTGTCTTGTGGCAGATCTCTGGGTGATAGTCTTAAATAATTGTTTAATCTTAAACACTACCTGAAACACAGTCATGATGCATTGTAATAGGAGCATGCTGGTTTGAACATCTCATGGATATTCAGAATTCTCAAGAGCTATTATAACTAGCTCTTGAGCTCTACAGGAAGAAGGAAAAGTGAGAGGGAGATTGAGGAACTGATGGAAAATGTACTTCTTTATCTCTCCCCTATCTGGACTCCCTGAGGAGACATATCAAATAGTGTAATTACTAATAGTATCAACATTAAGGCTTCCAAAATCCAAAGATGACTGCAATGCCAAATACAAAGCCTTAGATTTTCTGCTACTGATTTTATCATAGGCTGAGACCAAACAACATAGCAAACTAAAAACCTTAATCCAACCTCCAGACATGGCAAACAACACAACAAGCAGCAAGTAAGGTGCTACAAAATATAGTTCCGTGAGAAATCTCTCAAAAAAGCTCTGTAAGTAGGGAAAAAATCAACACTGTGATCAACAGTTATCAAACTACCACAACACGCTGTTTTAATGCGCTCTGGCCAGATCTGCTGTTATCTCAACTGTTGATGCCTCACATTGGGTGCCAAGTTGTCTGTTGTAGTTTAACCTATCAGGTGGCTCAGCACCACAAAATTGTTTGCTCACTCCAACCTCTTCCCAGTGGGATGGGGGAGAGAATCAAGATAAAGTACAACTCGTGGACTGAGATATAGCTATTTACAAAGATAGAGGAAAGAAAAGAATAATGGTTATGATTCTGTATGTATGTGTGTGTGTGTGTATACACAAGTGTATGCAACAAGTGATGCACAAGCAATTGCTCACCATCCTCCACCCAATTACCAGCTAGTCTCCATTGTCAGCAGAAAACGAAGAGATGAACTCCCACACCCTTCAAAACTCCTCTTGCATGATGTCATGTGGTATGAAGTATCCCGTCAGCCAGTTTGGGTCAACTGTCCTAATTCTTTTCCCTCACAGCTCCTTGGGCCCTTCGCTGCAAATGACCTTGGCTCTATACAACGCTGCTTAGCAGCAACTGTAAATATCAGTGTGTTATCAATGCTGTCTAAGGTGTGGGAGGCAAAGGGATGAGGCTGGATTCTTCTCAGTGGTGAATGGTGATAGGACAATGGAAAATGGCCACAAAATGAAGAATAGGAAGTTCTGCATGCACGAAGCATGGGAATTTCTTCACAGTGCAGTGACGGAGCACTGGCACAGGCTGCACACAGAGGTGGTGGAGTCTCCTTCTCTGGAGATGTTCAAGACCCGCCTGGACGCCTACCTGTGCAACCTGGGCTAGGGAGCTGCTTTGGCAGGAGGGTTGGACTCAATGATCTCTAGAGGTCCCTTCCAACCCCTACATTTCTGTGATTCTGTGACTGTTTTTCTCCTGAAACTAAAAATATAGCATCATACCAACACTCTAAAGAAAACAATTCCATCCCAGCTGAAACTAAGCCAAGAAGTTAGGTTTTCTGTACTTACTTCTGCTTTGCTAACCCCTTTCCTATCAGGATAGACAGCTCTTGGACTGACATAGTTTGAAGGGAGGGATACTTAAATTGATTGAGCCTTTTTTTCTTGGGGAAAAGCAAGAGTGCTTCAAAGTGCTGTTTTTTATTTGATAGCAGGAGCAGGACATATATATACACATACATCTTTACTTAAATCCTGACATCTACCAAACTATGTGTATGTTAAAGTAATGGAATAGTTTTTTTACTAAGCACATAACATATGATGGTAAAGTATTTAAGTATGTATTTAAAATGTTTTTAATAAGTAACTCATTTATGTTTTAAAATAGTGTTTACATTATATTTTATGTTTTTTTTAATGCTGTTTTGTGTTTATGGTTTATTAATAATCCTTTCTGAATTTCCCCTTTTTGGGGAAAAATTGAAATCCATGGTAGTCTGCAATTTTTATAGAGCGAAAGTACTAAATGCTAATCAGTGAAGTTGGAAATGTGACAGATTTGTGGAAATCGGGAAATTCAATAATTAGGCTTAAAACTCTTACTAAAACTTGGTCATCTCCTTGGTCCTTCTCTAAATATTGTGCAAGATCTATGTAAAAGACTAGTAGTAAGTAGGCTTTGGTTTTCACAGGCTTTAGTTTCCATTTACTGAAATTCTCTTAAGGTTTATTGCTATCATAATAATAAATAATTTTTCAAGTTTTTTAAAGTGTTTCATTTTCTTAATCAATGTAGCTGTCCCTGTTCCTGGAGTTAATATTGAAGAACACCTACAGTTACGGCAAGAAGAAAAGCGGCAGCGTGTAATTAGGAGACACAGACTGGAAGAAGGAAGAGGTAATGATGAGAGACTTGAATTGTTGAAGCAAACTTAGTCCATGTTTTAAGGATGGAAATTAACTTGTTTTGCTTAATGAGATGAATACTGTAACCAAACAAAAATCAGAACCTAGAAAGTTTGTTTGTTATATTGCCTGTTTTTGAAAAATTGTGAAAATCTGTATGTTTGTCAACACCTACTCAATAGACCTTAAGTGGTTAAAAGCAGTGTTTTATATGAATAGTAGAATCACAGATTGGCAGGGATTGGAAGATACCTCAAGAGATCATCAAGTCCAGCCGCCCTGCTAAAGCAGGCTCCCTACAATAGGCTGCTCAGGTAGGTGTCTGGATAGGTCTTGAATATCTCCATAGAAGGAGACTTCACAGTCTCTCTGGGCAACCTGTTTCAGTGGTTTCATATTACTTTAATATCATCAATTTTAATTTTTTGCTGATTTGTACATAACTAGTAGCTTTTATTTTTAATATAAATGCTTAAAATAACTTTCTGTAGAAAGTTAAAATGCTGACAAGATTGTACCATGCTCACTACCTATGGTATGAATTATTTATGGTAAATTATTATAATTCATTAATGAATTTCTGCAGTATAATAGTAAGCAAAATTTCTTGCTCTATAAAAAGGAAATTTCTATACTTAAGTAGCCCAAAGCAATCCAGTATGTTGACTGAATTAAAACAGATGAAAACACTGGGGCATTTCAAAATTTGCTTATTTTGTGTATTACCTCTGTCACGAATTATTGTTGGTGTCCTATTAAGTCTGTGTTCTAACAAGCCTTCAGTGCTGCTTTTGTTTTAAATATTTCGGAGTCTTAAGCTGGAAAATAATTAAAGTTGAGAGACTTTAGACTGATAGAACTGATATTTTAGGGAAGCATGCTGATGTGGTTCATGAGATTCTTGTGTGTGGAGAGGAGGAGCTGTTGAAATTTTGTGCTATATAAGCTTGTGCAATTTTATCAAATACCATTTTGATTATGTCACTAGTGTCTGATTTGAATTTTTAAAAAAACCCTCTTTCAGAATTTGCTGCTGTTTTTTTCCCCTAAGGCATTAAGTGTGCATTGTGATTGAACTTGGCTCTTAGAGTCCAAGCCACCAAACTTTGTGGGGCAACTTTTGACTTCACTTGACTTCAAGAAAGCACTAGATTTATCATGAGTAAGGAGCAACATAGAAAAGAGAAACTATGGACGTAGAGAAGGACAGAATGTTTATTTTTCTTTGAATTTTTGCAATTGATTTTAGCTTTGAGGGGTAGAAGGGGAATCTTTTATTCTTCCTCCATCTGCATACTGCTGTCTTAATAGAGGGACAGCTAACAACACTGAAGTGTCTTAGAAAGGTGTTGATGATAGAGCTGGGAAGTAAATTTTCACTTGGAGGGGGGTGGGTTGGAACAGAAGGAAACAGAGCAGAACACTTCAGTGTGTTTCCATTTCTGTGATTGAAAATAGGCTCAGCACAGCTTGTCCACTTTGTGTGCTGTCTCTTAAAGTTATTCTGGATCTGAGTTTCAGATGATCGGTGCATCTTTATTGTCAGATTGATAGAGTGTAGTCAGACTGTATTTAAGGTGATACTGGTGCCCAGCTTGTTGCATACACCTGTGTTATCTGTGTGAAGGGGCATTGTAATTCCATACTTCTGGATATTGGAGGTGGTAGGTATATGTAGTGGCAATAATGCAGATTAGTCTCCTTTTCAGAATGGCTTATCTTCTAAAGCTGAGAATATTTTTTCATGAATAGTTAGGAGAAATTTTGATTTAAGCAGTTAAATGTTACCAGATGAAAAATTTGGAGTTTTTCATCCAGATCTATGAGCCAGGGGAAAGAGTGACATTATTCTTGAGAAATCTTATGTCATTCTCCTGTTTCTTGAGAGACACTGGTAACATTTAAATGTTTATCAGATATTCATTTAGATATGCAAAAGGTGTAACAACCTGAAAAAACATTGTTGAGATGCAAATTTTGTGTGTAATTAACCAGAGTTTTAGCTTTTGAAGCCAATACAGAAAGGGAAAAATATTTTCTTTCAATCTTATTCTACTTGGAATTAAAAAAAAAAAAAAGACAACATCTAAGGCTAACTGTGTTTGAACTATTTTAGATTATTCAAAAGTGTAGCTAATTCAGTTATTTCAGTAACTAGTTATACTTTGGTAGGCCCAGTATTGAAATACTATTACTTAAAATGCATTCATCAGCAGCGCCATTCTTTGTCCACTGCTGAACATGCACTTAAATATACAACAGAGCTGTCTTATTTGCATACAATACTTTTCATTTAAAATTAGTGCAACTTCTTTCCATAGTTTTAATAAAATAATTATCCTGTTGCTTTCAAGACAAGGAAGTCGTATTTGTTCAAGTTCCTTAAAATCTTTTTGCTTAAAATTATATCAGACTCATTCATGAATTTCTTTTTAAGAAAGCTTTCAAGAGGAAGTTGTATATGTTTGTCCTCAATTATCAAAAGGTATGGATCTGAAAATCAATCAGTATGCTTGATTTGGTGACTTTTGCTGTAAAGGTGATGACTATTAATAAATATAAAATTTAAGTCTACTTTATAAATATATTACAGTTTTAGAACTCAGATTTGCCTCAGACTTGATTAGAACAGTTGTTTTATATCCAGTGTTTTAGTTTGTGTATATATGCAGAAATGCATCTTTTATGTTTAACAATATGTAAACAGTGAAATATTCAGAAGGGAAAAAGTGCCTAAATTAATCTTATTAAAATGTTAATTCCATTTGATTTTTGCAACTTTTCAAATTGTCCTGTATACTTCTGTTGGCTTTTCTGCATTTCTTTTTTCCTTTAAAGAAGTTCTAATGATTTTTCTTCCCCATTGGATTTATTTATAAATTGCCAGTAGAAAACACAGAGAGAGAGAATACAGGAAGAGAAATGTAATCTGTTATTACTTTCAGTGTTTTGAACAAAAAGAAGCAAGCTTAGTAGGGGGCAGTAAAACAAAAATTAACCTTAGTGTCTGCATCACGGTGTCATTGTACATGACTGTTTCTGCAGGGAAATGCTACTTATCTGAAAATCAGTTTCAAAGAAATGTGCACCTTAATCAGTTATCCATGCCTTGTTAGGAATATTAAGGTGTTACGTTTTTTGTTTTTTTTTTTTTTTTACCTTAAAGCATATAGTCTGTTTTGTTTCCTGATCACCTTTTAAGTTTACCTGCTGATGAGTTGTTTTTTTTCTATATTAAGAATTTGTCAACGTATGTATTTGTTTAATTATCTATTTTTTCTCTTACAAGTATTCAAGCGGCCAAAAATAAGGTTTTACCGTAGAAAGTACCATCCAAGCTAGGAATCAGTTACTAACTATGTACAGAAGAGTTACTGGGTTTAGAAGAACATAAACTGTGAAATCGAACACTGATGAGTTAGGGAATAGAGATTGCCTGTGTAACCTTAATTTTTACTGCTTGTGTAAAGCAGTACTTCCTGACACAACTTGTCATTACATAATTACATACTGTGTTTTCAGGTAACCTCCTACATTCAGTGCATAGATCTACACCATGTGGGCACTTGAAATCTTTGATTTGAGTCTTCTGTAATCACAGCCAGTCAAATAGCAGTTGTGTAGGGAAAGACACTAGAGGAAATCAAATATGCATAAGACCAATTCAGACAGAAAACTCTGTGGAAGTTCTGCCTACATGCTAAGATGGACTGGAATGCAAAAGCACATACACATGTGTTTATGATGTTAATTCACTGCCAGACAAAGTTTATTTTGAAAGACGTAGACCCTGTAGAACTCATGGGGAAAAAGGGAAGAAAAAAAAGAGCTGATCTTGATGTTTCTAGCTTTGTTTGATTTGACAGCTGTAGAAGAACTTTCTATAAAAACTATTGGGAGAGAGTGAATATCATTTGCATCATCTAGCAACTGATTTAAAATAGCAGCACTACGGTCTGCTAGTGATTCCTCTTGTTTTTAACCTGAGCTACAAGAAATAACTGAATAATAGGTTATTATTCCTCTTGTAGATCTACATTAGAGGTTTTCAAATTACGTTCTGCATTTTTAAGAAAATAAAGGAAGCGTCTGATGTATGGCTGAAACGTTACACCAGAATAGTTAATAGTACCTAACTCTGCTTCCTTTATACAGATCTAAGTAGAGAGCAGATAGGATCTTTGTGAATTGTTCATGTGATGTTTCCCATATTAGTTTGAAGGGGAGGAGATTCTTTACAGCACATGACTGAACATGCAGGCATTATAATGTAATCAAAATGTAGGTGTTTCCTGTTATTTCCTCATTCGTAAGTTACAGATCTAACATTCTCTTACATTCTCTTAATTTCTTAGATACGAATTATTATAAAATAAAGAAATACTGCATTTAACTTTATTTTAGACTTGAGTTCTTTGAAGTAAAGATAAATTCTGCTTTTGTCAGAAAGTCAGATGCTGTTACAGAGCCATACTGACTACAGGAATGTGGCTTGGCAGTTGTAGGGCAGCAGTGTGGTTGCTGTGTGCCAGAGCTGACATTCCTTAATGCATCCCCAATATTCTTTGTCTCCCAAATTTCCTATAATTGTTTTACTCACCTTAGCAGACTTTGCTTCCTTCTGATCTATAATTCTCTCTCTTTTGCCGTATTTGCTCTTAACACCAAAATGCCCAAGATTGCCTTTAGGACTGCTTATGTTAGACAGGTGTTTCCTGGAATTGTGCAGTTTTTTTGCCTAAATTTTCTGGAGATCATGGTTTCTGTTTGATTATCCACAAAGATCTTAGACTTAAATGCTTCTTTGCCTTTCTTGGAAATATATATATATATATATATATATATATAAAGCTTTTCTTTTGCAAATATTTTCTAATCTGAGTTTAACTTTTGTCATCCTATTAGGTCCATTCTCCATTTCATTAACGTTTTATTTCATTGGGAACTTCTCATTAGTAGGCAACTTCCTGTCTTTCATTGCTATCATGCTTAAATTCCAGTCCAGTTTCTCCTGCTATTCATCAAGTTTAGTTCTGTATCTTTTATCCTCCAAGCTTTCCTAGCTTTCGTAACCTGCCTGTCATTTCTCTTTCCCCTTCCTTGACTTTTCCTGGTCTGCATCTCCCCTCGAACTTGGAAAGAGGAAATATGATAACATTTTTGTGTGAATCTAAGCACTAGGAAGTGAGATGCTAAGCACAGCAAGTGACGTGGCAGAAGGTAATCTTTATAAAAAATGTTAACTGAGAATTTGGGGTAGTATTATGTATCTGTTAAACAGAAGCTCTAATTGAGAAGAAACTGTAAAAAGTAGTTTTAAAAAAAAAAAAAAGCAAGACATCTAGAGGAAGAATCTTTCATGGTGGTAAATTAAATCATGATCCTTGGTCATCAGTAGAAGTTAGTTCACTTTTAACAAGTGAACCTATTCTGGTTTAACTAGGATGAAGGTATCCAGGTAAATGTGGTAGAACTTAAATATATTTGCTGAATGTAAAATCATACTCAGAGATTGAGATTTTTGGCCATTATATTAACTAGCACATGTAGGAAACATAAGGCAAGGAGAAAAGGTAATGGTTGATTTTGAACACTCTTACTGTTTCTCTTCTAAGATAGTGCTAATATTTGTCAACTTGGATTTGTCCTAGCTTCCATTTAAATTTCTATTCATTCTATTCCATGTCAGTGAAGAATCTGATGGATTAAAGTGAACAGCAGGAAATTTGAGACAGTGAGCATTAATGGAAAGTTAGCCTAAATTAATTTGTCAATAAACATTAACTAAGAAAATAGAGTATTGATCTTGGGTAAGAAGAAAGAGCATTTTTTTTTTTTTTTGAAGTTTCACATAAGACATTTATAACGTCACATGTTGTAAACATACGCATGCAACATGTCACAAAGCCTGATTTGAGATTTTGGTTTTCTGTTTTTCTTTTAAAAGTCCATTTATGGACTGGGTTTGGAGACTTGTGGAATAGTGGCAGGCATATTAGTTGCTGATGATTCATAATTTCCACTGAATGTCAGACTACCAGAATTAGGAGATACTTCCAAAGAAATTCCTGATGGCAGATTTAACCTTTAAATTAGACCAGAAAATATAGATTGAAGCACAGATTGCTTTCCCGTGATGCATAGAATTATCTTAACCAGTGCTTACATCTAGATTTTTAAGTTTGGAGAAAATGTTAAATAAATACATTACTGCTTTCTTCAAATGTGAATCTTCTTTTGAAGACTTGACCTTTAGGTAAAAGGGAAACATTCAAACAGTAACTTAAATAGATTACAAAATTGATAGGAAAATAAGAAAAAAAATCATATGCTTCGAATAATTTTTTCATGGAACAGATATTTTTGGATTGCTAGTTTCTTTATGATTAATAACTGTAATTAAGTACAATAATAACAAATAGTTATATGGTTGCACTGTTTATTTTAAATTTAGCATTGATAGGGTGATATTATTCCAAATTAGCAGTTTTGAAAGTAATATTTTAGAACGTAAGGCATGGTAATTAATCTTTTTACCTGTTAAAGACAGCATTGTGTATTTATTATCATTATGAGTCTGCCTTTCAATTACTTGGAGTACAGTTGCAGACTTAACAAATTCAGGTTAAGCTGACACTGTGGGTTATTCACTGTTTCCTTTAATATCTTGGTTTTCTTGTCAAGAAATAATGATTTTCTTTTCTCTTGGACCTTCTGAATTTAGATAAATAAGCTTATTATATAATTTTTTTCCTATTGATTTTAATTTTAATTTTGTTTAACACACTGTTTTTATTTTGTGAGCTTTCCTATGCATGTGCAAAATGTTTCTCCTCAGGCCCCCTTGTATTTCCTGGTCCCATTTTTATGAACCATCGAGAACAGGCTCTAGCCAGAATCAGACCCCATCCAGCACAGCTAAAGCATAAGCGGGACAAGCACAAAGGTATTTGGTCTTCCTTATTGGCTAGGGTGGAAAAAAGCTGATACTCCCACCTTACCTCTTCCATGCACTCAATCTGTCTTTTCAAAGAAATGCACAAAATGGCTTCTGCCTTTCTTCTTGTTAGTACTTTGTTTCCTGAGGAGAAAGAGAACACATTTGTATGTTGACTTTTTTTTTTTAAAAAACGGGTAAATGTTTGGTAATCTGTATCATCTTTGTTTTCCTTTCCTTTTTCTTTTTTAATTTTGCTGTTTTTCTGTCTTGTCTCATTTCTGAGGCTATCTCATTCCTAAAGTTCTTAAAGTTTACAGTAGGAAACTTAAACACCTTCCAGTGTCTCAGCTGTGACATGTGCACTGTGGTTGGTATTTTTTCTTTTCTTCTTTTTCTTTTTTGATCTTGTATGGTGTAACTGGGGTGATTCCTGTAATGTATCAACTCGAGAGTTGTTAATTCTAGCCTAGAGTTTTTCATGGTTAAGCCATCTATTAACAAGCCTTCAATGAAAACGAGATACTTGAAATAATACAAATTGCACTTCTTTGAGAATTTAAGTAAGGAGATGTTTTTGTCATTTATGACACTTTTGTATGTCTGGAAGGCAAATTCACTAAAACTGATTTTGAAACATGGGCTGCATTCAAGTGTATGTATATATCTGTATCTATATATAAATATATGTGTATTTATAGACAAAGAATATGTATGCAAAGTCTAGATTATGGACCTTATCTTAAGTAAACAATGTTCTAAAATGGTTCTAAATGTTCTAAAAAAAAAAATTTTTTTTTTTTAAAGAACAACTAAATTGTTAGAATGACTTTTCAGTTGAATTAATGGAAGTTATTTGTTTGCATATATGCAAAGAAATTGTATGACAGTTCAAAGCCTTTCTAGATATGACTTTTTAGTGCATGAGTGTGATAGGCCCACCAGTTATGAAGGTACCAGATCAGGAAATTATCTCAAGATTATTTTAGGGAAATGAAAGCACAATCGTATCCTTTGTTTTGCATATCTTTTCAATGTACTATATATAATCTGAATATAAGGTTTTCTTTTTATTTTTAAGAAATCTATCTTCATCTCCCCAGTAGAGATTTCATGCTCAAAGACAAAACATACAGAACCTGCTGGTTACTTCTGGTAGTTGCACTGTTTGCAAAACCTTGACAGGGAGTGCATGAGGGAGAACATTTGTCCTGTCTATGTCTGTTCTTTTCTGGGCATATTTTAAAAGTTGTAGTTCCCTTTAGCTCTGAGTATCTACCTCAAGTGTTTACTTAGAAGGGGTTTGTGCACTGATCTCAAATTGAGGTTTACATTATTTCTTGGAATTAGCACAATGTAAAGGCCTGTATTGTGCTGAAACCTTCTTACAGATGTGCTCCGTAGAATTGACCATTTTGCTCTTTCTGTCTTGTGCTAAGCAGGTAAGGGAGATTTGTCTCATGTAGTGTCTTTACAAGTAAGCATTGAGAGCTGTCATGAGATGGCTTCCCTAAAGAAGATGGTAAATTCCACTAGAAACTGGAAATTTCCCCTAGTTTGTGGAATACCTTTCAAGGGAAAATTAAAAACTTGTGAAGTAAGTTGCTATCAAATAATGGAATTGTGAAAAGCATAAGAAATATACCTCATCTTAAAATACATTCTATATTTGCTTCTCATAAGATAAAATCAATAAATATATAAGATAAAATCAATAATCTGCAGCAATAATAGGCAGGGATGTTAATTTCAGGAAAAGGGCACCATGACATTGAAATCAGTATGTTTTTTTTTAATCTTACTTTTGAATGTTATGTTTTCCAAGTCAGCATTTGAAGTTCAGACACTTCTTTTAAAGTAGTCTTGCAACAATTCACATCAACCAGACCTTAAAGATTTTCTGACAGGGAAAAATTATTTCAACTGGAAGTACTGAAGAGAAAAGTACTAGACTTGCTAATACCTGTTCCTGTTTCTCAGCCTGCAGCTATAGAACTTTTCCTATATTATATTAATCTTGAATGTGAACAGCTTCTTTAGGGCTGACAATTGTGGTGTAATTTGAATCTTGTACATTGGTATATTACCAAATCTGCATGGCTTTTATTTGGGGAATTATGTTGAAATGTTCAGTTAAAAATTTGTTTAATTTCATTACTCTGCAGAGAAGGACCTGGGGATGCTTGTAGATGAAAATCTGAATGTGTGCGAGCAGTGTGCTCTTGCAGCTTGGAAGGCCAAGGGTATCCTGGGCTCCATCAGAAGAGGGGTGGCCAGCGTGGACAGGGAGGTGGTTGGCCCTCTCTACTCTGCCTCTGTGAGGCAGACAATTTTACTTGGGTAGATAGTGCTAAGACAAGGGGGAATGGCTTTAAGCTCAGCAAGGAAGGTTTTGATTAAATGTCAGGGGGAAGTTCTTCACAGAGAGAGTGGTGAGGTGCTGGAACAGGCTGCCCAGAGAGGCTGTGGATGCTCCGTCCCTGGAGATATTCCATACCAAATTGGACAGAGCCTTGGGCAACCTGGTCTATTGCCAGAACTGGAGGTTGGTTGCTCTGCCTGTGGCAGGGGGTTTGGAACTTGATGATCCTTGGTGTCCCTTCAACCCAAGTCATTCTGTGATTCATCATGAATTCACCTGTTTTATGAAAAACTTGCCATTGTAATCTACTCATTTCACATTTATAGTGTGTCCATATCAAGAGATCTTTCTGAATACCAAAACTGTATGTTAGGCATCGTCATATACTTCCTGATCTGCATCTGCATCTCCATCCCAAATTCAGATGGAAACTATCAGATACCATATTCTTTGATAATAATGGAGTACTTCGAAACTTAGTAAGAATCTGTTTGTTTTTTATTCTCATTTTTCAACAAGGTAGTGACTTCTTGTCCTTGTTTCAGCTAAAAGAGTACTGATTGCACCCTGATGTTCAGTTGTTGCTGAGTGATGGGAGCACTGGGGCCAGGGTGGGCTAGTTGGCAGGGAAGAGCTGCTGCCATGATGGCACAGGGGATGGGGTGGAACCAGGAATTAGGTCAAGGGTTGTTCCATACCATGTGACACCATGTGGAAGGCCATAAAACTGTGAGCAGTTGGCCAGAGCTGCCCTGCTGCTCAGGGACTGGCTGAATGTCAGTAGGCAGTGAGTGAGATGTTGCGTTGCTGACAGGGCATCTGTGGTGGGCAGTTCCATGTTCCTCTTCTGTCTTAGTAAATTGTTTTTATCTCAACCCACAAGTTCTGTTTTGTTTCCTGTTCTCTCCCTTACCCCACCTGGTTGAGAGAGGATGGGCAAACAGTTGTATGGTACTGAATACTGCTGGGTTAAACCACAACACTTCCCTGTCTGTATCTCCAGACTCTGGAGACTTCATGTTTGGGGATCTTAAGCAGCAAAGAATAATTATAGTTTGCAGAAGTCTGTACACTGAGTGGAAATTAAAAACAAAGTTAGCTTCTCAAGTCATTTAAGGTTTTGTCATTCTAAAGTTATATGAAAAAAAATACTTTCAAAAGGGCAGGTTAGAAGGAGCTGAACTTGTATGGGTGGACATGTATGAATGATTTTGTAAATGCTGATACAGAATTGTTCAAGAAAATTTCACTGTAATTTACCTTTTAACAGTTTTGGGGTAAGGATGTGGTAGTTTCAAATGCTTATTGGAGAAAAACAGAATTTTTATTGAATTTGTAATCAGAATGGAAGTTTATTAACACAGTTTCGTAAGTGTCATGCACTTGAGACTCTACATACCAGTTTTCACCTAACCTCTGTAGCCACCTTTCAGGGATTCAGTGGACTTAGACTATTTTTCTACCCTTGTAGGAGGGATGACTTTTCTTAATTCCTAGAAAATACTGTCAGATGATGCATTTTTTGTTTTGTGATAGCAATATTAGCCAAGAGAACTTTTAAGTAAGTTTCACGGTGGAAAAGATTCACTTCAGTAATTCAAAAATTTCAAAGGAAAAAGATTAGAGGGGGAGTTGTTATTTTTAATAATTAAAGTAGTTATGACAGTTACTTCACTTTCCTGATTGAGTAAGATATCAAAGCTCAAAAACCATCTTTAGAATGTTATTTGTAGCACACACCCCTCAGTGCTAGCAGCAGGAAGCAGTTGGGAGTTTCACCTCAGTGCTTTGCTCTCTTTCATGGAAAGAAAGAAAGTTTCTGTTTGGTGCAAGTCTAGTTGGATAGTACTAACTTATTTTGCTTACAACATTCCGTTTATTCAACCCAAATAGTAGCTTTTCTTTGTCTGTGCTTCCCCTTGAGAAGTTACTTCGATAATTTTTCTGATGCAGTAAGTGCTATTGTTTAAGAAAAAGAAAACATGCCTTCACAGTTATTTATATTGGTTCATCAGGGCACATTGTGCAAATAAGCTTTCTTCATCTTCCCTCTACGCACATAACTGAGGAAATGTTGAGTCTCTGTTGCTTCCATTCCTGCATTATTAAAGGCTTTGAAAAATCCAACTTTGGAACTCAAAAATGCTGACTCAGTGGATCTTTTTCCTTCAAAATGAACTTGCTTCTTTGATAAGGGAATGCAAAATATATTTCATATGAATGTTATTTTCTCTACATCTTACACAACGGTATTTAATGTTACCATATTATACTTAAGGCAACATGCTAGTTTCATTGAAGGAAGCACATGCTGCCCCATCACATGCTTATTGGACATGTCCATTCCTAGCAAATGGCTGTTAAGTGCATTTGCCCAGGAGCTTCATTTGTTGTTATTGTCATCAGCGATAGAGGGAAGAAGAGAGGGTGCCACAGGTAAACTCCAAGAACTTTTCACTTGGCACTGTTCCTGTTGAAAAGCTGGTATGAAACAAGGAAGCAGTTATTAGGTTCTTACTGAATGCATATTTCTGGTCGCAATAGTAGCCCTTAGAATCATCTCTGGATTATACAGGCGTATAGACACAAAAATATATATAAATATTTATAAATATATATATATAAATATATATATATAGGCATAAAACGTTATGTTAGGACTAGTTCCTTAGAAGTGCACTTTCTTTAGAGCTTTTATTGGCAGCTTTCTTCACAGGTATAGAAGTTCCAATGGCGATTAATGTGCTCTCTTTCTCTGTCATGTTGTTTAATTCTGCTAGTATTATGTAACCACTTTCCCTTGTGACCCTGTATATAATTGTTAGCAGACTTTAATGTTGTTTTCTGAAGGAGTGTGGCTTTCAAGATGCTCATAAACAGAACAATTATTTGTTACTTCTGTACTTCTATCTGATGTGAGGACTGTTTGACTATAAGAATCGATAACACACTTTATTCTTTATGAAAGAAACCACAAAATGTCTAGAAATTGCATCTTAGGAAACAGATGTAGTAGTAGTGGGTATGTCAGTGTTGTTAGACATACTCTTCACATAGTATCTCAGAGAGCTAGTTATGTGGAACAAGGGCTGTATGGCTACGTTGCAGACAAGTAGAATTGTTAACAAATGTTGAATAAACCAGACCGGACTATACTTACCGTGTTCAATTACAGTGCTGTCTGTGTAATTGGTAATATTATTTCTTTGAAGAACAAAAATGATGGTTATTAAACAAAAATTCTGAAGTTATTTCAGTTTTCTGTTTTTCTCATTGTTCTTGTCTGCTATTTGGTAGTTTCTGCTTTACAGGATGTGTTATTTTCCTTTTATGTGTGTAACTTTGATGCGACAGATTGTTTAGGAGTAGAGTTTCTGTCATCTTTCACATCTACTTTGATCCTTTGTCTTGAGCTATTTCTCTCAATATTCCATGAGTTCCTTCTCATACCTTACAAATGAATGGGCGGGGGGTTGCTTACTGTTCTCGTTATTTCTTCTAATGTGACATTTTTGGAAGACACAGGATATAATTAGAAGTTTTGTTTATAGACGGAAGTGGAGAAAGAGGTGAGAAGGATGCAAGCAAAATTACAACCTATCCACCAGGGGCCGTCCGCTTTGACTGTGAGCTGAGGGCTGTACAAGTCAGTTGTGGATTTCACCATTCAGGTACAAATAAATAAATGTTAACTGTAGTGTAAATTTCTTGTTGTTTTTGGGAGTTAGGTTTTTTTTTTTTCTAAATATTCTGATACATATTTTCACTACCTTGTGTTCAATGTTCAAAACGGATATACATGGAAGGGTTGAAAAAGGCTACAGTATCATTTTGTAGCCTAATACACTGTCCTTCAACAGTGCAAGGAACTAGAAATATCATATTTAGAATTATAAGTAAGCTTTTAAGGAAATTTTGAGCCTTTTTGTGACATCTGGATGGTCATCTGCTAGGGATTCTAGCTGTGATGGATTGTGGAAGATGGTAGTGTTTAGTAGGGATTGTTAACCATGCTGCCTAGAAAGACGAACTGGCACTGATGCACATAGCATGGATATCTCTGAAAAATATTGGTGTTTTTGTTTGTTTGTTTTCAGTGATTTTGATGGAAAATGGTGATGTTTACACATTTGGATATGGGCAACATGGGCAACTCGGACATGGTGATGTTAATTCCAGGTAAGCTGGTAATCACAAAACAAGATTGTTTATTGCTGTACTGCTGTTTAAAAAGTGGTGAAATTTTTCTCTTACTCTCTAGCTAGGAGGTGGGAAAACTCATATATTGTCCAAATGAGGTTTATGAACTCTCATTTTGCATTTATTGCTCATAATGTTTATGGATAGATAGACTGTTAACAGTTACCATGCTGTTGTACTTAGTAGGTAATTTGTTCAATACATGAAGGCTTGTATATATAGCTTTTGTAACTGGGTTTGAAATGCTTCTTTGTCTTCACTTCTCTGTACATACAAGAGAATTACACTGAAATATCTTTAAGGTTTGTTTGTTTGGAAAATATTACATATGCAATAATTCTAATAGTGTGAAGTTGTAAACTTAGATTAATATGCTTCTCTTACATTAGTAGCAGTAATTCGCTTATGATTCTTCATGTTTGCAATTATTAATAATAATAAAACTCCTTTTTGTTCGTTATTAATCTTTAAAAGTAAGTCGGTATGTATGAGTCCCAGCTGCAAGTTGTATATGCTCATAGCATGAAAGTGACTTGCAGGATTTTGTGGTCAGTGAAATAAAAGAAGTCAGCAGAGTCTGGAGAGCTATTTGACTAACCCAACGCTGCTTATCAACTTCAGATATGCTCAGTAACTCTGTAAAATATATTGACTTGATCTCCATTGACTACAGTGAGAGCACAGACAACTACATACAGGTGGCTTTAATAGGAAGCTGAATTTTCACCTTTAATATGTCATCTGCTCACTCAAGTTGACAGTCAGTGTACTACTGTAAAAGGAAATTCAGTAGTGGTATTCTTTGGGCGTACACACACATGCATACTATAAATGGGACTTTGAATAGCAGGAATCTTTCAGACTTTGTTTCTGTTCAGTTATGCCCTGTATCCTTATGAAAAAAGGCATATAGAGTACAGCATCCATTGTCTGTCTTCAGTTCTCTTGTTTCTCTTGTGGCAGTGAGGTGAAATTGCTTGTACATCTGTCCTCCTAATCTCTTTTGAGACTTCCAAACCATTTCTTTTGTCAAGTTTCTGAAGAAATCATCTTCATCTTAAAATTTTATTTGGATTTGATAAACGAAGGAAGAGAGGGAAGGAAGGATGAAGGTTTACTGGGAACATTACTTTAAATTGGTTGCTGTGCCTAATGGTGTTCTCTAAACTGTTACCCTTACTCAGGCTGCATTGGGTTGGTGAATGCAGTCTGTGTTTCTGCCTGTGGTAGAGCCATATCACAGACAAATAGTCCTTTTAGTTCCTAATTCGTGGATACTTGAAGTTACAGCAACTTTAGTAAGCACTTAAAGTCACTACTAGATCAAGGTTAGATGTTCTTCTAAAGACCAAATTGATACATGGCATTTGTACTGGTAACTGTGTCCCATTTCCAACTTTGATGAAATCACTTGGCTTTTTGGTAGATATCAGGACTATCTGCCCTATTTGTCAGAATTACGGGCAGTAAACACTGCATTTGTTGCATCTATAGACAGACTAGATGGAAACTGAATGTAGTTTCAGATGAAGTCCTAGAAGAGAACTTGAAACATCCTGTGTCAAAGGATAGTGCCTGACCAGTTCTAGAAGCTGAGGAGGTACAAGCAGCTTGGCGCTGACCTTTGTATCATTCTGCAGCATATCCCAGACAGTGCCTGAAAGGAGCCTTGAAGAAATTGGGCATATGTCCTGTGCATGAGAACTGGCTATAAGTACTATATTGCTGTTTAGCACCATCATTCAGATGATGATTTCCTCATTGATGTACTTCTTTTTCCAGCTTTTAAGTAGAGATCACTCCTCTGTCCTCACAGTAAGGGACTCAGAAAAGGAAACAGGGAATCCTTTTGCAGAGTTCCACCTCAGTTGGGACGCACTGGTGCTCAGATGGCCAGCTCCAGCCAGGTCAGTGTTATGTCAGTCATGCAGTGTGTCACATTGCCTGTATTGACCTCAGGAAGACCATTGTCTTCTGAATCAAGGAACTGATAATCTACTGTGTTTCCAGGAGAGGGAAAAAATAAAAATAAAAAATGAGGACATACAGCATAGGTAGCCTAGCTAATAATGGGGCCCCTGAAAACAAGAACTGTCAGGACATGTGCGACAGTTGCCATTTTTATCTGAGCCAGCCATCTTCATTACTAGATAATGTGATGATGTAAGTTTCTGGGCAGCATGTATCCTTTCAGAAACTTCTGTCTTGCAGCATAAAGATTCAGTAGTGAGTCTTGTAAATGTGTAACTATTTTGGATTCTGCACACTTGTCCAGACATATCTTTCTCCTTATTAAGAGGATTCTGAACTCCTGCTTTGGACTGGTAAACACTGTAAATTCTTTGAGCCACTTCAGTCAGAATGAGGCATATTACATGCCCTGGAATGATTTCAGACGATTTTCAATGTTCACAAGACAACAAAACAGCAGATGAAAAGGATGACATGATTCTCAATAAGCTGTTATTAGAACTGAACTAGTATGGAGGAGTAACGTGAACAAGGTAGTGTTAGTTCATTTTCTCCAACTAAAACTAGAGTCACTCACAGATGCAAATAATCTGGTTCCTGGGAGACAATTTTTTCCGTATCAGCATAATAGGGTTATTAAACTAATCTGAGTAGACCTTCTGTTATGAAGTTTAGAGCAGTAGGTGATGATGAGATATTCACTCCATGAAGAATTTAACAGTTTCTTCTTATTTTCTTTTCAAAGTATTTACTAAATGAGTGAATAGAAACTCAGTGGAAGCAAGAAACACTGTTATCTACTCCTGGTTAAAAAAACCAACCAAACAAACAAACAAAAAAAAAACCAAACAACACAGTACATATATTTGGGTAAGCAAGGAGCTGTTTCTTGCTGATGCTTCTCTCAAGAAGCTCTGACTTAAAGCTTCAGGATCTTTTCATTACTGTTCAAACTTTGCCTGCATTTCTTAAGCCAGCTATTGATTTAAGCACTACTTCAGCAAGCACATTACATGGTTTATAAATATCTGCGTTGTGGGGGACAAAGTGGTGAGGCCAGACTCTTTTCAGAAATGTGTGGAGACAGGAAAAGGGGAAATGGCCAGAAACTGCAGCACAGGAGGTTCTGCACAAATGTGCGCAAGAACTTTACAGTGAGGGTGACGGAGCACTGACAGAGGCTGCCCAGGGGGGTTGTGGAATCTCCTTCTCTGGAGATATTCAAGACCCGCCTGGACACCTAACTGTTTGACCTGATGTAGGGAACCTGCTTTGGCAGGGGGGTTGGACTCAATGATCTCTTGAGGTCCCTTCCAACCCTTATGAGTCTATGATTCTATGGAAGTCAAGTTCCAGTAATGAAACCACTGAAGTAGGACAAAACTTGTATATCTTTGTTTCCAAAGGGTCAACAGTAAAAAGATAGAATTAATTGAGCAGACCCTCCATGCACAGCCATCTATGTTCTATTTGTAGACAAAGTGGAAAGATTATGCCCTATTAATGTTTCCAGAATAAAGAATGTTGTGTAAGGCTCTATTTCTAGATGCCTTGTCTGATTAATTTGCTTCAGTAGTGGTGCGCAGGTCTTATTTACATATTTCCACTAAACTCTGTTACATCTAAAATATAGAAATCTCCACCTTCTTACCCCTGTACCATCCAACTGTGCCTGCAGTTGAGTTTTTCAGTTTTCCTTCGAGACACTACACAGTAACAGCCCATGGAGAACCTGAATTTACAGCACCACGGTCAGCAGCCCCAAGTGAAATTCTATTGTGTTTCACAGCCAGCTCTGGCTGAACAAGTACCATGGACAGCGATCGTTCAAACCGCTGCTGTGAGATGTAATCTGCTACCGGAAATGCTTACCCTTCAGGACAGAGGAGGGTTTCAGCATGGGTAGTCTGAATTGTATTTGGATTTTCTGTGAGATCTTGAGTTATCTGATGAATGAGTATCTGCTGTTTTTCACACAGCAATCTGAAGTTACCCCAAGGGATCTCTCTCAGGTTGCAGTCTATATAGTTGGGCTTGCATATGTCAACTGCCTGCATCGTATCCAGAACCACGTCTTTCAACACCTTCTGAGAAGAATAATTCTCAAATGCAGGAAGCCTACTTGTCAAAACTTTTGCCAAAGGGTCTCCCAGACTCCTCATTGTCTACATGCAGGTTTTCTGTTCAGTTTCTATGGGATAGGAAAATACTCAATTGTATCACAGATTTTAAACTCCATATTAGTGACTTAAAGCCAGTTATTGTATTTTGCCATTTTTTTCCTCCTTCTATAAAGTGAAAAGTATTATTGTTCTGCAATTTTACTGTATTTTGATGTATTCTAAATGGCTAAGAATTTCCATATTCATTTCCTTTGTAGATATACCATTTCAAAAGCGGAGTTGTCTTAATATAAGGGCTATATAAGAGGATAACATGCTATATGTGCCTATGTTAATTGCTTCTCCACTCTTGCTGTGCTGCAACTAAGCAAATTATTGGATTTAGTTATCAGAGTAGATATTATATTTGTGAAATTAGAAGACCAGGTGCTGCCTTCTGTCCATCTGTACAATGAGATTGACAGAAACATGCACTTGAAGAAAGGAGCAACTCTTATTCCTTGAAATTTTTCATGTCTCCCATACAATCCACCCATAACTCTCTGAGAGTTTTATAGTCATCATGGGTTTGTACTGCAAGAAAGCTTGGGAAAGGAAACTTGTAGCTTCTTGCTCTTGAATGCTCTTATGTAACAGTATAAGTAGTCCTTTAATATACTTTTGTCTCCAGGAAATACCAGTTCACATTTTAACATGATTTAGGCATATGTGTGCTGATATGTCTTAATGAATTCATTCTTTTAGGATAAGTAGGTTTGGTGAAAATAGCTTTTATGCATCAAATAGATTGAATGTTCCTTCTTTCTTTGTCAGAATAAAATTTTAGTTCCTTAACAACAGCTAGCTATCACAATGCTGAGGGGAGAAAAAAATGCATCCAAGTTTTTGAAAGTAAAAAAATCTTTCATGGGAATTTTTCCTTTTAACAGGAATGCTTTCGTATTTGTTCTGGATTAGATTTTTTTTTCTGTTTTTGTACCTTTTTGAGCTTTCTTTTAAGATTTTAAAATGTTCTATCATTACTGCTGCTAAACTTAGCTCCCTGCATTTGTGTATTGTCTTATTGGTGTCCAAACCTTCATGTATTTAGGCCAACCAAGGCTTCTAAATTTACAAATGTTGTGTTGTACATCCTGTAACAAATCCTATGCTGCATTTCATCTTTTCATCTCTATCCACTGCAAGCAATGTTTTTCATGAAGGAGTTACTTATTTCTGTTACAGTTACATTCTCTCTCTTTCAGGTCATTATCAATTCCTCATACTCTATATCTCTGTTTTGCATTTCCATGTGTCTGCATCTTCCTTTCTCTTAGAATTCACAGTGTCTCCTTCCTCCTAATTTCTTGATTTTGGTTTTGCTCAGCCAAAAGCAGAATGCTCATATAACCCACCTTCTTGCACATCAGCTGCTAAACAATTGCTAGGTAAATGTGGGCTAATGATTTTTTTAATTCCTGTATAGGACAACCTACACACTTTGGAAAGTGTATGTTTAGAAGTAAGTTCATATAGTACTGCTGTTCTCTAAGGTCAGGGTTCCCAAACATGTAGTTATTCCAGAGTCACTTGTTCATTAAATTCACATTCATTCTAAGTGTGAAGTAATTTTGATATATAGGTAGACATTTGTTATGGGACTCAAATTCTGATACAATTTCTCCAGGCTCATTTGCATCTATTTTGCCGTGGTTTAGACAGAAATCATAGTTGTATCTCATAATTTTTCTTTTTTTTTTTTTTTTTTTTTGTCTTCTATTTCTATTCTAAATACTCACTGCTATTTTCTTCCTTGGTTTTTGCTTGTACTACTGATTTTTTTTTTTATTTTATTGAAATGGGAAATTGATATTCTTTTACCTGTCCGTATTTGAGAGGCACAAATAGTAGACTTGTCCCGATCTTTCTTCTGCAAAACAGTTTGGAGAGAATTGTTTTTTCTCAAGTCTATGAGTTTGATGGAGAGCAGTTTTCTAATGATTTACTCTCCCTTTAAAAGTTGCTGGAGGTGGGTAGACTTTTTTTGTTTTATAATTCTCTATCTCAAGAGGGCCATATTAGTATTGCTTCTGGTAATTGTATTAGAGTACTAACCTTATATGGCTTTGATTGCTTCGTAAATCAAACAGTTTCATTAAGTGCTTAACCAATATCATATCCTCAATCACTGATTTTTTTTAATGCTACAGTTAATTGTTGTGTATTTTATAAACCTGCACACACGTACGTATTACCATAACTGCAGTAACATTAATGTAATCCTGCAATAATATAGGTTAACCATTTCTGTTCCCTTGTTTAATTAAAAAGGATACCTGATCTCGTTCCTTGTATCAAGAGGACATAAACTTGAGTATCTGGTATGCTTTTTTGAGATCCTGTTCATTTAATAAGTAATTTGTTGCTTTATCTTGGTACCATATGGTATGTGAACATGGTGAATATATTTTGGTGAAATCCTTGTAATACTAATACACTAAATGTTGAGTAATCATGTATTGAAACAAAATCAATTTATTTTTAAATAGGGGATGTCCTACTTTGGTGCAAGCGTTACCAGGTCCTAGTACCCAAGTTACTGCTGGAAGCAACCATACAGCTATTCTCTTAATGGATGGCCAGGTTTTCACATTTGGAAGCTTCTCAGTAAGGAAATAATAATGTTTACATATGGAAATAAGCTTATGATCAATGTATTGTTCAAAGACCTTTCAAAACTGTTTGCTTATACTTGCAAGCACAAAACAGCTTATGGATGCTGCATGTTCTTTTTATTTATGTTGTATGAAAATGGGGCCTCTAATTTTGATGTGATTAGAAGAGCATGGTGCCAGTTATTATTGATATTTTCATATTCTATATAATGTTGTTATTTAAAGTTGAGTGGGTTCAAAAGATGGACCAGTTCTCTTTTATTTTTCCAAGGTCCATTGCAAATAAAAATCTGTTGCATATTTTATTACCTGCATTAGTTAGAAAAGTATCAGGGTCATCTTTTCTTCCACAGAAATGACAGTGAGTTTCATTTAAGGAAAAGTTACGACTCAGTATGATGCTGCATAACTCTGGTACTTTTCTTTCATATGCACCTGGCATGTACTCCTCAGATCCATTGGAATCAATGTGTGTATTCACTGAATAAGCACTTTAACTTTGTTTACTTTCCCTTAATCCTCACTTCAGATCTTTGTCTCCTCATCCTTGCAAACGTTCCCTTGCTACAATCTCTCCAGGGTAATTGTTGATGGTGCTTTCCTCCTAATGTCCTCTTGATAACAACTACCCTATAGACATTGTATTTTTAATGTTTATTAGAGTTGAAAATACCATTTTTGATTAAAACTTTGCCCTAAAATGGTACTTATATTAGTTAATATTTGTTGGCTTTCAGACTGTGTTAAAGCTTTTATCTTTGTCAGAAGTGACTTGGGCACTTAAAAATTTAAGCTTTGTTGGCTACCCCTGAAAAACCAAATTCACTTTGAGAAATAAAATTTGTAAACCTTTCTGTTGGTTCTTTTTCTATTAATAAACAAATGGTCACGTAGAAACAAACAAAAAACTTTGAGGCCATATTTATACTTCTTGTTCTGGTCTTTATGCTGCAATGCTTGAAAGTTCATTGAGAGCCTTATAAAGTTAGGGAAGCTCAAGCACATAACTTGTAATTGTCTTCACTAATTTTGGTTATATACAGATTGACGTATTCTCTCATAGAGAGTTTCTGTTTCAAGTGAAAATTTGATAAACAGCTTTTTAAGTAGGGAAAACTGAAAGCAAAAATTTTTTTTCAGTACTGAGATTTTCAAGAAGTGGTTTTAAAAATAAAAATGTATGTTTCAAAGTCTTATTTTTTAATTTGGTTTTAGTTATGACTGAAGGGTAAGCAGCAGCAGTTGAGATTAGATAGGACAATTAAAAAAGTTGAGCTGTACAAGTTCACCTACTTGCAAGGATTAACAATAGTATCAATACATTCATTTTATTATGGAAATACTTCACTGAAAATGAACATACTAGTTAAGACTGTATTCATTTGGAGTGTAAGCAGAGAAAAGAGCATAAGTAATATGTGTCAAAGCATATGTATTCATTGGAGAGTGTTGAGGTGCTGGAACAGGTTGCCCAGTGAAGCTGTGGTTGCCTTATTCCTGGCTCAAGGCCAGGCTGGATGGGGTCCTGGGCAACCTGGTCTAGTTTGTGGAATCCCTGCCTACAACAGGAAGATTGGAGCAGGATGTTCTTTATGGTTCCTTCCAACCTGAGCCATTTTATGACTACAAACCTCATCATATATGTTTAGTGTAACAAACATAGTTGTTTTTCAGTCTTGGTTTGACTTTGACAAATTTCTGTTTGCTTTTTTCTTTTCAAAAATAACACAAATGTATATTTTACAAACTGAACCACATTTCAGATCTTAATTGATTATCTTCTTAGTAAAAATCTTAAACACCTAACTGAAAATGGAGGAAGGCATTTGTCAAAATGTATTTAAATGTGTAGAGCTTTTCTTAGAGTAGTTGTTATTTTCTGAAGGTGCTTTTTCAGTAAGTTCTCTCTTCCAGATGTCTTATAATTTTTTGTGCTGAAGCTGTATAACTCGTTGTTTGAGACTTGCTATTAAGTACTAATTTTTGCATTCTCTCTATAGAAAGGTCAGCTTGGTAGACCAATTCTGGATATGCCCTACTGGAATGCAAAGCCAGCACCTATGCCTAATATTGGTTCTAAATATGGGCGCAAAGCAACATGGATTGGAGCAAGTGGAGACCAGACTTTCCTCCGAATTGATGAAGCTCTCATTAATTCTCACGTGCTTGCTACATCAGAGATATTTGCAAGCAGGCATATAATAGGCAAGAACTCTCCTGGAATACTTTATATGCTTACAGAATTTTTGGAGAAAGATCATACTTAGTCATACAAACAATAGAGGAGTAACAAGCTGAAAAATGGAATGGAGGGAATTAAAATATGTTTTCTTTCTAGTTATAATGCAAATGGTGATGCTAGCTCCTTTAGATAATTAATTTTATTAAAAAGAAGAATGCAAAAGTCTGTAGACTTTTTTTTTGTACTTCATGGGTTTACTTGCAATCTTACTGTAGGTTTTTTTTTTTTCTGTAGTAGCATTTCTTTTTCATTACTATGTGTATTAGTGCTTTGTGCATAGAATATTATGTGTAATTAGTGGAGTCATTTTTCTTCTTTCTCCTTTTGCTCCCTGATCTAGGTTTGGTACCTGCTTCAATATCAGAACCTCCTCCCTTTAAGTGTCTTCTGATAAACAAAGTAGATGGCAGTTGCAAAACATTCAATGATTCTGAGCAGGAAGACCTTCAAGGTTCTGGTGTGTGTCTGGATCCTGTCTATGATGTTATTTGGAGGCAAGTGTGGATTATAGCTCTAAAAGTCTTAGTATAAACATACTTTAAAAAGTATCCTGGAAGGCTGGAAATTTGATTTTGTTCATCTGCCTAGTAAACAAAAAGTGATTTTATTCTTTCATGAATCTTATTTAACTGATATGTTCAAGTAAGCACAAAACAAACTCTTATCTGAGTTTTTGGATTTTTATTCTTATTTGTGTTTTTTTCATTCAAGTATAGTGGGGACACCAATCTACTCAGTTTCTTTTTTTTTTTTCTTCCCCGGCTTTCCTCCATCTATTTAACACTTTATTGACTAATTTATTGACATCATAGCATCCACAGTATTTCATCTTAGCTTTTATTTCAGGCATTAGTAATTAAGACTTCAATAGGAGGAGGAGTAGAGTAATACTATTCTTTTTACCTCTGACATTTTGAGCCATCAAAATAAAGATACTTACATAGATAGCTTAGGCATTTAAGTTATGATTGTCTTTGGGAGTGGTTGCATTCAGTGGACTCTTTCATTGGATGTAGATCATAAGCGCTTGATCCAAAACATAATCATAATTAAAAAACCATCTATAAAAACGTATTTTAAAACGATGTTGGCCAGGATTTGGGAGATAGAGTTGAACTGTTATCTGTGTGCAAGTGGTGGGTGATGTTTAGACTCACTGGAAAACTTGGGCAAGAAAGAATAGTCTCTTGAAGTCGGAGGAAAGCGGGGAACCAGTTAGTCTGCATCATCTAGAAAAGATATTGTCATGTAGGATTATGTCTTTAAAAGATCATTGTGTCTGTAGGCTACCTGCATTCTACTTTGGATGTCTTCATCCAAGTCTGAAACTTGAGAATTTAAGTCACTGAACATAGAAGCATGCATACTTGCTAGGCATGATTCAAGACCTGTGAAGTTCCCCAAAATGTCTGTAGTCCTGCATTATACACATCCACAGGATTGTGCGAGATTCATGATCTAGGCATCCATTCTCACTTAAATTATGCTGAGATTTGAAATAAGGGAGAGTAGCACCTGCTTTCCATAACAACTCTTGGTCATGGAATGAAAGAGTCAGTTCACTGAAATAATTCCTGGCTGTGGGAAAGCATCAAGTTTCAGGGGAGAAAAAGGCAGGTGATACCACTCAAATTGATGTAAAAATGATATTGATTGTTCAGCTGGATGAAGCTCAGATTCACATTTCATATTATAAGAAAGTAACTTAAAGATTAAATTATGGGTAAATGTGGATTGGGGTGTTGTTCTACTGTTTTGCAAAAATTTGGGGACTTAAGAACTGAGTCTAAAACTTAAGGACTTAACTACGAAGAATTAATTCTTGGAAGTCTTTGATTGCAGACATGTTCCATGCTTGTCTGAAAATACTTTAGAAAATACTAAAGCTATCTAAAGAAGAGACATTTATAAATATGCTCATTAGTGAAGAAATATTTGATATATTTATTATTACTAGCCATTTTTATTCATGACTATTTAAATAGGGGGACCACTTTCTCTTTACAGAGACAGCATTCTTGACTGCATAATTTTTAAAGATTTTTTTTCACAGTTCTGAATTTTTTTAAGTTAATATTGTAATTGAAGCTACTAAATCATTTCATGTATTTATATGCATCTATGTAAATATATAAACTTAGATATTGCTAGTTTAAATCCTAAATAGAATCATAGAATCCTTAGAGTTGAAAGGGACCTTTAAAGGTCATCTAGTCTAACTCCTCTGCAATGAACAGGGACATCCACGGCTAGATCAGGCTGCTCAGGGCCTTCTCCAGCCTTGCATTGAAAGTCTCCAGGGAGAGGGAGAGCCACTTCTCTGGAAAGACTGTTCCAGTGCCTCACTACCCTCACTGTAAAAGACTTTTTCTTTTTATCTAACCCACATCTACCCTCTTTGAGCCTGAAACCATTTACCCTTGTTATGTCACCACAGATGCTGCTAAATAGTCTGTCCTCTTCTTTCCTGTTGCTTCCCTTTAGATACTCAAAGGCTGTTATCAGTCGCCTTGCAGCCTTTTCTTCTCCAGGCTGAACAACCCCAGCTCTTTCAGCCTGTCCTCGTAGGGGAGAGGTGTTCCATTCCATGGAAGATGTCTTTGTATTACCTTGTTTGTGCTGTCATTTTCTATAATCCTATAAAAACTTGCAGTGTGATGTTATCTATTTGAAAAGTCCAATGTATATTGGATTTCTCACAATCTTTTTAAACTTAAAGGGGTCACCTTTGTAGTTGGTACCTTTATCATTCTTGGGCATATCTGCCATTATGTCTAAAGTATTTTGCTAATGCTTCTTAATAGACTATACCATTATAATATTTGAGGCTTGAAAAATGTCAATTTTCTGATATCTCTAAACTCATAATATGATTGTTTGTGCAGTGAGAATTTTATGTCTCTCCGTTTGGTTGTGTATTAAGCTAGTAAAGTTTACATGTATTTGATGTAACAATGTTCACTTTTAAGAGTTTGTATGCACAGGTCTACATTTCACGTTAAATAGCTTATAAAATTTGATTATCGGTTAGTTTTTAAGTAGGTTTTACTCTGTTTTGTCTTACTCTAGATTTCGACCAAATGCTAGGGAGCTGTGGAGTTACAATGCTGTAGTTGCCGATTCCAGACTTCCCTCAGCTCCAGACATGCAATCCCGGTGTAGTATTTTGAGTCCAGAACTTGCTCTGCCAACAGGTTCCAAAGCTCTAACCACCAGATCTCATGCAGCTTTGCACATTCTAGGTAAACATTTGTAATTGATAAGTCAAAAGCTTAAATAGATGAAAATAATGATATTTATTTAATAAATAATAATGAAATATGTATGTTACTTCATGTGTAAATGAGCTGTAATCTAGCAGCTTTTTTGTTTTGTTAGGGTTGAATTATTTTTTTAATCTTTCACCATTGCTCTTAACACTTATGATTACCCTAACATTCATTAATTCTAATGAAAATAATTATCTTTTGCCATCTTAATGATGTGATGTGATTTTAGAGTTCTGATGGAAATCGATAAAAGAAGTAAGCAGAATAAAGTGAGAGCGCTTCCCAGATAAATATTTGGATGTTGCAGGATAAAGTCAGCATGGTTAGGTTAATTTGTAGCCTCCAAATGACAGGAAAAAATATGCAGTTTTCTGCAGCCTTCAATTCTGCAGTTATAAAATAAATTGAATATTTATTATTAGAACTTACTTTTTGCAGCTTTATGCAGTAAGATGTTGAGAATAACATTTTTTCTTTTTGTAGTCTAAAAAAGCCTACAAAATGAAAAATAATCCTGCAGTATTCACATATAAGTTGGCCACCTGCAACGTAAGCAGTGCTTCAAAGAACAGATTTGAAAATTATTTTAGATTACTTGCTCAGTGATTGTAATGAATTGTATTAAACAGTATTATTTGTATTCAGATCAGAATAAGGTCTCCATGGTTGCCATGTAAAATAAGTGTTTTGTGTGGGCTCTCAAATCTGCCCATTATTAAGTTGCTACATCAACTCTTCCTGACTAATATGGGGAGTAGAAGAAATAATTAAACAGTGAGAGTGTTGCTGGCAGTTTACTTATGACTACATTCATTTTTCTTGATTATTCTAAAAAAAGAATGTGAAAAAGTTAAATGAAGTCTATCTTCTACCACAGATTTTTAGATTCTGCTTTAGATTTAGGTTGCTTTGATCTTTTTAAGTAGTATTAATTTCTGTTTCACTGATTGCAATCAACAGTAAGAAGTTTTGAGCATTTCTTGGTTTTGCTTTCTTGTAGGTTGTCTTGATACTTTGGCTGCCATGCAGGACTTGAAAATGGGTATAGCAAATACAGAAGAAGAGACTCAAGCAGTAATGAAAGTTTATTCTAAAGAAGACTATAGTGTTGTTAACAGATTTGAAAGTATGTACACAATAACATTTTATAGCATAAATCAGTCAAAGCTTGTGGAATAAAAGACTAGGACAGGTTAAGTAGATTTAAAATCTTTTTTTTCTTGTGCTTTTTCTTTAGGTCATGGAGGTGGCTGGGGTTATTCAGCCCACTCAGTAGAAGCTATCCGTTTCTGTGCTGATACAGATATTTTGTTAGGTGGTCTTGGTCTTTTTGGAGGTAGGGGTGAATACACTGCTAAAATAAAGGTAAGGTTTTTGGTTTTGTTTGAAACATTTTTTTTTCTCAGAACTTTAGAAATGCCATCTGGAAACATCATTCATTTTATTTATTGATGAATTAGTGGTGAAGCATTAGTTATAGAACTGGAACCAGGCTGCTTAGTGAGAAGTAATAAAATTGAAGCAGGTCAGGTGGATGAGGTAGAGAACTAAGAATTACTATCTTTAGCTGTGAAGATTTTGTTTGGAATTACCTTCACTAAATGCAATGCCATCTTATTGGTACCAGGAGCTGATACAGCTGTAAATAGAATGGTTCTCTGATCCATGCTCACAAAGCTCACAAAATTTGCAGAAATTTTGTGTTGTATGATTAGAAATACATCCTGTGTCAGGATGCATGGAATATTGCCTCTCAGAAACAACATAATGCTTTTTTAATTGCTGGAATTCCTTCAGTACCAGCTGAACTATTGCTTCTCATTGTCTCTTTGCCATTTTTTCCTCAGTCTGATCTTGGGATGGCTTCTCACTTGGGATTTTTCAATTGGGAGGAAGTCGAAGGGGCACCAAACATGCTTAACTTATGTTTACTTTGCGCCGCACAAAGATGGTTAGGGCTGGAGCATGTGTAATGATTTAAATAAATAAATAAATCTGGCTTTGAATAATGAAATTCATTTAAAGGTAGCATGACTATCAGAGGAATCTTATTTCTGACAAATATTCCTGCACCTAATAGGAATTTCAGAAACACCTCAAACGTTTTAAAAGAATGTTTTAAAGAAAAGAGCTAATAGCTGCATGAGATTTATGTGAAGTCTTTGTATAAGAAGCATGTTACTGTTGTCATCCATTTGTCATTCAGTGGATTATTGAGTTTTCTGTTCTCAGATGATAGGACTGCTAATTATTGCAGTTTGTTTTAGGGAAATTAATTGATGGTGTGTGGTTAGCAGTAAGACTACTGGAGGTCTGAAATTAATAGTTGTAATTTATTCTAATACAAACACAGGGACTTGCAGATGACTAAGGAAAGCAAAGAAGTCTGCCAAAAAAGTCATTATACTAAGGTTTTAATCCTAAAGGTAGTAACCCTGTCAGACCAGTCTTGTATTATTTGTTCTATTTGTATCTTGTTGTCTAGGATTAGCTTATGGCAAAGATAAGATTTGCCAGTCCTACTACAGTTAATTGCGTATTAAATAGGGGCTTTCAGGAGAATTCAGGCATGTATTTTGAGAATTTCTCAAAATTTTCAAGTTGTAGAAATGATTTTTGACTAAGAAGCCTATGATCATTTGTAAAAGATACCTTTTTTTTGTCACACTCGTCGATGTTTATGACATTACTGACTTAACAATAACAGTCAACCTACCCCTTTCCAGATGAGTTGAATGTGTCTCCAGTACATTTCAATCATAGAAAACCTGCAACTTTTTTGTCATTTTTAGTTACTCTATATTCAGTCTGTCTGCAAGATTTGGGGGGTTTCTACGCTTAAAATCAGAATATATAAAGGCATAAGACTGGGGAGGTAGTGTAAATTGCTGCTTTTTAGTAATGACGTTACAAAATGGTGAGTTCCAGGTGTGAATTCGTCTGTTAGTGATAGAGACAACAATTGCTTTTGGAAAGCAAAAAGGGTAGAGGGAGACAATTTAAAGAATAATAGACAAGAAGTAAGTGGTACTATGAGGTTTCTAACAGCTGAGACATATATGTATTATTTTTTTTATTCTACCAGTTGTTTGAACTGGGTCCAGATGGGGGAGACCATGAAACTGATGGTGACCTTCTTGCTGAAACAGATGTCTTAGCATATGATTGTGCTGCTAGGTAAGATGTTTCTTTACTTCTTCCTATTTGTTTCTTTGTTTTTCCTTCATACATTTTTATTAAATGATTTAAATATTGGCTGAGATGATCAACTTTAGTAGCACTTATAGCTTGGAAACTGTAACCAACATAATCTGCTTAATTACAAGTAGCAAAATGCCCAGTACCTCACCCAGACAAAAAGCTGCAGCAGCTCTTTAACATACTCATATTAAAAGTATACAAATGGGTATCTGTATTAAACAACTTACGATTAAACTTTCTGCAATATGAAATTATCATAACCAAGAGAGAGTTTATTGTGCTTCAGCTCATTTGGAAAGAAGCAGTTTTTGTGCTTATGGAATGGATTGACTTTTGTTTAGCCTGCATTTACATTCCTTGTTATGAAAGAATTTACCACTGAAATCACCCGTAACTAATTCTTTTAATTCTTATGAGTCAAGGTCCCCTAAATAATCGTTCTAATGCTTTCTTAAGCATTCATGAGCGATACCTGAGAATCTATGCCTAAATTCTTGTCACCTGACAAAAAAACCACATGCAATTTCCTGAAAATGAATTTTTAAGTTATAATGAATATATTACTTACAGTATTATGTAATAAATGTAATTAGTTTAATGTCCATTTTAAGTTAATGTTATCTTTCTAACTAAATTAAACATTTAATGCGAGACTATGCTAGACTTAAAAGATTTGCAAGTCCTTCTGAATTTAAAACAAAATTAAAAAATTACTGTTTTTCAACATAATATTTTTAAATGTCAAATATAAATAGACACTTAAGGTTAAAAACTTCTTATTGATTTTCAATTTTCTCTTATAAACAGAGTGTAATTTGTTAAAGATTAATCTAGAAGCTAATTCAGATACGCTTTTTCTTCAAATTTTCTTTTCTTAGAGAGAAATATGCAATGATGTTTGATGAACCAGTACTCCTACAAGCTGGCTGGTGGTATGTAGCCTGGGCAAGAGTGTCAGGACCTAGCAGTGACTGTGGATCTCATGGACAGGCCTCTATTACTACGGATGATGGGTATTTTTTTTTCTGTATTTCTTAATGCAGAAGACGAGATCTCCTATTACTTGAGTAATTGTTTTTTCTGTTTATTTTTTCCTCTTTCAGTGTTGTGTTTCAGTTTAAAAGTTCCAAGAAATCAAATAATGGTACAGATGTAAATGCAGGGCAGATCCCACAGTTACTGTACAGGTAAAATTTTGACCTTTATTTAGAACAGTTTATCTACATGTTTTAAGTAGAGACCCTATTAAGCATGTTTCATTAAATTATTATTATGTAAACTATGAAATAGTTTTTCACATTGCATTACTTACATGGAAAAAAAAAGCAAAAATTAGTTTAGCTTTCTTAGTTACCATAAATTTATTGTTCCAGAGATGAGTATTATATAACTTGGATTTAAAAAGCAAAAACTCTTTCACTGTATTAATGTATCTTCCAGATTTCCTCAAATATGATGTGATACAAATATAAATGTATATATCCTTATGTGTTTAAGGTTGCAGGACCATAAATAAATAGCATTTCTCTTGTGTCCTTCTTCACCATATCCTTTTCACGTCTCCTTATCAGAGCAGCTGAATTTTTCAGATAAGCTCTGTATCAGCAGGTGCCTCTCTCTCCAAGGATATGTTTCATTTTGACTAATACACGTAAAGTCCTTGCTCAAACTATTAATCAACTGGTTAATTTCTATAGAGAGACAGCTACAGCCAAAGATAGGCAAGCTTTGAGCCCTCTGAGGGAAGGACATGGCTGAATAGCTACAAGTGGCATGAGAGGATTGGTGTTGCATTAACATGTGCTGTCTCTGTTGTTTTAGTGATTCTAAACAATATCATGTATACTTCAAAATTAAAAAAAAATAAATTAGGGATGCTGTTACATCAAGAGAGAAAAAACTTTCTTATTAGGAATCAGATTTCTTCTAGATGTTCGTACTGCTTTGTTCCCCTCTTTGTTTCCCCTCTTTGTTCTTTCTTTTTGTAGTATCTTAGAGTGGCTTGAGTTAAAAGGGACCTCCGAGATCATCTAGTTGCAACACTCATGCTTTGGCTAGGATTGCCAGTCACTAAATTTCTCACTAGATCAGGCTGCCCAGGGCCCCATCCAGTGTGGCCTTGAAAACCTTCAGGGAGCAAGTATCAGTGGCTTCTCTGTGTCTTCTCTGGGCAGCCTGTGCCAGTGCCTCACCTCCCTCTCAATGAAAAATTTCGCCAACACCTTTTAAACTTCTCTTCCACTGTAACTCCACTTCAGCAATACAAAGAATAAAGCTTGGTGCAGATTTCAGGTCAGTTTGTTAATTGTTCTTCCAGGCTACCAACAAGTGATGGCAGTGCATCCAAAGGAAAACAGCAAACCAGTGAACCTGTTCATATTTTAAAGAGATCTTTTGCCAGAACTGTTTCAGTGGTGAGTATTATCAAGAATCCTGTGTTTCCTGCACATTCTTTCATACTTAACAAAACTGAAAGGTGTACAAGTGGAAGTAACTTACAATTCTTTTTCTGTCTACTTATCAAGACAGATATTGGTACACAGATGTAAAGAGCTTTGGTGTTTTATTTCTGTTTATTTGTTGGTTTACTTTTAATTTTTCTGAAGATTTCAGACTTAAAGTTAAGCCTAAGCCGAGGTTGGTACTGACCTGATTACGCAAGTCTAGATATGATTTTGTTTATAATGTCTAGTTTACTTTTCATGCCTGAGCTTCTTAGTTTTGCTTCTGTTTGTTTTGTGTGTTTGGGTTTTTTTTTAGTTTACACTTATTGGCTGCATTCAGTGTATAAGCCCTCACTGCCAAGAAATTAATATTAGCAGATTTTCAGAGTTTTGATAGAGCCATGTTATATGCTGTTTTCTGTGGCTTTTAAATCAGCAATTGGTAAGATTCATTTTCCTCTTGGATACTTTCCAATATACATTGAGTATCAGGCAGCATTTAATTAGGCTTTGGTAAGCTGAGGTAAGGAGTATTAATAAGTATAGTGCACTCCAGCCCTTCATAGAAGAGTGTTGAGTTCTTTGCCTGTAGTGGGAGGCTAGTCAAATTTTGAGGCATAGTGCTCTAAGTTGAAATGTTGCATTGTGATGCAAAATAAGGCCAATTTCATCTTTGTGTTTTCAGGTACAGGCTTTTCCTTATCTATTATAATCAATGATTATTTGATTTTCAGTTTCATTCTTTTTAAAATATATATTTTTTACTGCATTATCTACTGCCAGTATTCTTAGGTAACATTTACTTGAGGTTACTGCCTCCAAAGAGACATCAGTTCAATTTCCTTAACTTTCTTTTTCTTATTTATGTATTCTTTGTTTCTTCAGTATCCTCTAATGATCAGGATGATATTCTGGTGTTCAGATTTATTCCATAAGCTTGTCTTTATGATTTACATTTTTAATAATTACATTATCAGAACATATTAATAGCTTCTTTAAATATGTTTGCATTAAATTAGTGACTGGTATAGCTTTTAATGCTTTGCACTGTGTCTTCCCTCATCATCATTTTGATGTTCCTATTTGTCACCATAGATCTAAACTAGGAAAAGAGAAGGGTTTTGTCATTCTAGAGAATTAGACGTTCTGGATATTTTATAATGACTTTGAACAATCAGTTTGACTGTTGCAGCTCGAAGGTATACCAGCAGGCAATCAGTCTCAAGTAGTTGTAGGTTACTTATTGGTTCAACTCAATCAAAATAACATATTTAATAATAGGGTGTGGACAGACAACTTTTTAAACTCTCAGATTTCTCATTCGCTACCATGTGCTCCTGCTTTCTTGTACTGTAATGTGATACAGTTCCCATGACCTACAGCTAATAACTGTTTAAAAACAAAGGCCAGCCCTGATACAAGTCTTTATCATTGTGACAGTAGTGTATTCTGTTAGAAGTAGCTAATCACACAATTCAGTGCAGATTTACAGTAAATTTTACTTGCTTAAATCAGTTACAGGTGAGTACAAACAGTTGATAGTTCTTAAGTAATTGAGAAGCATCACACACACCATATTATAACATAAAAACTGGCTTTAGTGTATTATTGTGCTAAAGCAACTATTCCTCTGGAGTAGGTCCAGAGGAGGGCCATGAAGATGATCAGAGGGCTAGGGCAACTCCCCAGTGAGGACAGGCTGAGATTGCTGGGGTTCTGCAGCCTGGAGAAGAGAAGGTTCTAGGGGGACCTTATAGTGGCCTTCCAGTATCTGAATGAGACCTACAGGAAAGCTGGGGAGGGTCTTATAGTAAGGGCAGGTAGTGACAAGACATGGGGAAATGGATTTAAACTGGAAGAGGATAGATTTAGACTAGATATCAGGAAGAAGTTCTTTACTGTGAGGGTGGTGAGAGACTGGAACAGGCTGCCCAATGAGATTTTGAATACCTCCTCCCTGGAAGCATTCAAGGCCAGGCTGGGTGGGGCTATGAGCAACTGGGTCTAGAGAGAGGTGCCCTTGCCTATAGCAGGGTTTGAAACTAGAGGATCTTGAAGATCGCTTCCAGCCCAAACCATTCTATGATTCTATGTTTACAGAGAATTATTCTCTACTTTCTCTGGCTGCATATTCCCAAATAGTTTTTATGTCTTGTATGGTAGATGTTTGTTGTCAAAAACATAGGTATAAAGAATTTTTACTTTTCATCTTATTGTGATGCAGAAAGTTCACTTTTTGTTGCTTTGTTTTCTTTTTAATAAAAAACTTGTCTTCCTTCCACGCCCTGTAATAGGAATGCTTTGAGTCTTTATTGAGCATTCTTCATTGGAGCTGGACAACACTGGTGCTAGGAGTTGAAGAACTTCGTGGACTGAAAGGATTCCAATATACTGCTACTCTCTTGGATCTAGAAAGGTTGCGTTTTGTGGGCACTTGCTGTCTGAGGTTGCTGAGGGTCTACACCTGTGAAATATATCCAATATCAGGTATTTTTCTTAATTCCTTTGTTTCCTATTTAGCAAATTATAATGTGTGGGGCATTGAAATATTGATCAAAGTATTCTTGTAGAGTATGCCCTGGGATGGAATTGATAGTATAAATATCTTCATTAGAGCAGAGGTTTGCAGTCAGAAATGGGGTATTTGTGATTAACAGTGTAAGAAGTGTCCATAATCACGTTTCCATTGAAACTCAGGTGTATTTTGTTTTGTTACACTTGACAGTTGGGTTCTTTTAACCTATTTTGTGTCTTCATTTTTTTTACATTTCTCTCATCGTGGCTGCTTTGGTAATTAGCACAATTTGAATTTTAAATGTTTTTCATGCCTATAGTTTAACAGTACATATATTAAAATACAGAATGCATTATGAAGTTTCCAATGTTCTGATTTCTTTGATGTACCTAATAATGCTGTTTTGCTTTGTGAAGTTAATTTTTCTAAATATAGATCCCTCAATGTTGCCAAGTTTTAGTTATGATATATGCTTGTATAATGTGCATTTTATATGAAAATGGTTCATTTGCTGTGTATTAATGCTCTTCTTTTTGTAACCTAGCTACAGCTAAAGCAGTTGTAGAAGAAACCAGTAAACTAGCAGATTGCATTGGAAAAACCAGGACCTTGCTGAGAAAAATTCTATCTGAAGGAGTTGATCATTGCATGGTCAAGTTGGACAATGATCCCCAAGGATATCTCAGTCAGCCCCTGAGTCTTTTAGAAGCTGTTCTTCAGGAATGCCATAATACTTTTACAGCTTGTTTTCATTCTTTTTATCCAACACCATCTCTCCAGTGGGCGTGTCTTTGTGACTTGCTGAATTGTTTGGACCAGGTATTTTAAAACATCATAAGTGAATATTACAGCTTGGATTGCTCTTCTGCTCAAAGAATCTAAGCAGGATTTAAATTCTTTATTCTGTTTGTGTGTGTATCCTGAATTGCAGTTTGAATTCTGCTATAGTTTAATAAATAAATAAGTAATAAAAAGAGGGCTGCAGGTTCAGCAGCTAGAAACTTGTCTCCTTCAGTAGAAAGATTCTTTCTCTGAGACAGTGAAGAAAATCTTCTGTAGCTATTAGCAGCTGCTTTTTCAGTGTATAGTTCACAATTACTGTATGACTTCTGTTGCTGCATGTTGCTTGAAAGCGTATTTATGACATTTTTTTATACAGTTCATCAGTAATAATTGAGTAATTTCTCAAGTAATTTCTCATTAAATGTTGCAACTGTGCTCTGATCCAGCAAAGTGAAGAGACACTAGCAGTGTTATCCTAAAGCAGTGTTTTCTGACTGTCTTGTTAACTATGAATGAACATACTCTGTCTAAGCATTCTACTTGTTTGTTTGCATAGATTGCAGTGATATATAAACAGTTTGTTTTTTGGCTTGAAAATCCAATTATTGTATTAAAGTTCAAGAGGAAAGCAGTTCTTTAATGTATTAGTCTAATTAAGTTTTGATTTATTATATGAAGTCTTTGAGAGGTCTCGTAATATCAGAAGTAGCTTTGATGTTTTTTGTTCTTTATTTTAAAACATGTTAGCCAAGTAATTTTAATTATTCCAATATGAAAGATCTAAATGGAAGCTCATGGAAGAAGGTAATATAAAATTCACATGTTATCTAAAAGTAAATGAAATAGCTTATTTAAATAATTTTTATAAGTATTGTAGAACTGAAAATTTCCTTTCAAAAGTTGTTTTTCGTCACTGGCCTCGAATGCAACAGTGCCTTTCTATTAATTTCATTTATGCTTTTTAGGATATCCAGGAAGCAAATTTCAAAACCTCCAGTAGTCGGCTCCTTGCTGCTGTCATGTCTGCTCTCTGCCACACTTCAGTAAAACTGACCTCTATCTTTCCAATTGCTTATGATGGAGAAGCATTGCTGCGATCAGTGGTCAAACAAGTCAGCACTGAGAATGACTCTGCTCTGGCCCATCGTTTCCCCCTTTTGGTTTCACATATGGAAAAACTGAGTCAGGTCAGGATATCTTCTGAAAATCTCAAAATGTATTTTACTTTGCAACAAAGAAAAGTTACGTATATTAAAATTTTGACTAAATAAAGATGGAACTGAATTTGCCCGAGTGTTTCCTTTTTAAAAGACTGGTTTCAGGAACTCTCCGTATTCTAGCACGTTTTTATCTTTTGGTCTGAAATGCTCCGTACAATTCTTGTTTCAGTTTTAGTATCTTCTATTTCAGAAAAGATAAACAGGAATATAAAGGGTAAAGATGATAAAGATCTGGGACTGCTAGGTAGCGTTATTCAATTTAGAAGACAAGAAGAGTTAAGGTCTTACAAAATTGTGACTAACAAATGAAAAGTAACTATTAGAGAAAAGTTCAATCTTCTAATAACATAACTGAAAAAAGGAGTACATGTTGTGATAGCCTTGAGAATATTTAGACTTTTTTTTTACCCACTAGACATTTCCTTTTCTTAATGTCACTTAATCTAAAATTACCCAATGTTTGTGATACAGAAAAAGCAAATTTTAAAACAATTGAAAATAATGTGTGCCATTTTTCTCTTCATCATGCAGAGTGAAGAAAATGTTTCAGGGATGACAAGCTTTCGAGAAGTGCTGGAAAAGATGTTGGTCATTGTTGTTTTACCAGTCCGGAACAGCCTTAGACGAGAAAATGAACTTTTCTCTTCACATCTGGTTTCTAATACCTGTGGGCTGCTTGCTAGTATTGTGAGTGAGCTTACAGCATCTGCATTAGGATCTGAGGTAAAGTTTCTGTAAGTTCATTCCCAGAAGTTGCCGTTTAGTACAGATATATTATGAAAGTCATACAGACTGTGACAATGATTATATAGGTGTATGTGTCTTTCAGAGATACTGCAATTGTTCTCATTAGCTTTCAGACATCTAAGTTTTATAAAGCATATATATTCACTGCGTTAGTTGAATACTGTTGAAAAACAGCTAGTATTATGGCTGAAGAGCTGTAATTGTAAAAAAACTGTAATTGTTTTTTATAAAGTAAGTACTTTTCTTTTTGCGTACACACACAAAATATGTTGGTTTAGAGCTCATTGGAGGCATTGCCACCTCTCAGAGCGTTTCTGTGCCTTTCAAATGATAGGGTCCTCCTTCAAATCATAGGGTCCTCCTATCTGCTTTTGAGTGCAGGTCAGAATTTGCTTTTGGACTGTATAATTTTCTCTTGTGTACACTAGATCCTCCCTAATGTTATTGTCTTTTATATATTCAATATTAAATAATAGATTTTTCAGATTTCTGTATGTAAGTATGTATATTCTTTCACTAGACTTTCCCCAGCTAGTTTGCTTTGTGTTGAAAAATTGAGAATGGTACCAAGTCTAACCTCTTAGAATCCTGTTATTCGTATGTATGAAGCTATCATATTGTTAAATGATAGGAATTTAATCAGTTTTATTAAACTCACATCCCAATTTTATGTACTATCAGCATTTTTTTCACAGAATATATGTAACTTTTCATAGCATTGATTAAAGATGTCTTTATTATTGTGTAAGATCTGTTTCTTTACTCTCTTGGTCTTGACCATATCTAAGGCAGAAATTTACAACTCTTCTTCTTGAAGTATGGTTAAATATTATCTTTTTTGTTTATTTGTATTATATATGTTTAAATATGTGAAAAAAATAGGAATAGGATTCTTAGTTGTTTCATTTCCCTCTATTTCTTAATTACCTCTCTCTCTCTATATATATAATATTATGAAGAAACTGACATAGTGGCATCTTTTATGTTTTTAAATATGAGTTAACTTAAAATTTTACCCAGTTAAAAATCTGAAATTTTAATTCACATTACTTTGCTTTTTTTCTTTTAAGTTGTCTAGCATTTAGTAATTAACTTTTCCTGCTTTTATTTCATTCTCTGCAGGTTGATGGACTGAACTCTCTTCATTCTGTCAAATCCACTCCAAACAGATTCACTAAAACAAGTCAGGGAAGAAGCTGGAATACTGGGAATGGATCTCCTGATGCAATATGTTTCTCTGTGGACAAGGCTGGTGTCGTTGTAGTAGGATTTTCCGTTTATGGTGGTGGGGGAATTCATGAGTATGAGCTGGAAGTATTAGTTGATGATGTAAGTACTACATTTGAAAGCAAACTGAACAAAGTATTTTTTCATAAGGTATTTTACAATGCAACATGTGTAGCAGTCTAAGCTACCACTGCAGCTGTAGGGTTTTCTTGCTTTGCTTGTGGTATTGATTTCTGTGGTGCTTCAACCTACGTACAATATCCAGTAGGTTCTTTAAGTCATTTATGACCTTGAAATCTTACTTTATTACAGATAGTGTTTATATTAGACTTTTCACTTCCTGAAGCGAAATGTAAATTAGCAACAGGTATCTTTCTATATACTGAAAAAAGTACTCCAATTTAAAACATTTTACACCAGTAATTTAAACAAGCAAATTAAAGAATAGTCTGCCAACATGGTCAGACTGTAGATGTCTTTTGTGCTTTTAAATACTCAGGTATAACATACATACATTGTATTCTTCTGATGAAGACATACTTGTGTTCTTTAAACTCGGTTGTTCATTTTAAGTGTCTGTTCTAAACTCTTTCAAAGGGCAAGCATAGGTTGCTGTGGAAGATTTGCCTATCTGCTCATTAATTTCCTTTTCAACTGAAAAGTGTCGCTATTGACTCTAAACATTGTTTTTTGTTTTGTTTTATTTATTATGATCTGTGTAACAAATTTTGCAAGGAACCATTACATATTTGCAGACACATATTTGCCTATGTGCCATGTATTTATAATGTAAACATACGAAAATGACGTTGTTTCTTTGATTCAGAGTGATCATACCGGCGATTCAACTCATTCTCATAGATGGACATCCCTAGAGTTGGTTAAAGGAACCTACACCACGGATGATTCTCCCAGTGACATAGCTGAAATTAGACTTGACAAAGTTGTGCCACTGAAGGTAAATAAAAGAAGTACATGTCTGTAGGTTTCTTGTGAAACAAGTCTTACGATTTTTAGAAAACAAAATCTAGAATGTTCAGTGTAATTTTTTTGGTTTATACATTGACAATTATCTTGATGTCTTTGCTTTATGAGTTGTCTTTTATGCATTGAAAAGTGCAAATCCTAGAAGTAAAAAGAAATTAGAGCTTAACTTTTAAAATGGTATAAGCCAGTTTGTAATTCCTAAGCAATTACAAATCTTGAATGTACAGCTTTCTTGTGTGCAGTTTGGTACATTGACACTCTTCAAGCAATTAGAAGGAATCATAGAATAGTTTGGGTTGGAAGTGAACTTAAAGTTCCAACTCCTCTTTCATGAGCAGGGACACCTTCCACTAGATTAGGTTACTCAAAGCCTCATCTAACCTGGCCTTTGAACACCTCCATTCACAACTTCTCTGGGGATCCTGTTCCAGTGCCTCACCACTCTCACAGCAAAGAATTTCTTCTTTAGAGGGTAGATTTAGATTAGATCTTTTGGTTTGATGTCATTACCTCTGTCATTACAATCTCTCATAGAGTTCTTCCCCATCTTTGCTGTAGGACCCCCATTAGGTACTGGAAGGCTGCTGTAAGGTCTTCCCAGAGCTTTCTCTTCTCCAGGCTGAACAACTTCAGCTCTCAGCCTGTGTTCATAAGAGAGTCCTCTGGATTAGCTCCAACAGGTCCGTGTCCTTGGTTGGTGTGGCCCAGACCTGGGCGCTCCAGGTGTGGCCTCACAAGTGCGGAGCAGAGAGGGAGAATAACTTGGGTTGGAATGGCCTCCCTTGATTTGCTGGCCTCATTTCTTTTGTTGCAGCCTAAGAAGTGATTGGCTTTCTGGGCTGTGCAGTCATACAGTTCTGGCTGATGTTGTTTTACATTAACCAGCACCCCGAAGTCCTTTTCCTCTGTGCTGCTCTCAATCCATTCTCTGCCCAACCTGTATTTGTGCCTGGGATTACCCTGACCCACGTGCAGGACCTAACACCTGGATGTGTTGAATGTTGTGAGGCTCTCACAGGCCAAACCTGTCTAGGTTCCTCTGTATGGCATCCCATCCCTCCAGTGTGTTGACAGCTTGATGTTCAGGGTGCATTCAGTCCTATTGACTACATCACCAACAAGGACGTTAAGTAGTGCTGGTGCCAGTACCAAGGGAATACTTTACATAAGTTTTAATCCATAGCTTAGGAAGATGAAGCAACTTTGACTTCTGTTGAATATTTTTCCAGTCAATTACATTTGTAGAGTCCTTAGAAGGATGTTTTACACTTTCCAGTATTAATGTAAAAACATAACTGTAATAGCTTTCATAATACTACGAAGCCTAACTTATGTAATTTTTTACACTGCTTATTATTTTTGCCTCTCATTTTAAGGAAAATGTGAAATATGCAGTTCGTTTGAGGAATTACGGAAGCCGAACTGCCAATGGAGATGGAGGAATGACCACAGTTCAGTGCCCAGATGGTGTAACATTTACCTTCAGTACATGTAGTCTGAGCAGTAATGGCACAAACCAAACACGGGGACAAATTCCACAGATTCTTTATTACAGGTTTGTGTCTTAGCACCATCCATTTCTAAGAAAAGTGAATGAGAACAGTCATGCTTCTATACAACTTTTTTTTTTTTTAAGAGACATAACAGAAACAAAACACATCTGCAATGTATTTGTTTGTTAATTCTCTAACAGAATTAACATGTTCTTTTCAGTCTTAGGTTTTAACATTTATCTGATTAGGGCAGAAATGTTTTTGAAGGATTCATTGGAAACAGAAGTTGGGTACAGTGTCAGCAACTAATAAATATAAATTAAAAAGCCACGAGACTGTCAGGAAAAGTACAATTCTAGGAGACAGTGATAAAAAAATAACCTTTGTGTAGGAGTGTTTTACTGAAGTCACAGAGAATTTTCCCTGCTGTACACTTCATTTGGTTGCACTTTGAACTGTTCCATGTAAAGTCAAGCCATTGAGCATTCTGAGCTGCTAGTTCTGGAATCTTAATGTTCTGTAATACTGTTTTGGAAGATGAAAACTTTCTAAACATAAGAAATCCAGTAGGATGGGAAAGTTGTCTTACCTGTTGACTGAGTGATTTCAGTTGTCTTTGCAAAAACTGAATCACTATCATCTTGAAGACTTGAATTAGTTTATAAATATGATTGGGCTGCTTTGAAATCAAAATAGATATTTTATATGTCTTAGGAAAATGATGTTGTGCATAATCTCCATGTTCGGTAGTAGAATCTAATTTGACATGGAGTAGATTTTAAAGTTAAAACAGTTATTGAAGGTAAGCCTTACATTGTATTTCAAAAACAAAATTAATCTTTTGAGTGGGAAGTTAGAATCTTTTTCACAGTTACAGCACAGAAATATTAATTGAAAGAATCTTACTGGTTTATGAAAAGTGTTCAGCATTGTTTTGTTTGGTCTTGAAAGAGCAATACATTTCTAAGATTTGAAAGACATCCAGTCAAAGCAAACATTTCAGAAACATGCTTCTCATATTTTCTGCTAAAAATAAAACAGTAGCAAGGGGCAAATACTGAAGTGCTGCCTCCAAGGTATCGTCAGTGGTTGACTTGTGTTGTTTCTTTTATTATTTTTTTGTAAATTAATTGTTTTAGTAATTCTGTGTCGAAAATAAGCCAGCCGTGTTTAGGTTTATTTTCTATTTTATGGAACTTACTTTAACTTACTCTACCATCCAGGAGTGAGTATGACGGAGATCTGCAATCACAGCTTTTGAATAAAGCTAATGAAGAAGACAAAAATTGTAGCAGGGCTCTTTCTGTTGTGAGTGCTGTTGTACGAGCAGCCAAGGACCTGCTGCACAGGGCTCTTGCTGTAGATGGTAAGATTTTTTTAACTGACTTCCAAAATTGACTTTTGAAAACTTCTTTCTTTGTTAGGGAGATTTGAGAGTAGAAAGTCATTGATAAAAGCAATTGTGATATTTCTCTTCTGTCTTCAAAGAATATTTTTTCTCATCTGTCATAGCTGTACATATTGAACTAAGAGTAACTTTCTAAATCGTTGAGTTGCACTTGAGCTATCATGGGCAAAAACTTCATGTAAACCTGTTCATCAGTTTAGCAAGCAAATTAAAACTAGTAAGATTCTGTATTGCCAAAACATATGTTTTAATGGGTCACTTCCAAATTTTATTGCATGTTTTGCACGATGGTAGCTGGAAAACCGATGAATGCAATGCATTTATAAGCACTTTAACATCTGTTCTTGAGAAATTCAGACATCAATATTTAATGCTTTAAAATTTATCAGAGGAGTCCATAATATTGAGTACTGTTACAGAAATTGATTTTGAGAGCTGGGAGGGGCATGGTGTACTAGATTTTATAGCATAGAAGATAATAACACATTTTTACAAAATGACAAAGAATCAATAAAACTATATTCTAAAGCAAGGACATTTTTCAATGCAGAACTGTATATAATGGCATTCTTAACTCAGGTGGACTTTGCACATTTATAATTTGATTTTGAATTACGGTACCTAGATAATGAAAGTAGCTTAGAGTAGCTTATACTGAAGTAGAAGCTGGAAGATTAGTTAATAAGAAGCAAAGAAGAAATAAGATGCATTTTCAACCATGATATGTTTATTGTAAAGAATATTACAATACTTGTGTTGCAATTATCTTTGTTTAGCTGAAGACATTCCAGAACTACTCAGCTCTTCCAGTCTGTTCTCAATGCTGCTTCCCCTCATAATAGCCTACATAGGACCAGTTGCAGCAGCAATTCCCAAGGTATGCTCCTCTCCAGAAATTACTGAAAAAAAATTAAGAATATTATATAAGGAAAAGTTTTACTCTGAGAAATCTTTACATGATTATTTTTTATGATTTTATGAATTAGGTTTTTTTTGTTTGACCAATTGACTCTTCATGAAATTTCCAAGAGACGGATATTTTAAAAATGTAATTCTTTAACTATGACTTCTTTTATTGTTAATTAAAGTTGAAGTCATTATTAAAAAAAAAAATCTTCAGTAAGTAGATTAAAAGAGTTCAGCTTTGGCAGTAGGAAAATACAAAATGTTAGAAAGACAGATCTAGCTTTATTACTTACTGATGAATACTGATGGGATGAAGGATGTTTATGTTATATAAATTCAGATTTTACAGTGATATTCAAAGCAACAGTAGCTATTTATTGAACAAAGGTTGTTTCTATCAAATATACAAACAGGAAGATGTCGCCTCTGAATTAAAGTAATTTTCAATAGCAAAGCATACTTAAATGTGTCTGAAAACTTTGAAAACTGTTACGGTATTGACAAATGTTGCTAATCCTTAAGTGTTAGACATTACTGTCCTTTATGTCTTCTTCATGAACTGTAATCTCTCATCTAACTCCTCTTTAAAGGGGGAGTAAAGAGGACCGTCTGCTTAAAATTGAACATTCATTTCTTCAAAATTTATTTGAAATTTGAGTTACCTTGTTACTGTGATGAGCTAAATTTTGCAACAAGTGTTTTGCTTCAGAAGCATTCCTCTGCTTTGAAAATTTCATAAAGATTACTGAGAACAAAGCTATGCTTATAAAAAATGTTCAAATTGGAAAAATAACAGTTTTCTTGGAAAATAAACTACAAGTGGAGTGTAACTTTTAGACAGTGTTTCCTTTCTGTTGACTCATAGTTGTTGCTCATTTGTTTTAAACTTTCTGGTGTTAGGGAAGGTGTTTTAATGGACATTTCTCACAGCTGCATCACAGATTCTTATTTTGTTTTTTGATAAGTATCTTGTTTGATTTTAACCTAGTGATGCCTTTTCTGCGAGGGCTGTGCAAATGCAGAGTTGGAAAATATGACTGAATTAATTGTGGTAGTGATTTATTGAGAATATCCAGAACAACTGTTCTCCAGTGGTTGCAAGAAATGCAAGTTTGTATTTGTTTTTAGAACAGTCATAAGTTATAATTTAGTGTATTTGGTGTTATGTTACAGGTTGCTGTAGAGGTCTTTGGCTTAGTACAGCAATTACTTCCTTCTGTGGCAGTTTTGAATCAGAAATATGCTCCTCCAGCTTTTAACCCCAATCAGTCTACAGACAGCACCACAGGAAACCAGCCAGAGCAAGGCCTTTCCGCTTGTACTACCTCTAATCACTATGCTGTTGTGGAAAGTGAACATCCCTATAAACCTGCCTGTGTTACACACTACAAGGTAAGTGCTAGATCTGAAATTTTAAGTTTTTATTTCTTAAATATTTTTGGCATATCATTTTCATTTTGTCAGAATTCTCTGTCTGATAATGCTGGATGAAAATGCGATATAGGAAACTGTTCTGTATATTGAGTTTACTGTTTTCTGGAGAAAGTTCTCTTTCTTTAGTAAGTGTAGAGGAAATATATGAATTTAATCTTCAATTCAGGTATCTAATGAAAGTACCTGAATTTGCTCATTCTTAGATTTTCCTACTGTCACGTACAGTTTATTTACTTCAGTTATAAAGACTGTAGAAGCCGAAATTCTTTATGTAGGCATTATCATATATCAGACATTCATGTCTAATGCTGAAGGAATGCTCTGTGAAAACACTTAGCATCAGTTCTAGTCAAAATCACATGTATTATAGCATAGGGATCCCTACAGTGCTATTTTGGTCTGCCATTTAACTTCTTCACAAACTAGATTCACTTGAACTGTGATTTCACTTAGCAAAGGTCTTTGATGTTCTCTTAACTGTGCTGAGACACTTTAAGTGGGATTCAGTCTGCCTGACAAAGCTGACTCAATTAAACTAGATTTTCAGAATGGCAGTTGAGAGGGAGTGATTTTATTCAGCTGAGTAAAGGGCAGAGGGATAAATTACCTGCCTGAAATATAAATCCTGTATTTTGTTTCCAGAACTAGTGAGTTCTGTAGCAGCATTGGTTTCTAAACAGTAAGTCCAAGAACCTGAGATAACTACATTTATCTGTTCTTCCTGAAGTGGTGATTCTTTTTATTGCTTTGAAAGTTTGTGGAACCTCTCTGAAGCTGAGTTACTACTTTTAAAATACTGTAACTGTGTAGTATCATAATACAGACTGCATTCATAACAATGCTTCAGCTGCCGTGTGCTTTTCTAGGGCTATGCAAAGCAGGCACTGACAGTGTCTTTTAAGATTTGTATTTTAAAAGATATTTGAGAAGTAAATAAATACTTATGCTAGTCTGTCAATTTCTTTCGTGGTCTTTTATGGGGGTTCTTCAACACAAAAACAAACTACAAATGGTATCCTAAGAATAAATACTTAATCTGGACATAAATTAAAATGTGATCATAACTCAGTGCAAAGCATTTCAGGTGTATCTGAATTTCAGAAATAAATTATGTTAATGTGAAGCATGCTAAAACAACTATGAAGAATTATACAATTGAATCACTTTCATAGCCTGAAGCATTATAAACAGAAGGCAAAAAGAAAACCACAGACTAAATGTGGTGTTTTGTTTTGCTTTTCTTTTAAGGTAAAACAAATTAAAAATCCCACAGGAACTTGCATGTAATTAGGTTTTTCTCCACTGTTTTGTTTTAGGTAACTTTTCCTGAATGTGTCAGATGGATAACAATAGAATTTGACACTCAGTGTGGCACTGCTCAATCAGAGGATGTTCTTCGTTTACTAATTCCTGTCAGAATTGCACAGAGTCTGGGATTTGGACCAAAACATGCTTCCGTTCATGAAAATCTTAATTCATGGATAGAACTGAAAAAATTCTCAGGATCTTCAGGATGGCCTACAATGGTATTAGTATTGCCAGGTAATAAATATATATTACAGCAATTTTTATTAATGTTCATTCCCAGTGAGGTTGAGAGTGCTCCCTTCCAGGAAGCACTCAAGGCCGAGCTGGATGGGGCTGTGAGCAACCTGGTCTGGAGGGAGGTGGCAGGGGGGTTGGAACTGGGTGATCTTAGAGGTGCCTTCCAACCCAGATCGTTCTATGATTGTTAAAATAATGAACAATGTTTGCTTTTTCAGAAAAATCATGCTAGAAAAACAAAGTCAATGATGTGTCTCAATCCAAAATGGCAAGAGATTGTTATAAACCATCAACTGTGTATCTGTGGACTGTTTATATTTGGTTTCTTATTAGAAGTGTTCTTCTGCTTCATATTTGTTTCACACATTACTTACCAAGTCTACATTTCACTTTTGTTCATGTAGCAGATACATTCCAAAAGGAGAGAAATATTGAAAGTTCCTTTTAATTTATTTTTTGTATCATTTTACTTCCTATAAGGAAATGAAGCTCTCTTTTCTCTGGAGACTGCGTCAGACTATGTGAAAGATGAAAAAGCTTGTTTCTATGGTTTCAAATGTTATGCCATTGGATATGAATTTAGTCCAGGATCTGATGAGGTAAGAAAAAAGTGGAATTGCTTAAAATGAACATATTAATTCACTCCACCTGAAGTAGCAGTTTTCATATCACAGGTTCTCAGTACAATAGTTAAACTACCTTGCATCTCTGGACTGAAGCTTCCATAAAAGTTGTATAGCAGCAATGTCCATTCTTGCTATTTGTGCTTAGGGCTTGGCCTTCGTTCACTTTAAAGGTTCTGTGTCATCCATGAATATGTTAAGAGTTTATCTTCGTAGAAGAGTGTGGTGCTCTATTTATGGAATAAAAACTTAACTTGAATGAGCAGAACTTGTATTCAGAAATTGGATGTTCAGTGTAAATTTCTGTTCTTTTGGGAGCTTTGTGATTACAACTTTCTGAGACATTACCAGCAGTAGAAAAGTGTGTATTGTGGTTACCACTGTATTTTCTCTAGTTTAAAAAAGTAAGGTATCCAAAAGGTGCAGTTTGAGTCAGTGCAATACATTTTGTCTCATCAGATTCTGTATTTCCAAAGAACAAGCTACAACCATTATATAACTATCATGTATTAAAAGTCATTCCTTGTTAGGCCAGTCAAGGAAACAGGTTTGGTTAGAACTATTAAACTATGTTTAAGCCTAGGATTTTGCAAAATTATCTGAGCATTGATGGGTGGAAATGAAGGCTATTTTTCTCTTAATTTATTAACTCTACAACAGCTACTCTTCCTTCTGCATATAGGTCAATTCATTTAGAAATCATTAGTGTTTTTATAGGGAACTGTCCTGTAGGTTGGCCCACATTTCACACAAATACTTGCTTACTATTTCAAAACGGTTACAGACGTAAATATGCAGTTTGTTAAGAGTTTGATTTTAAATACATTTTGGAGATTTTTCAGTCTGCTTGCAGGGCAGATCTGGGATTATTGACTTTGAAGGCTTCTTTGAAAGGGTTTTTGACCTACTTTATATATTGGCAGTTTCTTGTATGTCTACTAGAAGGTCCGTCAGATGGAGATTCTCCATTGTTTGGTTGGTTTTGTTTTCCTCATTTATGGGAGGAATTTGTCATAGGTTTCCTGAAAGTGATGAACTTTTATCTATGGATTTAAGTCTGTAAGGGAAAATGTGGAACATGGAAACATTTTTCCTCTTCCCTCTCTAGTTGCATTGGAAAAATGTTTCCACGTTCCACATTTTCCCAATGCAACTATAGAGGGAAGAGTAAAACACCGTCACCTTTATGACAGGAAATAAGAGCATTTTTCTTATAATATATGATATAATAGATGTATATCTCTACAGTTTAGAACTGGGATTGCTTTGTAATCTGAATATTTGTCAGTAGATTTTTTTAGTTGGGAGTTCCCTTTCTGTTTAGTGTTAGATAATTACAATAAATCATGTTCTTATCAGGCTACCAATAGCTTGGTAGTATTTGTCAGTGCTCTTAGCTAGCTGAAATTGTTCTAAAAATGTTGATACTGTGTCCTGTGTCACACTAAAATATGACAGTCTAGCTGTAAGACAAGAAGAATATCAGAAATTATTTGTATGCTCGATTTCTAAATTTCTATTTCTTAAGATAAAGTAGGATCAAGGAAACCCATCTGTTGTCATATATTCTGAAACACTATTTTTGTTTACAAATTTGTTTAAATTTTAAGGGTATTATTCAGCTGGAAAAAGAATTGGCCAATTTAGGAGGGTCATGTGCAGCAGCTTTGATGAAGAAAGATCTAGCACTTCCTATTGGTAAGTCTGGCTCTAAGAACTTCGTTATTGTTTCAAGTTTTATGAGTAAATGTTCTCTGTCAGTCCAGATGTTGCTTTTAGTTAAAGATGATCATATACAATTGATTCTAAAACTGAATTAATCAACAAAGATTTAAGAAAATGTTGTTTTCTGCTTAAGCTGTCATGGAGAGAATGGTTAAATCTAAACCAACTCACCCATTCACAGGTGTAGTGTATCAGTGTACGAGCTGTGTCCTACAGTTCTCTTGTGGTACTTCACAAATGTGCAGGTATCATATTTGTATTTCCCTTTCACTATTTTTTTTCTCCCTGCACTTCACACCTTTCTGAAAGAGCAACACCTGCAGCATTAAATTGTAGCTTTTGAAATTATTTGTTTAAAATTGAGAGTGGCTATTGTATCTGTAGTCCTTGCAGCCTACAATATAACTGCTATATTTTTTGCAGTTATAAAAATATTTCATACTTCTACAGCAGATGCAGCAAACAAAAATTTACAATAATCCAAATGCAGTTAAAAAAACAAGGACAAGTAAGAGTTTGTGAAAATGACCGGATACGGAAATTGAGGTATAATGTTCTAATGATGAAATCGTATTCTGTATAATAGCATTTATCCTAATTAAAATTAATATATAGGAAAAACAGCTTCATAATCTGTAATAAGGTATCTTTTGGATCATTTTAATTTAGGAGTGCAAATGAGAGCTCAGATATTATTAAGCAGACTGGCAGTGAAAATGTTTTTTAATGAGCAGGAAGACATTTGATGTGTCGTTAGAACCACAAAACCTAATTTCAGTTGTTATTATTTTTAAACCTGATACTTTGCTTGTGTATTTGAATGTGCGAATCTCTTACTTTGTTTTAAATAAGCACCTCAACTGCACTGGTAAATCTATTTCTCTCTCAAAAGTACAGGCAATTCTATAGTTTATTAAAAAGAGTACCCTCTTCTGTTTTCCTCCAAACAGACGCGTTATCTCCTTAGTTTTGTAGATTTCCCTAATACCTATTTATTTTGCTGTTCTCTTCTTCTATACAATAAAGAGGCTGAACTTAAAATGCTTCTAGTTTCACTTCACAGACCTTTTAATACTTCATTCTTATTTCAAAATAAGAATTTTTGTTTTTATTTACTTCTAATTTTGGTTGCTAAAAGAACTGAATGTAGATAATACGTAGATTATTCTTCCTGAAAGCATAGAAATCAAATTTGAAATGAAACACGCAGCCAAGTCATTTATGCAGACTCAGCCAACTTACGAGGGGGATTGTGTGTGAGCTGCAGCAGAGGAAGGGTAGGTGCAGGGGCAGGATGGTTTTCTGATTACTAAAGTAATTGTTGTAACACTGTAGATGATACATCTCGCCATATACATAACACCAGCACAAGAACTTCAGTCAAGTCTGTTAGTACGGCTGATAGTATTGCAAAACTAATGACAAACATATATAAGTGTGTAGTGTTCCTCTACAAGACCACTGGACTCCATGACTAAACAGAACAGATAAATTATAGGCAGGAATGGTTTGTCTTTTGTGATGGAGATTACTGTGCAGCTTTTTAAAGACGATTTTCAGTTGTCTGTAGTTTTACTTGGAAGCATTTGAAGTGGCTCAGAATAAATTTGGCAGGAAAAGAGCTAAAATGTGGTTTTCTAAAGCAACGTTTAAATGCTTTATTATATCAGACTGCTTTTTTGTAAGTAATGTATCTTCTATCTTTTGCTGTCCGTGATCTCTTGAAAAATACTATATATTGTATATTACTGCCATTGCTCATTTGCAGAGCAATATAATTTCAAGAAAAACTTATGTAATCATATAAAAGACTGTATTGTAGTGCATACAAGAAGAAATGCCTTTGTATTTTAGTTTTCATACTTCATTTTATAATTTCTGCAGTTTTAGCTTTGTTCTATGTGCAAATGTATACAGTTTGAAGAAATGAGCCAAAGGAAAAGATTCACTCCAGAAAGGAATTAGCATCTTAACTTAAAATGCCTGAAATTTGTCATTTAGAAGTTAGAATCATCTGAGTTTAAGCTGGTGGCTGTAACCTTTTTAGAGATAATGTAGGCATATTCAAAAGATGGCTTGTGCCATCCTAAGATGAGCACAAAAAAAAAAAAAGAAATTAAAACAAAAAAAAAGAAAAAAAAAAGAAATTAATCACTGGAAAGAAGTGCCTGTTTCTCTTCCATTTGCTATAAAAGTCTTGTACTACCTATGTGTGAGCTTACTATCTCATGCTACCCTGCTGAAAATAGGTGAAGTAATTCCTGCTCCATTTCTCTGATAATACTTAGGCCTCTGAATCCAGTCATGTGCTCTTAAAACCTGACAAATTCAAGGTTTAAGAAACTTCACGTATGTCATGACAGAATTTTTAAAAGTAAGCAGAAAACGTGTGGTTAAAAATTCTCAAAAAATACATTTGTGAGAGGTACAAAGGGCATCATGAGTGTAAGAACAAAGTAAAAATATGTCCAGAAAATTTTTATCAAGGAAGATAGATAGCATAACTGAAGTGACTGTGAATCAGAGTTAAGAGTTGTTACTGGCATCCTTATAGACCCTTGCATCTTTAGCATTGTTTACATGTCTGCATTATGCTGTAAAGACTTTACTGAAGGAGGATGTCCTTCACAAAAAGGTATCTTGTTTTTTTTTTTTTATTAACTATTGTAGTGAATACAGTTGACCAGATACATGTGTAAATATTTTTCAATAACAATTAGAAAATTGTGTCATTGTGAGTATACCCAGTGTTCTCAAGGTAATATTTTCTCCTTGCAGGTTCTTCAAGACTTAAATTTAAGATACTTAAATTTAAGAGATTTTTGTCTATTCTGAAGAGAGATCTGGTCCACTATTGATATCTAACCTAAGCAGTAATAGGGAATTTATCTATTGTTCAGTTATTAAACATTATTAGTTAATAGTTTCAAATTCTCTAGACACAATCTCTGAGAGCAGTTTCCATATGTCTTCATTTCTTAGAATTTTAGAAGTATTTTAGGATTTGATTCATCTCTTTTCTCTTTCCTTACTAATAGAATTGCCTGACATGTTTTTGAGAAAGACTAGAAATATGGTAACTTTACCTGTTTGACTTTTCTGTTAAGACTATGTTTGGCAATTCTGGTCACTATGGAATCAAGATTTTTGAGTGGCATATGTGAGAAAGAAATACTGTGTGATAGAATCTAATTTATTCTTATGCTCTAGGTGTATTCATAATTTACCAAATTGTGCAGTTTATCAGGGTTTTAAATACCTTTATTAGGGTAAGTTGTTATAAGGGAGCAGCTGGTGCATAGCTTTGAGTACTGCTTCCTGGAAATTAGCTTCACCTCCTAAACTCTTTTCCAGAAGTATCTAGATTTATCCAAAGATTTGCCATACATACTGTCTTGGAAATGAGATTATAAGTACCAATTTTTTGTTTTTATTGTTTTATGTGTAATGTATATTCGTTATTTGCCTGTACACTGAACTACACAGTATTGCATGTTTACTAAGCTTGTAGAAACTTATATCCTTAAACAGCTGTTTAAATGGTATTACACATCTTCCTACAAACTTAAACTTTTAAACATAAGCTAGATAGAATTGAATGTCAGATTATAAATATGTAGATAAATGTCACTATTATTGTTATTAAAAATGTATGTTCATATTTTTACAGCAGGTAATGAATTTGAAGAAGACCTTGAAATTCTTGAAGAGGCTGCTTTACAGGTATACTGTTCCTTTAACTCTTAGAATAAATCTGTTTAGATAAAATGCATAGAATGTCAAATACAAAATAAGATCACTTATATATTTCAAGAATAGATGTTTGTTAGGTTTTGTGGTTTACAAAATTCTAAATGTTACGAAAATTAACCTGTCCCATGTCTTTTTAACGGCAGAAATAAAGTTACTTTCTCAGTTGATTGGTAACATTTATGAAGTCTCGAAAAACATGACTGTAGTTATTCTGGATTGATGATGTGTTTGGGGGTTGTGATGGCAATTCCTGCTCATCAGTCACTTCTTATTTTTGACTCTAGCTGACAATGATTGGTAAAAAAAGGAGTTTTCATGTTCATTCTCTCCTAATTATTTTCAGGGCAACTATTTTGAAATTTAGTTGTTACTGTACTTGCTGGAAAAATATACCAGTGCTACAGAATGACACCATTCCTTAGGCCTTAGAGTAACAAACAGAAGGCATTGAGAAGGGATCAGATGTTTGTGAAAGGAATAACTTTTACAGCAGTCTGTTCTTGGGTCCACAGTATTTTAATTCAAGAAGTGAACTAGGAGTATGCATACAAGTAAAGGATGATTCATTTTCACTTGCTGTCCAATGCTCTGATATTTTTTGCATCTTTCTGCCTTCTTCCCAAGAAGGGGTTTCTTTTACTTTATCTAAGCCAAAAATATTTAACTGGTAATTCAACTGGTAAGGTTACTCTTATCATGAGAGTTCATATTGCCATGATCTTTCTTCTAGAAATTCTCCCTCATCTCAAGCTCATTTAATCTCTTTTGACATAAATTACTAACATAAATTTTCTAGACTGAGTAGACAATACTTTTGACACCATTTATTACTGTTTTCTAGATAGAGTGGGTAAAACCGGTGCTAGGAACTGACTACTTCTTTTATTTTATTTTTTAAGACTTTTATCTAAGTAGTTTACCCACTTAGCTTCTTCTTGAATGGTTTTTAATCCCTCAAATATCTGTGCCAGTAGTGTTATATAATGGAAATGCTTGTACTTGCAAGATACTAAAAGGCACTCTTTTGTCTCTCCACCCATTCATCCCCACCTCAACTCTTTCAAAAAACAAATAATAATAAGGTCTGCAAATCTCATTCTGGAATTCTTGGGAAAGGGTTGGCACTGTCTCACTCACCGACGATACTGGAAGCTCTTGAAGGAAGTCTTCCACTGCAAGTACAAAGCAATGAGCAGTCTTTTCTGGAGGATTTCATTGCTTGTGTACCAGGATCAAGTGGTGGACGACTTGCCAGGTAACAGTTTGTGCTGCTGTAATGAATAAACCCTTGTTTTAATGTTAAACTTTAAGTAAAAACATTTGTATTGTTCTTATTCATACATCAGATAAAATATGTACATTTCTTAGCTAGGTGTCATATTTGTACAGAATAAGAATTCATCTTTTGAGAGGCTAGAAGAAATTTTAATGTGTTTGTCTTTGCTATAGATGGCTTCAGCCAGATTCCTATGCTGATCCTCAAAAAACATCACTGATTTTGAATAAGGATGACATTCGCTGTGGTTGGCCAACTGTAATTACAGTACAAACGAAAGACCAGTATGGGGATGTTGTTCACGTTCCTAATATGAAGGTAATTATTGAAATCTTGGTTGTTCTTTAACTTCAAGTCTAGGGAGCTGCTTTGGACTCGACTGGTTGGACTCGATGATCTCTAGAGGTTCCTTCCAACCCCTGCAATTCTGTGACTCTGTGATTCACCATGACTTTGTTTAATATTTGTTATATATATTACACAAAGTAGTCTTGCACAGAGCAAAAACTGAACCCCTTAAATTCACTGGAGCCAGACTTTTTATTACCTCTAAATCCACAAAATTATCAAATTCTGTATTACATGGATGCTGTTATGCTGTTATGTTATCCATGTTATTACATGGATACAACTTAAATCTCATCTGTTATAAAGTACACCTATATAGTAGTGGAAATATCCAGATGCAGATTATTGGTGTTGTACAGAGTGAGAGGAATCCACTTGGTATTTGCAAGCCAGAAGAGAGTATCATAGATTACAAAATGAATAAATATGTTGGAAAAGTGAATCAGAAGCACATTGAACTATTTTGTAGTCACTTTAATATAGATTAAAACAGAACTCCCCCCTCTCAAGTATTTTGTAGTTCCCCTAGTTTTTGACAATCATAAAAAAATAAAGATCTAAGGTTCTTGAGTTTTGCTTCATCCTCTTCAGTTAATCCCAGTTGTTTTTCCTGTTACTGAATTAGTAGAAGTTTTCATGATATCCACAGGTAGAATAGAATAAACTCTTCCAGTATTTGGATGAAAACCCATAGGATTTGCATAAAAACTGGTTATTATATTTGAGGTAATGAAGTATGCAAAGAAGAGAAATGGAACACAAAATTGTATTCACCGAATTTTAATAAATTAGGTTGCTACTATGTTTTAAAGCCCTCTACTTTTCAAGAATAGTGCAGATGTTTTGAAGTCTTGATATTGTGAAGCCAAAAAGTAAATTACCTTAAGAAAGGTAAAGCCCCTTTTATAAGAATTCTCAAATTTAGTCTTTGCATATGATACAATGTGAGTTAATTTTCAGTGAAATGTAAACTTGTTAACAGATATTGATTTTCAACAGTAACGCAAGTATCAGCTTAGTAAGAAACACAGTCATTTAAATGTGTAAAAAAAGTTAAATTGTTGACAGAAAAAATTCTAGGGATTCTACTGTAAATCTGGAAAATGATTTATGAAAATATGCATATCAAAATAGTTGTTGTATTTGTTACTTATTTGCTATTTTTGTATGAGAATATAAAGTAACAGAAATCTTAACCATTCCTTTGGACTCATTGTTGTAATGTCCAGTAAATTAGGTCAAATTTTGATAAATAGCATATGAAATCTGCAGCAATTAAACACACTTTATTGCAGATTTAGGGTGAATAATGCATGAATTTACGTTCCAGGTAGTCTCCTCCTCCTTAATAAACTGAATTCAGCTGACTCTTTATTACCTGCCGTGAATACCTGTGGTAGTATTCTTGGCTTTGCAAAGTGTAGCCGTGTACTTTTCTAACATAGCAGGATTTGTAGTGAGTGCTGTAAGAACTCTTGTCACTGGGTTTCTATCAGATCTATAAGATTGTGTGGGCTTTTTTTTTTTTTTTTTTTCTTTCCCTAATTCATCTCCTAAATTCCACATCTGATTGCAGGTAGAAGTCAAAGCTATTCCAGTTTCTCAGAAGAAAACATCTTTGCAACAAGAGCAAGTTAAAAAGGTACAACGGATACCAGGGAGTCCTTCTGCAGCTGCTTCCCCTAGCACTGATATGACTTTTGGAGGACTTCCTTCACCAAAGCTTGATTCTTCTTATGAGCCAATGATAGTAAAAGAAGCTCGATATATTGCTATTACTATGATGAAGGTAAATTAGTGTTTATTTAATGAGATAGGGTAGAAGTATTCAAAGAAGATTGAAAAAAGTGCGATTGCATTTGTTCACAGGCTAAAAATGCACTTGTTGTAAATTACTGTAATTGCATTTATTAAGCCCAGCAGAAAACTAAGTGCATCAAAGAGGCCAACTGCCTGAACTCTAGAGCATACATAAACTGAATGAGAACTTAAGAAGTTCCGTCTTTTCATTTTGATTACACTGATTAACAAAGTAGCCTGAATCAGAGCATAAATTAAAATAACTGTTGATGTAAGGGGAAAAAAGTTGAACCTATGTACCAGGATACGACTGCAATATTGCAGTGAACCTATATTAAAAACTATTGAACATGAGAAAAAAATCAGAGCTTAGCACAGTAAGAAAAACTGTACAAGCGATGTGTGTGTCAAATCACAGTTGCCAAAGAAGGGGGCTCACTGATCCAAAATGACTGATCTGTAGATACGTTCAAATGTTATTATCTTTCCTCTTTTTTCCCCTGTTGTTTTTGATGGAATATGGGGACCTGATAACTCAGCAACCATTGCATCCAGCAAAACTCTTGCTGTGTTCTGTTCGCTTGCATGGAATTTTTCAACACAGTCATTACACAAGAAATCAAGAAAGTAGAACAAGGTGTTTTTTGTTTTTTCTAGTGGAGAAACAACATATATTTCTTTCATTTGTATATACATTATATATATATGTGTGTGTGTGTGTGTGTTTATTGCTCTCTCTGTGATATGCAATTGATTTCTGGTTCCCTGTTCAATGCTTCTGGTAAGTGTAAAGTTAGATTTTTTTGTTTGTTGAAAAAATATTCTCCTTTCTTTTATTCAGGATAATAATATAATTGGTTACTGTTGATTTTACATTCATCTCATTTAATTTGTTTGTAGGCGTATGAAAATTATTCTTTTGAAGAACTTCGCTTTGCTTCACCAACTCCAAAGAGGTAAGCATTAACAAATTACTTTGCACTAGAGATTAAAATTAAGATGTCCTGTCTCTTTTCCTTACATGTAGAGTCACAGGTCTTTACTGATGAATAGAATTGATCATATTTTCTCAAAATTTAGGGACTTTTTAAAAATCTTATCTAATATCTTTATTATTGTCTATTCTCTGAATATGATCTTTTATCATCTGTTATAAAATCACGCTGCAGAGGGTTATGGCTCAAAATAAAGAATATTAGGTTATTACATCGAACAGGCAAAAATGGCTGGTAGGTCATCTGAAAGGAAAAAAAAGAGCATAGTTTCCAAACTGATATTACAGATGTTTTTCAAGAAAGCAATAATTGTTTGATTTCATTTGTTTTGTTTATGCCTAGACCCAGTGAAAACATGCTGATCAGAGTCAATAACGATGGTACATATTGTGCAAACTGGACTCCCGGAGCTGTTGGTCTCTATACCATTCATGTTACTATAGATGGCATTGAAATAGGTATTTAATTTTCCCTAACCTTAAGAAAGAAATAATTGTATATCCAGTTTGAATACCAATAAAGGCATGTTTTGTTGCTCGTAAGATTTAATATTAAGTTCGTAGCAAAACCAAGTTTTGATTCAAACCCTGCTGTTGAAATCTTACTTTCTCAAAAGAATAAAAGACTGTAGCTATTCTCTTATTGGAATAAGGACATACTTGGCAAATCAGAGGTCTAGCTGCCTCTTTTCAAGTTGTTGTTTTTCAAAAGGTCGCCTTGTAAAACAAACAAAAAAACCAACAAACCACCAACAAACAAATAAGTTAAAGAACTATCACAGTCATTAAATTATTATAATATGGCATTGTAATTGCTAAAAATATTTATTTTAAGATTAATTCTCAAGGTTATATCCACTTATTAGTAAGTTCATACTGTTTCTTTACATGTGTTTTTCTTTGTGATCTGAGAATTTTGCTCTCGAGATATTTTCCAGCACCTTGTGGTTTTCTAGGTGTTGGTAACTAAAGATACTGATTTATTTATATATATGTACATGTGTAGGCCTTTTCTTATTGTGTAACTTGGTTTCTAAGTACTATCTGCTTCTCAAATTTTGCAGTTATCATCTGAAGCAATACAGCATGCGTAAGCACTGCTTCTCCCACAGCTTTTACTTGGCTCCCCTCAAACAGTTAACTCTTATCTTCATTGGTCCTTGAAGAGACTGTTAGTGCTGTTTGTGAAACAGTTTAGCATTTTTTTGCATGCTCTTGAGTTTTAGCACTTATAAACTTCAGTTACTGTTTGATTGATAATTCCCCTATTTTTTCTTTAAACTTAGTCTTTGTTTGTTTATAGATGCTGGGCTAGAAGTGAAAGTAAAAGATCCTCCAAAGGGAATGATACCGCCTGGAACCCAACTTATTAAACCAAAGGCAGAGCCGCAGCCAAACAAGGTTTGCAGAACTAAAGAAAAACCCCAACAGATAGTTGTATTTGGGTGGCATTTTATTGTTGTTTAATACATATAGTGGTGCAGGACAGAAGGCTATTTGAAATCACCTTAACGTGCTGAATGGAATGAAATGAAAATATAGTGAAAATAAACAAAAGGTGCTCTTTCCATTTTCTTTCTGTAGACCCATTAGTAGAACTGTTAGAAATTGTATAGAGAGTGCCTGTTTGTTGGCTGTCAAACAAATACTGTACAACCATGATGAAAACTGCAGACTGCATTTTAGACTAATACTAATTCTTTTTTATTTGACGTTGTGCTAAGATACAGGATGTAAAAAAGGTTTTACAAAGATTGTATTCTGATGAGGTTCTTTCATTAGTCAACATTAGTTGTAAATTAGTTTCTTTGGTGATGTCTTCCTTTGTCAGAATGCTGTCTTTAAAAAAAAACCTTATCCTTTCTGTAACATTTGACTTTCCATTTCACCTGATTCTTCCAACCCGAAGGACTAAAGTAGACATAAATAACAGAGAAAAGTTTAAAGATGGTGTTGCACTGCCCGGAAAATGCCAGATTAGGGAAATATGGTCCACTTTCTCTTGAATGCTCAGGAAAAAAATTTAAGCAAAGCTGCACCTTACTTTCATTGAGTAAACTTGTGTTGAAAAATATGAAATACTGAAATAACACAGTTATCCTGCCTTGTCGTACTAGAAGAAAAAAATTGGGTTCTTCTCTGCTAAGAAATATCTAGTCATAAAAAGGGTTCTTCATTGATCTCCAGCACATCTTGATTTTTTCCAGCTTTCTGCATATTTTAGTGACAGTACCTTTTGTCATACAACTCCAGAGTCTGTAAATGCATCATGCAGTGTCTGCTTTGTCCACTGAAGAGATTCTTTTTCCTACACTGCCACCTCAATAATAAAAATTAAATAAATAAAATAAAAATTAATAATAGTAATAATAATAATAAGAAGAAGACGAAGAAGAAGAAAATAATGTCTGTTCAGCCTCTTTTCACACTTAAGATTTGTTGGTTTTGCAAAAGTACATTAGATTTTTCATTCCTTAAATTTTAGTCTTTTTCTTCAGTGTCATAATTGTGTAGCAAACCAGGGTGGAATATCTCTCTGTTTTTGAACAGTAGTATTACAAATAATTCAGAAAGATAATTGTGGTGCTGTGCACCATGCTTCTGAGCACAAGAATGCAGATTAGACATGTATATCAGAAATGGTATGATTTACTGAATTCCATTTCACTGAGACAGGTGGGTTACTTAGACCCAAGAAACTTTTTATTTTTTTTCCCCTGACCTAGATTTCAGATAGTTGTAATCAGATAATCGTGCAAGTATATTCTCAGTAGTAATAATCTGTTCTCAGAGAGAAACAGCAAAGTATCTTCACTGAAACAATGGAGCATTCCAGTTTTGAAATCATACCTAATTGGAAAATGCATAATATGAGTTTGTATTGATGTCTTCTCTCTTTGTTGATTGAAGTCAGATGAGAATCTGACTTTCCTGTCCATCAAAACTAGTGAAGGAGGTTGTCATAGTGATATGTGTTCAATCTGGAGTGTATGAACAATAAGAACTGCTGTCTCCTCATAGGCTGTGAAATTTAGATAAATTGATTTGTAGAAAATCCTATTCTACATCCTACTTGAAACACTGTCTGTAGTGTAATTCAGGGTAGTCCTTGTTGACTTGAATTGGAAGGGGCAAGACCATTAACAGTATGATTAGATTATGACTGCTGTCCCCACATTACTGAACAAGAAATTAGAATCATGCAGAGGGAGAAAAAAAAAGACAAACTTTGAGCAGAAGTGTTGTTAGCGCTATAAATGTTGTTAATTCTGTACAACACGTGTTTCTTTGCTGCAAGGTGAACTTCTTTTCAGATTCACCAAATAAGAAGTCATAGTAACAAAGCTCTTGCAAAGTGCTGTGCACTGTAGGAGATGTGTATATATACTGTGCCTTTCTGCATTAATCATCTTTGATCAGAGTCCTGTTAGTGCATGCTCTGTGGAAGAAGCATCTTGGGCAGTGTTGCACTAATAAGTTCCTGAGCTGTTATGTTACAGAGAAATATTCCAAGCTGAGAGATGATGTATGAGAAACAAGTCTCATACAGTTCATTTTGTTGGTCTTGTATGAAATAAGCATAAGAGAACTTTTCATCTGTTCTTGTGGTGTTGTCCACAGGTGTAATTCCTGTGCTTGCAGTTATGGTTTGAAGTTTTCTATTAAGTAGTAGGTGCTTCAGAGGGAAAAATGCTCTTTCTGGGCATGTTTGTATCTAAATCCTAAGTTTGAGTTTTCCTTCCCCTTAATGCAATTTTTTAATCAAACCTCTTGCTATCCCATCACATGATTTTCTGATGTGACATTTAGGAGTATTCATGTAAAAATTAGGCTTCTGTAGTTTTCAAGGGTTTGTTTATACCCTTCTTTATGTTGAGAATGCTGTAAGCAGTGTTCTATTTTTGCAAGGAGTAGAGCAGTATAATCTATAATTGGAAGTAACCTGAAGAGATCATAAAGTCTAATGCCTGCCTCCTTCAGGACTAACCAAAAGTTAAAGCATGTTACTAAGGGCATTGTACAAATGCCTCTCCAACGCTGACAGGTGTGAGGAAATAACCACCTCTCCAGGAAGCCTGTTCCAGTGTTTGACCATCCTCACAGTAAAGACTTTTTCCCTAATGATTCTTCCCATGGCACAGCTCTCTGCTGTTCACTCGTGTCCTGTCATCACAAGAGAGATGAGCCCTACAACTGTTCTGTGCTTCCCCTCCTCAGGAAGTTGTAAAGAGCTGTTAGGTGACCTCTTATCCTCCTTTTTCTTCGAACTACACAAAAACATTTACATTATTTTTGTTTAAAAATAATAATAATAAATCTTACAATATATACAATTTCTTAATTTATTTAGAGCAAAAAAAACCCAAAAACAATTAATGCACTTAGCTATTACCTTATTTACCTTTTTGTCTGGGTTGATTCTTTCCTTACCATTGTGTGCTTTACACTAACGTAAAGATTGTGTTTGTGCTTTGGTTAATACATTTCTGTTTTATAATATTAAGTATGGAAATAACTGTCAAAGAGATACACTGTATAACACAGACACATATATATGCATTTCTTAAGCCATCTTTTTGGTTTCAAAAATAAGTAGAAAGGTCTGCTCTTACGGTGTATCTAAAAGACTGTTCAGGCTATTTACTAAGGCAAATATCCTTACGTTTGCCAAAAAGACTATCCAGTATTGTGATAGTGACAAATGAGTGATCTTGGTGATCTTGGGTCGGTCAGTTACTGGAAACACTGCATTTGTTAAGACAAAACCCTGACCTTGGAAACTTATGTGAATGGGCAAATTGTAGGTGAGCAGTAAAAAGAATCGGAAGCTTGTACTTGCCGTTGTCTGATGTAACAAATCTCTCAATGATTAAGTCAGTATATTTGTCAGCCTTTTTTCAAAGAGTATGATTTTTTTGTTGTTGTTATAGTTTGAAAAGGAAAAAAAACAAACAAGTGAAATTATGCACAGCAGCCATGGGAAACTAGCAACAAACTGTAACTCTGACTGCCATCTTGTCGCTAGCATTTCAGAATCTGTTAAACCTATTTCTTTTTACTCTGTGAGCTCTGTTCCAATTTTTTCTTCCTTACTGTCTTCCTTTGCTTCTCTTAGGTTCGCAAATTTGTGGCCAAGGACAGTGCAGGGCTTCGTATCCGTAGCCACCCTTCCCTTCAGAGTGAGCAAATAGGCATAGTGAAAGTCAATGGATCCATCACTTTCATTGACGAGGTAATTAATAAGAAATTTCTATTGAAAATTGGGCTAAGATGTAAAGTTAATCCATGCAAATAATGTTGTTGTTTTCCATGTTTAGATGTTGACAGGTAGAACTTAAGAACATGTGTATAAATTGCAAAAATCTAAATATTTACTGATTTCCTTCTTATTTAGTTACTTGAAAATCTATTTAACAGTCATTGTGGTATCAGGAAACAAAATTCCTGGAGTTCATCTTACAGTGATACCTAAATCTTTAGTTGTTCATTACCTACTGTTTCAACTCTACATAAAAATTCAAAGATGTAGGTATAATTTTCATTACATCTTTCATTTACACTTTCACATGATCACTAGTGTATCAGACTACTATGCGTGTATACCTTCTTGTATAACTTCATATTCAAGGAATATTTTTGCAATTTACTAAGTTAATTCAGCACTAAAAAAAAAGGGGGAAAGTGGAGAACCATAAGCTTATAAAGGCTTGGCTTTCTTTGCTCTTTTCTCTCAAAGCAAATCTTATTGTTGCATTATCTGATTTAAATTTCTTTGCACCTTAGCTCTTAAAAATACGTGACTCTCATTGCTTTGAAATCCTGATTTGTTCAATATTCCTACTTACCTCTTCTTATATTCTGTCAGTATAGTGAAGATCATTATTTCCTTGCTACTGCTGTTTGTCTCATATCTGTTAATCCTTACTAGCCACAGAATGGTTACAGGAGGGCGTGGCTCGTTTTTGTTGCTTGTTTCCCATAGATCCACAATGATGATGGTGTTTGGCTGAGGCTGAATGATGAGACAATAAAGAAGTATGTTCCTAACATGAATGGTTACACTGAAGCATGGTGTCTCTCTTTTAACCAGCATCTTGGCAAGAGCCTTCTGGTACCTGTTGACGTAAGTAAAAGGTGCCTTTGAAAAATATCCAAAGTACACTCTATCCTCATTACAAGACTTTCTTTAATTAAGGCTGCAAATGAGTCCTGAGGTAAAAGAATATTTTAATTACTAAAGACCATCTTAACATGCGTTTCCATTTTTGAGGGCTGTTGTGTAATGAGGGTGGAGTGTAGAAACGTGCAAGGCTTTTTATGTTGAACTTTTATCCTAAAGGAGATGCAAAAATGGAAAGACCACTACAATAGTCTTAAAATCTGTTATGGTTAGATTATGCACTGTTGTTTACTGTCTGTAAAGTGGCTCACTATTGTCATGATTTCTGAAGAGGCTTCCAGCCTGCAGTTAATGCTGTTGTGACTTTTTTTTTTTATAATTTGAAATATTCTTTCGTCTTTATTATTTTCACTGGTATTTTTTGTAAATTTTGTTTGAGTCCTTGAGTTATAGATTATCAGCTAATCAAAGAATCGGAGCACCAAGGCTCACTAAAAAATATAGAATGTATAATAAAAGCAAGCAAAGCATAATTTATTTGAATAACTTTAATAGTGAATAATGTTACTACAGTTTAAAGGTGGTTACATCTTTTCTGGGAGCAAGATAAAGTCTTTAAAAAATACATATGTAAAAAAACATAAACATAAAACATATGTAATGAGAAACCCAGTGTTTCTCATTAGAACTTATGAAAGTACAGGTCTTCTGAATCGCCTTTGATTGTGCATTCTTCAAAGGAAGCAGTAACTTGATTTCTTCAGAGATGTGAGAACTAGATCTAGTTTCTAATGCAGCTATTTAGATTCAGTTTGTCCCCTTATGTGACTGAGCTGCTGTTTGCAGCTGAAGTTTTTCTGTCATATAGGAACTGAGGTATCCTTAGTTCCAGTGACTGCTTGCAAATAGCCAAATCTGGCAGCTCTTAAATCCCCAGTGGCTGCAGCCCATATTCTGAAAGTGTTAGATGGATGCAGCCAGATCTTTCTGCTCACCTTCTTATCTAGAATTTATTTCTTGATATCCCTTTATTTGGAGAGTGTATTCAATTAAACCTGTATTTTTGGGAACTACTTTAATTCAGCACTTGGGAAGCAAATTATTCCTGTACTCAGCCATCAGTCGGTTGAACAAGTGGCAACACTAATTTATCTAACTTGTTATAAAGTATAGGAACACATGGGAAAAATAAGTTTTGGTTAAAATCTTGCTTGAATTTTGAACTTAATTTTCTATTTCTCTAGTATACCTTTGTCAGACGTTAGTGCTTTTTATGCAGTAGTTTTCTTATTAAAGTGTTCTGCAAAATAGTTTCAGTATCGTTTGAACTCTTAAGATCTGATAAGTATTACTAATTTTCTTTCAACTGACCAGTTTTGTGTATCCTCAGTGGCAAAAGGCTTTCTTAGCTTCTGATCAGTAAGCAGCCAGTAGTGAACGCAGCAGAAATTTTACGGAAGTAACTACGACTTTGAGATGATTATTGTATTAACAGGTGTTTTGAGCTACTTGGGAATAGGTTTATTTGCATCTGTGTTATCTATCTGTCTATCTATTTATGAAGGACAAAGCACATCTTGAAGTGATTTTCTTCTATTATGACTATATTTAAGCATTCAAACTTGTGTATTTGTTTCAAAATCATAGAAGGAAAATAAATCTGTATTTTTTTTTCTTAACAATCTCAAGACAAACATCAAGGTTCCATGGCTTTTAAATATCTTAGACTTCATACTTCATGCTAGTATTCTGTTAGGTAGCACACCATTACAAATTTTGTAAACTTTATGAAGCTCCTGATTTTTTTTTAAGTCAGTTTTAAACTCTTTCTGGCCAAATCTTGATCAAGTAAAACAGTACGGATTTCTCATTAAAGAGTTTTAAAATAAATTCTCTTGAGGTGATTAGTGAGGTGGGAATTCTTATGTTGTTTGTTTTTTTCTCTACATCTGTCTGTATTTTTCAATTGTCAAATCTGCTAAATGGAGTCTTTGAGAGGTGAATGACCCATGTGGCAAAAGTTGAATTAAGAAATGTTAGAGGTTATGAAATTGTGAAATAATTTCTGTCTACTCATCATTTTCCATTTAATTGAATATCTGAATGGCATCATGAGCAGGATGCAGTAAAAAAAATAATAATAACAATAAAATCAGTAATATATATGATTTCTAGAATCTGTAGCAGGTCTAGGAGTATTGGCTCTAGGAGAGGTAAACACTTGATGTCTTATATGTGCCTAAAAATACATATGGGGAATCATATGGCTGAATGAGTCATGACATTCCCAGTTCAAATTAATCACACATAATTTTTACTAAACTTAATTTTTATTCAACTGATATATGAAGTTTGCAACCCTGTTTGTGGTACTATGTTAATTTAAACATAAAAGTTTTTTGTAATACTAAGTTAGGTGTATAAAATTTCTCAGAGCATCTTGTAAAATATACTTTAAGAAAGCTGAAATTCCTCCATTTAATCACTGCATTAATTCAACAGTGAACAGAGGAATTTTTTTTTTCTGCAGTGTTAATTTCCTCTTCTTTGCATATATATTTTATTTACTTTTTTTGTAGACATTAACTGTTTATTTAAGATAAAACAAATGCTCAGTATCTTAGATATTCCCTGTATATTGTGATCAAAGGTATTATATTTAAAGATAAATAATCATGGGAACATAGAGATTCTATCTTAGTTTTGGTCATTTACCTTAAGAAAATTTTGATTGCCTGATCTCTTCCTATATTTGCTCTTCTTTCATGCGGAACAACTATACGGGCATTGATCTAAAACTGCGCATCTAAGTCATCTTAATATCCTGTGACTTTGGATAATGTATAATTCTAGGGAATTCTGTACTCTGCTGCTCAGTTTTACTGTTACGTTCTTCAACTGCCACAGAGAAACTGAACTGAGAAACTGCATATTTTTCCAGTGATTGTTGCAGTGAAAGAGAGAACCAAAATTAGTATGTAGGTTTTGTTTGATTGCAGAATCTCAGAATATTCTATGAAAACATTTTAGGGCATTCACAACAGATTTCTACCATCATTTTAGGCGTGATGGGAAGCAATTGGAGAGTGAGGGTATGTTAAGTAAAATGATGAGATAATTATTTAAGATAAGATAGCTTTGAAAAAAAAATACTGAGATTTTTAATGTTTTAACATATAAAGTTCCAAGAACAAAGGAGAGGATCTGACTTGATCTTCTCTGCGTTGATGAGCCAGCACAGTTCCGCTGTTGGTTTCCCCTGTGTGTTTTTCATGTATAGCTTTATAGCATGTAAGAAGAAATGATAACTTGATTGTCTTGGGTATGGATTATCCACATTTGTCTGAACAGTAGAAGTCCATCAAAAAGAGTTGTGCAGCAAAGTAAAGTCTGTTAAGCCTCACTGGTTGCCTATGAAGCAAACTGTCATTAGGCACATGTAGCCTTTCTAAAATTGTCATAGATTTGTGTCACGTTGGTAAGCCTCTACTGTGTGATCTTCCTGACACCCTCCCTGTCTCCCTGTCTTCCCTGATTTCCCAAAGCATCTTTTACTTGAGTATTTATTTGAGTATTAGTACCACTTCCAACTTCAGGAGGAGGTGCTGTGTTCCAATGAAATTATGGTGTTTGATCATTTCTCCATTTTTGTCAAAGTTTTAAATTGTTGTCTTTATTAAAAAATGATGTAAGCAGTATTTTTTCAAACAGCATGTAGCTAGATAATCCTTCTCATGATAGAAGTAAATTTACTTATTTTTAACAAGTTGATGGGTTTTTTTAAGGAACATGGATAAAGCATGCGAAATGTATTTTGTACTTGCTAATTTCTGCTAACAGTGAATGATTTCCTTTTCTTTAATTACTGTTAAATTTTAATAGGAATGCTGTCCAGGGATTTTAGTTGGTTCCTCTCCATAGGTGAAGGAAGGAAATAAGATTATGATAAATCTGTTTATACAGATTAAAGGGTGGCTTTGTTAATGGTTTCTACCATACTGATTAGTGGTGCTACTGCTTATGTACTATTAATTCTTTCGTTCCATAGGAGCGTTGTTAATTTCTTTGAAATGAGTAGAAACAAGTTTATGGAGAGAGATTACTTTATGAAGATGCCTGCTTTTACTGTTTTCTGATGGCTAATAAATGCTGTCCTAGCTGTTTTGTGGAGACAGAAAATACACAATACAGCAGTGTATGTTTCTGTAATATGGGCCAGTGCTTCTAAACTTAGTGAACTCCCTCTGGTATCTCCATTTGATGATTTTCCGTAATAATGTAGTAAATGTGATGTATATCTTATGAAGCAAGTGGGATGTTAGTGATTGTTCTCCTCACAGCACCCTGAAATTTTTGCTTTCAGTACAGTGCAGTTTTTATGTGCACACTCACAAAATCTTTTGTATGAGTGAGTTGAGTTTCTTTCCAAATGAGTGATCTTAGCTCTTCTGCATCTTTTCAGTTCTGAACTGGTGACAAATGTCCATGTGTGATAGTCCTGGTATAAAGGAAATTCTTTCAGAACAGCAGGCTGTCTTGCTATAAAACTGGTTTATGATGGAACAAACTACTGTTTCATTGTAACAGAAGTGTGGGATTTGTCTGTGCACAGTCTCAAGCTTTGTAAGAAATGTCTGGCTCTTAGTTCCAGTAAATGGCATGACACACTCCATCCATTTAGAGCTTTTTGATGTACCAAATGGGTTTTGTTCGATAGATAATTTGCCAGGGGGCAGTGGATTCAGATGACTTGATCAGAAAAACAAAGCTTTCCCCTTTGAAAACTATTCTACCAGTAAATTTTCTTGTGGAGAAAGTTTACATTGCAGTGCTTCTAACTTCTTCCTCCAATGTTTCTTTGTTTCCATTTCCTTCTTGATATATCTCTTTTTTTTTTTTTAAACTTTGTTGCTCAGAATGTCTTTAATGCTAGCCAAGGAGTAAGGGATTTGGACTTTTTTTCATGGACTTCCAAAGCTTTACCTCCTAAGGTGAGTTAAGTGACAGGAACAGTCACGTTGAATCTTTTTTTTTCCAGAATGTACCTCATAAATCAACTTTACATATTCCTTCAAGTGTATTTTACCGTGAGTTATTTTTAAAGGAAATGAAAGGTTTAAATGGAGTGCTGTGTCTATATCACTTCCTTTATGATATTAAAATAAAAATACTGGAGCATATAGCTGAGTTGTCTTTGATTTATAAGTGCACTCTCTTTTATTAACAAACAATTCTAGAAATTCAGAGAGATTGCTTAGGAACATAATAAAGGTTTTTATTCTTATTTTGATGCAGAATGTTATTAAAGGGTGCACTTTAAGTTGCAGTATCAAATCAGTTGACATTCACATGAATAGGATTGCTGAAATTAAAAAAAAAAAAAAGCATTTTTAATCTTACAGTTATGGAATTGTAGGAATGTGTTATATTACGTGCAGTTAAGCAATTTAAATTAACTACTTATGTGCCTGTCTAAATCTCTTTACAGTGATTTTGAGATCAGTGTTGTTTTCATGTTAAACTTTCACGTGAACTTTGTAAAGAAAATGATACTCAACGTCCTTGCTGGTTTACAGATATAAAACTGTGTTTTTCACCAGATTTTCTTCCTTGAAATAGCAGAGGGTTTTTTTTTTACAGTTACATCAATATCTAGAAAATGTTAAAACTATATTTACAGCATGCATTTGTTTTTGTTTTTTTTTCCCTTAGGACCAGTTTACTGCAGCTTTAAAGCTTTGAGAGTTTTAATTTTCTGTAAAGGTTTCTGGGAAAGGCTTTTATATAACTCTGGACATAATGCACAGACTTCCATACCAAAAATCTGAAAATGTGTTAATTAGGAATTGCAGGAAAACATGTAAAATAAATAAATAAAAAGAAATAACACAACTAGTATTTCAGTTTAAAACTAATTTTAAAAAGTGTTCTTTCACACAGCAGGAAGCGTTACTTGAGATTCTGGAGGCAAAAAGTATTAGCACATTCAGAAGATATTAAATCTATAGGAATCGGATTCATAATCAGACAGGAAAAGAAATAAGAGTATGCCCTCTAACATCCATATTTAAAAGATTTTACATATGTTGCTCTCAAAGTAATGCCTCCTGTTTATTTCCGTGGAAACTATAACAGATACAGAAAGGACAATAACATTACTTGATGGAACCAGTTCTCAGCTATGAAATACCCCCATTAGCTGATTTATGTGGATAAGCTGATGGAGGCACTTTTCATTTCATGATGAGACAGCTGTACTTGTCCATCTGGAAAGTGGCTTGTCTTTCACATCACTGTTGCCATTGCCAAAATGCACCACCCAGTGCCTCACTGTGATCACATCGACTATTTGGTCTCCATTAACATTCAGCAAAGCATCAGTAAATGAATTGGCAGGAAGGTTCAGATTCTACTGCCATGCCACAAATATCCGCTTCTGAATTATGGGCCAATATAATAAAATAGAAGGCATTACTTTTAGAGCAGGCCGCATAAATGGTGGTATTTAAGGGATGGCCCACTTATAATGGCTTGCATGCTATTTTTGAGTAACATTTTTGTTGCCATGACTGAAGACATATGGACTAAGTGAACCACTGGCTTTCTCCAGTAGGGCATTACTTAGGTTCATAACTTTCAGATCTTTTAAATGTACATATGACTCGTATTTTAAGCTTAATAGAGCGTGTTCCTGCTTCTTACTTTCTTTCTTCTGATGTTACCTTTATCCTTCATATTTTCCAGTATAATACTAAAATAAACCACTTAGACATTTAATTAATCAATGACTGACTGACAGTCTGTATTTCTCGTATGTTTAGTAACTATCAGTTTTTCTAAATAGCAAACACAGTATTTTCTCATTTCAAATTTGAGGGTATTTTTAATCTGTAATTGATACTGAGTGAAATAAATTGCAGGCCTTTTTTATTGTCTGAATATAATAAATATGCTCTACTTTTTATAAGAATCTATGATGTTTCTATTATTCTTTGTCATAATTTTACCTTCAATCTAAAATAGCAATGAGTTGTAAAAATAAAATAAAAAAGAAGCTCATCATTTGGGAAGATATTATATTTAATGTTCTTTTATATAGCTCCAGGCTTTTTGCTAGATTATTTCACAAATACAGCTGGAGGAATAAACATATATCCTAGTAAATATCAGTATGAAGCACGTTTTAGAGGAAGTGGTAGGATAAATATTTATAGTGTCTTAATTCCCTCTTGAATAATTTGTCTGCATTTAAACCACTTCTGTTTCAGGAATAACAGGGTGACTTTTCAATTGGTGATTGAGGTAGTTTATTATTGCATGCTAGAATTAGAAATGTAACTAGTACCTATTCTTGCTTTGGAATTTAGTTTTTTCATTCTTGAAATAAGTATTTGTTATGTGAAGTGTTGAAAAGTATTAGTGATGGATTTTATTCTGTTTTTTTTTTCTTTTTCTTTCAAATTTTTCAGGAATCTAGGTCTAGTACTGGTGACTTCTTCAAAGACCTAAATTCACACTGCCCACAGGAGGCAGTGATTCAAGAGCAAGATATTTCATTACTTCGAGGTGGTCCTGGAGTGTACAAGGTAGTGAAGACTGGCCCATCAGGTCACAACATCAGAAGCTGCCCTAACCTTAGAGGTATCCCAATTGGAATGTTAGTTCTGGGAAACAAAGTCAAAGCAGTGGGCGAGGTATGGATCCTTGTAGCTTCAGTTCATGTCTTCATTGATACCAATATATAACTAATAAACTCAACAAAAGAATCTGCTCCTGTACAGGTTTGCTTTTCCAATCTTTATGATAAATTCTACCTTTTGAACTTGGTTTATATTTTAATTACTAATGTAATTCTGTTTTTTGTCTTTTATATGTGTTCATTGAAATAATGTTAAAGTTGTACTGTGGTAACATATGCTTTCTTACATATTTGTTACACTATTCCTTACAAAATGATGTTTCTGTTTTATGCTTTTGTCATATGCTTTGAAAGAATTCTGTTTCATTGAAAAACAAAACAAAACAAAAAAAATCAACCTTTTTTCTAGGACCCAACCAATTAACAGATTATTCTGCTACTCTGTTTTGACTCATTTGTTCAGTTTCTGAACTACTGTTACTGTTTGTGGTTTTCCAGTTGTGATGTGTTATGATTAAGAAGGGCTTAAGGATGAAGTGTGTCATGCTATTTCCTAAATACGTCAGGAACAAAAATTAGTACTTATGCAAACATTTCATATATAACTCTCTATTACAACTCTACTGTTGCAGCCACCCATAAAAAAACATATTTTGAATACATCCTTCAAGTTTATACTTTGGCTTGTTTGAATGTTCTAAAGTTGTGGTGTTGGTGTTGCTTTTTCCAAACATAATGAAGTTTAATACTTTTGGAAATATTCCTAGCTGAAAATGTGCCATGGTCCTTCAATCCGCCTCAGCCTGTGGCCTTAATTTAAGAAACATTTTAAACTTTTGTTGTAATATAAAGATTGGAATGCTCGTGCTTTTCAGATTCTGAAGTAAGTTGCTGAATTGTGCTACTGAATAATCTGAAAAGTCAGTGTGTTGTGCTTTTTTATGTGTACGACAGGTGACTAATTCAGAAGGTACTTGGGTACAAATGGATAAGAACAGCATGGTAGAGTTCTGTGAAAGTGACGAAGGCGAGGCGTGGTCGTTAGCTAGAGACAGAGGTGGAAACCAGTACCTCCGACATGAAGATGGCAAGTTGTTTTGTTCCGTTTCTAATTAACTTAGAAAAAAATTACACGAAATTCGAATAGGACAAATAAGGAAGAACTTGAGTTTTAAAAAGGTGTAATATTAATTAATATTTTTTCCTTTGAATTACTTTGTTGTTGAATTTTGAAGAAATTTTAAAGAACATGTAAAGTATTTCCCTGTGTTTTCTTCTGTACCAGTTTTGGCTCATAATTCTGTCCTTCCTTTCAGCCATAGAGATGATTTTTATATAAGTATTTCTGTACTTCTTACGGGAGATTTCTTTCATCTTTTTTGTGTCCATATGAAAAGAGGAGCAGAAAGGAAACATTTGTCCCTTTTCATTTTGTTATTTCTGCTACACTGTATCCCATTAAAAAAACATTACATGTATATTTTAAAACATGGAATTTTAAGTAACGTCAAATTTCTAATTATTAGAGTTAGCAATGATTACATTTTATCAAAAAGCAGAATTTATATCCTGATAAATTCATTTTCAGACTGGGTAAGAACTAGAATTAATGAAAGGAAACATAAACAAAATGTTAGTACACAAAGTTTGCTATTGTATATTTGTAATTCTGTTTTGATCATGCTTCTTATTGCTCATCCCCCAAACATTACTGATCATTATTCACAATCTAAAATATCTTTTACCTCACGTGCTTCACCTGAGCACTTATTATTATTATTACTTCCATAATAGAAAGCCCAACCCATCTGACTGAGTTCTCAGGTACAAGATCATGGCCTACCTGTTGTTCCCTCAACAGATGAAGCAGGTGTGATCTGACATTATTTGGATTTCTGGAGAAGATCGTCTAGTCCAACCTCACTCACAGTGCAGAATCAGATAGATCAGGTGTCTGCTCAGACCCTTGTTCAGTAAAAGCTGAAATATTTAAAATACTTCCAACCACGCTGGATAATTGATTTCTGTATTTGCTCACCTTCATGGTGAAAAAAAGTCACATTACATGCTGCAACATTTGTTGTCCCTTGTCCTGTTACTGTAAACCTTCCAGAAAAGTTTGGCTTCATCTTCTGTGAGCCTTCCGGTTATGTAATTGAAGGGAGCAATAGTATCTCTCCTTAGCTTTCGCTTTTCAAGGCTGAACGAGCCCAAGTCTCTCAACCTCTTCATAGGTGTGTACTCTGTAGTGCCCAGACCAACTTGGTTGCTTCTGCTGAATTCATTTTAGTCTGAACTTTGAGTAGGGAGCGTGAAGTTGGATACTGATACCTAGTGCCTCTTAACCTTTCAAATTTCTAGTAAAAATTAATGTGAATCTTCATTACCGTGATTTAATTAAACATTTATCTCTGACAGTACTTGTTCTTCCACGAATTATAAAAGTTTGGTATAATTCCCTACTATGAGGCTGGTTTGTTTCAACTCACTTTGTTTCTTCAAGTCATCTGTTAAATATCTATTAAATGATTTTAACAATTGTTGTCCAAAGAATAAATAATCAATCAAATGGTATGATATTACTGGAAAATAAATTGTCAAACCTGTTCCTATGTGGCCCATGACAACAAAATTTGCAGCAACTCAGTCAAATGTAAAACCTGTCTGCGTGATATTAACTCCTCAATCTTTTTATTTTTAGAGCGTGAGCTCTAGGGAAGAAAGAAGTCCTTTTCTTTCTGAAGAGAATTGAGTAGAGTGAAAGAGAGCTCTCTGGAGAAAAAAAAATAAAAAGTTTCCTTTGTGACTTATCTTTCCAATGTAAAATCTGAGAAGATCTAATTCTAAAGTGGTATGATTTTTTTTTGCAGAGCAAATTCTTCTAGACCAAAATGTTCAGACTCCTCCCCCAAGTCCATTTTCAATACAAGCTTTCAGTAAGGGGACGAGCTGTAGTAACGGACAAGGCTTTGATTATGGCCTTGGAAATAACAAAGGTATGTTTTTACACTCACATTTTTTAAACTGACGATTATCTTCATTTTGCTTATGTTTTTGTCACTCATTTTGTACTTCTTTAGTCAGTGTCAGGTGTTCTCCAAAAGATGAAATCAGTAGCACAATGGATTGTAAGGTGTTTTTTCTCTTCTTCAGTTTCAGTCAAAGTACTCCGCATAAAAAGCGTAATCAAATGCTTGAGTGTTGCAGACAGCTGAGGCTTTCTGTAATGCTTGGCACAATGCTATAATGTAGAAAAGAAACATTTGCAAAACAAGATATGAGAGCTATTGTATTTAGAAAAAAACAAGTTTTGAAAAGATCGGAAACATTCATAAACACTTTTATCCTGTCTTAAAATGTTAAGTGGCTTTGACTGGATGACAGACTACTGTTTGAGATTCATGTTGTAAAACTGAAGTTACCTTTTGGCCACAGATATCAGTTACAAATACTGGGATGTGAATAACATCTCACTCAAAACACTGTAGTTTCTCTTAAGCATGATTTATTTCACTGATGAGGTGTGAACATACATAAGCCATTACAGTAAATTCAAATTGCCTTATGTTCATTCCTTAATTAAATCAAGAATATTTAATATGGAAGACACTTTTGCTGAGGCTGATGTTCTTGACAGATATTGCTGAAGCACATAGCTCTGTCATTATACTCTGACGTCTCTGTCCTCTGTCAATGCCAGTGAGAACATAGGCCTTAGGTATGCACTCTCAACACATGCTATGGTTAGTGTCTGAAATTTAAAGTAAAATAAATCTTGAGACTTGTTTTAAAGGAGGACATAGACGTGTTTATGTGATAGCCACAGTTCTACCATTGCACATCATTGTATCAGTAGCTTTTAATATTCAGATTGAAAGGTTAAAATATGGTCAAGTATATTCAGGAAAAACAAGATTAAGGAGCTTATCAGTAATTTCCCGTTGGAACCACAGTCATTAATTTGAACTCTGTCTCTTCTATTGCCTGATTAACAAGACCTGAAACTGTCAAGTAACCTGCACGCTATGCTATTATCACTGCAGCTCCTAGTCATTTAGTTGCCATCTTATATCAGGGTGTTTCATCATAGCATCACGTTCCCTGAAAAGCTAAGCTGTAAATCTACTGACACAGTTTATTCAATGGCAGTGAAATGTGAGGTATTCACGTGAAGACATTGAAAAGTAATGAATTAGTGTTTCCTCCACTGTTTTTTTTACAACTGCCTCATACTCTGCACAGGGCAAAATCATCAGTGCACATAAATGTGCAGAACTCACGTAACAGAGTTGTTTGGCAGCTTTCTTTGTAGTGGTCAGCTAGATGACTTTATTAATTCCACATATTGTAACTGCTTCTGAATTCTTGGGGAAAAAAAGAGCAGAAGTTGTTGTAGAAGAACTGTATTTGAAAGAGAAATGCTATTTTCTTCCTCCCCCTGAAAGAATAGAATTAATGTATCATTTTATATACTGCCAGCTAGCATTCTAAGATCTTTGAGGAAGAACTGAGGATACAAGCACTGTCTATTAGGAAAAAAATTCAAGTGAAGCAGTGGAGATGCTTGTTTGTCAAAAGAACTTTCTATAGGGATGCACTAGTTTAAATACAAATTTAGTCACATACGTTGGTTGAATGTAAAGATAGCTGATATTAGGTCTGTGTTTACAATATTGCCTGTGATTACAGAAGACAAACTACAAATGCTGTATTCTGTTCTATGTTTGAGCCTCATACATTACAGTCAAGTCTTTAATGTTCTTCACTAATTACCTCATCCATCTCCACATTTAATTTAAGCAGATGATTATTTTGAGCAGGTGACTTTCAAACTTTTCTTAGGGATTTCTTCTCTTTAAAATAATTACTTGTTTATGGCCTGTTCATTTAGAGTTCTTCTATACAAACTGGAACAGTTATAACTAACGAGTTCTTTACCTTTTCATATAGTGCCACATTTTGGAGCATTTTATTACTCTTATATTTCAGATATTCCATGGCTTAATAGACACTTAAGCAATTGCCTTTCTTTGTTCGGTGAAGTATATTAACTAAAATACAATTTTATTAATTTCTAAAAATAAGTGGGTAACAGGAATCTTCTGTTCTGAATCAGTAAGTCTTAGAAGGAAACATCTTCCTTGTTTATGTTTAAAATGTACTTGGCATCATCTAGGCTTTAAAATTGCTGAAAATGACTTGATAGTTTTGCAACAGCATTAGTAGGTACTGGACAGTGGAAGTAATGCCTGAGCTCAGATTTCTCAATGATTCTAGAAGAGAACTACTACTACTGGCTACTGGGCTTTGCATACTTCTGTAAAAATCATTTCCCAGTCCTCTTCTGCCAAATAGAAAAAAAAAATACCAGTGGCAAAACTGATTATCATAATAGACTGTTAAACTGGTTACTCTTCAAATATCCCCTCTACATCAGTGCTAAGAAAGTATTAGGAAAGAAAGACTAAAAGGAATAATTTAAGTCTGGAATGTGCTCCCTGGACAATTTTTACTTCTATATAGTGTACATTTGGTACTCAAAGACAAAAAATTATCCAATTTATATATATATAGAGAGAGAAATATATATATATATATATTTAGTAGTTAACGATATGCAAAAATGTTTATACCCTTTTGGGACCTCAGGATCAAGTTCTATTTCACTTATATAGATGTTAAATTCCATAACTGGCCTGAGAATTTCATATGAAAATGTTGAAGGAAAAGACATTCACTTATGTGATTCTGCTTTATGTACTGTTTAGAGATCTAAGCTATCGTATCCCAGGAAAAATATTTCTCCATGCGGTCAATACTCAGGTGACAATCATCTATTGAAACAAATGTGTGTCAAACAAAATTGATTGATCTTATCATCCGAAATCTTCAGAATTTGAAGATTTAATGAGTTAGTGGAATTGATGGTTTTAATAACAGATAATGACAGAGGAGCTTCATAATTATTTGAAATGCTGTGCAAGGGTACATGGTGTAATTGGATGACTGGGATGAACAACCTGATAGATAAACACATAGTAGATGAAAATAGATGTCATAGGTTGTTCTCAGCAATGCAATATGGGTATACTGAGCATGACTTCATTTTGATTTTTAGCCTTAGAACAGGATCTGTTCTCCCTCACTCAGCTTGACTTCTTCAGAGACAGTGCCTGTGCATCTGTCTGGGATCATCTGCACTGCTTTGTGTTCTGAAAGGGCTTCTTTTTGGTGCTGAGACTGGATCAGCTCTGGCTCACTCATTTTGTAGTATGACTGTTAGATAATAAGCCTCGGTGATGCACTGGGGATAGCAGACAGAAGACAAATTTAGTTCTTCTGATTCTGGCAGTGAACTTGATTATCTGCCTCTACACTGTCATTTGTGTCATTTGGGTTCACAGCTGTTAATGTGGAATGCAGTGCCCAGCCACTTGGGCTGCCTTTACACTAGGGCACTAAGTCAGCAGAGTTTATGTGAATTGCTAAAAAGAGTTAAGTCTAGAAATACTGTTCATACCTTCAACTGAAGGTGCATAAGGCATACTCTGAACAAAACCAGCACAAGAAGTTTTATACCTGTGTGGCAGAGAGAATAAACTGCCCACATACAGTTGCGACGTCCAGCTGGGACTTGTATCTAGTGTTGGTTCTTTCTCTGTTAATTAACCTAAGTTACATCCAAAAGAAAAAAATACAGTGCGGCTCTTAACCTGGAATTATTATTTCTTCATAATTTTTTAAATATTTATTTATATATATATATTCTTAGAATAACAGTGCTTTGCCAAATGTGTCACTCCCTTCTGGGTCATTATAGTAGGAATGTTTGCTGCCCAAGTACAGACTCTAGTGATTTTTTGTTCTACTGCTTCCAAAATAGTACAATAAAATTGATACCAATGGGTGATTATGTAAGTGGAGTTCCAGCTGTTTTCTGGTATTTCCTTTCCTTTTTGAAACCAAAAGATCAAGAAAATAATTGCAGTGTTTATTATTGGAGTTCTCAGGGTAATGTATGTTTCCATATACCTGTAAGCAATTGATTATCACCTAAAACCATTTGATAATTCAGTATTGGTTTCTGTATTTGATCTTCTGGAATGTTTTTAAAATGATCTGAATTTGCAGAATGAAGTGACGCTGTTAGGGTTTGGTTGGTGGTGATTCAAATCTGAGATGCTTTCAGACTCATGGTGTTTCTGAGCTCATATGACTAAGTTTACCTCAAGTTACAACATGGTGTGATAAACTCTGCCTTCTTATCATAAGCTTCATTTATTTCTAATGCTTATATGTGGCTTTTCTGAAAATCAACATTTAAAAAATAAAATTATGCTTTGAATATGCTGGTTCTTTGAAGGCCTTCATTTGCCCTGCAGTGAATATCTGTAGATCTTCAGAAAACCACTGTCAGTTCCTAAATTTTATTTATTTTTTAAAAATGACTTTTAATCTCATCTTGAAAAACGACGTGACAGAATACTTTTGAAGATACTTGCAAAAACGAGCAAATATTTTCCAAAACCTAGGCACAGAAATACACTTACCAAAGTCTAATCACTTGTTATCCTTCCCTTCTCATCAGTGTTTCTAATCTTTATCTGCATGTTCTGTTGCATGTGTGTATGATTGTAAATGCTAGGGATGCTGTTTTTCTCTTGGCTGCTGTTCAGTTTGTTTTTCTTTTCTTTTTTTTTCTTTTTTTTTTTTTTTGCAAAGTGAATATTAATTTCTATTTTGAAATGTTTTAAGTAACTGTAGTAAAGTGTCCATGATTTTTTAAAAACCCTGCTTGTAATTTTAAGTAATTTTATTGCCATGCATGGGATGAGGTTTTTGTATTTAGCCACAACCAGAGGTGTGTGTGGCTAAATAAGAGCTTTCTCTGTTATCACCACTTAAACTTTAATTGAGCACCATTTTACTCCTCTGTTCCAGAGAATGACAAGTAACAGGTTGTAGTTTTGACTGTTTTACCCACTACAGGTGACCAACTGAGTGCCATACTGAATTCCATTCAGTCACGGCCAAATCTCCCAGCTCCTTCCATCTTTGATCAAGCTGCAAAACCTCCCTCTTCCCTAGTCCACAGTCCATTTGTGTTCGGACAGCCCCTTTCCTTCCAGCAGCCTCAGCCACAGCTTCAGAGTAAGTTTGTCAGCCTTACCTGCCTCATCAGTCCATTTCTGCAGCTTTTACATTGCTGTCCTCAGTTGCTTGCTAGCTTCTAATCATCCCTCAATGCGCCTTTCCGCTTTTATTTTGTTGAGTTAGTTTCTCATGATTCAGACACACGTGAGGTAATGCTCCCAAAAAAGTATACCTGATCAGCTTTCGTTTTGATACTGACAGTACTTTGCTTTTGTATGTGTCCTACAGCATAGATAACATTCATGAAAGTGCATTTCCAATATTGTAAGAAACTCTGGGTTTGTAATGAAGGTAAATATCTTTTATGGTAAATGCTGTTAACTCTTAACGTAAAAAACTGAATACTCGATTTTCTTCTTAAATTTCTTATTTTGTCATCACAAGTTTTAGGACGTATCTGGAAAGTTGGAACGCCTTGGAGCTAACTCATAAGGAATTGGCAGTCTTGTGTTGAGTACATATAAGATTGGTAGGAATATCCAAGTTTGCATCTAGAGGTGAATGGCAGTTGACGTGATTTACTAGCAGGAGAATAGGAGGTGGTTTAGTTTTTGTTCAGAAATGCCACAGTTCTTTCCTGCGGGATGTGTCAGTCAGTTCAGCATGTCTCAGACAGCCCTAAATTGCTCCAGCTCAGCTTATGCAAGTAAGGGTAAGTGTTTCTTGGAGTGCTGCAGGTGAGAATTAGATTTAAATATCTGGTTCACTTCTATATAGACTATCAGACTCGTTCTGACAGTGACATTGTGTTCTTATTCTGGGCTTAAGCTAACATTCTGAAAACATGTTCCAAAACCTGCATAGATAAACCAGATGATTTCCAGTAGTGTCAACACACCGTCATTGGGAACTTCACAATTGGATGTTCTTTCCCTTCACTCTTATTTTTATTCTGTTGTCCAGAGCAGTAGTAAAGGCAGATTTTCTTATTCAACGTTTTATCAAATATTACCCTACCTGTCTTATTTCAAACTTTTGTCATTTAGTATTTAGACTTGTATGAAAAGAAAAGCTATGTATTTTTTTCTATGTTGCTCAATGAGCTTTTTTTCATTAAGTTGCAATCCATGTTTTGTTTCAATAGGGATCCCAATTAGGACCTTTTTTTCTAAGGGGAGTACTGGTCTAATAAATAAAAGAAAAATGCAAACATCACAGAATCACAGAATTGTAGGGGTTTGGAGGGGACCTTAGAGATCATTGAATCCAACCCCCTGCCAAAGCAGCTCCCTAGCCCAGTTTGTACAGGTAGGTGTCCAGGCGAGTCTTGAATGTCTCCAGAGAAGGAGACTCCACCACCTCTCTGTGCAGCCTGTGCCAGTGCTCCGTCACTGCGCTGTGAAGAAGGTCACTCTTCTTCAACATAGTCACAGCATTAGCTGTGCGTTTCTGCCAGTGATGAACAAGCACCTGCGTGCCACAAATAAAATGACCTTAAGTTTCTGTCTGATTTGGTATCTCAACTTAGTGCAGTATTTCAACCAGTTAGGTTATTTGCCCTTCCAGCAGTGTAAATTGAGCTAGAAATCAAACAGATCTAGTGTATGTTGCTGTAACTGTGATGTGATGCAAGGACCTTCTTCCTAACGGTTCCTCATTTACTTTACAATTTCATGCAAATAATTTAAACTATACACAAAGGAGAGAAATATTTAAGTTTTTGTTTCCTGTGTTAAAAATCTAGACGAATAGGAGGGGAAAGCAGTTTTGAGTTAGAACTTCTTTACTCTTCTGAAAATCTCCTAAGCATTTTACCACTTGAAATAATGATAAAATATTGTGTGTGAAGGGTATAGGACTATGTTCATGATCATTTAATAGTCCAGGAAATTATCAGGGATCTTTTAAACCTAAATAAGACAATTTCTAGAAACCATACATGTTTGAAAGTAATGAATTAACAGTATTAGACTAACAAGGCATATATGTAGTGAAAATATTTAAACAGGAGAGGATGGATTTTGCTGTACTTTTTAGTGTGTTCAGTATATTCAACTCTGCAGCTCTAATTGAGTTGTAAGAAAATCCCTTTTAACACTTTCATTATTTCCAGAGCACTCCTTAGCTTCCTGTTTCTAAACAAGTAATTAGAAGTTAAATCCCTTAAAGAGCATTTCCCAGGACTCCATGTCACATCAATTGATTTCTGCTGTAGTCATATGCAGTTTCAAATGATGTCCTTTGCTCATAAGTTATTACCGTAATAAATTTAGAACTAAAAATTAAAGCAAATGTTTGTAGTCAGTACCTGTTCTATTAAAAGAACAGGTGATAGTTTAACAGTGGAAAGTGGTTGTCCTCCAGCATAGAATCCCATGGCTACAGACATGGCAACACAGAGACACATTTTCTGATTTAACAATCTGATTAAGTAGCTTAGGCTGACACATTTTCTGTTACCTGTCTACTTAGGGAGGTTTTATTTCGAAGCATGATTTGGAGGAAAATTAAGATTGTGTTGGATATCCCATAAATTTATTTCCTTAAGTAATGTTTTAGAGTATGGAGAAAAACTTTGATTATGGTGTATGCTTTGCTAGGTAGGTTTGTTAGCTATTCTTTCTGAGGAATGCTTTCTGTTCTTGGGATTTATTTTTGTTTTGTTTTCCAAGTTGATTTGAGAAAGAGGGGACGGGATTCTCACAACGTTTTTTCTTCTCATACGGCATCTGGTTATTTTTTGCAGAAATAACTGTATTGCTTTTGGACAACCACTTCCTCAGATGTCATGCTTGAAAAGCAAATAAATGCCTTTGTTGTTCTTCTCAAATCATAAACAAGTAAACTAACTGAAGTCCTTTGTGTCTTTTCAAGGAAACATTGGAACTTATTATGGAAGGAATAGAAAAGGAGAGATTGTCCTTCTCAGTTCTCTGTTACTTGCTAGAACTCTTTGAAGGACTGATTGTTCTGTGCTGTTCAATTCCTCTTCTACAAGGGGAATAAAGCCAGAAAGTTTTTATCGTGTATTTTCATTCCTTGTCAGTCTTTTTATGCAACTAAGTCCAAAAACACTAGAGGTGATGACACAAACTTACATGGAGTTTGAGAACTACTGTGTTGACATGGAATATTAACAAGGATTTTTTTAACAGAAAGAGCATGAGTTTTCCTTGATTATTTCAACAGAACAGTCTGATTTACTCATGCTTTAATGTGCTTGCTCCTAAGAAGAAGACGACTTTAAGATCATCAGTGACAGATTTTCTCAGGACCACAGCTTCCAACAGCTGCAAGATTTATTACTCATTACTTGATTAATTTGTCTTTGCATTTTGTCAAGCTTGGATTCTGAGTATATAAAATCCTGGAGGGTCAAGCAAGGTCTTGTTTCTCAACCTTGTGCAGTTTGTGCTAGGTCATAAAAACCCATATACACAGCAAGACAGGGAGATGAGTGGAATCTTACCATTCAACACCAGTTAGTAAAATTTAAGATCTGTCTGTTGAACTCTGAAGCTTCCGAAGGAAGCTTGAAGTCACAGAAGTTAGACTTTCTACTATTTTCTTCACATCTGAGTTGCTGTTACGAATGAGGAACAGATTTGTAGACTGGTGGTGTGTTAAACCCTTTTGTTCGATTCATCTATCACAGTTCTAACTCCTCCCCCGGGTAGCCCTGGCTGCTTGTCCTCAGTAGTTTGCTCAGCACAGCTGTTGTTTCCTGACTCATCTCAGTCCAGGCAGAAGCTGCAGTGCTGAGCTGCTGTTCAACACATTCCTGGTGTTAGACTGCCTCGTTGCCAATACATGCTGCAGAACTGCAATCCAGTATATGATCAGCTCCTACCATTCGTGTCAGGAGTTTCTGGGTATGTTCCTTCAGTACTGTATTAGCATTTTCTTCTTGGTTTTGTTGCTTTCCTTTCTAGGTGCTTATTACAGAGCATTTGGGACCAGTGGCTTTGCCTGTAGTGCTTCTGTCAGCATCTTATAAACAGTGGAAGCTACGCAAAAGATTAGTACACATACAGAGTGTGCAACCCTTTTTAGTACCATTTCAGTAGAGTGAAAGGAGAGAGTAGTTTTAACCAATCACTCTGGTCTCTTTTATCTCATACTGAAATGTCATGACAAGCAGACTGAGAGTACTGGCTAACTTTTTTCTTATGCTTCTTATTGGCAAGGTATTATTCCTGAAAGAAGTTGTATCATTTCATACCTTAGGCTTTTTAAAGATTCAGTATGGTAAGATAGATATGAAACACTCTTATTTTTTGAGTGTGCTGAGCAATTTAAATCCAAAACTATCCCCAGGGGACTGTTAAGGTAGTTTGGAGGACATGTATAAATTGTGTCAAGGTTTATTTTAGAAATAGATTTGACTCACTGTCTTCAAAAAACAGGAAATTATAGATTTGTTACTATAAACTTTTAGATTAATTTTATATGGTCCTCTAGCAGCAGAAAGCTTCTATCAATTAAATATTTTGTCAGCTCCAGTGTTTGTTCTTGAAACCCTGCCTTTGGGCAATAAACATTTTTGTTTGTATTGAGCAGTAATATTTTTATAATGATACTACATTTTAGTAATTGCTTCTGATAACACTTTAATTCCCCTACTTAATTTATCTAATAGTTCTCTGCCTTTTTAATATGTAGTATCAAATGTTCGTTGACTTCTGTGTATTCTTGTACTTCTGAAGAAAAGGAGTCCGTGTCCAACAGTCAGTACAGCATTTGGCATCTTTCAAGATAACGTAAGAGGCATCCAGTGCTTAGGCAGATGTGCAGAAGGCAGGTCAGTGCTTTCCTTCATCACCATGCAAAATGGCTGAAAAGGAGCAGCATGCCAGAGGAAGTTTTAGCTTATCCAGAAACACTTCAGCAGTCTGTTTTAGAGCTTAAAAAAAGATTCACGTGGACCAGTTGGCAGTATGTCATGCCTCCTGGTTTGCCTTAGCAGTTTTTCCTCAGAGGAAGCAGACATTGCTGCTAGAAGATGACATCCTGCCATGAGCTACCTCATGTTTCTGTGCCAAGTTGCTTTTCAGGCTGGAACTATTTCCAAGCTGAAGGATGTGACTAGGGAGAGGCTGTCACATTCAGTTGTGACTGGAGAGGACTGGTTTGCCTTTCTTTGAAACCTTTGTAGTCCGAGAGTGATTGAAAATGCAGGAATCCTGTCATTGTCACTGACCAAATGTATTGAATAGATATAGATTGTTTCCCTAGGCAGCAAGGAGACCGTATGCAAAACTCCTTCTCTTTGTCTCCTTGAAATGACTGAGTGGTGATACAGTGCTCAACATAAACTAGATTACAACGTTGTGATGTAAAAATTCTCAGATGTAGAATGAAATGAATATCTGCATAACTTAAATTGGATTTAGTAAAGATTTTGATTTAGTCCTTCACAGAGTGGAAGCTGATAGGCGATATTGACATTGTTAGGCTTGTATTTCCAGGAGTGTTCCTTTAATGCTACTTTGCATTCCCAACATATTTTCCTTCATTTTAATGTTAAAAATGTGTCAAGTATCTGACGTCCTGCTACTCAAAAGCTGTACAGTTGATATTGGATCTTTGCAAAGCTCTTGTAGACATCAAAGTAGGTAATGCTGTTCTTAAACTTATTATAGCACTAGAACAAGAATATATGGATTATGTAATTGTTTTTAAGAATTGAATTTGTACCTCAAGCATGACTGAACATCTTCTCATTATAGAGTCTATAGATCTGCAGTTTGTTAATCAAGGTAGGGATTTTATTGTATTTGTGTACAATTTAATAAATGTAGTACCAGACAAAAACAACAACAACAAAAAACCAATGACTTAGCACTATAGGAACTGAAAACTCTTAATTTCAGTTCACTTTTCTTCTATTTATACAAAAGTGTATTTCTAAAGCCAAGTATCTTCTAGCACACAAAATCTTAAAATTGTTGATACAGTAGGAATTAAACATTTTTTTCCCTAAAGAAAGGAATAAAAATTGAAATTAGAATTTAAAAATGTATATATAGTTTATAGTTACAGAAAACTAAAATCATAGACTTGAAATTATAAATACCTTCTGTTATCTCACTCCATCATGGATTATACCAGAGTTTAACATCTTTTTTTCCTTTATCCTTAAGGCAAAATTATTTATAAGGGCTGATACAAATTTGTTTTCATGTCTGTACTAGTTGATAGAAACTTCTACTGGTAATTAGGTCTTCTGATGGTATTGCAAAACTACAATTCACATTACCAGTGAAGATTTTTGTAACATTTCAGTACTGGGGTGAATTCAGATTTGAAAACAAATGGCTTTGATGGGTTTAATATATTTTTCATCATTCCTTCCAGCGAGTGGTGAAACTTCCAAACAGAAAACTCCAGATTTTCAATCTGATCAAAAGAATGTTACAAATGGTCATCTAAAGAAGACAACACAGCTTTTAATAACTAATCTCTGAATTTACATATTAAAATTTCATGTTTGAAAAGAGAGTTCTGTTCAAAATTAGGTACTTCAGGTTTCATAATAAACCATTCATCTGATTGTCTAGTCAATAAATATTCCATTTTAGGTCCCATAAACTTTTGTTTTTTGAAGTTCACGTCAGGGAAAGCTTGTTTAAGTAACTGTTTCTCTTTTAAAACTAATGTAGGAGTCTTGATGAATTCAAGAACATTTAACACAGGAGATGCATATCATTTGAAATGCCTGTTTTTATATCTGCTTTTTTTTCCATTGAATCTGTGCTGCTTCTGTGCAACTGTTTTCCACTGTAGAAACTCCATCCTGCTGCCTTGCTTCTCGTGAGCGTATTTACAAAACTAGTGATGTAGCTGGGCCTGCCTCTGCTCTTTCATCTCTCTCTCACAAACTGAAGGGTGGGTATGCATGCAAACATGGCGAGGTTATTCAGATTTTGCGTTCAAAGTGTTGTGGTTTTTCTTTTTTTTTTTCATTTTCATTTCATTCACTTAATACAATCTGTTAAAATTTGGAGTTTGTTGGGAGTTTTTTTGATGTAGCCATTCAGTGATGCATTACTGAGTGGCAATGATTTCAGGGTGTGCATTTGAGCTGTCAATTTTTGTAAATGGGTGACTGTTAATCTAGAATAACACTCACTGTCTGCTCTCTAATAGGCAAATAAAGAAAGGCAAAAAAAGTTATATTTTTTTCTTTACTTGCAGATAAATCAGTTCGGTAATCATGCACTTTCTCACATGGGGAATTTTTTTTTTGTGGGCTGATATTCTACAATGCTAATTAGGTCCATTTAAATATGCATGTGCAAAGGCAAACCTTTGTTTTTGTTAAAAACATCAAATATTTTTCATTTCTAAAAGCTATTGCAAGGCTATGCTTATCATAAATATTTTTGTTCTAGAATGTTTTCCTACTTTAACTGATAATGCATATTCTTGGAGTGTTGCTGAATGGTTTACTAAGCTCCACGTTTTCTATGGAGACAAGTGTTTTCCATTCATTTTTTTTTACTTTATGAGGAGTTCTGTAAAAAGTTTTTTAAATTATATTATCTAGAGTTTTTTCTTATCTGGCAAACTTTATGTATTTGTTCATTTATTTTTTGGGAAAAGTATGTACAAAATAATCACTTTAATTTCTGAATTGATGAGTCACAAAGCAGACATCTTAAAACTTGTTCATCAGTAGAACTGGTGAATAACAGAACTGGCATGAGCAAAATGGATGGACTGCTATTTAATAAACACTTTCTTTTTCTTTTAAGCAAGAACAATATAATTTAAATATAAACAGAATAATAATATAAATATAATAATAATAATATAAATTAATTAAATATAAATATAGAACACGATGTACCACACTATTTCTTCCCTCCTTCTTCCCCCCACCTCAAAACAAACATGCAAATAAGAAAACATCCCAAAATCTCATGAAAAAAAATTGTAAGGGCAGTTTAGACACTCAAGAGCAAAGATGAAAACGTTTGAAATGTTCTTTTTACATTTGGCATATTTGTTTTTTGCCTGGAGAAATATAAACTCCTGTTTTGTCCCATGTCCTGGGAAGCAAGGAGAGCACCCTAACCCTCAAGTTTGTGAAATATTTTAATTTAAGTATTCTTAACTTTTTCCTGTTGCTGTTTGTTTTATTAGAAGCTACTTAAATATGGAGGGTACATAAAATGTTTTGTTTCCTGAGGAGACATCTTGGTTTCTAGTCTTTATTCAATTGACTTATTGTGAGATTTAACAATATTAGTAGGCAGAACAACTCAGGTAATTCCAGGCTTCTGTATATTATCTTGCATATGGATAAGGCTTCATGCTTGGAAACCAGAAGAATTTGGAATTCTATGTTGCAAAAGGAACTAAACATAGATTTCCCACCTTCCAAGTAAATATGGAAAGTACTGAATAAAAGACGATTACCTGTCATCTCTGTTCCTATTAGAAATCTTGGTTCACATTAGCAAACATTCTTTGATTATTTGTCAAAAAATTTAAATCAGTTATTTCCCCCAGAATGTGCTTGGGCCAGTGGAAACAGCATTTTAATGCTGGTAAAAAAAATAATAAAAGAAAAAAATGTACAGTACAGGGACCGACTTTTGCAAGCTCTAGGAGATAAGTACTTTTTTAACTAATGAAAACACATTTAAATCAGAAGGACTAAGTATGTGTTCAAGACTTTGAGGTGTATTGCTTTCTGGAGAGAGTTGCCTATTAATATAATTTGCTGATTGTTGCATTATTACCAGTAATTTAAACATTTATTGTTTTTATTTTAAAAATACAGTCCTACAAGAGAGACTGAGTAAACTCATAAAATAATTTGAAGTAGAATGTTTTGCCGAGGTACTTATTTACATATACTAGTTTGGCATGTATTAGCATACCCACAATGTTCTTGTGTGTGGATTAATACATGTGTAAAATCAGTGTACTAATGAACAGTCAATTACTGCATCAAGCTAAAGATGGTTGATGGCTTTGCTTAGTAGTAATAGAAGAAGGTTACTATGAGTTGATTATGTTCCAGGAGAAAAACATTCATAGCATGGGCTCTTAAAAATCTAGATAGAGTAATGTGAATTGTTTTAAGCATGTTTGTAGGCCCTTTACCCAACTATTTGCCGTATAATTGTATTTACTTTCAATGTCTCCTGACTTTTGAGAATCAAGAAAAATAAATCTGGTCATACATGTGGTCTTTCCACAAGTCTCTTGTTGCAATCAGTCTGACACAGAGATAGTAAAGAAATAACCCTTGGTTTCTGTTGCAACTGAGGTAAACTTAGTTAAACTGTACTCCTAGCTTTGTAAATCATGGTTCCTTTATTTGTGTTTTGAGAAAATAGCGAACTGTGCCTTTAGACACCACCATAGTGTGCTTTCCGTAAATATTTCCTGACCAATGTTTGGAAATGTACATTTGTATTTATTTTTAATAGAAGAAATGTATCAGTATTTTTGTAGGGAAAATATTCCCTTTAGACACGCCTGCATTACGTGAACAGAAGCATGCGTTTGGATTTTATTGTGCACTGTGGTCTTTAAGTCTTGTTTTGTACTATGAAACATGTCACTGCCAAATGTAACAATTTAATTGTAAAATATACTGAACAGGTGACCGAGTGAATTTCACAGGAGCTGCTAGACCGATTTCTCCAGCAGGAAAATCAGACGTGTCATCAAAACACAGAGCTGACAGCAGGTCACCCAAGCTTGACGTGCGAATGAATAGAGCTGCTGCTGACCAGAAGAAACCTAGGAACACTGACGGCCTGTCTGCCAGTGAATCTCTGCTGCTGAAATCAGACACTGCAAAACTGCGGTCAGATTCTCACAGCAGATCTTTGTCTCCAAATCACAATACTTTGCAAACACTAAAAACTGATGGAAGAACTACAACTGGTCTGAGAGCTGAATCTCCAGGACCGGGAACTCGGTCGTCTTCTCCAAAGACAAAGACGCTTACAACAGTTAGATCTGGTGCTAGTTCTCCACGATCCTCATCACCCCACGATAAAATGGTACCTCAGAAAGCTTCATCTCCTGTAAAAACAAAGCTTGATCCTCCTCGAGAACGATCCAAATCAGATTCCTACACATTAGATCCAGACACCCTTCGCAAAAAGAAAGTACCACTAACAGAATCTTTAAGGGGGAGGTCCACTTCACCCAAACCAAAAATTATTACAAAGGATGTGACACCTACAGAAACTGAAAATAGAGCTCCGTCCCCTCATGTCGTACAAGAAAACCTTCACAGTGAGGTTGTTGAAGTGTGTACTTCAAGTACCCTAAAGACTAACAGCATTACAGATAGCACCTGTGAGGACAACACGGAATTCAGAAGCCTGGACGACGGTTCTAATAAAGTTCATTTCAGCATAGGGAAAGCACCTCTGAAAGACGAGCAAGACATGAGAGCGTCTCCAAAAGTGAGTCGTAAATGTGCTGGTAGGCATACACGACCCAAAAAGGAGAAATCCAATTTTCTTTTTAAAGGAGATGGCTCCAAGTCTATAGAGCCAGCCAAGCAAGCAATGTCACCTTCTGTTGCGGAGTGTGCTAGAGCTGTGTTTGCTGCTTTTCTTTGGCATGAAGGAATAGTTCATGATGCTATGGCTTGTTCATCTTTTTTGAAGTTTAATCCAGAACTGTCCAAAGAGCACGCACCAATACGAAGCAGTCTTAGTCAACAACCAGCAGAGGAAAAAGAAACCAAGTTGAAAAATAGGCACTCCTTGGAAATATCCTCTGCTCTTAACATGTTCAACATTGCTCCTCATGGACCAGACATATCTAAAATGGGCAGCATCAACAAAAACAAGGTCCTTTCAATGTTGAAAGAACCACCTTTGCATGAAAAGTGTGAGGATGGAAAAACTGAAACTACCTCCTTTGAAACATCCAGTCATCACACTGTGAAGTCTAAGTCTCCTCTTCCGTTAACACTGCAGCACTTGGTAGCTTTCTGGGAAGATATTTCCTTGGCAACCATTAAAGCAGCTTCCCAAAATATGATTTTTCCAAGTCCTGGTTCTTGTGCGGTGTTAAAGAAGAAGGAAAATGACAAAGATAACAAGAAAACCAAGAAAGAGAAGAAGAAAAAAGAAAAGGTTGAGGCTAGACCAAGGGGAAATCTTTTTGGTGAGATGGCCCAACTGGCCGTAGGAGGACCTGAAAAAGACACGATCTGTGAGTTGTGTGGAGAATCACATCCATATCCAGTGACATACCACATGAGACAAGCTCATCCAGGTAAGATTCAGTGTTCTTCCTTCTGTGTTTACCTGGAGAATACATCATACGCATACATTTTTGTATAAGTTGCTGTTATGGAAATAAGCCAGGCTGCCTTGTTTGATATTTTAACACAGTTTATCACACACGATAAAGTTGCACTCAGTGTAAATAATTTTAATTTGGGACTCGTTAAGGAAATTAGCGTTAGCTGGACATTAACTAGTGTTTGCTAGTCAACTGAGTTTAAAAGATACTTGTGATATAGCCAGTAATAGGTAGCCTTGTCAGTGACAAAATGATTTGTTTCCTAGCTTGTAAACCAAGCTGAACTATTTTATCAGTTCAGTCTGATGTTCTAGTTCTGGTTCCGCATGGTAAACTAAGAGGCCTTGATCTTCAGCAATTATCAGTTCTCTTAATTTTTCTGAGAATCAGTAATCAGCAAAGGAATACACTGTATTCCCTTTGAAGCTTTCTTAGATATGTTGTAGGTCTTAAATTTCTGTTAAACTGTAGATACGCTGGCTAACATGTAATACTGATCCATCACGTAGCTGTCTGAGTAGAAAACTGTTGATGCACTGGGCATGTTAATAATAAAAACATGAACACGTGTATTTGAATTCTTGAGATACCACTGGGATACATGAATATGTGCTGTAATTTTTTTAATGTGTTAAGGGAAAAGGCAAACAATCACCTTCCTTCCCCACCTACATCCCTGTTTTGCAGATAGGAAAAAAAATCTTTATTTTGAAATAACTTTTTTTTTTTTTTTTTTTAACTGTGTGTAGGTTGTGGTCGTTACGCAGGTGGCCAAGGCTATAACAGCATAGGACACTTCTGTGGAGGATGGGCTGGTAATTGTGGTGATGGTGGTATTGGAGGAAGCACTTGGTATTTGGTATGTGATCGATGCAGAGAAAAGTACCTCCGTGAAAAGCAAGCAGCAGCAAGAGAGAAGGTATTTTTGTCTGCTTAACTTACGTTTTCCTCTCTGTCTGCTCAGCAGTACTGCATTCACAGTTTGAAAGCAGACTTTGGAAAATTTGGAGTTTCAGAATTGTGGAGGTTTTGGAATACCGATGATAAGGTTTCCATAACCAGATGGAAACTCTGCTGATTACCTCTGATCTAGGGAAGGTGCTGTTTTCAAACTTGTAGGTTTCTTTTGCCTAATTGCCACAATGCCACCGCATCATAGGATGTAATACCTAATTTTTATGACTATGTGTTGATTTATTTAACTTAGAATTTCAATTTGTTTGTTTACTTGAAATATTAATATTGTTTTAATAGGCTTGTAGTTTCTTTTATGATCTCCATCATCCAAATCATTGGCCCTTATTCTGTCCTGCCACTGCAACTATTGTTGCTCTTATTGTTGGACACAGAACAATATGAGAAACTTTAACTACAGTTTGCTCACATTAAGAGAGGAAATGTGTTCTATGCTTCTGCAGTCCATGTAGCAATCTCTTTTGGTGGTGTACTCCCTCACTGACGTGGCAACACAATCTTTGCCTTTTGTTACATTATTGAAGTGATGACATTTATGAAGATGGCTGCCTCAGGTCCGAATTCCTGGAATGATGAACAGCTTCACTGAATATCAGTTCGGTCTTATTCAGTAGGCTTTTCCATTCCTTGGAGACTATGACTAGAAGACTGAACTGAGCTTTATTTCTGCACTGGCCTGAAATGGTCCCCAGATTAAGAGTATGGAGAAATGGATCAGTGCAGACTTAAATGTGTCCCTGTTCTGTTCACAGGTATTTTTTATTATCCTGAAACCTGACAGGTTTTTACTATTTTTTGTCTGACAGTGAGTATCTTCCTATCCTGTACAGCAGAACTGCAGCAAAGTCTAGGCAACTATCTTCACAGGGTGTTTCTCAACCATTTTATGAGCGAGAGATTTTTTACTTCAGTGTATGGGAAGTACAGAGCTGAAGTGATGTTCAAATAAGACAATCTGTGTATGACTTTCTGGTAATAGGTACCGTGAAGTCCTAGTTTAGGTGGATATTAGGCAAAAAAACATCTAATTTAGCTATATGCTTATATTGCAGATCCAGCTTTAAATCGTACAAGCTATCTAATTCAAGTGTTCTCTAACTTGCCTTAATTTCTTGTTTTACTGTTTGCGAGAAAGTGATTATTTTGTTCAGACTGAAAAGCTTTGAAAAATGAGATCATACCTTGGGTGGACTTGAGTAATGGCATGAAAGGCATTCATCTTGTATTTCTCTTGTCATGACAGTTTAAAATTTTTGCTTAAAGTATGCAAATATGTGTAAATCTAATTGGAATGAAAAATTAAATTTATTGACACTTTTTGCACACCAAATTCACCCTGAGGCAAACTTGAAAACTTTCAGCTTGCTATTAAAAGTTAGAGGTACTATTTTAGAATAGCTTGATTTTATAACAGGGAGAATCAAGTAGTTTGCCTGTGTGATATTGGTAGCTTCTCTTGCGATGAAGAGCAATTTAAATATACCTTTTTTTCTTTTAATTAATTTCTGTAGATTAAACAGTCTAGGAGAAAACCAATGCAAGTTAAGACTCCTCGTGCCTTGCCAACTATGGAAGCTCATCAAGTGATTAAAGCTAATGCACTGTATTTGCTGTCGCTGAGCAGTGCTGCTGAGCCTAGTATCCTCTGCTATCACCCTGCAAAAGCATTCCAGTCTCAACTTCCCAGTGTAAAAGAAGGAATTTCTGAAGATTTTCCCATTAAAATGCCATGTCTGTATCTACAGACTTTAGCAAGGTAATTAAAGGAGGTTTATGAATAATATTTATTATAATATTATGTATTTGAGTAAAAATATGCAAAGAAATGGAACTGAAATTCAGTAAAAATTACAAATTCTTCATGACCTAGTGTAGGATACTGTTTAACTCACCAGATGAAAATGCCACTGTATTTTGCCCTAATGTGGAAATTGCAACTACTTTGTATTCGTTAAGTGAATAGTAAATGAATAGCGTTAGCTGGATATACATGTATCTGTAAGGGAGTATTTTGTATATGTAGAGCAGTAGCTTTTTCAAGTTATTAAGAAATCTTATTTGATGTAGGCATCATCATGAAAACTTTGCTGGGTATCAGGACGACAACCTCTTCCAGGATGAGATGAGGTACCTGCGCTCAACATCCGTACCTGCGCCGTACATCTCAGTTACTCCTGACGCAAGCCCTAATGTCTTCGAGGAGCCAGAGAGCAACATGAAATCTATGCCCCCAAGGTACTTCCCTCTAGTTCTGGGTACTACGTAGCAATGTTAATGCATTAGCATTAAGCACCAAAGTTAAAATAAATAAATAAAAATTGAAAATGATGAAAAACGTTGTCATAATTAAGTAGCTGAAGTATCAGGTCAGCCCAGATCGGTGCCTTGAAATGGCGGGAAAAAAGCCCAGAACACAAGAGACTTAAAAGTGACTTCAGTAAAGGGTAGCGTACCAGATATATTTCCAAACACTAGTAATGCAAGTTTGCAATCCTTATTTAAAGCTTTGAGTAACACAGACCGGTTGCTTCTCTTTAGAAAGGTCTTGATTTCACAGCCAAAATATTTTGAATCTAAATAAAGATAAACCACACGTTCAGAAACTAAGGACTCGCAGTGTATCTCAAGGGAACTTGTCCACTGTCCTTACTTTAGGCCTGCTCATTTTTTTTATAGAGACGAATGCAGTTTTCCCACAATCCCCAGAACTACAAAATTGAAGAGGTTATTTGAAAAGCAGTGGTCCAAGAAACACAGCTGAAAGTTTAGCACTTTTCCCCTGTATTTCCATTCTGCCACACAACTGCTTGATTGTAGTGTGGATGAAATACCTTCTTAAGAAGTAGTAACTCTTCAGGATTTCATTCTGAAGGGAAATTTGAGGAAGAGGAAATTTCATTCCTGTACATTTTCAAAGCAAAAGTTGGTGTTTCTTTCTGTAGGAAGTTAAAATGTCGCTGGAGAAATGACAGCTGAATGCTATCCAGGACCAAGAGTGATAGGTGGTTTTTGCCAGGTTAAGACAAGTATTTGTTTTGTTAAATTTTCTGTGATCCAATTCAAACAGTTACAGATTTTTTTTTGCTCAGGGTAAAAAAGACTCTTACTGTTACTTAATAAATCAACAAAAATACTTGAGGTTTTCATATGTCAGTGTATGTAACAAAGGAAAAACTTGCTTTTGGTCTGTTTTTTTTTTTTTTTTTTCCAATTTCTTATTTTATACTGGCTTAAAAAGCAGCTTATTGAACACTACAATCTGCAATACAGTCTTTTCAGAAATCAAACTTTTCTAACAAAACTCCTTAAGAGGAGTATTGCTATATTCCTTTATTAAAACTGTGGACACCATGGTTTACTGAGGCCTATAGGGACAGCATAAGCTGGGAGTTCTTCCTCAGACTGTAAGATGTCCTGTGAAGGTAAGGAGTAAAACATGTCAGAGATATAGCCATGGCAATTGAAAATTGACTTTAAGGCTAGAGGTGTTGGAAACACTTCCTTCACTTAGCATTCTACGTTTCAACTGGCTTGCATAATAAATATTCACTTCATAGATGCTTTTACATGCATTCTCAGGCCAATTTTGCCTGAAGCTTCAATTCAGGCATGATCAGAATGTTTGTATTCTCTCTGAAAAATAACTAAATTCTTGAAACTTAGAGAGTACATTATTACCTTTTCTATGAAGTCTTTGCATGCCTTTTCATCATAAATAATTCTAACGTGTTTCTTCATTTTCAGTGTCTAAATGATTTTTAGGTACATAAAATAAACATAAAATGCAGTGGCATTGTCGTTATGAAATGCATGTTCCTTTATTTAACATCTGTGCATAACTTGAGCAGACTGTACGTATTTACTGATGAATCTCTAACTTCCCTGATTTCTTTGTAGTTTGGAGACCAGTCCAATAACAGATACAGACCTTGCTAAGCGCACAGTCTTTCAAAGGTCATACTCAGTTGTTGCATCAGAATATGACAAACAGCACTCCATTTTGCCAGCACGTGTAAAGGCAATCCCCAGGAGACGAGTTAACAGTGGAGATGCAGGTAAAAGTGGAGATAAAGAGGAAAAAGAAATTGAGGATGTCGCATTGGATTTACTGTCCCTCTTGGAAACTGTAGACAGTTCTGTATTTATATGTGTGTGTTTGTGTGATGAGTTTAATTTCTCTTTATTAATTAACTATTGGTTGTTAATCTGCACAGGATTACCTTCAGAACAGATCAGGGATTATACAGTTCTGAAATTTGTTGTTTTTGTTCTGTACTTGATTTAATAGCTTCCATGGTGTTTTCTTGGTGGTGTTGTCTGCTAATTTTCTCAGCTGAAGCATCATTTTTTCCATGCTCATTTTTTTAATACTTTTTTTCTAATAGAAGAAAATGAATGAAAGTTTATCAATTCTGAAACTTCTCTGCTGCTTTTTGTTTTTATTGTGGCTGTAAAATGAAAATGAACAAGCAATCTAATGTATGCGTATTTTTATGCTTTTGAATAGAAGTGGGGTCCTCTCTCCTGAGACATCCATCTCCTGAACTTTCTCGGTTAATCTCCGCCCACAGCTCTCTTTCCAAAGGAGAGAGAAACTTCCAGTGGCCAGTGTTGGCATTTGTAATCCAGCATCATGATCTGGAAGGACTTGAAATAGCCATGAAACAGGCCTTACGGAAATCTGCCTGCCGAGTGTTTGCCATGGAGGTATTAATGTACTAATGGATCTTCTATGATGAAATAAGACATCTGTGATTTCTGTCTCAGTTTTTTTTTTTTTTAATATATATTTATAGTTTTCATATGGGTAGAAAAACAAGCAATAATTTGTGTTTTAAAAACGCATTTTAAAAATTCACGTACTTGTATTGTGAACTCTAGAAGTAAGGAATACAGAAATATTACCTGAAAACCTTCTTCAGTGGTATATTTGTTGCCAGGAAATGCTTTTCTCATTTTAATAGATTGCTTTAGCTATTGAGCAGTGCCTTACTTGGAGACCTCTGCACATGTAACTGTCTGAAAGCATCACTGTATCTCCTTACATAAACTGTTCTTAAACTGGTTTCCTTCCTTAATTCATACTTCCCTGTGTGTGTTTTATTTTAGGCTTTTAACTGGCTTCTTTGTAACGTCATTCAAACAACTTCTCTTCATGATATTTTATGGCACTTTGTGGCTTCCCTGACTCCTGCACCTGTAGAACCTGAAGAGGAAGAGGATGAAGAAAATAAATCAAACAAAGAAAACGCAGAACAAGTATGTGAAGTTGAGCAATAACTTCAGTATCTCCCTTGATTTTTGCAAATCACTTTGAAATGTTTTTAGTATATGAGAAAAGGAACTTGACCCCCTCTCTATGAAACAAAACTTTATTTATGGAGTTTATATTTTTAGTATAAATAGTACTTGAACTCTTTTGATAGTCATAGTTGAATTATTTTTTCCTTGAAATTACCAGATTTTGTGTAATGATGAATTCTTGTCCTTTAAGGCATTCGTTTTATGGTTATTCTTATTAAAATGGAAAAACAGAACAAAAACAAACCAAAAAGCCATTAGCACATTGCTAATCTAGTACCAAAAGAAAACACACCCCACAGCCTAATACTTGCTTTAGAGTTGTTTTTTTTTTGTATGAAAGTCTGTTAACAAAATGGAAATTACTTTTGCATTTAAGGAGAAAGACACGAGAGTGTGCGAACATCCTCTGTCTGATATAGTGATTGCTGGGGAAGCAGCTCACCCCCTACCCCACACTTTTCATCGTCTTCTCCAAACAATCTCTGATCTTATGATGTCCCTGCCCAGTGGTAGTGCATTACAGCAAATGGCCTTAAGGTAAGCGTGAAGTAAGAAAGTTATTACGAGGCTGAAAATATCCTAAATGTTGTAGGTGAACAGATTTTGCAGTATAGATTGAAAGCTGGAAACATATTTACGTTTCCTGTGAGGAAGTGAGCATACATTTCTTTACACGTAGGAAGATATGTGTAAAATATGTATGTATTTGTATGTATAAGTACTGGTATAAAAGATTTTCAGATGTGAAAGTTCTGTATTATCTGCTATTTTAAAATATGTTTGCCACTGAAGAATATGGTATCATCTGTGTGTCTGTGCATGGTAGTGTACATTTTGCTCAGAAATCTGTCATCTGAATAGTCTCCATAAGCTTTTCCCTGTGTCTTGCTCCTGAAATTGCAAATAGAGTAATAATGATTTTATTTCCTGTTAAAATTTTAAGTTTGTTTTCTTTCTGCCTTCCTTAAAAGCTATGAAAAACTCATCCTGCAAAGATTTGAAGTTTAAGGTTTATTCAAAACATTCTGAGAAGCAAAAATGTAATGAATAGCATTCTTTGCTGGTAGGTTGTATCTTTTAATTGGTCTTCGAAGGATCAAAATGTGCTAAATATGTTTCCAGGTGTTGGAGTCTCAAATTCAAACAATCTGACCATCAGTTCCTGCACCAGAGCAATGTTTTCCATCATATCAACAATATTTTGTCTAAATCTGACGATGGAGATAGTGAAGAAAGTTTTAGTATCAGTATACAGTCAGGCTTTGAAGTCATGAGTCAGGTCAGTATTACACCTCTCTCTGAAAAGCAGATATCAACTGTGAGCAGTGTGTAGTTCCTGTAACCATCCTGTAACTAAGAAAAATGTATTTTATTTATATATTTTATGTTTTCTTGAATGAATCTCTGTTTGGAATCTTGGTGGTGGTATCTATGTTTTCATTATTTAACTTCAGAGTCCCTTAATCTGGGTAATGTAGCTAATTCATTTAGTTCATTGAGCTGAATTTTAAAGTGCTATAAATAGTTGCAGTTCTTAACTTTCTCGTGTCTTTTTTCTTCTACTGTTCTGAGAAGCCACGGATTAATGCTCATAGTGAATAGCTCTTAAGTGCTTTTTTCTGCTCATTGATACATTTACACATTTACTAGTGGGTTTACCTGCTACCCACTACTATTTCCTTTGCTTTTAAGGCCAGGCTTAGACCCACATGTGTCTCCTAACAGGAGAGAAAAAGTGTAAGGTTTTTAAAAGTGTAAATAGTGCCTGCATTTGGGCTGAGTTAGGTGGTGAGGAGCTGGAAGAGGTTGCCCAGAGAGGTTGTGGGTGCCCAAACTCTGGAGTCATTCAAGGCCAGGCTGGGTGGGATCTTGTGCAGCCTGGTCTGGTGAGAGCCAACAATGGAACTAAATGATCTTTAAGGTCCTCTCCAACCTGAGATGTTTTCTGATTCTGTGATTACTCTAGAATATTTTACATATTTTTTGTTTGCTTTCACAGGAGCTGTGTATAGTGGTTTGTCTGAAAGACCTAACAAGCATTGTTGACATTAAAACATCAAGCCGACCTGCCATGATTGGTAGTTTAACAGATGGGTCTACAGAAACGTTCTGGGAGTCTGGAGATGAAGATAAAAACAAAACTAAGAACATCACAATTAACTGTGTGAAAGGAATCAATGCACGCTATGTGTGTGTTCATGTAGACAATTCCAGAGATCTTGGGGTAAGAGAAAAAGGAAATTAAAAATGAAAAACAAAAGTGCATAGTCAGCTGCATGTATCCCTCTGTGAAGAAACACCATCTTGTCCATCCAGCTGAGTGTATCACTTCAATTTGCAAGTTCACATTTTAAAATAAATTTTCTGTTTCCCGTGGCTGGGAAAACAGTACCTGATATGGTAAAACTGATGATGAAAGCTGTGGTTTATGTGGACCTGAGAAACAGAATCTGTAATGGCATGTTCAATTTCACGTGCATTTTCAAGCGTTTAATTATTACATAAGTTAATTTCCCTGCTCGTCATTTCTGCAGAGGCATTCAAATAATGAGTTTTCTTAAGATGCAAACTATTTTCTAGACGTTCTAGGCACTCACTAAGTACAATTGTCCGCTGTGTCCTACATCAGAATTCCTACCTTCTTTGTCTTCATTTGTCTTTTGTGTGCTGATAATACTTCTGCAAACACAGAACTGTTACGTGTAGGGAAATTATAGAACACTTAATTCAGGCAATTTTATCTACCATAGTAATGCCAATAGGCCTTAATGTCTCAGACTGTATTACCATGATTGTAAAGATCTTTTTATAGGTCTGGACAGCATTGCTACAAATGTATATTTATTTCAGATAGAAGTTAAACTAGTTTTTCATAAAGAAACAACTTGCGTGTAGTCTCTTAATAGGGAAGAAATAGGACACTCTTTAGTTTAAGTGTTTTCTTGTTTTCCTTGTCTGTTGTAGAACAAAGTGACTTCAATGACCTTCCTAACTGGTAAGGCAGTGGAAGATCTCTGCAGAATAAAGCAGGTAAGCACTTTAACTCTTGACATTGGAAAAATTGCAGTCTTTTTTTTTTTTTTTTGTGCTACACAGATCAGAGTTTCTGAGCAAACATTTTCCATTTCTTAGAGCAGATAAATTGTTTTGCAAATATCACACTTAATAATGTCCTTTTAAAATACTGTTATGAACAACAGAGTTTAGCTTTCATATATACTGAATATCGGTCAAACTTTTACTCATCTACTGGAACAGAAAAGGGTGATTTAAAATGTTCCTTCAATTTTTCATTACCACAGCTGAAAGGATAAGAGATTGTGTAGAATGTTTTTGAAACAGACCATCTATCTTGTGTTTTATAAAGCCCAACAAACTGTTTGGCTCCTTTTAGGGATATACGTATCTAAATATGCCTGAAATAATTGCATGGTGTACATTGTTAGGTACTCAGACACTCAGCTGCTTTGTGTTGTGTTGTCATTACCCTCTATCTGCTGCATGGCATCATTTTTCATGGGAGGAAGGCAGATTAAGGCTGAGTGTAAGTAGGACACTATGAAGGGAAGAAAAAAATTATGTACCTTCCACATAGGCTATCTAATTTATATTCATAGCAGCTATTTTCCCATCATTTTTAGACCTCAGCTTCAGGTGTCTTCTGGACCTCTGTCCAGAGTCTGTAATTCACAATGGTATTCAATCTTTGTAGTTCTGTAACTAAACCAAATGATAAACGCATTTTTATACAGAGAGTAATGCTTTGTACTTTGACATGGGTGTGTATCATCAAATACACTTACGGTTTAAAGTAAGCAGTTCCTATTTGCAGCTCAGAACTTCCAGCAGTTGTCTTACTGACAGTGGTAAAAATCTTCAGGCAGTAGCTGTCTTAACTGTGTCACAGCCTTGACCTTTGTTGAGGTAACATCTGATAACACTGAAATTCTGTACAATGGAGCTAGATGAAGGAGAGAGAGACAGCTTGTTTTGCTCTACCTTTTATCCTCAGAGAGCATTTAAGGTAAAGATAGAGCTCCAAAGGATGCTCGATATCTGAATAAAGCCAACTTGGGTACAGTTGTCTTGTAATAAACAGTGAGGTATGAGCGTGTGGATTTATGTAGACAGATACAAAGTGTACGTATGCATATATGGTGTATACCTTTCTCTGAGTCTTGGTAGTTTGCTTCATGTCTTTGTTTCTGTTTGTTTGAGCACAGTGCCCAAGTATTTTTGCAGATTCACTCCCAGAAGATAGCAAGACTCCATTTAGCATTGCTCACTCTTTGCTAAACAGTTCTCTGGCAGTTCTCCAGCAGGCTTTTTATCTTCTAAAGCACGAACATACAGTACCCCAACTCGAGCTCACGGTATCAAGTAAAAAAAAGTCAGTGCTGTCTGCTGCATCACAGTTCCGTGCAGACACAGAATTAGTAGAGATGAGGGAAGAATAAATGCTAGCTTGATTGTATATAGAATTTTGGATGCTCAGGTTGCCCTTAGCAATGGCATGAGGCATTGCACCCCATCATTTTCTCTCCTCCAGTGGCAGCATTACAGTTGAAATGATACCATTCTGTTGTCCATTTTATAGTTAATAAGTCCTGCCTCTCTTGAAAAGGCAATCAGTCAGCAGCTTCCACAAAATTAATATTTCTTCTCAGGAGGTTTATGTGTATTGAGATAAATTAACTTAAGTACTGACAATTGTGCATGTTATTTTCAGGAAAATTTTGGTGATTTTTTTTTTATTCTTCTTTAACAAGTACTAAGTAAGCAAACATGAATTCAGAGCGAATGTTTTGAATGTGTGAATTGTTGCTTAGAAGATAAAGTGTCTAACGGTTCATTGTCTTTAATAGGCTTTAAAGAAAACAATAATGGCTGCGTGTCGTTTTATTTAAGAGTTGTTTAATCTGAATTCACATTGTTGCATATTTATGTATTTAAACATAGCCATCTCACTGCTCTGAATAAAAACGTGCATTGCAGATGCTGCATTGCTTGCAGTGTTATGCAGTAGATTTGTTTTTGAAATAGGTGTCGATGTTGCAATGCCAGTTCCCATCTTTATATTCCTGCTCAATAGGTAGACTTGGATTCAAGACATATTGGCTGGGTAACAAGTGAACTTCCTGGGGGAGATAATCACATCATCAAAATTGAATTGAAGGGTCCAGAGAACACACTCAGAGTTCGACAAGTGAAAATTCTTGGATGGAAAGATGGTGAAAGCATTAAAATAGCCGGCCAGATTTCTGCAAGTGTAGCTCAGCAAAGAAACTGTGAATCTGAGACACTGCGAGTATTCCGACTTATTACATCTCAGGTGGGCTCCTCAGTGTTGTACAGTGACGTTTACTACAATTTCTGCGCTTTCGGTGCTGCGTGTTTTCATGTAAAATGTCATCTCTGTACGCTGTTATCACGGAGATAAGGTAGTTAGCATAGAATCACCAAGGCTGGAAAAGACCTACAAGGTCACCCAGTCCAACCTATCACTTCCTTTCTTCCAGGTGTTTGGAAAGCTCATCTCTGGCGATGCTGAGCCCACTCCAGAACAAGAAGAAAAAGCGCTCTTGTCTTCCCCAGAAGGAGAAGAAAAAGTACACAATGTATTTATTTGTATTCTATCAATCCTACAATGCTGAAAAAGTTATCCAGGATGATTTTCTGTATTTGTCTTAGGCACTGTAGTTCTCAGATCAATACAAAAGTAAAAAGTTACGGTTGTATTTTCAGTTATTTTTTTTAGAAGTTGTAGTAAATATTTATTGGGGCATACGTGTTTAGTGGAAACACCAAACCCCTGGTGACTCAAATTATGTTTACATACACACAAGTACTTAACACCTGCAGGTAATGGTCATCCTGACAATCTTTATTGCCTCATATCCTCTGCTTGAAGAGTGTATTTGGCTCTGTTGATGTTTGGAGAAAAAGTATTTTAAACAACCTCACCTTTTAGCTAGGATTCTCTCTTGTCTTCCTGTGAGGAGCAGTTTAACAAGTGTTAAATCGATTCTTCTATTGCAAAATACATCAAGTTTATAGAAAGTTATAAGAATATTCCATGCAGTGCTCTACAAAGACATAATCAGAGGTTGTATTAAGGTAGATGAGGAAGCTGAATCTCAAATAACTGCGCTTCGCTTGTTTTGCTTATTGATTATCTTATTTTGTGCTCAGATTTCCCCTTACTCGTAAAGAGGAGAAAAATACTAACCAGTATTAAATTTATTCTGCTTACATACCTTGCTTCTGAGCAACAAAAAAGCTGCAAACTTTTAGAGCATAGTTTGTTGGTATTTCCTACTAATTACTACAGAAGTTAGGATTTGTTCTTGGAACTCTTGATCTAACAGTAAATATTCTTTTTACGAAGGCAACATCAGATGCTGACCTGAAAGAGCACATGGTAGGGATCATATTCAGCCGGAGCAAACTGACAAATTTGCAAAAGCAGGTTTGTTCACTCTGAAATACTTTGGGGATTGAATATTTGTGTGTTTTAACAAATGTGTTGATTTTCAGTAAATGCAGAACCTCTTTCAGTTTTCAGTTACACCTTCTGTTGTTCTCTGTTATTTTGAGTTATATTTTTGTCTCCTACAGTAAATGAAAGTTTGGATTTGTGGTTTTACCTGTCTTCTTAAACATACTTTTTAACGTGTTCTTGGTAAAACAAAAATATAATTTCTAAAATCTCCTCCTGGATAATAAACTAAGCAAGATACTAACAAGATCTTTGTAATTTTCCTGAGTGAAGAGGAGCAAATTCAATATTATATCTAAATATTAACTCTGAAGAATTTTTGCGAAATATTCTAAATCGAAACCAAAATTTATTCTTAATCTGTTAATGTTGAGAAGTAATTTAAGCACAGGCCAAATTTTACAGGTTTTCCATTTTTTTTGTCATTGCTGCAAAGGTACTTGAAACAGAAATAATAACACTCTCAAAGTTTTTAGGAGTTAACTGTGTATTTGGATTCCACTTGGCTAGGTATGTGCTCACATAGTCCAGGCCATACGAATGGAGGCTACCCGTGTGCGTGAGGAATGGGAGCATGCCATCTCCAGCAAAGAGAATGCCAACTCACAACCTAATGACGAAGATGCTTCTTCGGACGCGTACTGCTTTGAGCTGCTGTCCATGGTTCTGGCACTGAGTGGTTCCAATGTAGGCCGCCAGTATCTGGCTCAGCAGCTGACTCTGCTCCAGGATCTCTTCTCACTGTTACATACAGCTTCTCCCAGGGTGCAGAGGCAGGTGAGTGCTGGCTATTTCTTGTCCATCCTGGTATTCCTATAAATAAGTCTTAAGAATCGTATGATCACTTTGCAAGTCATATTCCACATGAGGAAATGAATGGAAATAAAGCAACTCCGATTAGTATTATAGTCACGAGTAGAGGACAAATATTCAAACGTTCACATTATGAGCATTTGAAAACAAATTACGGAATCTCGTGTTGGAATGTAACTGACAGACTGTTAACAGAATTGTCTATCAAGTAGGCAGGACCGATGAATCCAGAGTGGTTTGTGAGTTTTATGTTATGTGTATGTTATGTCTGTATATCCTGTATAAACAGGTACGATCACGGGCTTTTAATTAACAATCTCTCTTGTTGATCTGGCCTGAGAGCTTACCAGCTTTGTCTTATACTCAGGCCATGTGTAATATTGGCCTAGACAGTTCCTTTCTGCTTTTGCTATCCTCACATTCAGTTTGAATATCCATTTCTTTCTGAACTCAGATGTTGTCTGTGAGTATATCTGTATTTATTTGCACATAATATAACAAACATGTATGCATGTAAAATATTGCCTTAGTACAGTGAATGCCCTAGCCTGCTGTTGCTAACTGGTGTGCCCTCTCCATGTGGATTTTCAGTTCATGTTTCAGTTAGGTTTTTTTTGTCTCAGATTCTCTATTTCTTTTTCCACTTTTCTGAACTGTTAAGATGTCAGAGTTCCACTTGTCTGAAGGCAGATACTGCCACATTGGTAATTCAGATTTATGCAAAATGCTGTTTTTTTCTTGAAGTGCAAGGAGATTTTTCAAGAGAATGTGGAAGTCCTGAGAAATTAAAATAATAAACTTTGATGCATTTTAATTTGTACCAAATTGCATGTGGCGCATCCAATTGCAGCCATGCTTCCAACAGTTGGTAAAGCTGAAGCGTGTCCTTTCCATATAGCTCCTGTTAGATCCAGATCAGTTGGCAAAGATTTCCTTTCCAAAAGAACCGAGTTTGAGTATCACAAGGAAAACTAAAAAGGAGTGAGGGGAGGGTGTTAGGGAAAGGTATCGCGATTCTCAATGCGTTTCTGACACCTAAAGATTATATACAGAATGAGTATGTAACATGCCAACAAATTAAAGTTGTACAATCATCCGTGCTTCAGAACTCTCAATAGCATGTTTTCAATATTTTGTCAAGATGAAGGTGGTTTTCTCTGGTTGTTTTTTTTTTTTGTTGTTGTTGTTGGTTTGTTTTGTTTTAAGTGATATTTGTTCTGGTCTTTTAAGCCTTGTCTCATTAACAATGATTTCAAAGCAGTATAAAAACACAATTTCTTACAGACGTGATTTGAATACACACGTGATTTGAATTCTGCCTTACACTGTATGCAAAGTCCATCTGTCTTGTTAAGAACTGTGATGTTTTGATTCTTCTTCCAGGTAACGTCATTACTGAGGCGCGTTTTGCCTGAGGTAACCCCCAGTCGCCTGGCTAGCATCATTGGAGTGAAGTGTCTTCCACCTGCGGATATAAGTGATATCATTCACTCAACAGAAAAAGGAGATTGGAATAAGCTGGGTATCTTAGATATGTTTTTGGGATGCATTGCCAAAGCTCTCACTGTACAGCTAAAAGCCAAAGGAACTACTATCACAGGGACAGCTGGCACCACAGCAGGCAAAGGAGTTACTACAGTCACACTTCCAATGATCTTCAATTCCAGGTTTGTTTAAAAATACGTATAGGCTCTCAAGCTAAAGGTATAAAATAAGTACATATTTTGAAGGCAGGTATGTTGCTTTTTATGATCTTTGTATAGTAAATGGTAAAAAATGAGTAACACTGACAACATAAATAATTAATGAATTGGATTAAAAACAGAATAAGAGAAAAAACAACCCTGCTCTGAATGTGCAGTATTTCTTTTGGTGGATTTTTGACTACAAATAACTAACTGGCTTTATTTCATGTATTACAACGTGTCCTTTGTAGCTATATTCGGCGAGGTGAAAGCCACTGGTGGATGAAGGGTTCAACACCTACACAGATTTCAGAGATCATTATTAAACTGATTAAAGACATGGCAGCAGTAAGTTTCTATGATTTGAACGTGTGGGGCATAACCAAATATTTCTGATTGTGTGTAATACTTTTTTCATTAATTGCCATTGAAGTTAATATTGGAATGAGCTGTTCAGAATGAGCTGGTCTCAAGAAGGAAAAGGTATACATACCCTTTGGGGTAGAGTCCAGGCCTAGAAGCAATAGAACTGGAGTTCTGATTCAGCTAAATAGAAGCTCAGTATTCAAATAAGCTTTCAGATGAGTCAGCATAAACTAAAGTAGTAATCACTAATTTTCTGTCACTTTACTAACATTATCAACGGTGAAATGTGACTTTTTTAAGAGCCAAGAGCACTCAGAACTCCAGCTGAAAAATAAAAGGCATCTGTAGACTATGGTGATAATGTTTCTTTCACTTAACTGTATGTACCTTTTATATGTGTAGTCTAGTTAAAAATGCATAATGTTAAGTTTGGCTTCTTTTAGTCTGACTAAAATCTGTGTGGGTCACTCTGAGACTAATGCCTCCTATCCGTTTCCATGGAAACTACAACAGATACAAAGAGCACAACAGCACTGCTTGACAGAGCAAATTCTCAGCTACGAAACGCTATTTTTCAACAGTCACCACTATTAGCTACGCATTTTCACCAGTGGTGGAGGGTTGAATATTATGCTTTTATGAGTTTGTGAAATCTAATTAAATTAGTAATTTAAATTAGTAAATTAAGAAGAAATTAGTGGATTTGTTCATGTTCAAAATTAGCAGTTTTGGAGGCAAATTTATGACAAATGATGAAGAAAATATAATGACAGAAAGTGAATTAAGGCACTCAGGTAGAGTGTACTCTTCTCATATATGAATATAAATTTCAGTAGATTGAGTTGCATAGTGTAGCAGCTTCTAAAGGAGTGATCGGTACTGAGTTACTTTGTAGAGATCAACAGCCATAAACTCCTCTCCTGTTGCACACAGAGGAGCTTAGAACTTTATTCCCTTTTATTCTAGCTGAGGGAGATATGACTTAGGTCATTTAGGTTGGGAGAATTTCCTAATTGTGTTTTGTAAGGGACCTCAGGGATTTAGGCATAGGGGAACAGAGAGGTCCCAACTTGAAAACCTTTCTTCGAAGCCTTTGAGGTATTTGAGAGATGTAGATATCTACCTCTGAATTAGTCACTGCACCTTCTGTTTTGGAGTTCAGTGAGGTCAGTTCATACCCACACCTTCAATATGAGGTGAGTTCAGTGACAGCATTATGATTGTAGGGGTTTAGCAGTGTCTAGGTTGTGAACTTTGGTGTATGAGTCAGTGCCACAGCTTGGAATCTTTAAGGCTTGTTTGGAAATTATACTGTGGTTCTGTTCTTTTCTATGCGTTTATTTTTGCTTCCATCAGACGTAAAAACTGGACAGCATTCAGAAAGGCTGAGCTAGGCATGTGGAGCTGCTTTCAGACTGCATCATTGGTGGTGATTTATTTGTGCTGCAGCTCTGATTCTGCCTTTATTCTAGAGTCTTGAAGGATTATATGCTTCCCTTATTCCAAGTCAGTTATATTAGTAGGTGCTGAGACAGCCAGATAATCAAGAGAAGTGATTCTTCCACTGTATTTCACGTCAATGCAGCCACATCTTGAATGCCGTATGAAGTTCTGGACTGCACAATATAGAAAGACTGATAAGATATTTGAGAGGAGAGCGACTGAAGTAAAAAGGAAAGCATGCCTCACCAGGAGAGGCTGAGGACACCTAGGTTGTCTAGTCTTAATTTTTGATTAGCCCTGAAGAAGTCAGGCAGTTGGACTTAGACGATCTTTGAAGGCTGAGAGACCTGGGTCTGTTCAGCCTTGAGAAAAGAAGACTCAGAGGAGATCTGATCCACATCTGTAAATATCTGAGGAGCAGGAGGCAAAGGGATGAGGACTCTTCTGGACTGCTGGACTCTTCTCAGCAGAGTGTAGTGACAGGACATGGGGAAGTTGTCACAAACATGCATAGAAAGTTCTGCACAAATGTGTGTGGGAACTTCTTCACAGTGCAGTGACAGAGCACTGGCACAGGCTGCACAGAGAGGTGATGGAGTCTCCTTCTCTGGAGACATTCCAGACCCCCTGAACACCTACCTGTGCGATCTGGGCTAGGGAGCTGCTTTGGCAGGGGGGTTGGACTCGATGATCTCTAGAGGTCCCTTCCAACCCCTACAGTTCTGTGATTGTGTGAAAATCCCTTCCAACTGAAGAATTCTATTTGATTATTTTCTAGATCGTATCTCAGTAAGTCACTGGAGTATTTGAGGATTTTATCAGATGTGTTGGATTTGAAGACTCGTCATTTGTCAGACACCCCTGACTTGCTCTTTTGTGTTCTAACCTGAGATCCTATCCTAGTATTGCCTGTAGCAATTCAGTTTTAGATGTAAGTGTCTGTGACAATTTATTACAGTTTTTATTAACATGAAAACATTTATCTCCCTCTTTATCAGGGTCATCTGTCAGAAGCTTGGTCCCGTGTGACAAAGAACGCTATTGCTGAAACCATCATAGCTCTGACCAAAATGGAAGAAGAGTACCGATCACCAGTGAGGTGCATTGCAACAACCAGAGTAAGAGCTTTTCTGAATTCCACATCAGTTCATGGCAAGCATGAATTAAGAGCCCATCCCAGAGCTTTCCTCTATTTCGGCAAGAATTATTTTATATGGGTTTTCTCAGGAAACAGTGTACACGTTATACAGCTTATGTTGTATCCCAACCAAGGCAAACTCTGCAAACCTCTAAAACCTGAAGGACAGCCCCTTTCTAGTTAATCTCAAATGGCCATTATGGTGAGGAGAGAACGTCACAGATGTAGCAGTACAAGTATTAGGGAAGTGAATCGCATTGACCTAAGGTGGCTCATTTTGTTTGGTTTTCTTTTCCCCACAAAATCTGCAATGCATGGGAATGTTATGCAAGTTGTTAAATTTATAATATACTCTGGTTGATCTGTCACTGCTTCTGTGCTAACTACCATAGTTTTGACCATGAAGTGACATAACTGAAAGAAACAGATTAGTTTCCAAGAGTTGAGTAAGTCTTATTTCGTGCTCGGTTTATACTGGTAAAGAAGAATCTTGTATTGCATGGAAAAGGCCTTTGGGTACTGATGCAGTTTGCAAGTAACAGTGTTATTCTTATCTGTAAAAGTTGAAATTTCTTGTATTTGAGATCTTTAGTTTAGTCTTTCAATAACATTTAATTGTTACCTTGCCTTTCAATAGTTGTGGCTGGCCCTAGCATCCTTGTGTGTACTTGATCAGGATCATGTTGATAGACTGTCCTCAGGAAGATGGATGGGAAAGGATGGACAGCAGAAACAGATGGTGAGATGCATGTACTCATGTTTATTTTTTAACTTATTCGGGACTCAAAGAATTTAGTATTAAGTGATAGGGAAGGGTGAGCTTGTCCTAACTTTATTCCTCCTTCTCCATGAAAATAGTACATATGTGTTTGAAGGATTTATTTTATGACAGATACTGTTCAGAAAACAAAAATTCCAACTTAAAGCAGTAATAAGGTAGCAGTTCTACTGCTATTCAGGGTGGATGAAAACCAAAATGGTTTCTGAGGTGATTAAGAAAAGGCTCTCTTCTGTACACCTTTGCAATTCAGCACAGAATACTGCTCGGGTGAGAGAAAAACCTGAAGACCAGAAGATTCTGCAAATTTCTGAGCAAAGACATATATTTAATCTTTAAATGTTGGCTTCTCAACATTTTTTAGTTTTCATTAAATTATGAAGCTGTGCTTTTAGGTACGAAAAAGCTTTAGAAGTAGAAGATCCTGTTGCTTTTTAAGATTCATGGAATATCCCAAGTTGAAGGAGCCCACAAGGATCACCGAGTCCAATCTCTGCCTCCACACAGGAACACCCAAAATACAAACCCTGCGTCTGAGAGCACTGTCCAGACACTTCTTGAACTCCAGCAGCTCGCTGCCGTGACCGCTGGCCTATACCTCCTGGTTCAGAACCTTCCTCTGACCCCCAGCTGCCCCTCCCCTGACCCATCTCCATGCCACTCTCTGTGAGGAGCTGCAGCCACCATCAGGCCTCCCCTCAGCCTGCACTGCTCTGGGCTGAGCACACGAAGGGGCTTCAGCCGATTCTCGTCTTCCCCTCCAGACCCTTCAGCATCTTTGTAGCCCTTCACTGGACACTCATCAGGTTTCCTGTGTTGTTCCACAGGAACAAGCAGCAGAGGATCAGAAAACCAGAACGGAGGTCTAGTTTGTAGATAGGAAGAAAAAAGTCAGAAATTGGAGCTTATTTAAACGAGTGGAAATGTCAGAGGAGCAGCCAAGTCACAGGCAAGCAGGGATACGAGCTGCTGAACTCATCCTGAAATTCCCCAATCCTATTTTTATACCAGGATGTTCAAATTTTGAGATGAAGTGTGTTCCCCCTCCCAGGAATGCTGTTGAATGGATTCTTAAGGTGCATGAGCAATACCTTGGTAGCCACGTGTTCCGGAGCACAGTGGAAACTCAGGGATTTGCATAATCAAAGTCACTGAGCGGTGTTTTTAGAGATATTTTGAACCATAAAATAAAAACGGTGTTGAGTTAAATATGTCTCAATACAGTGAGGTAATTTTATGCTGAATTTTGAAGCTTGTTGCCTCAGCTGTGTTCTCTGAGTTGTGGATGACCTGTAGCTTTGATTAAGTCTTTGTACAATCTAGATATTCCGTGTCATAGTAATTAAAGGTAAACATTTTGCACGCACACGAACGGTTCCGTTAACGTGCCCATAACCCCATGTTAACGATAAATAAATACGTTTTTGTGTGTAAATCAGGCTAGTTGAAAACGGTGTCCCAAATGCATTGTTGTGGAATACATCATGAAATATGTGAGATGAAGAATGCTGGAAATACTCGTGGAATCAGCTGGGACTCTTTGTGTGCAGAGGTGGTTATTTAGATGCTGACTGCTCCAACGATGGAATTAGTAGTCTGCAGGAGCTCTTTATCGTCCATCACAAATGAGAGGGTTGGGGCTGGGGAGGGTACGAACAAACGCTGAAAGGAAATGAAGGATTTAATGACAAGAAAACCGTTTAAGGATGCCTCTTGATTTTTTCAGCCGATGTGCGATAACCACGATGATGGCGAAACCGCCGCCATCATTCTGTGTAACGCCTGTGGGAATCTGTGTACGGACTGCGACCGATTCCTTCATCTCCACCGGCGGACAAAAACTCATCAGAGACAGGTACTCGTGGCGCCGTGCTGTATGCACTGCGTACGTTTCCCCCTTAATCAATGAGCAAGCAGGAGTAGCAAGAATCAAAACTGAAAATGCTGTTTTATGTTGAAGATTGGTTAGATGCATTTTCATGTAATTCTTTGTTCCATTTTAGTTATATTCCCTTGTCCCATTATCTTTTGGATTAGATTTGAAAACAGTGTCTCATTCCCTCATTCTAATTCTCACGCTACGTCAGCTTTTTTTTTGTCATTCTGACATTGTCTAGGAACAGTTTTAGGGAACTTCTTGAAACTGCAGAGCCTTTCTTAAGTAACCTATAGTTCTTTATTCCTTTTAAACCAAACCTCCTTTACTACTACTATTGCACTGTAGTCATTGTGAACCCCTTCATTTTGAAGTGTTTCTACTTTTTGATGTTCAGAAGATCACTGGACAGCAAATTTTCCCACTGGTTCCCTTATGCCACCTCTTATTTTTCAGTATTTCCCCAGTCCTCACTGTGTTCTCTCACAGAAATGGTGCCATCATCCATAAGTTTGAAAACTTCCTGAATTTTTGTTTGTTTTTTTTTTTCTCTGAGGGATGAACCATCTTTCCTCCTGGACTTACCCAGCTGAGTTTTTGCAGGTTGCCCTGTGCTTTACTAATGAGTGTTCTTTCGTGCTACTCTTTCATCCTGTTGATTTCTAAACCTGATAATTTACTCTTTTTGGAATAATTCCCTTTTCTCATTGCAATTTACACTGAAGATGCTGTTGATTTTGAAACTATTGTACATCTCCTCTTTCTTGACACAGCATTTCTCTTTTATGTTTTTGTGGTCATTTTTAAGAATTCATAGGAAAAGGGGAGAATGTTTGCATAAAACGATAGATCTCGTGAATAGAATTAATTCCGTGGATGTCATTACTCATTTCCTTGCTCGAATGTGTACATAGGAGTGTTTTAGTCAGAATTAGGAATGTGCTTTTGACACCAATATGACCATCCCTCCTGACCTTTGGTTTGATAAGGAAGCCCTTTGACGGCTTGAACTAGATTCGTTCCAGGTGAAACAGACAAACAAAGATCCAGGGATATATGTAGTGCCATTCATCTGCTAGCAGGCAGTCATGCAAGGGGTCAGCTAGCCCAGAGCGTGCGATGGAAATATCAGCTCACCAGCACTAAGATCTGTGGATCCTTTCCTTGGTGCCTCGGCGTTTGCAATGTACATTGAGCGTGGAAGTTCCTTGTACATCTGTTATATACTATCTTTAGCATGGATCTCTGCAATCCCATTTGAAATTTTCCTTTTTTGTCATCTTAAGAAGATGATTTTATGCGTCTGTTCTTCTGTCCTGTCACAACACAGTCTAGTCTCATTCATTTTTCTGATTTCTCCTGTATAGCCTGTTCAGATTACAGTTGATAAAAGTAAGTTCTTATCTCATAGAAGTCCTCACATCTCTCCTTTAATCTGTCCAAAACAGCTACTTATCAGATTTTCCTATTCACCTCTAAAAGCATGTTTAAACTCGTAATCTTTATTCACCACCTTTACCTTTACATCTTTCATGTCAAGCCTCTCCATTTAAATTGAAACTGTCATGTACCCTATTGCCTGTTTTTTCTTAGTTTCCTTTTTTCTTTGTCCGACTTGTGTTTCTGTTATTCGTACTTTTTATCTGTATTGCTTCTCCTATCAAGGCAGGAGTTACTGTGACCTGCTTATGCAAAACCTTTGTGAAGCACTTACAGTTTTTGTTTTCTGATTCCAGTAGAAATTAAGACAAAGTTTGAGCTTGTGCATCTGTACCCAAGGGAATTCTAACTCCTATTGCGTTGCAGGTGAAGTAAATAGCAAGAGAACTACCTTTGAAACTAAGGAAAAAGGAAAGGCCTCATGAGTCTTAGAATCATAGAATCGTAGGGGTTGGAAGGGACCTCAAGAGATCATCGAGTCAGGATCTCATGACTTTTTGAATTTTAAAGAATTTTCTTGATTTTTAGCTGAAAACATTCACTGCATATCTACATGAAAGTGATGTGCTGTGACATAACTCATTATGTAGTCCACAGGATTACACGTAATGACCGTAACTATCAGTGCTACTTTGATTAATTACTGACTTGGTTACGTGGAAGTATTTCTGATGCTGTCTTCTGCTTTTAGTACCGTGATGTACTGGAGATAAATATCAGTTATGAGCAACAGTCTTCATAGGTTTTAAGTGAGAGAAAACGTTATGCATTGCTGCACTATTGCTTCCCAGTCATGCTATCTTGGGTGTGAATTTTCAACATTCTTACTTGTTAAAACACAAGACGTCTTCCCATTATGGACAGCTTAAAGAATGTGTAAATTAGAAGTAGCTTGCAGTAGACAAACCTGACAGAATCTTTAAAACATCTGATCAAAATCCAAAGAGAATGACGAGAACAGCATAGAAATGCTACTCATTATCTGTTTGGTTAACCTAACAGGTATTCAAAGAGGAGGAAGAAGCTATCAAAGTTGACCTTCACGAAGGTTGTGGTAGGACCAAGCTTTTCTGGCTGATGGCATTAGCGGACTCTAAAACTATGAAAGCTATGGTGGAGTTCAGAGAACAGACAGGTAAAACACAACTCTGATTAGAAGTACTCTTTCCTGAATGCTTTTTACCTTTTCCCAGAGCATTTATCCAAAAGAAATTAGGGTGATGATCCCGATTTCTCCTCATAAGCATAAATCATATAAACAGTTTAAACGTATGAGAGCTGTTAATCTGGTTGGTTTGTGATTGCTATTCAGGTATCTGGTCTCAGGATATCGTTGACTTATATCTCATTATGATAGCTCTTCCTTGTTGTTTCCTTTTGTGGACGCAGGCAAACCGACCACCAGCAGTTCCGAGGCGTGTCGCTTCTGTGGGTGTAGGAGTGGGACGGAATTATCAGCAGTGGGAAGTGTTTGTTCCGATACAGATTGCCAGGTCTGTATTAATAGATCTCAGTCATTATGGGACATGTTAGAAGAAAAACAAGAAGGGATCTTGTTTTGAGTAAACCTTCTCCATCCCTTCCTTTCCTGAAGGACCACAATCTGCAGATGTTTTAAAGGCTGCAGGGCAAGCAGTGTTTACATGAGAGGAACATAAAAATAACAGAGTATTAACAAATACTTCTCTGTCTATCAAAACGAAATGTTAAAATGTAAAAACGATGCTTCCTTTATGTCATTGTTATTCAGGGATAATACTTTATGGGTATGTGAAGGTATCAGTTCTACTTTGTTCACACCAAATGTGCACTTTTTCTCCAGTCCTCGCGCTAGCAGTGGGCAAGGTGAATTGTGACTCTTTCATCACAGCTAATTGCACGAACTAGTAGTCTTTCAAAAAGTAGCACTGTATCAACGCGTTCTTTGGCAGGGATAAAAGGCCAACTACTTACTTTTCACAGGAGTATGCAAAAATTGCCTGCAGCAAGACACATCCCTGTGGCCATCCGTGTGGCGGCGTTAAGAACGAAGAGCACTGTTTACCGTGCTTGCATGGTTGTGATAAGAGTGCCACAACTCTTAAACAAGATGCTGACGACATGTGTATGATCTGTTTCACTGAAGCACTTTCAGCAGCGCCAGCTATCCAGGTTTATATTCTTTGCTCCCTCCTTTTAAGATGAATGCTGTGGTTGCCATAATAAGTGGGGAAGAAGTTAAAATGTAAAGCCCCTCGCATGACACTCTCAAGAGTTTCCAAATGAACATGGTAATGGTGCAGGATATAAATGAATTGAAATGCTTTCGTTGTTTGAAACAAGAAGGTTTATACTTCTAGTTTGCTGCGCCTAATTAAAATATATTGTATTTTATAAATTAGAAAACAACTGAGACGTTAACAAGTATACATCAGATGTATTTCGTATGCCCACTGACTGTCTTGGAGTGAAAGTGTTAGCTTTAACAAGAGCTTGGTATTCGTTCTTTTCAAAGGAAATTAATTTTATTTCATATACGTTGCCACTTAAAAGCCAAGAGCACTTATATTTTAGAGGTTAACTTAAGGTCAGAGTTGATTTGTACGTTGTTCTTTTCCTAAAGTTGGACTGCAGCCACGTTTTCCATTTGCAATGCTGTCAGCGAGTGCTCGAGAACAGATGGCTTGGGCCAAGGATAACCTTTGGGTTTATGTCCTGTCCTATTTGCAAGGTAAATCAGCTTTGTGCTTTCTGCACAGATCCAACAAGTTGCCCAATACTCTCTCTTTTTTCTTGTCACTTTTTAATGGTACACTGCTCGTTACAATGTACAATGGGTATACTTCATTTCTTTCCTTAACTTCTCATGTCACTGCAGAGAGCGTGTCATTGACAAATCTTTTTACTTTCTCTACTGTTCCCTGAATTAAGGCTCCTCTTAGGAAGTAAACGTAATGCAAACATTGTCTAAATGCTGTCTTCATCTTAGCACCATCTGCTTGTACATTTGCAGTGTAGGTGCTGAGGGGAAAAGGGATAAGTGATTGTAATTCGCATTCTCTCGAGCAGGATATCTGGATGCTCCATTTTACTTGCCCTTTTCAAAGCCACTTTGCTTTTCAGTGATAGGACAGAGATGAAGAATGTATTTATCACTTCCTTCAGTGTAAATTATTAAGCCGTCTGCTACTCTACAGAATTGTAATTGCTATAAGCAGAAGTGTATGGCAGCTGCTGGGAAGCATCTTAAGGCCCCAGGAATGTTAAATTTGTGAACTGTCAGGCGTTTCTGCATGCTAAGTTTCTTTCTTTGTGTTGAGTTCTGGTACTCTATGGCAACAGCTTATGATTAATACTTAGTACAGAGAACTAGAAGGCATTATTCCTAACTGCTGAGTAATAGATCAAAGAGGAGCAAAATTGGAGAAAGCACAAAGTCAGGATATTCCCATGACAGGATGAATATGTCACGTGCTCTTTACCATCCCTTTGTGTTTGCTGCAGTCTGTTGTAAGGGCTGCTGATTCTGAATAACACAAGGGCCATATGAAACATTCCAGCAGCAAACAGAATGAAACACATCAGCCTTTTTTTTTTTTTTTTCTTTCTTTAAATCATCCACTGAGTGCTTGTGACATCCACTGTGCTATTTGTTTGACCATAATATAAATTATTACAGCTGTTACAATAAAGATGCAAGAAATTCTAATCAGTTCTTCTTTCATTCCAGAACAAAATCAATCATACAGTATTAAAAGACTTGCTTGATCCAATCAAAGAACTCTATGAGGATGTGAGGAGAAAAGCACTCATGAGACTGGAGTACGAAGGGCTGCACAAGAGTGAGGCCATCACAACACCGGGTGTTAGATTCTACAATGACCCAGCTGGCTATGCCATGAACAGATACGCTTATTACGTGTGCTACAAGTGCAAAAAGGTATGACAGCATCAAGAGGGCTTTAAAGTTGGAATGAAGGAGGGGTGGTGGTGTGGCTCTCCATAAGAATGTTTTGATGTTGTTGAGTTTGGGGCTGGGAATGGTAAGGATCAGGGGGAGGGCCAACGGGGTGGGCATCCTGCTGTGGGCCACCTAACCAGGATGAAAAGGCCTCCGAGGCGTTCTACGAGCAGCTGGCAGAAGTTGTACAACTGCCAGTCCTTGTTCTTGAGGGGGTCTTCAAATTCCCTGATATGCTGGAAATACAATACAGTGCAGTACAGTCTAGGAGGTTTCTAGAGTGTATGGAAAGTAATTTCCTGATGCAGGCGGTAAGAGAGCCTACGAGGGGAGGTGCCCTGCTAGATTTGCTGTTCGCAGAGGAGGACTGGTGGGATGTGAAGGCTGAGAGCTGTCTTGTACAGAGTGACCACAGAATGGTGGAGTTCCCCATTCTTGGTGAAGTCAAGAGCAGGGGCAGCAAACACGCTACCTTGGATTTCTGGAGGGCAAACTCTGAACTGGTAGGGAGGGTCCCTTGACATTCAGTCCTGAAGGATAAAGGGGTTCAGGAAGGCTGGTCACTCCTCAGGAAGGGGGTGCTGATCGACGCTTGGCTGGACATGAGCCAGCACTGTGCCCAGGTGGCCAAGAAAGCCAATGGCATCCTGGCTTGTATCAGCAATAGTGCTGCCAGCAGGAGCAGGGAAGTGATCGTCCCTCTCTATGTGGCACTGGTGAGGCCGCTCCTCAAATACTGTGTTCAGTTTTGGGCCCTTCACTGCAAGAAAGACATTGAAGCCCTGGAGCTTGGAGTTGGACTGCATGATCTCGGAGGTCTTTTCCAACCTTGGTGATTCTGTGAGTGTTTGTTAGTTCATTTGTTCAGGGTGGGGCGATGGAGACTGCCAGCCTTAAGTGATCATGCCTAAGTTCAGGTGTTAGTATTTTGAGTTCCTCTGGAATGCCAACATGCTGCTGATGGCCAGATGTGTTAGAAGGATGAAAAAGGACTAGGAGCAGAGAGAGCACAGTTTAGCCTGCTGGGCTCTGTGTCATATTTGTATGAATAAAGAGGAAATCTATCAACAAGAGAAGAATCATGTAGGAACAGCCCCTGATTGCTCCGTCAACAGAAAAGAGACAACTATTGTTTATCTGTGGTTAAAGGCTACAGTTAGAAAAGTTTTCAATTGTTGCTGAACCCTTCCCCTTGCTTCCCTCATCTGATGCTGATTTTAGTGCCCATCTTACTCCCATCTTCTTCCTTTTTCCCTTAGGAATGGATGGAGTGAGGCAGTTTCGTGCTAACGTTTTCAAGGGAAACACCAGTAATTTTTACATTAGGTAGAAATGCATCATTTGGAAATAAAGGTGAAAGGACTGACTTCCACGTGCTAGGGAGGAGCAGTACTGAGCCCCTCTAGCTCACTGCTGGGCAGTCTTTCAGTTCACTCATGTCCCTGACTCCCCTACTTGCCCGGTACCTTCTTGGGCTTCTTTGTGAAAAGTTTCTCTTGTGTCTCTTTTCCTTTCTCCAGCTCCTGTTCACCCTGCATTTCTACCTAACTCCCTAACGTCCGTTCCTTAGAAATGCCCCTTTTCTTTTTGTTGGCAGTGTTTGGGGAGGGTGGGCTGCTTACATCTTTGTTTCCTCATGCTTGCCATGACAGCACTTTCCCTGACCTCCTACAGTCACACAGCCCTAACTGTCACAGCCAACAGGACTGAAAGCTAAGAGCAAAATGTCTATTTAGAATTCTGATTATTAGTAAAAAAGACGGCAACGAAAGGAATAAGGGTGTTTCTCTTCACCTTATTTCATGGAATCACAGAGTCACCAAGGTTGGAAAAGACCCACAGATCACCCAGTCCAACCATCCGCCCATCACCAGTAGTTCTCACTAAACCAAGTCCCTCAACACGTGGTCCAAATGTTCCTTGAAAAATGGCAGTGGCCTTTATTCATCGTTTCCCCATAAGGTTGGTTTGGTTAAAATGACAGTTGTCTGCTGTCTAACATCCTGTTGTCCCTATATCAAACGTAGGCGTATTTTGGTGGTGAAGCTCGGTGCGATGCCGAGGCCGGGCAAGGAGATGACTATGATCCGAGAGAGCTGATCTGTGGCGCGTGCTCTGATGTTTCAAGGGCTCAGGTAAGCAAAGAGCTCCTTTTGGTCTGATGGTCTGATTCCAAGAGCCCTACGATAATTCACCGTCGCTCACAATTATACATACTGTACACCATATACACTACAGAATGCAGAGATGTGCTGTATGGATTGTTACAGCACTGCTATTCCGTGTAACAGTGTTTATCCTCTTTCTGTTCAGATGTGTCCCAAACACGGTACAGATTTCCTCGAGTACAAATGCCGCTACTGCTGTTCGGTTGCTGTATTTTTCTGCTTCGGGACAACGCATTTTTGCAATGCTTGCCATGATGATTTCCAAAGAATGACGAGCATCCCGAAGGAAGAACTCCCACACTGTCCCGCAGGTAGTATTCTCACACAGCAAACGTACCTAACGGAATTCTGCGATAAGAAATCGGTTCTAACAGATATTCATACCTTTCCTGGCTGATAACTTGTAGGAATAGCACAGGGTGCTTTTCATTAAGATGCTTACATAAAAGATTTTGCTTCTAGATTGTGCAGTTACTTTTATCCCCACTATTTCAATCTGATGAAATTTATTTCAGTTCCTTCTCCCTGTACACTTTGTGCCTTTCCTGTTTCTTTGAATTACATGGTAATTTGGCCTTTTAAGTTGTGTGTGTCACAGCTAACAGTGCTTGATCAAGTTGAATGACTGTGTTTCTTGTTAAGCCTTTAGACTCCAAGCTTGAATTTGTGCCCCTTTCTGTCTGCTGTTCCTTATGAGCTGTAAGGAATCAATAAAAAAGGCCAAGAAATATTTGTGTAGCTGTAATACAGCACACAGTGTCAGCAGTAGGTGGATGGCTGCACTGCATGGTCTTGGAGGTCTTTTCCAGCCTCGATGATACTCGGGTTCTATATTACTTTCACTTAACATGTTTCTGAAGATGGTGTGTTTGTTTCCATTGAGCCTACAAGCACTGATCCCCTCTTTTTCCCTCTCCCTTATATTGACTGTAGGTCCCAAAGGTAAACAACTTGAAGGAACCGAATGTCCACTTCACGTTGTCCATCCACCTACCGGTGAAGAATTTGCTCTGGGTTGTGGGGTTTGCAGAAATGCTCACACGTTTTAGACTCCTTTTTTTTTTCCTTTTATAAGCAGAGCAAAACAGGTGCCCTCATCCCTCAAATATCCTAAAAATAAAGCCCGGTTGGGATGAGGACGGGACCATTTCATAACCCAGGTAAAAGGAACAATTTGCAGTGCAAGAAGGATGCCAAAACCTTGTACATAATTCTTGCTGTGAGAAATTGACTTTTTTTTGAACCGAGACATCAAAAGTTGTGAGGTGTTTGCATGTGGCCATTACAGTCATCGGCTAGGAAACGTTGAACATTTACAAATAAATAATTGCTATTAAAGGATCTGTGTGTCTGTGGACTATGAATGATGCTGGCTTTCAGGAGAAAGGAAAAAAAATATTGATTATTGTATACTGACTTTTTGTAATCTTGTACAATTGTAACGCATCACAAGTGGGGATGGGAAAGAAGAATATTCTGGTTTATTTCCTAGACTGTTATTAAAAAAACCAATTGTGTTAGGAAGGCATAAATGTAACAAGTATCACGCTGTATATAAAGGTATCAATGTTTGTCTTGTATAAGAATTAAGTTACAACAGCAGTTTCATTTAAACTTCTGGGTTATGTTTGAGCCTGAAATTTTAATGAAGTGCAATACTGAGTGTGCCTCATATCTCGCAGCTGTAAACATAATGGAATGTACATGTCAATAAAGCCACTGTACATTTTTATACAGTGAAAGTCTAACAGATGTCTAAGTCTCAATTTTCAGAACTGCCTTCTAAAATGAGCGGTTGATCTCCCCATATTCACTTGAGCAGGTTCTTCCAAAAAAGAACGCGCACTTGTAGGATGTGGTTCGTTCCATCTCGTAAGAGAGATGCCGCCCGGATAGCTCAGGTGTAGATGAACTGAAATGTGCATCGTTAGAGCCAGGTAAAGTCAGCACAAGCAGCTTGCGGTCTGAAAGAGGAGCAGTGTTTTGGAGCCCTGACATCACAGCCTTCAGCACGAGGCAAAATTTTTGGGAGGGTGGCAGGATATGAGGAATATAAAAGGTCTGATGTGTTCGAAGTGTTCTTCTGCCCTTGTGGTTTGGTGTTGGCCGGTAATGTCCCACCGACCTTGCTGGTATCTGTAAATACATCTCCAGCCTTGTCTCTAGTCTTGTGCTAAAACACTTCCTGAGAGGAGTTTGTCATATTTTAATGATTAACTGCACCTCGCACCCCAGCCCCTTCCCACTTCCTCGCCCCAAACTCAGAGACAGGAATCTCCCTGAAGGAGTCCAGCAGAGGGCTACAAAGATAATAAAGGGTGTGGAATACCTCCCTTATGAGGAAAGGCTGTGAGACCTGGGGCTGTTCAGCCTTGAGAAAAGAAGACTCTGAGGGGATCTGATCCATGTCTATAAATATCTAAGGAGGCAGAGGGACGAAGCTGGACTCTTCTTAGCAGTGTGTGGTAATAGGTCAAGGGGAAATGGCCACAAACTCAAGCATAGGAAGTTCCACACAAATGTGTCTGGGAGCTTCTTCACGGCGCAGTGACGGAGCACTGGCACAGGCTGCACAGAGAGGTGGTGGAGTCTCCTTCTCTGGAGATGTTCAAGACCCGCCTGGACACCTACCTGTGCAACCTGGGCTAGGGAGCTGCTTTGGCAGGAGGTTGGACTCGATGATCTCTAGAGGTTCCCTCCAACCCCTACAATTCTGTGATTCTGTGATACGCAAACCATGTCACTGCTTTCCAGCTCTTCACCAGGACTCTTGGGTCTTATTTCTGTCCTCGTCCACCACAGTCAAGCCTTCCATTGCTTTCTGGTGACTATTTCTCCATTTTGGGAGCCTCTTTCTGTACCCCAGGGATGTTATCAACAGTGTTTTTTTCAGCTTTTCCTCTCACTGCCTCTCCTTCCTCTGTAAGATGCCTCCATTATTTTCTACCCTGTAGCACAAGTGGCTGCCAGGAGTTCTCCTGGCGGGAAACAGAAGAGGGAGCCAGAAATTCCGGGCCTTTGTGCTTGGTGGAAGTTAACCCTCCAGAAGAGAAAGAGCCGAGCTAGCCTTGTTCACCACTGCAGCTGCCTATAGTGTGGGAGGATGTGGCAGGCCATGCGGTTGCTGCGTAAGTTCTTGACACAGGTCCCTGCAGCCCCGAATTATGGAAATCTTTATGGAGAGCAGAAAAGTCGGAGCGTTCATAGAACGTTTCCTTATAGCACCACAGTTATAGATGAACTTGAATTCTATTTTTGAGATTTTCAGCCTTTCGTTTTAGAATAACATCAGAATGAATTTATAAACCAGTATTACGGTGGGGAAAGGAACGCCAACAGCGTGCTGCACTCAGTGTATACAGAGCACTGAGTTAGGGACAGGCGGTGCCGGAATGCTTTTGCCCAGCACAACTGCTTCCCTTTGATTCCTTCTCCCAGGTACACGGCAGTCACATGTGAGCGTCGGTCTCTTGGGCAGAGCTCAGCTCTCACACTGACACCCGCAACTTGGACGCTCTGCTCCTTTGAAGTGCCAGACACTCACGTTACTACCTCTCCCTGTCTTCATCAGGGCCTGACAGTCACAGGATGGGAGGAGGTTGCTGTCTGAGGGATGGACCCATCCATTTCAGAATCCTTGGCCCGCAGGAGCTCTCAGCATCTCGTGTTTCTGCCTCCGCTTCTGAAGGGTCATTTCCGAGTCGAGCACGCTGTGCCTTTGTGTACACCCTCCCATGCAGCTTATCCTTTCTGCTCAGTCCGCTGCCCCACAAAGGAGCCCCACTCTCCAGTGCTATCCTTCCCCAGCTTACCAGGCTTCACAGGAGGGAAGGCTGGCATCAAACACACTGCAGTGCAGGCAGTGCTTCGTGACGGGGAGATGGACCGTGCCCGGATGCCTGCAGGTTCGGGTGGCTCACTGTGATGGTCGGAATGATTCCTAACAGAGAAGCTTAGAAATGTGGCTGGTGAACCTGAACGACAGCCCTGTAAAAGCACTTGCTCAGAGGCAGGAGCAGCAACACCAGGAACCTGCATCAGAGTGTCATGCAGGAGCTAAGGTACCCTCGCTCACTGCCTTGTTGCCAAGGCATTCAATCCTAACATAGATGCCAGCCCTCTCTTAGCAACAAACCTGTTTGGGATTTTAATTTCTCAACTGCTATCTTGCTAATCATGTTAACTCCTTACCTCCAGTCAGAGACAGGTAAACTGCCTTTTAGGGAGAGCCACAGGACAGGAAATTGTTGTAAAACACCAAGCTCCTCTACTGGCAGTGCATCAGGTCAGCCTGACCCAGCACTATCCCTTTCCAGAAGCCTCAAGTACTGCTCTCAGCCAGCGATCTGAGCACGGTCCGTGCAGTGGATGTGCTCACTTCCCATCTGTGTTGTCACTGGCACAGCTCACCACACTCAGCCCATCTATCCTGAACTGCTGCCCAAAGCAAGGCTGTTACTGCATCAGATGTCGAACCCCCTGAGCACCCCCCCAGCAGTATTCACAGATATCAATAAGGCTCCCCTAGAGCCTTCTCCAAGCTGAATGCTCATAGCTCTCTCAGCCTTTTCTCATAGAGAGGTGCTCTGGGCACTCGGTCATCTTAGTGGCCTTCCACTGGACTCCTTCCAGTACATCCATGCCTTTGCTCTACTGAGGAGTGCAAAACTGGACTCAGTACTCCATGTGTGGCCGCACCCGATGCTGAGCAGAGCAGAAGGATCCTCTCTGGTGTCCTGCTGGTGATACTTTGCCTCACACAAGCATGAATACTGTTAACCTTTTTCCCAGCAAGGTCACACTGCTGACTGATGTTGACACGTCCCAACACACGGCAGGGCTCTCAGGTCCTTTCCTGCAGCGCTGCTTTCCAGCAGCTTTTATTCAATCCTGGTGTGCTTTGCCAGCAAACACTACAGACACAGCTGGCAGTGCTTCCCACCATATCCTGTACCTGACTTGGCTCCATGCAGAGCTGCAGCTGCCCTTGGCAGTGCTTCTGGCTGCTATGCCACCAACTAGTGCCATGCACAGAGTTGCTTCTGCACATTTCCTCTTCTCCTCCTATACACAGCGTGCCAATAACATACACACGCAATTACAGAAAGGGAAATAAAGGCACAGGAAGAGAAGCAAACTATTTTTTAATTCTGTGAAGCAGGAAGTAAAAACTGCTAATCAGTGCAACAGATCTCCCTCAGTACGACATCATACCTACACACAGTGTACTACAGGTCATAAAATAGTGTTACCTCAAAACACTGAAACTGCAGCCCTGATACATCTCCTGAGTTATCTATACAGAAACCCAAATTATTCTTTTTTTTTTTTTTTGCAAAAGACATTACACTTTTTTTTTCTGCAGTCACCAGAACTTGATCACAGTAGAACTGAGATGCTCATTAATGCTAAAGGACATAACTCAGCTCCCAACTCAATTATCCTGAAAAGCTGGACACTGAGACTTAGACAAATACACTCAGAATGGCTGAGCTGCAGGAAACCTCTCAGGACAGATTGACTTTGATTCTCTGATATAATTTCAATATTTAAATGTCTGTTTCCCACGGGAAAGCTTTGCTGCTTGCATATAAGTAATTTTTCTCCCATCAACAATCTCAAGGAGCTAGACCAAAAGTAAACAAACCAAATGAGCAAGCTTGTTTTTAACAGCCTTCGTGAGCAAAGCTGCAGGTATGTTTTTAAGTGAGGTATTTCATGAGGAACTGAGGGATGCTGACATCTCAGGGATCGCTGAGGAACTGCTACCCTGCATCAACACCATTTCAAGTCGGGGAAATCCTAAGACCACATCCAGCTATTTTTAAGAAGTCTCTGATGGAAATGAAGACTGAGTGGACAATTCTGTACGTTTTGGCAGCCTCAACTTTAAAAATTTCTTTTGAAAGACTGAATAACATGCTGCAGGCAACGCAACGCCTATGCAGGGGAAATATAGCAACATCCACTGCCAAGGAGAGGAGTAATCGCTTTTCATCACTTTACATCACTTTATCTCGGCAGTACCCCAATTCTGAGCGCTGCTGGACCCACGGCTATTTGCTTCACAGGGGTTGGGAGGGAGCTCTGGAGATCATCGAGTCCGAGCCCTGCTACGGCAGGAGCCCACAGCAGGTTTCACAAGAAAGCATCCAGGTGGGCCCCTTCAGTCTGTTTCCCTCCTCCCAGCAGCGGGCGGCCATTACGGGCGGCCCCTCCCCTCCCCTCAGCCCCTGGGGGCGGGAGCGCGCCGCCGCCATTTTGCTTTGGGGTTGCGTCGCTTCCGCCGCCGCGAAGTAAACAGAGAGGGAGAGGGGGGGAAACGGAGCCGTGAGGCGGACGGGCGGGATTTGCCTCCGGGAGAAGGAGGCGTCGGGGTCGGCTGCGGTGGAGGGGCTCATGTGGCCGGAGCGGAGGCGGCAGCGCGGCCCGAGCCCCGGTTGACGCGAGGCGCAGCACGGAGCCGCCAGGTGAGGGAGGGGGGGGGAGGGGCGGCACCGGCTGCTGGGGGCTGCCTGCTAGGGATGGCGGTGGGCGGCAGCACCGCGAGCAGCGGAGTGCTGCGGTTTGTGTGGGCAGCACCCTCCGTGCACGGCTCTGTGCGGTGATAGAGCTTCCTGTTCTGCCTTCTTGGTTTGGTTTGGTTTGGTTTTTACTCCCGCTTTATGCTTGTGGTCGTTGCAAACAGAAGCTTGGTAAAACGGATCGCGTGTCCGTCCTGGGAGCGAGCTGAAAAGGAGAAGTGATGGCTCGCGTGTTGAAGGAAGGGTTAAGCGGTCGTTGGTGGAATACGAGTGTTGATAATTAGTACAAGCAATTAGTGTACAGAGCCACGCCCATGAGAGATCTTGCATCAGTACTTTCCTTACCGTACGTGCTTAGTTACTTCTCTTGGCCTTGGGGTGGAAGCCCTGTCCTTGGAGACGCCCAGGCTGTACAGGGCCACCTGATGGAGCTGTGTGTGTCCCCATCACTGCAGGGGAGCTGGACCACATGACTTTCAAAGGTCCCTTCCAGCACAAACGATTCTTACAGTTACAGGAGCATCTGAGATGTCAGTAACAAAGTTGCCTGCAAACAGCTTTCTCATCCTGTACTTGCTAGCTGTGCACTTAGAACATGCGGCATCGTGTCTTCTTGGGAGGCTGTAGCCTGGAGTCGATGGTACAGCTCTAGCTTGTCTCCTTTCTTTGTGGCTGTAGAAACTTCACGTAGTACCCTGCAGCTTCTTGAGTGCGTTTTGAACCAGTGTACGTCAACTGCTTGGAGCCAATCTGGTGGGTGAGCTCTGAGGTGCAGCTTGTAAGCTGGCTGTTGGTGAGCTGCTCTGCTCCGAGCAGTCGCACCCTGGAGTTCTTTCCAAGTGGAAAAGGTCCATGCAGTTCTGATGGGAGCTGTTTGTTCCTGGTCAGTTGGAGAAGTGCCAGATGTACATAAAGGAAGACGTGGAGAGCTATGTGCAACATTTACCTTCTGCACTTCTTACAGAGGAACTGGAAGTAGATTTGGAAAGATTTAAAGGTATCGAGCTTGCTGTCCCAAGTGTAGTACCTGCATAACTCATGTATGGTAATTGCTCGTTTGAACGTAGCTTGGAATATCTCTTCAACACGGTGCTTGGAGAAGTACTGCATTTCAGACAGGCTTACTGCAGATAACACTTGTGCTCTGTGCTTAGCGTTTACTGTAAATAATAGCACGATGGATCTCCTGTGAGTTTACCACCTTAAGTAGCAAACTGCTTAGATACTTCAGGCGTTCAGTTTTCCTTTATCTCTTGTGAGTTGCAGGCAGTATGTTGCTGTATTCTGTTTTCCTGCGTACTATTCTGTGCAGGTGAAGTAGCAGCTCAGCAGCAGGGCTCTGTCTCAGGAGGAGGACTTGTTGCACCGCAGCAGCAATGCTTGGCGTGGGCTTTAGCCGTGAGCCGTGGGTCACAGTAAGCAGTTCTCAGCAAGTGAGAGGAGACTTTTGATCTCGTGTGATCTGGTTGCCCCCAGTGCTAGTGGGATTAGAGAACAAGGAGACAAATGGTTTTCATTGGTCTTTCGTGACTGTGTGCTGAGGTTTGAGAGCAGCATGCTGTAGTTCCAGACCTCAGCTGATAGCTTGCTATTACCTTGTGAGGAGGAGGTGCTTGAGGTGTTTCAGAGACACTTGACTTCTAAACTTCATAGCGTAGGAAGTTAATTGTCCAGATCACAACTGAACTGGACGAGCATCCCTCAAATGTCTTTTGAAGTTCAGTGCCTTAGGCTGCCATGGGGGGGGGGGAAGGATGACTGCTGCTGTTACTTAGGGCATAGGTCAGTGAGCGTAGAGTTAATTGTTTTGCATCACATCTTTCTTTCTTTCTCCTCCTTTCCCCTTTTCTTCTTAAAGTGTCCTTACCTCAGTGTATGAGTTCTTGTACTTCTACTCTCTCCCATCACCCCAGTTCTCCTCTTCATCCTGTTGAGAGCTGTGGTGGGGAGGGAGTGATGTCGTGGTGGTTAATCGCAACGTGTAATAATGTTATGCTTATAATTGCTCTTAAACAATAAACCAGATTGATTTCATTCTGTGAAGTGCATAAATGATGAGAGGGCAGAGGTCTTTCCCTCAAGCCTACCCTGCCCTCAGAGTCTCTCAGCTTTTTAGAGACTGGAAATAAGGGTGTAGTAGCTTAGTTGATGTCCCTGGTAAATAGGGGGAGGAGGGAGCATTGATTGAGCGTTCACAATATTGTGTGGAAGAGCACTTGGAAAGTAAAGTAACAGTGAGCAAAGTAGTGGAACGGATTAGGTTTGAAGTATATTTGAACAAGAGAAATACTGAGAGCTTCTGTTGCACTTGGATTCACTGTGGTAATTCTTACTGAAGTAACATCAAAGTTAACCTGTCGTGGTGGTAATAAGGTTTTTAGATTACTGTTTAGCACTCGTTGCTACCTGATGGTTTTCTTTCCTTTCTGTAGCAAAACAGACCTCTAGAAAAGTGTGGTTGCAGAAAACACGCGTCTTTTTGTCCGTGGTTTTCAATAAACATGAGGTTTATTTGAGCTCTGTTAACAGAAAATTGTTCTCATCTGTATAGGATGAAACGAGGAAGGAAGACCAATGAGGCCAACAGCAGCTCATCAGAAGAGACAGCTGAGAAAGAATCCAAGAGGCACAAGGGTGTAGATGACAAAGCTGCAGTTGTGCAGAGTCCTGACTGGGGTAACCTGCTCCAAGACATTATCCTGCAGGTGTTTCAGTACTTGCCCCTTTTGGATCGTGCTCACGCATCGCAGGTCTGCCGGAGCTGGAACCAGGTCTTTCACATGCCCGATCTCTGGAGGTGCTTTGAGTTCGAACTGAACCAACCAGCTACATCGTACTTGAGGGCTACACATCCTGAACTGATCAAGCAAATAATAAAGAGGCATTCCAATCACCTGCAGTATGTAAGCTTCAAGGTAGGGTGTTTTATAGGCTTCTTTAAGTGCCAGTTGGTGTGTTGCTGAATGAGATGTGGGTGCCCTGCTAATGGAGGACAATGAGGAGGTAGCAGTGAAGCAGAGAAGGCAGGCTGTTTCCCATTGTATCCTTGTGGGTAAGCTTAGGCAGTGGGGGGTAGGTGAGTGGGCAGTGAGGTGGGTTGTGAACTGGCTGACTGACAGAGCTCAGAGAGTTGGGGTCAGTAGCGTAGTGTGTTGAAGGCCTGTAGCCAGTGGTGCTCCCCAGGGGTGGGTGCTGGATCCAGTCTTCTTCAGCATCTTCATCAGTGATCTGCGTGAAGGGATAGAATGCACCCTCAGTAAATCTGCTGGTGATGCCAAGCTGGGAGGAGTGGCTGACACACCAGAAGGCTGTGCTGCCATTGAGTGGGACCTGGACTGACTGGAGAGCTGGGCAAAGGAGAAGGGAGCTTCAGCAAGGGCGAGTGTAGAGTAAATAAAGTGCAGAGCGTAGAGAAAAATAAAAGGGGGCACTGGTGAAATTCCAGTGCTTATTTTTCCTCTTTTTTTACAATCATATGACAGAAAAGAAAACCACGGAAAACAGGGTGGCTTTATTTCAGTAACGGTTGTATTTTGATGCAGTGTTTTCTGATTGAGTGCATTTACTTTTGTCTCAAGGTGGACAGTAGCAAGGAATCTGCAGAAGCAGCTTGTGATATTTTATCACAGCTTGTGAATTGCTCTCTGAAAACACTCGGACTCATTTCAACAGCCCGGCCAAGCTTCATGGATTTACCAAAGGTATTTTAATGCATGTAAATTCCTGTAGAAAAACCTTGCTGGGATTCACAGAGTATTATGAAAAGCTGTATGGGAAGGATGAGCCTTTGGTGAAGAACAGCTACCTTTGTTAGTGGGTTCTACTAAGGGGAAGGACTGAGGTGATCTGCTAAGATGGGTAGGTGGGGTTCCACTCATTCTCTGCATCACGTGAGGAGCTGGTTCAGATCCTGTTCTTTTAAGTATTCCTGTCTCCTGGGTAGGCTGGAGGACTTATTAGGAGATGATTATGAGCTGTGAGTTACAGTTTATTCCATGTGAACTTGCTGTAGCAATTATAGTCATTGATAAGTGTATTTCTTACGTTCATATCGCTTGAAGGACACTTTCAGTGCCTGCTGGCACATAGTTTAGCACTGGATTCGTAGTGCACTGTAGCTCTGAAAGCTGACAGATTTTTTTTTTTTTTTTTACCTAGCTTGTTTCCCAAAAGTTACATTGCATTAGGAGGCTCTTTAGAAGCAAAAAAAAAAAAAAAAAAAGTAACCAACAACCCTCTCTGTATATATTTCTAAACAAGAAGTCCTGCTAGTGAAGTAGAAGTATGGTTGCAGAGGAGCAGTTGTGGTAACCCGGGCTGTTCATTCTGTGCAAGAATGTCTTGGATATCTGTCAGCCTCAGTTCCTGAATCTAGCCCGTGTGTAAGTCAGGAGCCTGTTACACCTAAGCTGTTAGCTGGATAAGGATGATGTCATTGCTGATGGCAACAAGGACGAGGAAGACGTAGGGACAGCCTCAGGAGAGGAAGTAGGATATAGGGTTTAAGCAAGGTTAGCTGCGGAAGGATTATCAATTATTGTCCTTGTCAGTGATCATGTTGCGTGCTGCTCTTGAACGTGTATTTTTAATCCTTAATTTCTAGGGAGATCTTTCAAATCTTTGGCCTTTGTACCTTTTTTTGTTTTTCTTCCAGCGTGCTTTGAGAAGCGACCATTAGGAAACCTAAACGTAGTGAGAACAGTGTGGTCTTAATGTGTTTACCAGTATTTTGTCCGTTCAGCCCTTGCATATTTTATTCTTAATCTGAATGCTGCTTCAGCTCTCTCATGTTTTTCCCTGGAGTCCTGTTCCACAAGCTGAGTCATCAGCTGCAGTCATTCACACCGTGGTGTCTTGCAAAGTGCCAGTTCTTCTAAAATACACGTTTTTTTATTACTAATAGGTCCACGTGTTCCTTCTAAAATATATTCCAGATGAGCCTAGATCACCTCTTGAGAATAATTTGCATTTGATGTTTACCGTGTGAAGAACTATTGCCTGTCTTCTGTTAAATCCTCAAACTGTGGTTTCAAGTGAACTGATTTTTTTCTTTTAGAGCATTTGAGTTTTCTTTTCCTTTCAGTATCCTTTGTAGAGAGAGTTGCAGTCCAAATCCAGAGAAGAAAAAACACAGTGCTGGCACTTCCTGAGTAGAGTGGAAATTATTAATAAGCATTTTTTCCTCTTGTCTGTAACACATGTAATCAGAGCATTGTCACTGTGCCTGGGAGTGGTGCCTAAAGCTTCTGGTTTGAACATTGTTTTCATACACGTGCTGGTTTGAGTTCATTTGAAAATGTTAATTCCTGTTGTGAGTGTAACAAAAAGCACATTGTGTTAGAGTGAGCAGTGCCACTGCCACGCCTTTCCACATAACTGTACCCAGTCCTCAAAACAGTGCTGAAATCGAAGTAACAGGTGCAGCTGTGGGATAGTTAATATGGTGCACAGGAGATGTGTTTTCTTGTGAGAAGTGATGGTTATAAGCTAATTACTCACTTCCTTCATACCAGAAATCTGCTTCTCTTTCCTGGTTTCTCCAGTTAAGGCATTGTAGGCTGTGTTTCTTTAGTGGTGAATTTCAGTTGTTACCCAGAGATGTTCAGGACTGAACACCAGACCTACGTTAATTATGGTGAGGTAGTGTAGATAATTGCTCGTCTGTTCCTTGGCTGTGAAGCACTCCAGTCAGCTTCCTGACGAGATGCTGCTTTAACTGCACCACCTCTAAATTATCCCCTGAGCTAGAGCCTCTGTGCTTTTCCTCTTTGATTGTGGTCTTCCTATACTTTATGTTTACGTAGTGGATGGTCCTGGGTGAGATTCTCAGTCTTTTCTCAGTCAGACATTCTGGTTTGCCAAATACTTAATCTGATAGCAAAAATTGTTACATATTGCCATGCTGAAAAGTGTGTACTCTTATTGACTGTGATATCAGATTAAATTTAGACTTTTTCCAGCAGGTGCCACGAGTCAAAGCATACTGCATACAACCCTATACAGAACAAAACCTCTGAGATTTGTTTCAGATACCAGTGTTTCATTTAAACTTTCTTTTCCAGTCTCACTTTATCTCTGCACTGACAGTGGTGTTCGTAAATTCCAAGTCCCTCTCTTCGCTTAAGATTGATGACACACCAGTTGATGATCCGTCCCTCAAAGTGCTCGTGGCTAACAACAGCGACACGCTCAAACTCTTGAAAATGAGCAGCTGTCCTCACGTGTCTCCAGCTGGTAAGCAACTGCTCTGTTTTCTTTAGTGTGCGTGTTCAATTCAGTCAAATCTAATAAGCCCCTGAAAAAAACAGCATTGGTTGAGAGGGAGGTTGAATGTGGTAGCTACAGCAGCTGTTACTGACGATCAGGTAATCTTTTATTCAGTCAGTCCATCCTTCTGCTCCTCTCTGCAAGAGCCTTTAATGTTGACTACTGAGCAGGTAATAAAATAGCGTGTTTTTTGGATAAGGAAGTAACCTCTCACAGGAGTTCACAGAGTACTGGTGCCTTGCTAGCGCACTACTTCTGCAGCAGGTATTTAAGTATTCCAGTGTAATTAAGCTTTTTGGGCAGCTGTCTGTTGAGAGGAAGAGGCTCTAGCACTAATGTGTAGCTAGCCAAGGCATGGAACTCCTGTCAGCTTGGGTTTGAGAACAGCCTGGGTGTGTCGGCTCTGGCAGGTTATTGGTTTGTGGCTAAGCCTTCAGAACGTGTATGGTGTTCCATAAAAGACGATAGCTTGAGGGGGATGCTGTCTAATATCTCTCACCTTACGATGTTGCAAACTGAAGGAACAGTTGGGGAGGAATGACAGTACCTGCCTAAGGAACAAGAACCACAGCTGTTATGTCACGCTCTGAGTTGAGGTGAATAGCATGTGGTGAGATGTGTGTGCTACAGAACTGGAGTGCTAAGCAAATGGCAGAAAAACGGAATTGCTTGCTACAGGTTTGGGGGTGCCTCGAAATACAGGAAGAAGTGGAACGAAAGAAAGGAGCTGGTATGTGAGTGGTTTGCTTCAGAGCAAGGAAACTGCAGAAAGGAGACCTGAAGGAAAATGAGAAAACTTTGAGCACTGAGACTTACCTGGATTTCTTTCTCTGAAGAGTGTTATAATTGCTGCGAATTGTGGAAGAACTTCAACTGAATCAAAAGGGTCAGGAGTTACACAAAGGCAACTACTTCCAATGCGCTTAGAATGTGTAACTGCCTTCAGAGTGCAGATGTGAGGGAGAGAAGATGCTTGGTACTAGAGGAGTTCTTAAGAATTACATGAGTGCAGGATGGAGGCGTAAATCAAGTGGTGAAAAAGAGACTCCACTGCTGCTGGGGTGAAGGAAGGAGATCCTTATTCAACCTGCATTGCATCTCCTGTGTTTAATTAAGATCTAGCTGTTCATTAAGTGTCTGTTCCTCGGTTGGCAGTCAGATTTAATTCTTGGCTGCTTTGTCAACTGTAGACACAGGCAGTGGTACTTGCAGAGCGGGCGGTGGAAATACATTTATGATGGGTAAGTCCCTTGACGAGAACCAACTTGCATTTATCGGTGGACTTCAGGCAGGGCCGAACAGTGAAGCGTATGCGATTGTTTGCCACATACTTCCCCCTGGGAGCTGATTCTTGTATACAACACACAACCACAGAAGTCAAGAGATGATGTTAACGTGACAAAAGATTGAGGTACTTGTTGTCAGTGTGGTTTGATTTTGCTATTTTGTCACAATTTCACATAGAAATACACATTCTGTGTAAGTTATTGATATCCACAACCGAACTGCCATGTTTCTTATTGAATTACCGGTATGTTTACGTGTGTAACCCGTTCCTTAATGCTCTGCTTCCCGAGGGATCCTTTGCGTGGCTGATCAGTGTCATGGTTTACGGGAGCTGGCGCTCAACTACCACCTGCTGAGCGACGAGCTGCTGCTCGCCCTGTCTTCTGAGAAGCACGTCAGGTTAGAACACTTGCGCATCGACGTTGTCAGTGAGAACCCCGGACAGACTCAGTTCCACACGATTCAGAAGACCAGCTGGGACGCTTTCATCAAGCATTCTCCCAAAGTGAACTTAGTCATGTACTTCTTCTTGTACGAAGAAGAGTTTGACCCGTTCTTTCGTTACGAAATACCCGTCACTCACCTTTACTTCGGAAGGTCGGTAAGCAAAGACGTGCTGGGCCGCGTTGGGATGACGTGTCCTCGCTTGGTTGAATTGGTGGTGTGCGCCAACGGCTTGCGGCCGCTGGATGAGGAGCTGATCCGTATCGCAGAGCGGTGCAAGTATTTGTCAGCTGTTGGCCTAGGAGAGTGCGAAGTCTCTTGCAGTGCCTTTGTTGAGTTCGTGAAGATGTGCGGCGGTCGTCTCTCGCAGCTTTCGATCATGGAGGAAGTTCTGATCCCTGACCAGAAATACAGCTTAGAGCAGATTCACTGGGAAGTTTCAAAGCATCTCGGTAGAGTCTGGTTCCCAGACATGATGCCCACATGGTGAAGTCCTGAGGAGACCTCAGGGCGATGGGATAGCACCTTACGCGTACCGTGTCGCAATTTATTGTATAAGCTTAATTAATACTGTAGTTCATTACTGTAAGCCACTGCAGCGTTTGACAGGATTTCATTCAGAAACGGTGTGTGAAATCCAGGTAGTTCAAAGCGGAAATCACGAATACCTCTAAAACCCTTTTGCATCCAAAGATGGATTCGATTTGTTCTTTGTTTTTCTTTTTTAATCGATACGTGAGAAATTCTTCTATAAAAATTAAAGCACTGAAGAGAAGCTGTAAAATAACTTTGATATCCCAGCCTTCTTTGATTTGGATACTGATGTTAATAACAAACCCAGTCGCGTTCAAACAAAATCCCGCAAGTTGCATGCTCTGTAGCATTACTGAATCCACTCAGCTAGATGGCGGGGTTAAGAACATAAGTTGGGCTGTGGGATATACATTGCTGATATCAAGTCATACAAAGCAAGACTGATACGTAACAAAGTAGGTTAGAAAATGAAAATCCTGACTTTGCTACCTTACTCAGATGATTAGATCCATCTGAAGTGTACTTAGGGCACAAACAAACAGTAGTGAGCGCTACCAGAAGCCGTTTGCTTTTACTTTTCCTCTAGGCATTGTAACGTAGTTTGCTTACGGGGTCTCAGATTCACGTCCAAACCTGTTTTAAGGTATTTTATGTCTAGCTCAGGAAGCGTGAGCATTCTGGGGAAAACTGTAGATATGTTGTATTTAAAAAATGCATTAGAGCTAATGAGCTTTTCTTGCACATGAACCAGTTTTGCAGCATATGGCTGGGCAGAAGAATGTACAGTTCATTTAATGTACTCAGCGGGGCGTCGTGGATGTGAGGTAAAATTGGGTTGGTGACAGAGGACCTTTCGATGAGCTCTTACGTGTCGTTGGCTGCTTTCAGTTTGAGGGAGGAGTGATGCTGCGATGGCTGCTGATGCTGTATAAACTAATTGTACACTGTAAATCAGTTTCAGAAAATGTTCATGTATAAAGTAAATGTTTGATAGGCGATCACTTTGTATACCTTTTAATTCAACTAGTTCAATCGTTCCACATTTGAAAACCTCAAAGCGGCAAACTTGTGCGAAGTAGAGCAATAGGGAAGGAGCTGTTTTTGATTATCTGGTAAAAATATTTTTTAAAAGAATGTTCTAGTCTTAAATAACGTAGGCAACGTACTGCCTGTGATCTGATGTGTCTTGTGACTTCTCCTACTGCCAACAGTTATAGGTTACTTTCTGCTCTGCTGACTGCTACCACTAAGCTGTTACTGTGATGGATGACTGTTTGCAGGGTGTGACTGGCCACCCGCGGGGCACAGCTCCTCCAGCCTGGCGCTGTACTGAGCTCCACTGGTGGCTGCTTCTCGTTGGAGCTGTACAGCTAACTCTGGGAACGAGCAGCTTTTCACTTCTGATTTCAGTCATGTTTTACCCAGATGTTTAGCTCAGCAGTAATACTCACAAGCATACTTAGTTCATAACGATCCACGGAGCAAGCGTTGCTCGGCGGACTGGACATCTTAGTAGGGAGCTGTATGTTTCTGTAGAGCTCTGTCATTTAAGAAATCACATTTTATGAAACACACATTTTTGTATTAGGATTTGTTAATGTACTGCTATGATTTGCTTTTATTTGTATAAAAGGTGTCAATATATCTCGAGCATCAAAGTAAAAAGTTCAGCGTTTTTCATATTCTGACTCTCAGAAAGATGTGTGTCGCTGACAGGCTGGGGAGGAGGGGATGTTGTCACTGAGTTGCTGTGCGATGTCTTCTGCTGATGCAGCTCTTCAGACCTTGGCTGCTTGTCTTCTGATGCTGGCAAGGTAAGCGGTACTCAGCCTGTTGCTCACTGCTGTGGTTGTGGAATGATGGAAAAGAGAGAGAGATACCCCAAATACCTTCACCTGCTCACCAGGAATTCCCATCTTTGAGTTCCAGCCCACATTTCTCTGCACGAGAAGCAGAGAACTGGGGAGTAGGGCAGGAAGGCCTCATGCTTGGTTGTGCTGGAGCTGCTCTCCCCATGGAGGTGAGGGTGACCTTTTCTGAGAGGGTCACTGTTCTGCTGCATAACTTCCAAAAAGCCCCTCTGTGTGTACAGAGGGACAGTATAGTATAGTATAGATGCGATGCTCAGTGCTCAACAAGAAAAGCAGATCTCTCCTGCTGAAGTCTGCATTTTTATTTTTTTACTTCAAACCAATTAGTGTCCTCAGCTCAACTAATAAGCTCAGTGAACTTCCCCAGGCAAGTCTACGTTGTCAGTCTCTTCAACAATATCTACAGTAGTGCCCTTCTAAGCAAATCTTGTACTATTCTTTGTCCGTGCTGGAACAAGCAAGCAACAAAATCCATGAGCTGAGCTGTGACAGGAGTACCACACAGTGCCACAAAGGTCACGTGGGGTTGTCAAGAGTAAATGCTGCCCCTGCTGAATTTAAAACTGGGGCATTGTGTTAATGAGGATTTTTTTTAATCTTCAAGGGACTCTGAACTTCAGCTCATCCTTTTCATTAGGTTTCTCTTGCTAGATCACATCTGCACCGTTGTAAGTTCTTGTGCTGTCAAACACAGCGCAGGGCGTGTTCTTCCTCATTTTTAGGACAGTCCTCCCAGCTGTTCCTTGCCAGCTGCTCAGGAACTGGGCAGCTCTGGCCTCATGGCACAGAGGAAGGAGGATCAAGTCTGATTTCCTAATGCTGAAATGAAACAAGGGAACGGAACATCTGGGCTGGAAGGTTTGCAGACCTACTTGACGGCGGTTCCTTCGGTCCCTCAGAGGCTTGGACGCTGTGCAGACTTAAAAGTGTTCATGTTACAGGATGACACAGCACAGTGATCACATTCAGATCCTGAGAAGGGAGAACCTTGCCCTTCTACTAAAAGGAACTGAGAACAATTTGGTGAGTGACCGTGTAATGACAGGGACACTGTGCCTGTGTGCTGTCTGTGATAGAAAACTGTCACACAAATTCAGGGAACAGACACCTGCATTTTGTTGACAATGCAGGGGAAGGAAGCAAAGTGTTGACGAGGTACCTCCCCCTCCCCCATGTACACACGTACACGTACACACACACGTGCACGCGTACACGCATACACCATCTGACACATTCACTGCCCCTTCCCACCTCACCAAACCTCTCCTTGGTGAAACGTGGAGCAGCTCACAGGCCCCAGGCGTACAAACGGAAGAAACGCAGCATAAGGCACGTGCTGAGGGAAGCAGGCACTCGCACCAGCACACAGCAGAGCTGGCTGCACCAGAGGCCCTTGTGCTGCTCGTGTCCTGCAGCCAGGTGACAGCTGCTGCCCCTTGCTCAGCACCCAGCGCTGGAAGCAAGGGCTGTGCCGCAGCCACATCAGCTTGCCCTCGGGCAGCTGGTGTTCTCAGAGCTGTCACTCGGAGATCCTTGCTGTGTACGTGTAAGAAGGCAGATTCTTTACAGCGGCCTAGCAAAACTTGCCCCAAACATGTTCAGTTAAAAGCGTTTTATATTTCACTGCTAATGGCACCTCAGGCACGTTCTGGCAAAAGCATGGCCAGTGCTGCTGTAAGCAATTAAACACCAGAAGGTGTTTTGCTTCCAATAGGCAAAGGAACCTCTTCATAGACTATTTTGAGATAAGGGAACTTCATGGGTAAAAACCAGTATTCCAAGTTGTAAAAGAGGTAAAACTGATGATCCAAGATGACACGATCTATTATCTTCCAGAGGTCCACGAAAAACTCTCGGACTGTTCTGTGAGGCCTGAAGGGATAGTAGAAGTCTCTTATAGCTGCTGCCAGTGTCTTGTTTCCAGCAGGTCCAAAAATTGACGTTTCGTTTCCCAGATAAACAGGTTCTCCGCTGAATAAAATGATGCTGGTGTAGTTTGTTTGGATCTTACTGAACGTAGCTCCCAGGTCAGCCAGCTTCTGGTACGTTCTCAGTATGAACTTGGAGCATTCGTAAGAGTCGAACCACACAACCGATGAGTTGTCGGGGCTTGCCTGTACTGTCCACGTCTCGTAGTAGATGCCCGTGTCGTTGTCGTACTTGACCCATTTGGCCATTTCGTTAAACATGGATCCTGAAAGAGAAGGAAACAAGCGTTACAGAGTAAATACCCAGCTCGGAGTGCTTCCTCTCCAGGTTCATCTCCCTCCTCTGCAAAATGTTACCTACCTGCAGAGATGCGAGGCGTGCGTTGGAGGGAGAATTCATACTCCACTGAATAAACCACAAGTATCTTCTTTCCATAAATGTAAGCTGCCCAAACTGCATCTTTTCTCTGCCCTGCAGCACCTCCTCAGCCAGCAATGTAAGCCGAAACAGAGGAGTGGGGTGTGAAGAGCAGCAAACTTCAATTCCATGTATACAGAATATACATTTGGGATGTTCTGCTGAAGGGCCGTTCCGCAGGGCCACGTTCTTTTTAAGCAGCACATCAGAGGGCAGTCCGATGACAGCGTGCGCTCATGGGGCTGTTCTGAGCCACAGCCTCTTGAGCTGCAAGTGTCACTGCTGTGTGGCTGTGCTTGGTAACTGCTAGCGAGTCACCTGCGACCGTCACTAACGCTGCCCTACGCACACCAGGCTCTCACACTGCCTTCCTGTAGCACCACTCTCAAGCTCCAAGGAGAGTGCTGCATGACACACACGATCCCCCAACACAGGTCTTGTTTCCAAACCCACTCTTCATGACAGAACACACACGTCGCACTTATCCCAGGGGAAGGCATGCACGCAGGCAGATGGCACAGAGCAGTGACAGCTCTGCACAGTGTCCTCCTGTGCTGCCCCTTTATAACCTGCTCTTCGTACGTAAGAGCTTTGGGCTTCACAGTAGACTTGACAATAATTCTGTTTAATTGTCCACTGCAGTTTAGAATCTGTATCTGAGAACCAGACTTAGTACGCTGTAGTTGTGCTTGCAGCTCCCTTTTATCTTCTCTAATTCCTACCAGATTAGCTTCCCAGGGGGTATTCTGCAGTGTACATCACTGAACAGGATTTGTCTCTCCTAACAAGACCAAGATGGACTTAACATGAAGTTCTGGCTCTAACAACTTCAGCTAACCAAAAATATGGACGGGTTCGTGGCTGGTTCCCTGATAACCTGCCAGAAGGTGCTCAGGCAGTCAGAGAGTCAGACTTTGGATGTTCCTGCCCTACCTCCACAAAAAAAAAAAAAAAAAAAAAAAATCACAGCCCTGAGTACTATCGTCCTGGCCAACAGCACTTAAAAAGAAAAGCAGAATGCTCCATTGTGGCGTCTGACACTGCTGACCAACCATCTGTTAGGGTTTTGTAGAGGAAGGAGCATCCACCTGTCCCACGCATGAGGCCTCTCCCACGAGCTGAGATGCTTTTTGTCGGCTCTCTGGAGGAAGTGAGTTTAGGTCAGAACTCTGTCCACCTGTGCACACATTCACTCTCTGCCACAGAAACTTTCAGATTCCCAGCCACATTCAGAGATGCCACCTTCCAAAAAGCTTTGTGGACGTGGGAAGCAGCAGAGCCTAGGACAGAAACAATACCTCCCGAGCCTCTCTTCACTTAGGCATTAAATTATCCACAAAGACAAAGAGCACTACGAATTCCACAAGTCTGTGAAATATTGACCTTAGCGTTCGCACAAAATAACGGAACCACATCAGGCACTGAAGCCTTCTGTCACAAGGTACAAACTCACAGGAAAGCAGCTTCACTTGTTCCACTGTGAAAGAGCCACCTACATTTCTTTGCTGCAGCACAGAGAGAATGTAGAGACCGTGTCCAAAGAGCTGCTGGAGGGGAAAGGGGGCAAAGATAAAGCACCACACCGGCTCACGCCCGCCGTGATCGGACACTGAAGGGCTCCTTGAACCACTTACTGCACCACCTTGAGAACTAAGTTCTTTTATTCAAGTCCTCAGAGAGCTCTGTTCACAACTCATTCACTACATTACTACAGTCACCAACCTGATTTATTTAAATGACCATCCACTCCTTCACAACAGAGGGCTTTGTTTAGATGACAGCATGTGAAAAGCCCGTGACTCTTCTGCGTAAGCCATTTTTCTATTTTTATAGTGAGGAGACTCAAGTGGTTCTGCACAGCAGCTTCCAGTGACACCCACTTAACAGCACTTCAGTGCGTGCTGCTCAAAAGGCAGCAGCCTCATATCCCTTTCTGTCATAAAAGAAGTGCAGAGGTAGTATTTCAGTTTGAAATCAGAGCACCAGCCACTCACACTACAAAGAACCATGAATGAAAAGACACTTCTTTACACGAAGACAAAGTGGACTCTATTTTATGATATTAGCACCACGCAAAGCAGCTGAAAATATACCTGATATTTTGGTCACGAGAACCAGAGTGCCGTTTTCCTTCCAGTGTGCATCATCTATTCCTTCATAAAAGCAAGCAGCTCCCTGGTTACACCAGAACGGTGCATCCATCCCGGGCCGGAGATGTGGAAATGTGCAGTTCCCAAGCTGGAAGAGCTCATACCACTCCATTGTGTAGTTTTTGCCAGTTAAAACGCTCCTGAAGCCCACAGCATCGTGCATGATTTTCTGGAAAAGAACAGACACTCAGTGGGAGCTCAGCATCAAAACCCACACTTAAGTTTTTGATGCTTACCTCATAAGGGAATCAAAGAAATAAGAAGCAAAACTGCATTACCAGCAACAGACCTTAGCAGTGAAAGCCACAAAACGACAGAGATGAATATTTATTTTTAAAGCTGTACAGTAAATTCATAAATTCAGCCTCAGTTTAACAAGCACAGTGAAGATATTCGAAGCTATCTCCATTTTTGGCTCTGTGCTTTGTTTTGATGTTGCCACTTTATGTTCATTAATATTTCTTTAGTCATTGGGGATCAAGCTCTGAAGCTTATTTTGTGCTAGTTACAGCTATAAATATTGCTGAGTTTGAGATTCTGTTGTATTTGCATGACTCCATATAGACTTGAATTCCACAGTAATTACGACATCCAAGAAGATGCGGTGCTAGTGCAGTAAAGAAACCCAAAATGTAACGGGTATCTTTCCTACAGGCAGCTTATGTTTTGTGTTCCAGCACTTTCAGATAAGATCATCCCAACCTTACAGCTCACATCTGACACGGGCTGTTAAATTAGTCTGAATATGCTGCTATAGCTTTGCTGAACAAAAATGTCACCTTACCAAATGTCCAAGTAGATCCCCATATTTGAATTCCCATACTGGAGCCTGTAATCGATATACTTCAATGGTATCTTCTTCTTTCATAACTGGGATAGCAGAGCCAGTGGGACAGAAAGTGTAACGAGCCTGGCAGTAAGGATCAGTTTTTGGACGGAAATCAAAGCGCCTGTGTTGAGAAAGAGAAGCACAGAGAACAGTAAGCACTTCACAGCTGGAGTCGTTCCTCTGTGACTTCCAAAGAGCCCATGTTGGAGGGCTCGGGTGTGCAGCACCCTCCAAAGCCACGCTCCGTACAGATGCCATAATGCCTGGAGAGGACAAGTCCATAAGACTGCTGAGGCACGCACCCCACCTCCTTCAGATTCACTCACTGCACCTCACCTACAGAAAGGTTCCTGTTAAGAAAGCGAACATGCATTTCTGAGTGTCAGACTGAGAGGACTGTACTCTGACATTGGCCAGAGAGCTGGTGGGTGCCCCATCCCTGGAGGTATTCATGGCCAGGATAGATGGGGCCCCAGGCAGTCTCACATGAGGGCAACAGCCCTGCCCACAGCGGGCTACTGGAACGAGGTGATCTTTAAGGTCCCTTCCAACCCAAGCATTTCTATGATGCTACGTATGAGACAGCAGTTAAACTGCCTAACACGTGCATCTACAAACAACACGGAACACACGACAATTGTAGCCTTCCTCCTGAAGGAAGGCAAACCAACCAACCAACCAACCAACCCCCAGCACGGCAGCGCTTTCCAGCCCCGCCCGTCACGCGCGGCAGCCTGCGCCCCTCCCCCCCCCCCCTCAGCGTCACTCACCTGTAAGGCACCGGCCACCGCCGCTGTGCGGTGCGAGACCCGCCCGAGAGGCACTGCCCGCACACAGCCGCCAGCAGCGGCAGCAGCAGCCGCCATCGGTGGCTGCCGGCAGCGCCCATGGCGGCCAGCGGCGGCTCCGCGCCGGGCTGAGGGAGCTGGCGGCCGTGGGAGGCGGCAGTGCGGCCGAGGGAAGTTGGGCGGGAGGGGCCGCTCCTGCGCCCGCCCACGCGGCCCGGGGCTGCGCGGCGGGGCACGGCCCCGCTGCGGGCATTGCTGCGTCGAGACGCAGGGGGCTTTCCCGCCCTGCGCGTTGGAAAGGGAAGCGTAGGGAGCTGTGCAGATTGAGGTGGCGACTCTGCCCAAAAAGGGCCGATGCAACTCGATGATCTTTGAGGTCCTTTTCAACCCAGGCCGTTCTGTGACTCTGTGATCCCACGATCAGATCCCCTCTCAGCCTTCTTCAAGCTGAACTGCCTCAGGTCTCTTAGTTTTCCCTCACAAGAAAGATGCTCCTGGCCCCTAAACACCTCTATGGCTCTCAAGGTGCTAAATTTTCTCCATTCATACTTCCTTCCTTGGAGTGAGTCCCAAATGCACCTGTGAAGGACAGGGCATAAACAGAAGTGAAAAAAATGTGCAGTAGAATACCTCTATGGAAAACTGCAGTGATGTGTGCTGCTCAGTGTCTGGCTCTACTACGTTTGGATGCAGCTGTACTTTGTTTGTTTTGTTTTTAGTTTTGTCCCCACAATTTTGCTCTGACTATGAAAGCATCACCTGACTGAATGAGGATTTCAGTTTCTGGAGATGTAGGCAATTATGCAATTTGGTAATTTAGCTGAAGTAACTTCAAGCAGGCTAGCATGTCGTTTTAAATATTGCTTTGGCTCTGTTCTACAAGATGCATCAAATGCCCGCCTCCGGAATTTTGTCGATAGGAACCTGAACCTGGCACCATGATGTGGGACATCAAATGGCAGCAAAAGCCGTGTCACAGCCTCTCCTGTTCCATCTGAAGCTTCCTAGGCCTCCCAGCTAAGTTTCTGTACAACTCAGCAATTGCAGAAGGAACCAAAGGGAAAGACAAGCTGTTTTTACAGCTTACACAATGGCTGTTATGTAGCATTTTATTCTCACATTTTTACAATGCTGAGATCAGTTTATCTCTGGCTAAGAGGTAAAGTGAACACAAGTTTGCCAGCAGCATCTGTGGAAAAAACAAAACAAACAAACAAAAAAAACCCCCTTTTTTAATTTCTTTCTTTTTTCCTCCCAAATCCTGGAGTTCAAAACAGACATCAGAGTCCAGGAAGCTGCTGTAGCACTTGTTAGGTAGCCAACATCTGCAGTGGGAGCTCTGGTTAGTGCTATTCACTGTGGACTGCAAGAAGTCAGAAACACCACTGCTCCTTTCATGTGAGCTCTTCGGGAACTGTCTGTTCTCCACTCAGCACTAAGCCAGAATACATTAAAGCTATCAAATTTGAGGTGAAAAACCCTGCGTCTTACATAAAACTGCAGAATAAGCTGCTGAATATCAGTTTGGGTAATGCTGAAATTAACTAAAAGTGCTCAGAAAGTTGTAAGGCAGCAGAGCTATTAACATCTTCAGTCATCTACGTGTCTGCATCTTGCTTCATTGCTGCCTGATTCTATACTTTTAAACATATACAGTTCAGCACTATGCATGAATTTAACGCATACATACGTATCAGCTGTACACACATATATTTCCATCTTTCATTTTCAACTCGTGTTTGCCTCATAATGACACCCTTTCTGTTGTTTATGAAGTAAAATATGCAACTAATTTCCTAGCTTGAATGTCATTCAAGGTGACGGCCCTGTTCAAAAACGTATGCACAGCAGCAGTTCCTAGTTGTAGAGATTCTGATGTGCAGCTCTTGGAGGGCTTCATGAAATAAGGGAAGAATAATCCATCCCTTCTGAGAAATCTGAACGCAGAAAGGCTTAGTGCCGTAATGAAGGTGCCAGCACTGCCCATTAGCCAAACCAGAAATACAGTATGAACCAGTTCTTAGTTCTGAGCTCCACGAGTTTGAGGTTCGGACTGGCAAGCATCCACTGAGGCATTGTGGTGGTTGTTGGAGGAGCTGGGTCAGATGACTAAGATGGCAAAGCCTACTGAATGTTTTCTTTGTAGCTGTTTTAGCATTTTTGTATTTGGCTTCATTGCATCCAACAGGAAACTTCAGCAGCACAGTACTGTTTTGGTGCAAGCTAGCTTCTGTTGCGAACCGCGCTTTAAAACAGAAAGTAAATTATTAATGAATTTCTGAATAAATACACTTGAGCTTAAAAAGTTCACATGCCAGCACACTGAGTCAGCAGCTGCCCGGTTAAATATTATTAAACATATCAACGTGCCCTTTGGCAACTCACAGAGCTGATCTCTGTCTTGGTCCACAAGCAGCCTTCAGGACAAAACTGAGATTAGTGACAAACAGATCTTCTGGCCATGACAGGATTCCTATTTTTCTCATTCACCAAGATCGTTTTATTTGGATTATTTTAAGATGAATGTCTTGCTGAAACAACAAAACTCTTGAGTTTTCCTATTGTAAAACAGTATTTGTCTCCGCCTACGGGAGTCGCAATGTGGAACAGCGAGAGAAAGGGGGAAAGCAAACCCTGCTGCCCTTTGAAACAGCAAGCTCAGTTCTGAACATCCATCACCGCGTGCCCTTGCACCCGAAGTCTAAATGTAACTGATGGCAGCAGAGCAGAGAATCGCACAGCTCCCAGGGGGCACCACAAAATGGAGGTCGGGGCAGCGCATGCGCACGGCAGACGCCGTGCAGCCCGCCCCCATCGCCGCAGTGCCGTAGCCCTGCCCGCTCTCCCTCCCCGCCCCAACGTGGCGTCGGGCTGTGCTGCCTCCCTGCGGCCGCCATGGGCAAGCGGGTGGCCGTGGTGCTGGCCGGCTGCGGCGTCTTCGACGGCAGCGAGATTCACGAGGCCTCGGCCGTGCTGGTGCACCTGAGCCGCGGCGGCGCTGAGGTATTAGGAGCGCGGTCCTTCGCCCCCTTCGGGCGGCTGCGGGCGAGCGGCGTCCGGGGACGGCTCCCCCTGGCGGGGAGGAGTGGGCACGGAGCCGGGGGCGGTCCGGCAGGCCGCGGTTCCGCTGTGGGGTTGTTTGTGGTGCTTTTTAGGTAGCTCAGATCCCCTTTGAGAAGTTGGGGGCAGGGCTGTGTCGGTGCGTGCGGCACAGGTGGCTGCTAAGGGAGCATCAGAATGCGTGTGAGAGCAGCCCCTGCACCCGTCTGTGCTGGAAATGCTTGTAAAGTTTACGTGGGTGCTGTTGGCCTAAGAATGCACTTCGTATCAGAAACCTCTAGGAATAGTATGGGACGAACGGCTCCCGCTGATACATCATCTGACCCTTTATTTATTTAATGCGTCCTATGGAATCCACTGATAAGGGACTTTCAAAATAAAAGCTCATTTCTTTAAATGACATTTGTTTGTTCTCACCAGTGTGTTAAGAGCTCTGTTTAAGTGCACAAAATCGCTTAATTTCTGTGTTCCAGGTGAAGATATTTGCCCCCAATATTGAGCAAAGGGATGTTGTCAATCACCTAAAAGGAAGCCCAGCAGACGAGAAGAGAAATGTGCTAGTTGAAAGCGCCAGGCTGGCAAGGGGAAACATCCAGGATTTGGCTGAGCTGAAAGTCAGTGAATTCGATGCGGTTATTTTCCCTGGTAGGTGCTTTTGCAATAAGACAATCTGCGACTCTTCAGTTGCAAAGAGTGAACTAAATGCATGGTACAATAAATCATACCCTTGAATTTTAGAGGTATGCGGGTTTTCGCTTTGTACTTCTGAGGATGAGAAGGTATGCTAGCAAGCCTGCGTGAGCTGACACATCTTCTTGGAGGCAGACTCGATTCTAATGGGTCTTTTCCAACTCAGGATATTTTGTGACGCAGTTCATTAATTTAAAATGCCAGAGTGTTTTGTATACATCACACTATTCCTTACAAGATTGTCAAGACTGCAGTACCAACTGGCGGATGAGAACACTGACTAGAGTTAGGAAGAAAGGAATGAAGAAACTAAAGCAGAACGAGGAAACTGACTTGCTCAAAATCACTTTCCAGAATATCCGTAACTTTGTTAAATGTTGTATTGACAGTTGTGCCCACGTTCTGGCTTGGTCAGTTACGCTGCCTTCTGTACCATGGCCGGCAGAGGGAGCGCGTGGATAGCGCTGGGAAGTCTCTTCCTGAGCTATATTGAATCGGTGACATCAGGAACAGAGAGCTGGGAGTACAGGCGGGCAAATATTTTCCACATTAATTTCATGCTGTGTTATAACCTAGGCGCAGGGGAGTTGGGGAGTTGCAGCAATGACTGTTACACGCAGATAAGTGCTGTGAAGTTTGAAAATTCAAACCTCACCTCAGGGACAGTGTTCAGAACAGGACAAAGGGGACAGAGGGAAAGCACAAGTATTAAAAACACAGAACTCGATGTTGTCCCTTGAAAGTCTTCTGTTAAATTGCGTTTGTTTGTTGTAAAGTTGATGCTGGGCATGTTATGCATAAGAGGAGTCAAATATGGCTACTCTTCATAATAACCTCTGATCATTCTGGTAGTTTAAATCCAGCAAATGAAGGTGCTGCAGAATGTAGTCTGTACAGTTAAGTGATGACTAAATGCAAGTAATGGTTTGTTATAACCAACTTCCAGAAACATTATTTTTAATAGGAAATTATCATTCCCAAGAGTCGTGTTTCGGAATATCATACAGTACAAATTCCTTTTCATGAATGATCTCTTATGTTCTTATTGTATGAACCTTGTTTTAGGTTCTTTAACTTCAGACAGAATTCTAGGGCTGGGAAAGGTCTCCTGTAACTGTCTTAAGCACGGAGCTCAGCCTTGAATTGCTGTGGAGGGGCAAGGCACTGTTTGCATTAATCCTGCATTCTCTGCTCGCCAGCAACAAACCACTGTCGGTCTTTCCTCTGATCCCTCTCTTGGTCATTGAGGGGTCTGTATCAGGTGGTGCAGCTTTTCTATACACCAAGAGCTTTAGTATGGGAGCTTGAAGGTCCTGTGGTGTATGTTTTGATAACATCGTGAAAAGGAGAAGTCCTTCTGGTGTTGAATTTAATGGCTTTTAGAGGTGCTTTTCATTTGAGCGTTTGTTTGTTTTGAGGTGGATTTGGCGTAGCAAAGAACCTGTGTTCCTGGGCTGCAGATGGCAAGAACTGCACCGTCAACGAGCATGTGAACTCCACTCTTCAAGCTTTCCACAGCGCTAAAAAGCCCATCGGTTTGTGCTGTATATCACCTGTCCTGGCAGCTAAAGTCTTCCCTGGTTGTGAGGTCACGGTCGGCCAAGATAAAAACACAGATGGAAGGTAAGAAGGAAATGGACAGAGTTAATTTGTGTGGGAATGAAGGGAAGAAAGCACACAGTCTTCTATGCAAAATGCTGAGTCAGTAACCCTTTGGTAATTATTTCTTAGTGGCATTTTGCTCATTTTAAACTTCCCTTGCATAGTATTTGCTGGTGTAGTACTCTCAGGGCACGTGCACTTCTTATGCACTACAGAGCTGGGACAGTTCATCCCTGAATTCAGAAATATGTTGCTCTGTGATTTTTCCCTGTGACAGCAGCATCTGCAACACCGTGAAATAAAGTATGAAAAGCAGAACCCTCTCTCTTGCTTAAACCATCTGTCCGTGAGCTGCTGAAGGTTCAGGTTCCTGCACGGGCTTTATCGTGCAGTGTGGGTGCAAGTATTGTTTGTCAGTTCTGAAAGTAGCAGAACAGAGTGATTTTGTTGTTTTTTTTTTTCTTCCTCCTCCACCTTTGCTGCATTCATGGTATCTGAGCAACAGATTGTAGCTTATATTAGGGAAGAGAATTCTGTATCTCACTTGAATACCTCTGAAGACTGTGATTCACATCGCAAATGAAGGATAGACATCTGCCCAGGCAGCGCTGAAAGGATTGATAATTGGAGTGGCCACTTAAACTGTGTCTGCTCACGGATTTTCAGTGAAGTTTTTCTGGTGGCAGTTCGGGAGAAGCAAGTGAGAACCATGGCAGAAGTTGGTGCTGCTTTAAAGGCTGTCCACTCCTGATAAGAAATTCCACTCAGGAATTTAATCAGCGGTGATGGTTGGGGACTGCCTTTATCTCCCTGTTCCTGCCTTGTCTCCAGAAAATCAAACTCACTGCGGAATCCCAGAGGAAGACTTTATATGGGGGTGCTGGGAAAGGTCTAACGTGCCTGCAAGCTCACCTGCCATGTCAGAAAATAATGAGGATCAGTTGCTGCTGCTCTCAGTACCACATTAAACACACTGAAGGACGGTTAAACAGAGCTGTACCTCATGGCATGCTGTGACTGCACATTATTGGATCAGTTGCTGTAAGGAATGGAGATGATCCGGCAGTGGAAGTCTGGTTTAGTCCCTTGTCTTGTAAAACCACTTCAATATTCTTCTTGTTCTCTCATTCAAGTTAACAGTGGCACAACTTTATGGCCGTATCATCTCTTTTTATGGTTATGGCAATCTTTTTTTATTTACAGATTTCCTGATGCTGAAACTGCATCCGCTATAGCAGAGCTTGGATGTAAGCATATCTGCAAAGATGTCAGTGAATCTCACGTGGATAAGGGCAACAAAATAGTTACTACCTGTGCTTTCATGTGCAAGGCTCCTCTGCATGAGATTTTTGATGGAATTGGAACGATGGTAGAGGAAGTCCTGAAACTTGCCTGACGGGGAGCGTACGGACTTCTGCGGGGAAATCAGTTTAGCAGAGCATGAACGTTTAGCTGCTTTTGATGGTGTTAATAAAATAATGCAGCTGTCAAGCTTCACAATCCTTGGTGGCATTTTTCTTTCTTAACCTGCAATTCATCCAACAGTTACTGCTGAATTTACCCTATTCCTTACCTTACGCATAGCAAACGTGTGTTTATTAACAAGCCTGTGTTTATTATTTTATTTTTACGAATCTAAAGGTAGTCAGTCACAGTAACGTAGGCACCTTCCACATCCGGCGGGGTTTTATCACAACACTACTCGTTATCAGTAACTTACATTTGAGATTACCCAGGTATAATTAGAGGTGACGTGGCTGGAAATGTCTTTGTGTCTCTATGTACATCTTCAGCATAGATGAGTAATTCAGTTTTATTTTCTAATCAAAAGAGATAAACAAAAAAGATGTCTTTCGATAAACCAACACATGAAATAGCTTGGGGTTTATTCACTAAAATCAGTTAGCTTTATTTTGTGATTTTAGTTCTCGTAGGTACATTTCATACGTCTGAAGACAAGTGGCGAGGCTCGGGGGAACAGGTTTAGTTGTTAACAGTGAGGTGACTGTCCCTGTGGGCACTTGGTGGTCTCAGCATACAGAGTGTTTTGATACGTACAGCTCTCAGTCTGTTGTAGCTAACGTGCTTTGCAGTGTCTGCAGTAACCTGAACGTGGCATCCCCGATGGGTTCGGAATGGTTATGAAAGCAGAAAGACAGCACTGCGGTAAATGGCACAAAGCATTGCAGAAGCAGAGTTTTTGTTTTAACCTGCGACCATTGAGAGCATAGCGTGTCTTTTACCAGGACTACACTTGTATTTATACAATCAGAAAGCATAGGACTATCACAGCTTACCTCAAAATGTTACTTGCCTACCAAGTATAAATACCCCAACCAGTGATTAAGTGGAAGCAGAACATGCAAACTTGTTTTGGCAAAAGAGGAGGGGAAATTCTTGTGCAGCGCACTGACAGTGCTCTGCCTGAAGTGGTATAAGCAGATAAAGATAACTGAAGTAATCTTCAGCCCTTCTGACCGAAGCGTGCATGTTATCTTCAGATTATTTCCCTGGTGCTTTGGTCATTAACTAAGAGCTTTTCCTGAATTTTGTTTGCTTTGTGAGTTGGAACGTTCAGAGTAATTGCAGCTTCTCAGGAAGTGCTCTGGCTGACTGTCCTGACAAAAACATGTTTAATACAGAGCAGTCCTCTACTTTTTCCAGATTGTACACAGTCTCTATAATGCCATCTATGGCTTCTGCAGGGAGGACTTTGGAAGCATTGGACTGAAATTTCTTCTCCAAGTCCTCGTTTGTCAGAGGTTTCCTCCAGTGTCCATAGAACGTGTCGCAGCGGTCGCTGGTGGTGCTGCCATCCCGAAGCACGACGGTCACCTCGCAGTAAAGACTCTCGAAGCTGGGTTTGTTATCAGAAGGGTGCTGTAGCTGTGTTTTGCAGAGGAGCTCCTGTAAGGCTGGCCGCTGAATGTTGTCACTGGTGAAGGACTGGACGGACATGCTGCCATCCAGCAGAGCAGAGCAGGCCACGAACTGGAAGGAGTGTCGAGCTTCGTGCTCTGAGTTAGGGCTGGGTCTGTTCACGTATTTCACCTCCGGGACTTTTACAATAACTTTTTCAATTTTATCAAGGAGAAGCAAGCTGTCACTGTTCTCGACAAGCTTCCTCCTCACTGAAGATGCTGCATCAGCCACCCAGTGTGTTCCGAGATGAGCAGGAAAGCGTTTGATGGCCACATCTTGCCGGTCCAACAGCCAGGGATAGGACTGCAAGGTTGGCAGAGTCTGTGGGTTGTAATCTGTGTAAAAGGCGCCTATCCCTGATTCCGTGTCCAAGATCTGGTTGTTTCCTTGAAGGCCCTGCGATGCTAAGCAAGCTGCTTCCAGTCCGTGCTTGGCAGCATTGCCAATGTGGAGGGGCTTTGTTTGAGTAGCTGCGTTAGCCAGTGGGGCACCTGCATAGGAGGCAGCGATAGCCAAGGTGTTCTTACATTCCGTCTGGTTAAGAGCTAGCAGTTTTGCACAGGCTGCTGCACTGCCCATTGTACCAACCACCGTTGGGGGGTGAAACCTGAAAAAAACAAAACCTCTCCATTACTATAGTTCTGAAAGTTACTCGGGTTCGCTACACGCACGAGCTGAAATTTCCCTTTTATGGCCGTGGATTGGACTCTACATGCATTCAGATTCCACCTGTAGTCCCAGTGGAAGAAATTGTTGCTTCTCTCCAGGAGCAAGTTAAACTGGAATGACACCAGTTTTAATAGACGCCTCCGCAGAAAGCAACTGAAAAACTGCTCATCGTTCAAGGCATACAGAACACACTCATGGCAAGAGTTACAGTTCATACTTGACTGCAAATCATACATACTGGAGGATGCATGTTTTGTTATTCTGAACCAGTTTTGCAAAACCAATAGAAGGAAAACACACAAAATGGGAAGAAGGCATCTAGTCCATCCTGTGCTTCAAGAGTATTGCCCCTAAATACACCCTGCCTACTCTGGCTGTGCTCTGAACGCAGTACAGTTGACTCCATTGTGCTGAGATCAAGCAAGGGAGGTGTGGACGACCTCGTCCTCCAGAGCTTGAGACCTGTGCTGTTCGGTGTTACCCTTTAACTTGTGATTTAGTTAATAGGCAGATCACTGACACTTTCTTGTAAGCTGACAGATGCTCTCAAAAAGAAGTCTATTCACCAAGCACTAAGGAGTCATGTAAATATGTTTCACTTGGAGCTTTCCTAAATTGCTGGACAAAGAGCAGAAAATACAATTACCCATGCCATTTGTATTTGAACTGGCATTTAATTAAATGTGTTAACGTGTCTACTCAACTTACTACTAGAACTATTTTTACATACCTTTTGGGAATATTCCTGGCTTCACTGGAGAAGTGTAACAACCTGCCTTGCACCTCAATTCCCACGTTGAAAGCTAAGAGCAGGTCAAGACCTGAGATTTTTTTCTTCTGAGGAAAGGCCTCAGAGAGAGCAATCACAGCAGGGAGCACGGCCCCGGATGGGTGCGTGGCTGGATGCCATGTGTCATCAAAATCCATTGAGTGCACCTAACAAAAAGAGAAAGCCATGATTTGTCATCAGAATTAAACTCTGACTGGGCAAGATTGGCTCAGACATATGAAAATACTGTAGCTGGTGTAAAAAAAAAGGCCGAGGAACTAGATTTTCCTTAAAATCCAACAAAGCAAAACTTAAAAGGTCTCTCTTCTGAGTCTTGCTCCCACCATGAGTCAGCATGAAGTGTGAATGCAATATAAAGCTCATCTCAGCGAAGTGTAATTGTAACTCCACTTGTGCCTGTCTAAAATCAGTTTGGCAGTGATTGTTCTTTTCTACAATGGGCTTTTTGCTGCTTTAATTACATGGTATAATAAAGGCAGCAGTTGTAGGTCCAAAGGTGAGTTTTCACTTCCCTCAAAACAGTCTATAAACATGATGAAATGAATTCCCCTGCCCTGCAACTCATGCTGGTATTAGGGTTTACGTCCTTAAAACTATAGCAGCCTAAGCCCAGGAAAGCTACAGTCTTAAAACTGGGAAGAGCTGCTTAGCCCTTGTGAGTATCTGGTGGGGCCTTCTCTTAGCCATGCCCAGAGCCCAGCTGTAGGCATTCCCAGAAGTCCCAAGGAACTTCAAAATCTGAACCCTCACGTCTATTCACTCACATCTTTCTTCAGAGATGCACGAGCTGCAAAGGCATCAATGCTCCCCTGTACTCAGATCTTGCCCTGTAACGCTGGGCATACACACTTCTGTCAAACACCGGGTCAGGGCTGTCAAGGAATTCCTTCTGGATAGACAGAAGAAAACACTGTTCCTGCCATCAGATTTCTTATGCCAGCTGTGAGCGTGTATGTATAAGTCTGGATCTGTGTTTGCCTGCAACTATACTTAGCCAGCTGGAGCAAAATCTGATGAAATCCATGAGAGCTAGAGCATCTCTTTGTTATGCAGTTGCCGTAGCCAGGCTGCAACAAGCTGTAGAGTTCTGACCTATGAAATCAGTCCCAAGTCTCAGTCTAAGGGATGCAGTTATTTATTATACCTCAAGTCTGGTCTAAATTAGAAAGAAATTTGAAGCACATTAGAAGAACAGAGTAATGAAGTTTTGTTGGAGGCTTCAGGCACAAGAAAATAGTAAACTTAAGTTTTTAGGAGCGTTCTGTTCTTTGGAGTGAAAGTGGAATCAATTAGCGTGATTTAAGAGCAAGTAAAAGATCATTCCTTACAGCCACTCCATTCACAAAAGCTGCATACAGAGGAGGCAGTCGGAAATCCAAGTGGCCCCAGATGGTGCTGGATATATCTGAGCTGTAGATCTGGAACAAATTGACATCAATTCAAAATCCTAAACCCGAGGATAAATGTGCGCTGAGATCAAATCCTACCCACTTGAGACCCAACTGTTTCCTTTCAGAGCAAAAATACAGTCTATTGGAAAGTATGAAAAGAATCTGTTTCCTGTTGACTCCAGTCAAGGGCCTTTTCCACCCAACAGACCACAGAGGCAGGACAACACGATGGAGCGAGCCCCAAACCTCTGGCCGTTGGTGTCCCTCCTCACCACTCACTGGCATTTCCTCAGTGATACCATCATTTTGTTGGGGAGGTTCTCCAGGTGAAGGTTGTGTTTTTCAACGTTCTAGTAGACTGTGGGTAAATGATATATGGCTTCCTGGTGCTAGCACCCCCGTGCCCTAAATGGCACCGTTCTTGTCCTTTTGATGTGGAGGCCTTTTAGCCAACAAATAGATCTTTATGATAAAAGGGCCTAGCAGACTGGGAACAGGGATATCTGTACAGGGAGCCTTATTGGCACAGAGTGTTGTGTAGCCTGAATCTAGCCAGCCAGGTATCACCAATAAAACAGAGAGCTAAACTCCCCCAAAATGATGTGAGCCCGTGTTGGACAGGCTCTCCTTCAGGTCAAGTATTCCTTGAATTTAAGCAGAACAGGGCCGAAGGGAAAACACGACCAATGTACCTCTTAGGGCAGTCATGTTTCCTGGACTGGGAATAATCTGATACTTATTTTTCATCCACATAACCATTCCTCGTGCTGGAAAGTCCAGTGTTAAGCAGTGTTAGCTATGCTGATGCTTTTAATGAAATCTCACAGGGGAAAGAAAGGAAGGGATTCCTAATTAACTGTGTTCTGCTTGTGGCTGGCAGTCTTAGCATACAGTCTGTCACACAGACCTTTATCCACGCAGAGTCAGAAGTAACTCCAGCAATACAGTTTCCCTGTCTCCAGTGGGAAGCATACTACGTCTCTGTTTCCATCTCCAGAAGAATTTTACTGCCATTGCAAACTTTCCCCTTACAGCCTATATTCTCTGTTGTTTTTCTTGCAAGTAAGCCTTCGCATGTGCTAAGAATACTCTTACCTTGCTGTACTGTTTGACTTTCTGGCAGACCTCGGTGCTGGTACCCAGAAGTCCTACTCCAAGGGTATCCAGAATCATTCTCTTGCTTCTCTGAATGACGAGATCTGTCAGGTGGGTTGTGTTCAAACCGTGAATCACACTGGCAAAGTTTCCTGTAATTGTCTGAGAGAGGAAAAAAATACATTAGATGTTCTACTCTGTTTTTTCTTTCAGTCTAGGGTTAGCTGGCCATTTTTGTCATCATGTCCTTGCTTACACAAATGCATCAGCAAAATCAGAATTCTTCCCTTTTTCATTCCCAGAAATGCTATGTTGTCATTTGTATCTTGGTTTCACTTTCTTTGGTGCCTATTATCTGTTCTCTGTTTCTTCTGCTTCCTCCAGAAGTGCTTGAGGCTTGTACTGCAGGTGATGCAACTTCGCAAGGCGCATATACACACAAGCACACACATAGGTGCATATACATATAAAGAAACAGAAACAAAAGCCACCTGGCTTTCCATAGCATGTTTTCATTGCAAACAAAACCAATATGAATGTGGCAGTTCAGGCCAGTGCAGCCACTAGCACTCAAGGCAGTGAGATTTAACCTCCCTGAGAAGCAGAACCCCCTACCCCAGGTATTGCTGAGCTCGGGGTTCAGTGGGAGATGGCACTTGTCAGTGCTGTCTCACCCTGCCTGCTTCCACTGAACTCCAGCTCAGCTACAGTTGCAGCTTTTCTCCAAAGCAAGATCACAGAGACAGAATTAAAGAATCATTTGAGTTGGAAGGGACCCTTAAAGGTCATCCAGTCCAACTTCCTTGCAATGAAAGGGACACCTACAGTTACATCAGGTTGCTCAGAGCCCTGTCCAACCTGACCTTGAATGTCTCCAGGGATGAGGCATCCTTCACCTCTGTGGGCAACCTGTTCCCGTGCCTCACCAGACTTACTGTAAAACATTTCTTCCTTATATCTAGTATAAATCTTTCCCTCTTTCAGTTTGAAACCATTTCCCCTTATCCTATCGCAACAGACCCTGCTATAGAGTCTGTTCCCTTCCTTCTTACACCCCTCCCTTTAGATACTGAAGGCTGACACCAGGTGTCCCCAGAACCTTCTCATCTCCAGGCTGAACAGCTCCAGCTCTCTCAGCCTGTCCTTGTAGGAGAGGTGTTCCAACCTGTGGATCATTTTTGTGGCCCTCCTCTGGACATGCTCCAACATCTCCATGTCTCTCCTGTGCTTAGGACCGCATATCTGGAACTGAGGACTCCACATCTGGAGATCTTACCTCTCACCTCTCTGAAAAGCAGTGACTTGTTCCTGCTTCTTGATGATCTGACAATTGTGTTTCTAATTTCCCTTTCTTAATGAGCACTGACCCATTATGGAGTCTCAGGCTGCTCCTTTTTGACTGGAGCTGTTAGCTGCTGTAATATCTCTATTAGAAACTTGGAAATTGTCTCTTTCCATTTGGTAAATCCTTCCCCTTCCTCTACTTCCTGCACATATCCACACACTGCGATAATACCCTTCTCAGCCTTCATTTTGCTAAGCCCAGTAAGCCAAACTGTCATTCCCTCTCCTTTGTAATACAGGCTCACCCCTACTACGCTAGCAGCTTTTCATCCTGTCCTTCCAACTGAATTTCTCTCATCTGGAAATGGTGGCAGTCTTTCAGTACCTAAAGGGGGACTGTAAGAAGGAAGGGAACACTCTTTAGCAAGGTCCATTGCAAGAGGACAAGGGGAAATGATTTCAAATCAAAAGAGGGGAAAATGTATAATTGATATAAGGAAAAAGTTTTTTACAATAAGGGTAGTGAAGCACTGGAACAGGTTGCCCAGAGAGGTGGTGAATGTCCCGTGCCTGGAGACATTCAAGGTCAGGCTGGATGGAGCTCTGAGCAACGTGATGTAGCTGTAAGTTGCTGTTCATTTCAGGGGAGTTGGACTGGATGACCTTTAAGGTCCCTTCCAACTCAAATGACTGTGATTATTTCAGATGGGTTCTCAGTGAGCTCTGCACAAAAGCGTCAGACCACCTGAAGGAGCACAGAACAAAGCAGGTGAACCACGTATCCCACAGCATGATGCGCAGCCACTGAGACATGGACAAGAGAGGATGCAAATACTTAGGCAGAAAAGTTCATCTTACAGCACAAAGAAACAAGACAGTACCTTTGCCCACATCCTGGAAGGATGCTGTGTGGTCCCAGGGAGAAGCAGAGAATGAATGGCAGTCAGGGAGCGAGGGAAATCACTCCTTCACTACTTATATATGTGTGTTTGGGGCGGGGGTGGGGGGGTAGACTAAGCCTTGTTCATCTTGTCCCACCCATTTCCTCATCTGTCTGGAAATGTTCCTTTTTCTTCATTTTCAACTTTTCTCTGACTAACTGCTATAAACTGCTGGCACACGTGCTATTGGACTTTACTAGCCACATTCACATCATGTATAAACTGACGGATGTGATGTTTCATTACCATATACTGATTTAAGTGCCTTAGATTTGGGAGCATGGAGATAAGAGGAAAAAGCAATAGAAGCTGGGGCACCTCCTGGATTAGGGAGCAAAGCAGCTTCCTAATTATTAGGATTAGTTGTTCCTCATCCAGCTCCAGCTGAGACATCTGCCTGTTTTGCCTGTGCCTGACTCTGGATGTCATCTTCAGGTGTCTTACTTGAGGCTGAAAATTGCAGTGGGTGACAAAGTGCCTGAAGTGATAGAAACAGCACTGTCTGTTCATGGATCTAGCCAAAGAGCCTGGGGCACAAGGCTCCCAAAACCCAGCCCCACAGACGTTACTGGTTTAATGTGCATCATGTGTGGGCTCCATTTAAAACTGTGGTCCTGTCTTTCTTGTAAATGTGAGCAGCTGTTAGCCTGGCTGCTAAACCTTTTCCCCCACACATAATTCTCTGTGAGTATACCACAGTATCCTCACTCACAAATGCATAGCCTATGTCTACATAATACATCCCAGCAGCTTTTCCTAGTTCCTGGGTGAGATGTGCACTCTGGCTAAATCCTGACCCTATGAGGAAACAGAACCTGAGGGTACCTCAGTGTTTTTTCCCTGTTCCTTCATTTCCACACTAAGGGAAACCTCAGAGGTAGGGTGGATATGCTGAAAAATTATCTTTGGCCTTAACACTGGAGCATAAAAATCTACTGAGCTAATGCGATTGCTTATATTGACAAGGTTGGAAACAGTTAAAAAAGTTAACAGGAATTAATGTTATGAGACTAGAAAGGAAAGATTTTCTTACTTCTCTCTTTTGGTTTCCCGGTTCACTCCTCCTTCCTGGAAACCAGAAAGAGATATCGAAATCGCAGAGTCACAGAAGCACTTGGCAGGGACCTCTGGAGGCCACCTGCTCTGACACCCTCCTCAGGACCAACCAGAGCAGGGTGCCCAGGGCTTTGGCCAGTAGGGTTTTGAAGATCTCCAAGGATGGAGGCTCCACAACCAATCTGGGCACCCCACTACAGTGTTCGACCACCATAAAGTAACATATTAAAAAAATATATATTAGAGTCCTCAAGTCCATCCTCCTTCAGTCGTCTTTTTCCTTTACTTTTGAGATATCATTTATATTCCCATTCTGTTTCTAATTTTCCTTCTCCTGCTTTGAGAAAGAGTGAGACTGAAGTGAATTTTGAGCCCACTGATGCTACTAATTGTATTTGGGAATTTTCCTAACAATATGGGACCTTTTGCACTTCCCCTGACAACTCCAGCAGAGGGAACTGTGAATACAGCTGCTATGTAACTCCTGAGTGCACTAATTAATTACTCTAATGACTAAAGCCCACAATCAGAGTGGAGCATAAAAGGCTCATAACCCTTTCAGTCTCTAGAAGGATAATGCAACATCAGCCTGTAGGTTGCCATTAACTCGCTGTGTCTCAAAGTAAGGCAGAGAATCACCAAGGTTGGAAAAAACTGACAAGATCATCCAGTCCAACGATCATAGAATCACCGAGGCTGGAACAGCTTCCAACTTCCAGTACTTTATTGCCCCCAACACTTAGAAACACCTTTTATAGGAAAGAAGTGCAGAGGCCCAGCTGGATTTTGTCCCGTGCCAAGGCACGAAGGTGAATTCATGGGAGCCAGCACTTGTGATGTGCTTTGCAATGCAATTTGCTGTCACACGCTGCTGGCTGATCTAGATACACGGCCACTTCTTTCCCTGCAGGAAGAATTGTCCAATACATTGCAACAGTTTTTTTTACGGGCTGAACTGAGGTACTATAAGAAACTGACGGGTCGTTTTTTTTGTTGCTGTTGTTAGCCTTTATTTTTATTTTTTTAATTTTTTTTAAGAGGAAATGAAGATGTGAACTCACAGAATTAAATTGCTTGGGAGGCTAATTTTCGAAACGGGACCTCTCAGTCAAAAGTAGTAGACCTCTAAGTCAGTAGCCTCGAAGGGAAAGGAAAACAAGGGGGAAAAGGCATCTATACAAAGTCCTGCACCTCCATAGGAGAATTTGCAGGGGTCTAAAGGGAAGAAGGTTGAAAACGACTGACTGAGAGCTTGGCACAGACTGTCTGCTCCCAACACAGGCAATTGCTGCTTGCCTCCTCCTTGACACAGTGCTCACGGTTCAGCAGTTTGGGCACAAAAACAGTTGACAAGCAAGCACAGTGGAAAGACAAAATGTGTTCATCAAAATGCAATTTGTAACACTGTCCACAGGTACAGTAATGAGCTGTGTTGATGACAGAAATCGGCTTTAGAAAACCTGTGCCCCAAAGACACATTATCTCCTGCTGACATCACAGTTTTAAACCTCTTTTTTTTTCCCTTCCTTTTACCTGCAGTTATTTTAGGCTAAATTCTGCCCACACCTGCAAGCACTACACTTGCTAATGAAAGCAGAATCTGGCCTTGGTGATACGTTCCTTTTGTCCTAAAGAAATATACAAAGAAAATGACGTTACACACAGGCCAGGCTTCCTGTCCTTTCAGCCAGTTTTAAGATGTGACTTCATTCATGAGCTGCACTAAGACTGAAAATGGGTGCCAGTGTTCACAGAGCCTCTGCTGTTCTTGACGACCTGCAGAGACCTTGTAATTGCAGGACCTGGGCCAGAGTAGTGCCCCCTCTATAGAGATAGGATAAGTACAGCAAAGAAGTGAGAATTTTATTAGAGGCAGAATCTCAGCTGGTATAGATGGCTTCATTTAGAACCTGTTAACAGCCATACAGCTATACATTTTAGGATCCCGTAATTCTGCCCCTCTATCATTATGTGGTCCATGCCTCCTTTTGCCCAGCCCATTTCCTGCACTCAGTGCAGCACTCAGGGCTCCAGAGAGCCTGCCAGCACAGCAACAATGCACAGCACAAGCAATGGGCAGCGATTGCACCAGAAAACACATAATTCTGGAAACTTCCAGCCTATAGCAGTTCTCTTATTCACATGCTTGCGCAACTAGCGACAACTGCAATTAAATCTCAGGCAAGTTACAACATCCTCGCTTCTAGTTTTTTTGTGTTTTTTTCCAATCTCACCACAGCAAATCTTGGAAGTTCCAGGCTTTATTCTGGTAAAGGTTTCTACAAGTCAGTGCACCAGGTCTACAATACATTGCTCTTCTCTCCTTCCTTAAATCAGTGGTGTTACTTCTAAAGACGAGTCCGCACAATCCATCTAAGCTTGTATACGTTGACTTGCTTGCATGCATTTTTAGACAGCAGTTCCATTCCACATAGGTTCTTGTTCAAGACACATCCATCACGAACAGGGCTCAAATCACTAAGAAGAAAAAGCCTATTTGAAGATAAAGAATGCGTCAAACTATTAGGCAGGACTGTTTGACACTGAAGAGTAGCACGAGGGGACCTAAACTATAATAACTGAGAAGACATTGCACATGCATGAAATTTCTGTTGACCCTCTGTAGATTTCATGTCATGTAATCACAGAATCGCAGAAGCAGCTCAGGAGAAAGAGGTGTACGGGAGGGTGATGTCCCCAGGCCCATGTGAACCCTGCTGCTAAACTCCGGTACACCTCTGCTGGCTGGGGTACCACCATTTCTTGCCAGGTTCCCACAGCCAGGCTTCCACAGCTTTTCCTCATCCCACTTCATTCCCACCCATTTCCAAAAGAGAAGAGGCTACCACGGCTAGCAGCAGATTGCTGTAGGGTTTCCATGTGGCATGGTCTCCAAGTCTGAGTAACAGCACTGGGTGTCGATTCCATACGCTTTTGCTATGTGAGCAGACCTAGCAACGACTTTTCTTTGGTGATGAATATGGCAGCCTAGGGCAATCTGTATCACACGCTGCTCCCTAAATCAAAGAACAATCAATGATGTCTATACTGAGTGGCAAAAACACAACCAGCTATCGTTACAGGACTTGTGTTATTTAGGGAGGTGATGCAACCTGACTAACATAAATTCAGGGTTTGATTAGAAGAAACCAAATTAGTGTGAACACATGGAGGGATGTGGCAGATTCTATTAAAAATTCTGCTAGTGTAAACAAGGCTTTAATCACTGTGCTAAACTGCTGCATCCTACGTAGAAAGGAGCCCAGCAAAAAAGGCCTTCCTGATCAATTCAAGCCTGTGGTGGCAGTCCAGGGGAGGCATTAATTATGAGATGTAAGACCTTCTCTGCATTTAAGTTATTGCTCAGGGCCCTATTTTGAACCCCCTAGGAACAGGTACTGGGAGATGCTGTGTGTGTTGGCAGAGTTATTCCTCCAGCTTTCACTGCAGATGCTCTCTCCATTCCTGTCCACTTAGCCTCTCACAAACATAGACCCTCTGAAAGGATTTAAACACTCTGCTGCACGTTCGTGTTGCTACACGAGCAGGGCTCAGATCACTCTGCTAACAAGCAGAATCCTTGTCGCTGATGTATTGCTCATCTTGAAGGGCTATCATATGTCTTTTTTTTTTTCTTCTTTTTTCTTTTCTGGACTACGTCATCTGCTCAGGCAGTGTGTGCTCACTGAGGTCCCAGAGGCAGCTCAGGCATCCTAGGAGCTACACTCTCTTGCTGTCCTTTAGCATCTTGTGGTCTCTTTTGGGGCACTACAGTAACCAGACAAAAACTCTTTTTTCCTCATCCGTGTTTATCCGCAGTTAAGGTATATATTTCCCATGACTGGTAGATTTCAGAAGTGACAGAAATATTGCAAAACAGCTTAAACTACACATTAAATGTGTCAGCCTGTGATTTACGGTGTAATTATGACGTGGTGGTTATTAGTTGTGAGATTTAAGTATTACACGTTTCAGACCATAAAGCTGCGATTGTGTATTCATCTCTAAAAAGAATATTAGCATTATTACATCCACATTTCTAAAATGAAGACGTAGCTGCTAAAATTAATAATAATAAGAAGAAAGTTTATGTTTGAAGACAAGAGCATTTACTACACTTTTTAATTGGCATAGTAGATCAAGACAGATGCAGGAAGCTTTAAAAATCAAAGAAAATATCCACAAAATGAAAGGAGTGACTCCATGATCTCTGAACATCTGTGCTGACTCTTAAGCATCAGCAGAGGTCAAAATCATTAACAGAAAAGTGGTACCTGCTGTCAGAGTACTGAACAGGAGGAGTTCAACAAATATTTTCCGTGTCTTTGTCCCACCTCACAGGATTTGATGTGTCCTTAGAAGCTGAAGGAGCAGCGGAATTAGCTGTAAGGAAAAAATATGTTGCTTTGAGTCATTGTATATGTACATTTTAAAATGCTATTTAATGTCATATACAGTGCAAATGTACAGTGTTAGTGGCACCACCAGCTCACACAGCCTAACTCACTGACTTTGGTAACTGTTCTGAATGGCACAAGGGCAGCGCTGCGAGTTTGGTTTTAATAAGCAAGTAAAATGATCTTATTCTGCCTACCTACAATTAGGCTTCCCCGTTTCTGCAGGCTGGCTGTTTCCATTCTTTATGAAATTGAGCAGTTTTGAAGTCTGTTTGGAGGTCTCTGTTTTCTTCTGGGATGTTGCCTTTTGATTTGCTTGGTTATACTGTCTAGCTCACTGGGCAATGCAAGGTTGTTTTACGGTGAAAGAAAAGCAGGCAGCTGCCTTGGGTGCTGACTCTGAATGTGCAGCTTGCTGCCTAAGTTGCTTATGAATTAAAAAGGTTTTCTTAAAGCCTGGTCTACCCATCCCTGGCTTCGGCTTCTACGCTCCTCTGCTGCTGCTGCTGCTGAAGGAAGGGCTCATTAAGAGGAACAGGGTGGCTGATGCCGTGAAGTTGTTTTCCCTGTAGCTGCCTGGTATCTCACCCTGCTACCCTAAGCAGCAGGACTGTCCACCTTCCAAGCACAACACAGCAATGCAGTGTACTGTTTTTTTTTTGTTTTTTTTTTTTTCCTGTGCTGATAAGGTCCAGGCATATTTCCTCACAGTCCCTGAAAATCTGGCAGGTGTATCTGGTCAAAGTCAGTTAGAAAAAGTAGCTGCTTGTTTGGGGGAGGGTAAAGGAGCAGAGGAAAGAAAAGAGACGCATCCGTACGTAAATAAAACATGTCCTATCTCTTCAGATGCTGGAAGATCAAGTCTTTGTGGGGCAGGGAAGAAAAGTTGAAGAAGGGGAAGAAAGAGACCCCAACCCCTTACACGTTTCCATCCTCCAAGCTCCACTGATGCTCGTGCCGCTGAGAAGCTGTGTAACCCACTGTTTGGGAAGGATAAACCTGTGTGAGCTTCTCAGAGCTCCCTCAGCATCAAGCTGGCTGAGACGGGAGATGCTCCTCTGCTCAACAGACCCTCCCTAACCTAAAGGACAACCACTCCAGAATCCCAGTGTTTTATAAGGAGCTGGTGCACTGGCGTAATGAGGTAACAGCCTGAGTTCTTTCATGGAGGTGTAACCAGTTTGCCAGTGAGCACCCGCAGCTGAGCCAAAATTGGTACCCAGTCCAGAGCAAAGCCCACACCCCCACTGCAGTTTGCATGAAATTTGTGGTTACTGTGCAGTGGCCTCCCAGACCTACAGTTACATGTTTTTTTGTCTATTAATCTTGGTGGCATTTTGTTTGCTTCTTTCTGATCCTCTGGACAGTAGAGAGCAACTCAAAATATGGGGCTGGGTCAGAAGACTGGCACATTTGGAGAAGAAACCGCTTGGCAATGGTGGCAACATCTGCTGGAACTTCCTCCTGCATTCTTGGATGTGTGTGCAAACACCTGGGGGAGATGAGCCTTGTGCTATTTGTCTTCTGCCCTCCTTCATTCTGTCAGGACATTATTTCTGGTCAGAAATGCTACTTGTCTCTTTCAGAAGCAGGAAGAAACTGTCTGTGCAAGAGACTTCTCCTCCTGGGGGCTCGATGCAACACTGGAACTGACGGTGTGAATGACCTTGGGATGTGGCTGGGAAGGAAAACACCAAACCAAACAAAAAATCCCAAGTAAAATTCTTTCATAGAATCACAGAACAGTTTGAGGAGGAAGGGACAATTAAAGGTCATCCAATCCAACTCCCCTGCAATGAACAGCTCTACCAGGTTGCTCAGAGACCTGTACAGCCTGACCTTGGATGTCTCCAGGGATGAGGTTCCAGTGTCTCACCAAACTTACTGTTAAAAACCTTTTCATTATATTCAGTCTACCTCCCCTCTTTTAGTTTGAAACTACTTCCCCTGTCATCACAGACAAAAAGAGCCTGCCTCCTTCTTTCTTACTGCCTCCCTTTAGATACTGAAAGGCTGACATCAGGTCTCCCTGAAGCCTTCACTTCTCCAGGCTTAACAGCCCCAGCTCACTCAGCCTGTCCTTGTAGGGGAAGTTTTCCATCCCTTGGATCATTTTTGTGGTCCTCCTCTGGATGTACTCTAACAGCTCCCTGCCTCTCTTATACTGAGCACTCCACATCTGGATGCAGTACTTCAGGTGAGGCCTCACCAGCGCAGAGTAGAGGGGCAGGATCACCTCCCTCGACCTGCTGATTATGCTGCTTTGGATGCAGCCTAGGGTACAGCTGGCTTTCCAGGCCACGAGGGCACATTGCTGGTGCCTGTCCATCTTCCCTCAACTCCTACTCTTACAGGGCAGATAAGGAGTGGAGTTTCTGGAGCATTTGAGAACAAAAAAGAGTTGCGGGAATTAAGATGGAAGTAGAGCTGGAAAACTTGCTTCTGGACTGTGCCAAAGATATAGCCAGACCTCAGGAAATCCCTGTGAAGACTTGGAAAGAAAGGCTTCAAAAATTTGCTGTGTTCTTACAAGCAGTTTGGCAGCATACAAATGCAAGTATGACTCCTTTCTTGGTGTTAGCACATTACCAAGTAGCAGTGGGAGACCAGGCATGGGGGACCCATCATCCATGCTCTCTCTGAGCTTAGTAGGCAGTGAACCTATAAAGTGCCCATAGATCTCTGCTGCTCTTGTACTCTGAGAGGCTTCTCATGACAGACTGCACAGGAAGGACAGGAAATCCCAGCAACTCTTCTTCTTCTCTTCAGAACAGGCATTTCTGACCTTCTTCACTGTGTCTCTTTCAGCTGGCTGCTCTAGCTGTGTTGACTTCATCTGGGTAGCACAAGGTCCTTACCCAGTATGACTTGCTGAAACAGCTGACCTCCCTGGGGCAAACTGCTTTGTGGTGTTCATTAGAGCAGATCCATGGGCTTCAGGTTGTCCCCTGCTTAAGTTGCCAGAAAAGGATCCCACAGAGATGAAAAGACTGCTTTGCAGCCTGCACTATTAACACTGCGAAAACGAGGCACCAGTGCTCCGCCAAGGAAAAGTGCAAAAATGTGTCAGGGCTGTGGGATGAAGTACGCAGGGTTTCTCCTGAAGGACTGGAGAAAGCTGGCTCATCCCAGACAGAATCTGGCTGAACAGGACAGAGTAACACACAGCTTAACCGGTCTGCACATGAGATCAGCTAAACCATCAGGAAGGAGTCATTAGGGGTGCAGCCTTCTTCACTGTGGGTGAAATCAAAATTGTTTAAGTAAGCAGTGAGATTAAAAAATAGAAATAAAAAAATTGTATACTTGGCGCTCTTACTATTTTGACTACCATTTCTGTATCCTCAGGCTTCACATTTGCTTCACTTTTACAGTGATAAGATGAACTATTACACTAAAGCCTTCTCAACTGACTGTACGACTTCAGATGGTGACAGCTTTAAAAGCAAAAAATTCTTCAAGACTCTGGGTAGTGTTTGAGAGTACTGCATGAATATGAATCAAGAGTGAACACGTCCTGGGAAGTATAAATTATTTACAAACATCTAAAAGACATAATACTGAAAATCTTAACATCTCACACCTACAGATTGCCAAAGGAATGCTTGTGTGAAGCTTTAACTCCCAGAGTTTACGTTACATTGAAGACTGAATGTGAATCTGTCACATACCTGTTCTCAGTGTAGCTCTGTGTTTGCACATGGCAAGGGCTCTTACAGGAAATGGTGTCTTCCAATTAGAGAAATACTTGATTGAGTTTCTGCTGGAATGTCATAAGTTAAAATTAAACATGATGAGAAGGTCGCACGAGCAGTGACTACACAAGGGAGGGTGGAGATCAGAAGGACCTTACTTAAACTCAAAAAGCAGAGGATGACACATTTGTTTTTATCCATTTATCTTGTACGCACAATTATTATACATGTAGGCAAAGTCACAGTAATGACACTCACAAAATAGGCATGGAAAACCAAGAAGAGGAGCATATGAGCAACCACAATTCTTCTTAACCTTCCTGATGAATTCTTGTTTTATGTGGGGGGAAAAAAAAAAAAGAAGAAAATAAATGCTTTAGAACAGGAAGCGTGCCAGATACTCGAACGTTAAAATAGTCAACATAAGAATAGCGTAGAATTCCCTTCACTGGAACCAACTGTGCTGATGCCTGCCACAGTTAGTCCAAGTTTCTTATCTTGCCTTGGTGAAGAGGTGGGTTGGAAGTTGATCTCTTGAGTTTCATTCTATCCTTTCATTTTTCTGACTTCAAGATTTCAAGAGTTCATCCATCCTGCCTCCAACAGAATTTGATACTACTTGAAGCAAAAACAAGGCCAGCTTCTAACCTGATATCAGGTTAGATATCAGGAAAAGGTTCTTTCCCAGAGTCCAGAGGGTGGTCGGGAACTGGCTCCCCAGGGCAGTGGTCACAGCACCAAGCTGTCACAGCTCAAGGAGTGTCTGGACAATGGTCTTACTCTTATTTTTGGGTGGAGCCTGGAACTGCACTCAGTGATCCCTTCCGACTTGGGATTTTCTATGACTATATGATTCTACTCCTGCTATTTGAGTACCATTTCCTTAAAGACTAGAGGAACATCTGTGAGCATAATGTCTACAGACGCTGCTCATGATGTGCTTTTCATTCTGAAATTCCTCCTGGATTAGCCTAGCTGGTCTCTACTCCATGAAAATAAGGGCATGAGAGTAAGTCATACTTCAGAGATGATCCCCAACCTTATGACTGTGACTGCAAAGGGATTGCAACACTCACCAGTAGTTCCTCAAGCATGATGGAAATTCAGTTGCAAATACTGAAAGTAGGGTCGTGACCTGGCAAAGTTGTGCACCGAGATAAACAAATAGATTAATGTATCTGAAGAAAAGTGTTATGAATATTTATTTCCGGTGAAGTATGAGTGATATTCATATTCCAATTACGAAAGAATAAACCTGGTGTTAAAAATGAAGGAAAAAGACGTGCTATATTCAGGCCTTTTTTTTTCGGCCTTTCTCTTTTTGCAAACTTTTAGAAATGTCAGGTTGCAAAGTCAGTGAGTTGGCTCTGCAAAAATACTGAAACTCACTTGTCCTTCTCTTTCCTCAGAGTCAGTAAGTGCCGTTCTTAATAATGCCACCTAGTGAGGTGAACAAACTAATCATCCTCTCTCTCCTATATCTTCAGTGCACTGAAGTTCTGGGAAAAGCTTTGTAGGAGGAATCTAAAAACAACAACAAAATTGTACAGGCTTTTAATTTGGAAACATTCCAGTTACCTTAGTTTATACATATTCAGCTGAAGAACTAGAGAAAACAGTTCAAATGCAGCAAGTCCGTGGATTCATCTAGACTTTACAGGTGAGGGATCAAGCTAAGAAGTATGCTCTACTGAGCACCTTTTCAACTCTTTGAAAGTCTTGTCAAGTGGAGAGGATCAATAATTAGGGAGCGCATGTAAGCCCTTCAAAGAGATCTGAGTGCAGCACTTGCTGTATAATCATGCCCACCATGTCGATGCCACGGCCTCACGTGGGAGATCCCACCCTGGGACATGAAGCTGCCATCCTCAGTTTGAGGAGCGGGCAGCTTTCTTCTTTGACAAGCCCTGCTACCTTTGAAGCTCAGATCTACTTGTTCTAATGGGACTGATTAGAGAGGGAAAGGAAACTTCAAAAGACTTCACTGCCTCTGTGAACTAACTAGGCAGAAGGCTGTGCTGACAACCTCTTGTGACATGTACCATCATCTGTTTTTTTCCCTTGGCCCTCATTCTGCCCCTTAACATTAGCATCTTCTTTCTGTTTGCGTGTGAGAATGCTGCAGTTTGCATATACATCACAGAATAATCAGTTCCTTCACCTGATGAGGGACTCTCGTATGTTTCTCCCTGTTGAGCTTCAGGCTTCTTTTTGCTCTGAGGTTCTGCTGTCAGTCACACATGTTAAAGCCACTGCGATCCTGGTTCAGCAGTGATACATGGTCATGACTGCCTGACTGACAAGAGGCGTGTGACTAATTCTATGGAAGGGTGAGGAAAACTGATAACATGGATTAGGAATGAACAAAATGCTAACTGAAAACCCTGAGCAGGGGTCTGCAACTCCTCTAAGCCTACGTGCAGAGGGATGTGGAGGGTGTGTTAATTAATTTTTTGTCATTCAATTAACACTCATCTGTGCTGATGCTTTCTCTTCCTGCATTCCCTGGTGCAGTCCACCTGTTGTGTGTCCAAAGCAGAATCATGCATCAGCACTCTACCCTCTGTCTTGATGCTGACACGTTAGCTTTCCATTTCCTTTTTGCACTTCTGCCTGCCCTTACCGAAGGAACAACTCCCTTCGCTGATTTACCAAAATACCACTTCTCATCCAAATCTCTTCCGAAAGATTCAGTTCATCAGACACCCTTACTTACGTGAATAAATTTTAATATCAATATTACAGGTAAATTCCAGGTGTTTTTCATTTACAGCTCTGTCTTTTCAGAGTGTAATATTAAAAGGTCAAGGATTTTTTTTTTTATTTTATTTTAGTGACACGGCATCAAATATAATACTCATCAGCAACTCATATGTCCCTCTTAAGGAGTCCAGACTAAAGACAATACTAAGTGCATATTTAAATAATAAATAAGATGACAGAAATGATTTGGTGACTGTGTAGGCATCTAGGTTTAGCTGGTCTTGGAACAGTTGTCTTCACTGATTCACATCTCATCCGTTCAAAGACAAAAATGTTTCACTTATTCTCCCAGCTTCTAGATCGGCCTTCTGTCTCACTTCCCTTGAACTCCAGAGGCCTTCATCCCTTATGCAAGACCCCTTGGGATAACAGAGTTATGGCCCATGCTACTGAGACATTTCTTCTTTTTACTGCATATGCATTTGTCTTGGTACTTGAGCTGTAAGCAGAGTGGACATGAGGCAGCCAGCGTCACCTGGCCTCAAAGCCACAGGCTGCAAGCAGAGCGTGTGGAGCTGGAAGAGACAAGGCAAGGCAAGGCACTGCTGCCTTGCTGGCAGACTTCTAGTCACTTGGGGCAGATGTTATTGCATTGTCTTCATTCCTGTCCACGACACTTTTGCTGTGCTGACTGCTGAGAGATGAAATAAAGGCAACTGGCTAATTAACCAAGTGATTCTGGATCAATTTCCAGAACAAGTTTTTGCTTGCATAAAAGCGGTGACGTTTTTTTAAGCTCTAGAAACAGATGGTGATTTCTCCTCTCAGCGAGGGCTGCCAACAGCATCAGTAAGTATACACAGTTCATCAGATCGATAAATCCTGGGTTTAAAATGCAAGCAATCAGGAGTCACACTCCTCGCCACATACGCTGGAGCAAACGCTATCAACAAGACTGGGAGGAATTTCACACAGAGAATGATGCTGTTCAGAACCTGGAGGGTAAGTTCCCACCACCCAGATGAGCCGGCTGTGCCTGCAAAGAGTGCTCACGAAATGGCTTCCTTCAGCTGCGGCACTGCAGATCTGGAAAGCTTCGAGCAGAGGCAGCAGTGCCACCTGCTGCTCCCCAGGACACGGCTCTCACTTCCATCGCAGCGTGGCCGCTTCCAAGCTGGTGTTTACCAACATGGCGCGTTAACTGTAAGTGAATTAAAAAGTAAAATTTAATAATCAAAAAGAAATGAAGGCAACCGTCAACTTCGCGAAAACATAAGGGGATAAAATAAACTGTAATTGCTGTGCTGTCACAGTATTGAAAAAATAAACGAGCCATCTTGCCACTTGTTTCACAGCTTAATCACATCCTTTGATGCTGTTATCTTTGGCTGGTTCAACGGAAGGAGTTTCATTAGCAATTTAGTGAAAATGCAGGCGATCAGCATCTCACCAGATTAAGGCTTTTAGTAACAATACTGTCCCTAATTAAAGGCATTATGGGCAATGTCAGAGTGGTAATACAAAGAATAACACAAAGGAAGCCCAGATGAAAGCCATGCTAAAAAAACAAATGAGGTAGGAGTGAGAGCACACGCATTTGTATCTGTTTCTATGTCACATCCTCTGCAACTGAAATTCATCAGCACCTTTCGAAGACCATAGAGAGTGGTTCAGCAGTAACTTCTGCCAGCTCCCTCAGCACTCGTGGGTGCATCCCATTGTGGATTTGTGTACGTTAATCTGGACCAGATGCTCTCTGACCACGTCCTCCTGAGCCCTAGGGAAGCCTTCCATTCCCCAGACTCTCCCTCTTTTCTCCAAGGTCTAGAATTCCCTAGGGGCAAATCTAGGTTGAAACTTCAGGAAATAACTGCCTCTGAGTTGAGGCCGAAATGTCAACTTTCATGTTTATATTTGCACATGGATTCCACTGGGAAGGATTTTCCTTCTGAATTTTAGAACATCTCTTCTTTGTGCTGGGTTCTAAAGAAAACAGCTTTTCCCATTAGTCAGAACACCTGACACGCAGTGTGGCATTACAGCCTGTTCACACTTTCTTTCTCTTCCAATGCTTTGAATCAGGATCATCCTTGCTTGACAAGTCAAGCTACCTATGGCTTATCTACTCCACATGTGTTAATGCTGCTCTATAAGCCCATTCATCTGTCCCTGACAGGGTCCTTGATCGTAAATAATTCCAGCATATGAACCTAAGCCCTTCTCTGCCTTTTGTCGTTTTGTTTTTTTAAATGCTTGGAAACTCCTCAGAATGTCAGAGAAATGCCGACTGACCCAACTGCCTGGTGATGTGCTCCCTCCCTCTTCTGGTGCAGATTCAAACAGTTCAGCTTATAGCATCGAGTACAGCTTACAGAATGGGAATGGAGCAGAAGACCATTCTGGCAGACAGACATGATTCTCAGCCGTATGACAGCACTGCCTCCTGAGCAGTCCTGGCTGACCCATCTTTGATCAAGCTGATCTGGTTGCACCAGGCCAGCAGGCTGCCAAGCCAAAGCATGGTGAATGTCCTCAGAGTCCTTTCTAAAGAAAATTAATGTGAACGTTAACACAAATCGGGACAGTAATGTGCTCCCAGCCTAGCTAAAACACACGACAAAAAAAAAAAAAAAAAAAAAAAACAAAAACCATACATCAAGAAATCTTCTAAATACAAGGAGGGGTAGTAGACTGCTATGAAATCAAAACTCAACACGCGTGGAAAGCTTATGTTAAGAGAAAATGATTTGGGGGTAAGTTAGTACACATTTCTTTATTTGTTCAGTGTTAGAAAACAAAAATGTCCAGAATTTGGCCCCTCACTGCAAGGAAGACATCGAGGCCCTGGAGTGTGTCGAAAGAAGTGCAGCTAAGATGGTGAGGGGTCTGGAGCATAGGCCTTATGAGGAGCAGCAGAGGGAGCTGGGATTGCTCAGTGTGCAGGAGATTCAGGGGAGACCTTATTGCTCTCTGTAAATACCTGAAGGGAGGGTGTAGTGAGCTGGGGGCCGGCCTCTTCTCTCGTGTAACTAGTAATAGAACGAGAGGGAATGGCTTTAGGTTGTGCCAGGGGAGATTCAGACTGGATGTTAGGAAGCAGTTCTTCTCTGAAAGAGTGGTCGGGCACTGGAATGGGCTGCCGAGGGAGGTGGTGGAGTCACTAACCCTGGAGGTGTTCAAGGAGTGTTTAGACGTCGTGCTGAGGAACATGGTTTAATGCAAACTATTGGTGATAGCTGAATGGTTGGACTGGATGATCTTTTGCAACCTTGGTGATTCTACGATTCTATGATTCACGTGCACTTACCCGTATATTGTTTGTTTCTCCAATACAGCAGCTTCAAAGAGCACAAAATGACCTACTGTCTAACTAGCTCAGGTGGTAGAAAGTTGGGTTATGCAAAATAAAAAATTCTGGTAAGCAGAAAAAAATATAAGCTGTGGCCATGCAATCAATTTTACACCATATCTGCCACTATAGCAGGTATTCATGAGATTACCTTGAAGCTTCCCAACCTGTATGCTAAAGGTATCACTGGAATGTTTCCAGCTCACTTCCAAAGAGCAGCTGTGGGCAATGTAGTTGCTATTGCTAAATGCAGTTACTGATACTTTTCCCTTGTGTGGCTAACACAAGGCCATTCTCACTCCAGTCCTTTGCTCCTCCAACCCTGACCCCTCTTTTGGATATGTGATTCATACTTGATTTCTCACTGTTCGTAATCTGTCCTCCTGTACTTACAGAGTACTTAGGGCTGTACATAAGAACTTTCTATGGCTTCTGAAACATTTTTTTTTCCATTGCAAAGTGAAAAAAAAAATACAAAACAAACAAATATATTTGCTTTGGCTGATGGAAAAAATGCACCAGTACAGTAAAAGCAAGAAGGTAAAATATGTGGAAAAAGTAAACAGAACACAACTTATTAGTGAATCTACTGCTGTCAAAAGGCAGTGACCCAAACATCACCTTTTTTTCATCACTAGCCGAGGGGACAGCCACATCAGCCTTGACCTGAGGACAGAGACTGAGAGATCAAGAAGACAGATCATATGCATAGCTTGCTGATGAATATCTTACCCTTTTAAAATCATTCCAATATAAAACAGGTCTGAATGACCACGTTTGTAATACATACACAATATTAAAGAGAAGGCTGTGTAACTACTATAACTCTAAAACACAGAAAATATGCAGTTCAAGGCTCATAAAATCCAGAAAGACTTGCTTTCCATCCCCTCTGTACTTACTTTGCTTTTTCTTAGCTGTATGTTTCAATTTTTCCTTCCTCCTTTTCCCCATAGCAAGCTTTACGCTTGGCAATTTACATTTCTTTCTTTTTACTTTTTGGACTGCCAGTCACAGAGAGTTCTGACTTACAAAGAGATCTTTTTTATTCTGGAAGCTTCTTTGTCACTTCAACTGCAGGATTTACGCTTATCTTCTGCCTCTCAGATAAGCTTCTCCTTCACTGAATCTCAGCCTCTTTCTAAGTGATTTAACCTCCCAGAGAAGACTTTGTATTAAAAATATAAACAATAACAATGAAAGCATTCAATTATTTCAGGATGGCAGTTTGGCAAAAGGCAGGTATATGCAACGCACATGGTAAATTAAAAGCTGAAAACAAACAAACAGGTAACCCTGTAACCCTTTTCAAGCTTGAAAAACATTATGGCATATACTTCTGCAGTTGTCTCACAGAAGATATGGGAAAGATAATTTCTGAGTTTTACTACCCGAGCCCACAGATTTGTATTCAAAAGACTGAGCAATCTTTATTTTGGCAGCAGTTTGCAGGTATGCAAAAGGGATCTAAAGAAGACTTTTTTATTAGACACGAGAACAGGTTGTGCAGAGAAGTTGTGATGCCCCAGCATTGGGAATGTTCAAAGTAAGGTTATATGGATTATGAATAACAAGATCTGCTGGAATACATCCCAGCTCGTGGCAGGGGGTTGGACTAGATGGTCTTTAAAGGTGCCTTCCAAACTAAGGCATTCTATAATCTAAGATTTTATTATAGCATTAGGGAGAAGGATTGATGATGTCATCCCTCCCATGTGGAAGTACAGGTGAAGCTTCAGGGTTGGGAGGAGACCTGTCCCAACCATAAAGACAAGTATTGAAGCAAGGCCCCAGAGGGTAGGAGGCTGCTATTCCCTCCTGAGGTTACACAGTGCTCATCACTGGCTGTATCATCTGCTCGTGCTGACGTGTCATGTCTCCAGGAAATGTTTTGGCCTCTAATCCTGTCACTTGAAAGGAGACTTAGTGGTAGACAGGGCATGTCCTAAGCACAGAAATGAAAAGGGAGCATTGCAGGGAACAGGAAAAAAAGACATCAGTTTCTTTAATTGTAGTGTTTTGCATGCAAGATGAGCTTGTTGTTACACATAATGTATGTGCAAAGGGTGCCTCTGGGCCTATGGGCAGTTCTGACCAGTATAAAAGCTCGTCCAACACCACGCTCCCTCATCCACTTCTCTTGCCTTCTCCTCCTCGGTGAACAAGGTGAGCTGCGGTGGTCTTCTCCTCACTCTCCTCTTTCTCTGCTTCTCCTCTTTCTCTTCTGACCTCCACTGAGTCTTTGACTCTGTTCCAGCCTTGGTGTGACTCTCACTCCTTGGTGGTGCTCCCACTAGCTCTGTTCTGCTTGCCAGTGTTGGGGGGGGAGGTGGGAGAGCACCTTGGTGAGCCTCACCTCTTGGTGAGCAGGCCACCAGGCTGCCGCTCATGCTGCCTGTGCTCTTCTTGCCCTTTCTCCTAGGTACACCTCCATCCCAGAGCCATGTCCTGCTTCGATTTGTGCCGTCCCTGTGGCCCGACCCCGCTGGCCAACAGCTGCAACGAGCCCTGCGTGCGCCAGTGCCAGGACTCCCGTGTGGTGATCCAGCCCTCTCCTGTGGTGGTGACCCTGCCCGGTCCCATCCTCAGCTCCTTCCCCCAGAACACTGCTGTGGGATCTAGCACCTCTGCTGCTGTTGGCAGCATCCTGAGCCAGGAGGGAGTGCCTATCTCTTCTGGAGGCTTTGGCATCTCTGGCCTGGGTAGCCGGTTCTCTGGCAGAAGGTGCCTGCCTTGCTAAAGCCAAGGTGGACGTCCCCTGAGCGCATCCCAGTGACGCTCAAAGCCAGGCACTGGACTGAGGATGGAGCTGCTGGCCAGGGTTTCCAGATGGGCTGAGCACCCTACTGCTCTCCTGCAAAACAGAGAGGGAAGCCAGGGTGCCAGCCTGTGCTGTCTGGAAACACAGCCAACAGACATCTTCTTCTCCTGCTTTCTTCTTATCATCACAAGTCTTTGTCTCGTGCTGTCCTGTGCCACGGGTTCACCCTGAAGCAAGCTGAGAGGGCCCTGCTTCTTCTTTCTCTCGCCATGTGAGGGAGGAAGACATGCATCCTATCATGGCCAAGTTTGCCAGCTGATTGCCAATCTGTTTACCAGCTGCCTTCGTAGCAGCTTTAAACTATGCACTGCTTTGATTCCTTCTTTAGACTCAATAAAATTTATGCTGCATTGTAAACTCAGTATCCTTGTGTTCCTTTCCTGTTGAGATTCACAGCAAAGCCATTCAGGGAAAATTATTTTGTCTTGAAGTGTTGTATAGCACCCTAAAGTTTAACTTCTTGCTTGTAGGAGCTGGGTGTCCTTCCAGGGAGATGTTTTTTGCAAGTCACAGGGAGTTGGAGAGGTTTGTGGTATTGTCCAGGTCTTATCAGTGTCCAGGATGTCCTTCTAATAGATATGTCAGCAATGAATGATGTTGGATATTGTTTTTCATTTGGTAAGACAGGATAATTTGATAAGCTGGACACAGGAGTAGAACTTGATTGTCTTTGTGAGTCCCTTCCAACTCATATTCCGCGCTTCTATGATACAAAGGGAGGAGAGCTTCTTAAAAATCTAATTCCTATATTCTTCAAGGGCCTAAAGAGTCTGCAAACTGTTGGAATTAAGTGAATGTGTGATTTGTTTGAGAATTTAGATCCTTGCTTCATTAAAACATCATTAAATCCGAACACTGATTTTTCATTCTATATATTTCTATAATGTCCTGACCACCTCTCAGACACTTGACTGAAAAATCACAGATAAGTTCTTACAAGAAATCCCTACAAAGCAGAGTGATGATTCCTCTAGGTAAACCTGGAACAGGAAAGCACATTCAGTTTTTCCTAGACACAGTAATTTAATCCCATTTTAGCCTCTCCAACTACAAAGCAAAATACAAGCAGTAAAGTTCCCTAAGAAGGAAGACAGCTTCGTCAGTCTTGCTTCCAAATGAATTACAGTTTTAATTTCCAGGTAAGAAACAGCTGCTTTTCATTACTTTGTGCAGTAATATCTCATTAGCATGGGGCATCAGGAAGCTGGGGAACAATCAGCTGTGTGGGACAAAGTTGCTTCCAACTTTGTTCTAGCTCAGCGTCGAGAAACAAAACTCAGTTCAAGACGAAAATCAGGTTGGGTTCTGTAGCGGATAAAGAGGTAGGAGCATAAGTGGTAGGGGAAGCCTGGAAATGCCGCTGAGGATGAGAGCTGGCATTTTGTGAATGAAATGTTCTGGCAAGCTCAGCTTTGGTGCTAGCAGAGGCTGACCTGCTAATTCACTTGCTAGGCTGAGATGTTGAGCAGTTAGGCAGCAAATCGTCTTCCCTCTCAAGTAAGTAAAAAGAAATGTCCTCACTACAACATTAGTTTATGTGGTGGGTCAGAGAGGGTGTGAGCAAACAGGAGGCCCAGCATCTCCTCCTGGTATGGCCTCACAACTGAGACACACTGAGACACACTGCCCACGTGAGCTGAGTCTGCTCACAGCCTTCACTCACAGATGTTCGATCCCACTGACAAGAAACACCAGGTATGGCCGGGACGCACGCTTCATCGAGATCCTGACTGAATGGCTGTTTTTCAAGACATCTGGAGCAGCAAAAACCTTGTGGAGCTGCAAACCGTGCAAGAGGCCGAAGTAACAGAAACGAGTTTGAACATTCTAACAATAAAGGGTCCTTTTATGATGCATTTAAATTCTGACTTTCATCTTCCAGGTAGGAAGGTGAACACCAAGTCTCTAATGAAACTTCATTAATTTTGTTCTAGTCTGTGTCAGAGGAGATGAAGTCTGGTGGACAGATGCTTAATCACAGAGCCAGGAAAAAGCTGGGCCCACCTCAGCCACATTCAAAGCATCCTTCAGGACTGACACCCTGAATGAACATTAGCATGCTAAATAAGCTTTGTCAAGCCGTTCCCTCCTTGCCAGTTTAATATTGCTCATTAGTTTAGATGGGCTGTGAAACTAGCAGGGTGTGACACCACCGCACTCAGTTCCGCATTCAAAGACACAAGCTTAGGTAGAGCAAAAAACAGCGCACACATTTTTCAGACATCAACCCACACAGTGCCTGCTGTGGGTTCCCACCTCGGGGCTTTCCTCCCCTCCTTTTTTTAATGGATGCAGTAGGCATCCCCGCTGAGGACGACAGCATTTCTTTCATTAAATGTAACAGGAAGTTTACATCAATTTCAGTGGGAAAAGACGCAAAGAGAACAAAGAAAAACATTCATTTCCCGAGCCTGCTGAAGTGAACCATTCCACTTTACACTTAGTACACAGTGGCAAAAAGTCAAAGCATGAGAATTCTTTATTGTGCACTGACCACGTTTTCAAAGGAATTAATTACCAAGACACACACTGATAACCACAGCCAAAGTGAAGAGGTAAGTCTGAAACACACCGTCACCACCATCTTTATTATTAACCACTTACATTTGAGGAATACGCTCTGAATTCCTTTGTTAAAATGCAGTTTCATAAATACGAAAGAGATTTAATCCAAACCACTAACTTTTGAAAAGTTCCTTAAAAGGTATTTTCTCTCGGATAGGTTTCATGCCCAGGAGTGACACTGCCCTTGTGATTAGCTTCTCAGAGGAACAGAATTAGGGTCAGTTCTTAACTGGTTCCTTTGCAAACCAACACTTCTGTCTTTTGATTATAGCTTCCTCTGAGATTTGTCTTCGGGGACTGAAGCACTCCCAACCTTGTCCAAGCCTTGACTCCTGATTTCAGTTCCTACCCTGAGGCCTTCCGTAATGAGAAGGACTGCCATCATCCTGCTCCCTTGCATTTACCACTTGCAAAGTGCTTTTTCACACTAAAAGCTATTCTGAAGCCTGACAGACCCTGTAAGAAGGCAGGCTGGAACTAAGTGGGAGTAGAGGTTGTTTTTGATTTCCTAATTAGTTGTATTAAAAAAAACCACAAACCAGCAAACAGATAATGACTTACATTTTCCCTATATGAAGAAACTCTTCTATTGAATCCTCATACCGACAGATTCTAGCACAGAGTGTAAAGCTGCTGATCCATGCTCATGGCTGACACAGAAGATCGATGTAGCTTCCACTCATGTTCGCAAAGATCTGATTGTCTTTCTGTCAGTACTGTGGTGGAAGCTGGGTCACAATGCTATTTATTTACAGAAAGAAAAATTGCCAAGGGAAGACTTGAACGCGTGAATAAAATATTTCACAGAGATATTGAAAATTAATTTCTGGGAGCCAAGGCTCGCAGAAAGAACACTGACTTAGAACCGCTCCACAGGGACTGTGAGTAATTTAGCACAAGAGAAAACCTGCACATGTTGTGCATGTAAAATATCACACTGCTACATATTATAAAATGACATAACTGTCCTATATCCCTCTGGCAGGAGCTGAGTGTTCTGACACTTGATCATCTCCTGAGGTCTCTTCCAACCTGAATTATTCTGTGATTCTTCCTTCAATGTCATTCACACTCGAACATCTGTATTTTCACAGCAGTTGGACTTCCTAGGACGTGCAGTTGCAGCTAACTAACATATTCTTTTTCTTGCACCCTCAAAGCAAGATTGTGAGGCTTAAATGAGCATAGCTGAGCCTGTGGTTCACATCAGTAGTCCTTTTGTTGCTTTTCTGCAGGAGCGTAAATATTTTACTGAATTCAGTAAAACAATCCAATCTTATCTTATTAGACATAACTGCAAACCACTACTTTTAGCTCAGAAGAGGGAGAAAATGTGTTCTTGCTTTGAAAAGCGTCCCAGGAGGAACGTGAATACGGTAATATGTTTACTTTTACTTTTTGTCACTAAAAGGCTCTGAGCAACATGATCTAGCTGCAGATGTCCCTGTTCATTGCAGGGGAGCTGGACCACGGTCTTTAAATGACCCTTCCAGCTCAAACGGTTCTGTGATTCAACAGTTTCTCTTCGTCAGGTATTTGGGTCGCGTAAGCACCGCTTCAGAGCCCTTCCCGCTTATTAACTGCAATTTGTTTCAGTCCCGCTAGGTGCTGCCCTTTCTCTACCGTTTGGGAAGGGACCCGTCCCGCTCGAGGGCATCTGAACCACATCACCGCTGAGGCTGTTGGACCCACACTGCAAAAACCAGGCTCGTTCTTCATCCTAGACGTGATGGAAGCTTTCTTTCAAGCACTGACACACAACAGAAGCACCCAGACGAAAAAGAACAGCAACACAGTCTAAAACTCCAGAATGCCAGATGAAGAAAAGCTGAAGGATCCCACCGTTAGGACAGCACGCATCCAAAGTACTGCAAGTCCCAGCAGAACACTGCAAGCGAGTGCCCGAACAGAAGCAACTCATTCTCAGAACTGTCATGGCACCACGGAGTTAGAGAAATCCACATTTCCGTCATAAAGCTTAGTCTGCCCCCTAGATCTCACACGCTCCCTTTACTGGGGTAGTATGTCTGCCATGGTGCACTGTGGCACCCCTGATTGTTACATGGCCCGGTACCTCAGCGCGTCCCACACACAAAACGAGAAGAAAACACAGAGGTTATGGGTGTGTTACGCAACCCAGTGACTGACACACGCACACACACACACGAAAATAGCGGATGCATTCATCCATTTTAATACCCCTGGATGAAGTCCAGTTCTCCCCATTGAAGATTAAATATAGCCAAGCATAAAGAGACGGGAAATGGAGAAAAAGTATTTTAGAGTTTGGTGAAAAACAAACAAGCAAACAAACAAACTGTTTGATGTTACACTAACCACAGCCTTGCAGCCAGGCAAAGCATCCTCAACCGCATAAAGCTGCAGGAGATGCCCAGGGAAGATAACAGCTCTGCTGAGTGGTTACTTCAAGAATGATAGTTCAGTGCTGGGTCCATCCTTAAGCCCAGAGAATGACGGCTGCCTCCGAGACAACCACAGCAGGCTGGAAGCCCTGGGCAGCCTGATCTGGTGGGTGGCAACCCCACCCATGGCCAGGGGTTGGAACTGGATGGGCTTTGAGGTCCCATCCAACCCCAGCCATGATTGTATGATTCTATGGGCACTGCTGGCACGCGCAGAATCTTCCACTGCAAATTGTGCAGTGAATAACTGCCCTCACGAGCATTATATGATCTCATCTCCTGGGTGCACAGGCTGATCACAGTGCTCTGAGCAGAGCCCACACGAGGGAAGCTGAGTTTAAAATATGCATCTGTGGGAGGCTCCTGAAGCAGCTTCCTGCTAAGGATGGCCGGGAGCAGGGTGACACTGGGGGAAGACACCATATTAAGGAGCTGAGGCAGAAGTAACCCCATGAAGCTGCTACCAGCAAACCACAATGTGATTATTTTTCACGTGTTTTAGTCTGGTGAATTGACTCTGAAACAGCATAAGAAGACAAAACAAAGATTCCCTCTGTGCCAGTGGATAAGTGACATTATTTTCCTTTTTGTCTATAAGGACAAACTTGTGGATTTAAATGGGTAGCAAAGCAAATTCTTTCAGGCTTCTTGTACTTCTCCTGATCTTCCAAAGCTACAGTTTTAATACCAACCCTACTCCTCTCTCAATAAAATAAAATAAAATAAAATGGAAAAGGAAGAATGAACCAAGTCACTTGTTACAGCACGTCAGCAAAAGATCAGCTGAACCTACTGTGCCATTTCACTCCCACAAACAAAAACACATCGTGGTGAGTGCAGGCAGCCTGTTTTCCCATTTGGAAAATGCAGGGTTCGACATCTCTCCTGCCTTAGCCTTAGTCCTTTCCAACTGAACTCTTGTGGCTTCTGAGTGACTCAAGCTCACCCCGTCCTCTGCCTCACTCCCCGTTCTTGTCATCCGCTCCCTCTGCAAAGTTCGTATTTCTCAACTCCCTCTCTTCTTCCTCTTCTCTCGAGCAAACTTACCTCGCTTCTTGAGAACTAGCTTGCCTTTCCTTCCTCCCCCATTTCTCCGTGCCTGGAGTGTTTTTAACCCCTGGCTCTCCGCCTTCTGACTTCTCGTTCAGTGCATTCGGTGTTTGTAGCAGAACGGAGCGAAGAGGGCTCCTTGGAAAGCACTGCCTCCTGTCCATCCAGCAGCTCTCCGGCATGAGGGCACGCGTGGGCTCCCCGAGGAGAGAAAGACACAGAGCCAGAAAGGCGGATGAAAAACCCCTGAAACGCTATTTCAGTTCTCCCTCCCGTTACACTTTAAGCAGGCGCTTATGCTTCCCAGCGTACCCAGCAACTTCAAATCACACCTCAGCTGTACGGCGACAACCGTACCCCCACACACGCACACCCACACCCAGCTGCCAGGCTGCGGGGTCCCCGCACCGCCGCTGCCAACAGCCGCCGAGGGCGGATGGAGCGGAACCGCAACTCCCTCCCGCTCCTCAACGCCGGCGCCGGGCCTTAGGGAGAAGCAGGGCAGGGCAGGACGGGGCGGGGGCCGGGGACCCTGCGTCAGTGCCGAGCCGCAGCCGTCCCCTCCCCGCGCGCTACGGCTCTGCCTCCCGCCGGCCTCCCCCGCCTCCCGCCGGCTGCGGCCGCGTACATAAACACGGCCCCGCCGCCGCCGGGGCGCTCCGCTCGCAGCCCGACGGAGGCGCCCGGTCCGCAGCGCGGCCGCCCGGCTCCACGCACCGACGGGGCGGGGGCTCCGGCGGGCAGCGGCTCCGCGGCACCTGCCGGCGGCAGCAGGAAGAGGAGGAGGAAGGAGGAGGAGGAGGAGGCGGCGGCGGCTCCCCGCCCGCGGCGGGCTCCCCCGGCATGGCCCTGGCGGACAGCGCCCGCGGGCTGCCCAATGGAGGCGGCGTGTCCCCGGCGGCGGGGAGCGGGGCGGCGGCGGCGGCGGCGGCGGCGGGCGGCTGGTCGGCGTTCCCCGAGATCGTGGAGCTGAACGTGGGCGGGCAGGTGTACGTGACGCGGCGCTGCACCGTGGTCTCGGTGCGGGACTCGCTGCTTTGGCGCATGTTCTCGCAGCAGCAGCCCAGCGAGCTGCCCCGGGACAGCAAGGGCCGCTTCTTCCTCGACCGCGACGGCTTTCTCTTCCGCTACATCCTGGACTACCTGCGGGACCTGCAGCTCGTGCTGCCCGAGCACTTCCCCGAGCGCAGCCGTCTGCAGCGCGAGGCCGAGTACTTCCAGCTGCCCGACCTGGCGCGCCGCCTGGCTCAGGCTCGGGTCGCCGCCGCCTCCCGCCCCGCAGCGCTGCACCGCGACGGCTCTGTGTGCGCCGACGAACCGCCGCCGCTCGGCTGCCTGGAGGCAGAGCCCGCCGAAGGAGGCGCCGCGGCGGCGACCGCGCCGTCGCCCACGGCCAGCCGCAGCCCCTCGGGCGGGCCGCTGCTGACGCCCTCGCAGTCGCTGGACGGGGCGGGCGGACGGCGCTCGGGCTACATCACCATCGGCTACCGCGGCTCGTACACCATCGGGCGGGAGGCTCAGGCAGACGCCAAGTTCCGGCGGGTCGCGCGCATCACCGTGTGCGGCAAGACCGCGCTGGCCAAGGAGGTCTTCGGGGAGACGCTGAACGAGAGCCGCGACCCCGACCGCCCCCCCGAGCGCTACACCGCCCGCTACTACCTCAAGTTCAACTTCCTCGAGCAAGCCTTCGACCGCCTCTCCGAGGCCGGCTTCCGCATGGCAGCGTGCTCCTCCACCGGCACCTGCGCCTTCGGCCCCGAGCAGGGCGGCCCCGCCGACGACAAGATCTGGACCAGCTACACCGAGTACGTCTTCTGCCGGGACTGAGCCCCGTCCGGCGGTGCGGGGCTCTGCCGCCGGTCCCCGCCTCGCCTCGCCTCGCCTCGCGGCGCGCAGCCCCGGGGAGCTCCGCGGGGACGGAACCGCCGTGCTGCAGTCCGGCTGCCCTGGCCCCCGTCGTGCCCTCCCCTCCCCCCCCCCCCCGGGAGCTGCGTTGGGAGCGGGGAGGAAAGAGGTCACGGGTGTGGATAAACGCAAGGAAGGCGTGCGTGTGCCCGGCCCCCTGCCTCTCTCCGCTCGCTCTGTGCTGGGTGTAGGGGGGCCGAGGAACTCTTCTCCGGTTGCTTTTCAGTGATCTCTGTTGATTCCGATGTCTTTTCCCGTCCCCATACTCAGACTGAGGTTTTGCCTCCCTGGGTAGATCATGGCAGACCGTTTTACAGCCCTTCCCACGAAGGCGATGCCAGCCTGTGAAGGACAGCCATGTGGCGGTGATGGCGGCCTGTGGTGCTGGCATTGCAGCTCGTACTTAACCTGCAGAGATGAATAATTTTGCAGGAAGCGAGCATCTCTGTGACCCCGTCCATCCGTGTCCATTCCCCCTCCCTCAGCCTCTGAGCTTCCCCGGCTGCAGAGCTGGGCTGGGGCCTACGCAGCAGGAACGCCAGGCTGCCGAGGAGCACTCGGGATTAAACCCACTGTTGAACTGTGGTGTCTGCGGAATCAGGGGAACGACCCTTTGGGAACTTCAAGTGCTGTGTACGTTGTAACTTTCATGAGTGGTGTGCTAGTCCTAATGATCCCCTTGAAGTCTGCCACATGCGTAGAACATTCGGTGCATATTTCCTTGGCATCCTCCACGTGGCCGGGTTGGGCTAACAGCCGGGCTGCCGTAGTGAGGGTGGGGCCTGCTTCCCGTCAGGGTGAAATTGTATATGTGTGCTGAATGGAAGCAGATGGATTATTTTTTTTTTTTTAAGTGTAATCGAGAATACCTTGCTTATTATTTTGAGTTCTGTCGTTTCAGTGGTGTAAAACTTTGAAGCCAACAGAATTGACGCTGAAGCAACGTTGTTAAGAAATAGTTTATTGTTACTTTCATGTCAGTATTATCTGGGAAGTGACTGCTGAGAGTTAAGGACCTCTCCTGCGTCACGGCTCATTCTTAGAAAGGATTAAGCCCAGTCCTTAGGAAAACAAGGGCAGTGCCAGTGTTCTTCAGGGGAAGTTACCCTGTCAGAAAGTACAGCTGTGCTGTGTTGGTGTTATCTGATAGTCTCTCTTGGAGAAGACGGCCGTAGCTTGCTTGGAACACACAGCCCAAGAGCGGTTTGTACAGTAGGGAAAGTCAAGCAGTTCTTTCCAATAAATTCCTGAAGGTTTGAGTACAAAAGCACTTTAAAACCTGATTTTGAAACCTGTGTTGTCTGTTCAGATGGTGATTGAAAAATACCTTAAATGTACCCCAAGTGTTGGAAGAATTCAGCATTTAAAGCCTGAAGTTGCTTTTTTTGAAACTATTGAATAACAGATTGATCATTCTAACTCCAAATTTAGAAATACTGCTAGCAACTTGTGTCTAACCAAAGAATTTCATGGTAGGGTTTTATTTTTAAAACCTTAGCTCCTTTGAGAAGAGCTATCGCCACTTACGTACTGAGTTCCAGCGCTTGGTTTCCGTGTGCATCGCTTGGTCCTTCACAAAGTACATCTGCAGTTGCGTAAAGCTGAAAATAACTTGCATAGCCATGAGGTTTTTTTAATTGGCAAGATTGTTTATCAGTGTGACTGAAGTGACGGTGCACATGCGAAAGCTCTGGATATTGTCCAGCTGTAGATAGATGTATAATGGAGTGTTTTTAAGTGGAGAGAAACGTCCATGTCTTGTTAGATGAGCAATAAGATAGAGTGAGAGGCCAATACACCTGAAGACAGAATGAAACCTGTTTGTCCTATGCCTTACTCTGAGATAATTTCTTTGTGCATAACTTATTTATACCGCAAGTGAAAGGATCTTGGTCCCAGCTACTAGGTCTTTACAGTGTCATTCTCAAGAATAACGACTGTCTTTTTCTAGTTTCTGTTAAGTAATTCTGAAGTATGTTTTTTAAAATTTTGTATAAAATCAGTTTTCAGTAGAGTGTTTGGATTTGCTCTAGGTAGCTTTCTTTTTTTAAGAATCTGGTAGCTTACGAAATCCATCGTAGAAGCTATGGATAGGGGCAGTTTTGAATTGAACTTGTGATTTAGTATGTATATATATATACAGTATATAAACATTTTACACGAATCATTTAGTTTTTTAATCACTTTAGTGCTACAAAATTTCATATCTAGCTGAGCATTTACATACTACGCTATGTACATAATATGGTAATGTTTTCTTGGTTTCTTTTACCCGTTTCTATGGAAGAAAACTGAATACAAATGTCAGCATCAGTGTAGAACTGAAATTGATTACCTGTTTGCTTGAATGTGAATCATACCTTAACTTCCAGGTGGTTGAATGCATCTCTCTTAACAAAGATGGCCTGTAGTTTGATCAGTGACTGCTGACCGATTTGATGGCAGATGACCCAGGAAACACTCAGAATTCTGAGGAAAAGTTGATAAAATAAAAATGCCAACGGACCATTTAAAAAGAAAATCCTTGTGCTAAAAACTCTTAAGTGTGATTAGCATTAGATAATGAGGCTGCTCATTTACAGATAGCTCGTTAAAATCTTGGTTTGAAATGATAGCGCCACAAATTCAGTAGTCATTCGATGACGTGCTGCGGAAGGCTCTGTATTTCTTAAACGTTAATTGGTAGCTTCAGTCAAATCTTTAATTGGTCAGATGCCTCAGGCCAAGTCCCCGAGTTTGGATGCTCTCCTCTGGTGAGTGCTTGGAGGATGGGTGGATGCGATGGCTCCTCCAACCCGTCACTCCACAGAAGGACAACATCTGAAGGCACACTGCTGGAGCCCCATGCATGGTTTGCAGCTGTTCGTTGTTGATGTACTGAGAGATGAACGCAGTAGCGTTTGCAAGAGCTGTTAAACTCAGTCATTCTTTTAATTAGAATTTAAGGTTTTCAGTGGTGCATATCATGAAGGGTGACTGCAGATGTTTGATAGTATGTTTATATTTTTATACATGTAGATAACAAACCACTTGCTCATTCTTACTTTCACATGTATAGCGTTGAAAATAAAGATCCTCTTAGGAGAATGTTGCATACCAGATTAAATTGTTGTTCTTTAAATATTAACTTGGTTGTGTGATTCATGCTGTCCTTTTTCCTCTGGTGAAGATGTTGCTGGCTTTACACTCTGTTCACAGTGTCATAACCGTTCAACAAATACTTGTGGCTAATAAATAAAACAGAAACATTGAACCAAGAATGGGGATTTCTAGTAACATCCGTAGCACAATAAACAGGAATGTGTAGTGCTCAGACACAGTATTGTAAGTGTCACAGAGAATTCTTGTGTTACCAGGCAGTATAAATCCATCCTCGGGGAACCTTAATGAGTAAATAGCTTAATTTGAAAAGCACAAAATGTTGATGTTAAATGCCAGCGCTTTTTAAGAAACTACAGATTAATAAACTTGGATATAATAATCATTTAACGAGAGAAGCTTTAATAGTCAAGGAAAGGTTTGAGAGAAACACAGTTAGAAACTGCTAAGGAACAGAAGGGTGATGGTGTTGGCTACTCTCTGAACTCCACTAACTATTACGAACCCAGTGGAGCTTGCTGTGGTCGGATTTGTTGCAGATGAATTGCCAGTCAAATCCACTTGTGCAAAGCGTCTACATTCAGTAGAGCCTTTCTTGGGTAGAATGGTTACAGTGCAAAGAAACCAGCTGGAGAAAGTTTGATCCAGTTGTTTGATGACTTAGTAGTACCTGAGAGCTTTGTTGTCATGTAATAGTACAAGCAAGGAGGCTGTTTCCTTAAAAACAGAACATTGTGTCTGTCTTTCTACGGATTTAGTTCTCATTTCATTTGTTTCACCACTTCAAATATTTAGCCACACTCTTTTCGTTTTACTTCTTTAGGTAAAAGATGGTGTGTTCTTCGGCATCTGCAATGCTGACGGTTCTGGCTGAATTCTGTCCTTCTCCTGTGAACGACTGCGTTTTTTCCATTCCTTTATCCACCCATCAGTATTTATGGATTTTCTAAGAATGCAACATCTGTGAGGTTCCTTAGTTCTTTCAGTTTTGTTCTAAATTACCCATAAGCTCAGAAGTTATTAAGGAGGGCAGATGTTCAACCAAACAGACAATGCGTGAGCCTTTTTCCTTAGGGAAAATGGGCTAACAACAGATCACTATAATTAATGCTTGGCACTGTCTATACAAAGGCTTTTGTCAAAGGGGGGGGACACAGTGGTCCAAGTGTAGATTGAGGAGGTTAATGTCCAGCCTTAATTTTGTGACACTGGCCAGTCAGCCAAATGAAGGGGTGCATTAGAGCGACTTAGAACTTTATCCAGCCTCTAGATTTCTGCACTGCTTTTGAGTGTGGCTCCGACAGCTGTGAGTTTTGTTAGAACAGCCCTTCCTGGCTGGCTGTCCAGAACCCATCTGTTGGTACCTTCACTGGAGACAATTTGTTGCGAACACAGAGCTCTTAGGGCTCCCGCTGCCCTTTCAGTGGGCAGAGAAGGATCACAGCGTACAGGGAAATGTTCTGCAGAGGCTGGATTTTGACTTGCTTCTTTTATTCTGGGAAATCTTGAGTGTATTTGTTAATGAAAAAATAAATAAATAAATGGAAGAAATGTTCTATTTATTTAGAAAGCGCTGGCATTTAGCTTCACGAACCTGATTGCTAATTTTGTTTTTCATAAAGCTGAGCTGCATGTGCTTTCCCCTTTGCAGTGAACTGTGCTTGATGTAAGGCTCTGCTGGTAAACAAAACTCTTGTTTATGATTGCTGAAGTACTAATGCCATCACTGCAGCAGTCTGTTGGAAATATGCAGCCTGACTGCTGAGACAGTCCAAACCACAGTCAGTCAAATTACCACATTTCTTCCCTGTTCTGCTCTCTGTGGTGTTCAAACTGGAATAAAATTAAGCTCTGTTAAACATTTCTCACTCCCAAGAGTTATTTAGCACATAGTATGGAATATTCGGTACCTTCATCAAAGCTGCTAGCAACAGTGAGTCGGGTTTCTAACACAGATCTATTTCTTTGCCAGGAATTAGAGTTAGGAAATATCCTTGCAGCCTCAGGACATTTTCAAGAAATTTCTTGATATCACAAAGAGCTCAAGACTTTTTTTTATCTAGTCCAAACAATACTTTACTTTGATAAAGAGCATCTGATCTATTGTTTTCCTTGGTAATTTTGAGGTCAAGCCACTAAATGGTTAGTTTGTTGAGGAGCAGGCTGAGACCTGATATGAAAAACTACAGGAAAGGCCCCTTGCTCCAGTCCTCTCCCTATGCTCACCATTCCAGAGGGAATGGGAATGCAGTGCTGCTGTGATGGGAGTGACCTCTCCTTTGGGTTTCAGAGCTAACTGCAGGAACCCACCTCTGCTGTGAGAGTTTTTCGGTTAGTGACTGAGTCTCAGGGCCACAACAGCATTTAGATAACAGTCCTTCTGCAGAGCATATCATCCTAACTACATCGACTTCCCTGGACTTGGATGTAGTTTGGTTTTGACTCAGATTTTCCAAATGGCATGGTGACAGTCTCTCTTCTCATAGTACAGCAATGTTTGTGAATATTAGAAGCATAGTGGTTTTTCCTTTAAAAGGGCAGAATCTCTTCCAGGAATGTGACTTTTTTTTTTTTTTTTTTAAGAAAGAGATCCCAATTACGGAATTGTTTTGACCCCTCCAAACTCTAGAGCCTTTTACAAGTATTCCTCATTTTTGTCACCTTGTAAAATTCCAACATCTTCCTAAGGCTGGGAGCTTGAGAAATCACCCTGTCAGAAAGCTGCCACGGATGGAGATGGCTCTGCGGTCCCTGTGCCAACACTGCCCCACTGTTGGCACCTGGGATGGTTAAAGGGGCACGTTTGTATTCTGGTAAGCTCCATGCAGACCAGCAGCCACAACTTGGCACTTCTGTGTTAAGCTGCTGCACCACATATTTCTGGTGTTTGCTATCAAGGTCGGTACATGATTGAATGTTTCAAGCATATGTTTAGAACATGGGAAAGATTTGGCTGTTTAGAGTAGGCTTCCTCATATCTTATCTGCTGTGGTGATAAATTGATGATAACGACACCCAGTTAAAAATAGCTTTATAGTTGCTTAAAATGTTGTGGTCTGAATAACCCACAAATGTGCTGTATTAACTATAATAGAACTGCATGAAGGCTTCTTTTCTTTTGTAGGTGAGAAAAATAGCTTTATTAGGAAAACTGCTTTGCTGGAACCACTGGCGTGTTTATGCATTTGGTCTTTTTTTTTTTACAGTGATAAATCTGGTGAGCAGAATCACAGAATTGTAGGGTTTGGAAGGGACCTCTAGAGATCACTGAGTCCAACCCCCCTGCCAAAGCAGCTCCGTAGCTCAGGTTGCACAGATAAGTCTCCAGAAGAGACTCCACCACCTCTCTGTGCAGCCTGTGCCAGTGCTCCTTCACTGCACTGTGAAGAAGTTCCCATGCACACTTGCGTGGAAATTCCTATGCTTCAGTTTGTGGCCTTTTCCCCTTGTCCTGTTTCCACTCACCACTGAAAAGAGTCCAACCTCGGCCCTTTGCCTCCCACACCTTAGATATTTGTAGACATGGATCAGATCCCCTCTGAGTCTTCTTTTCTCAAGGCCTTTCCTCATAACAGAAGTGCTCCATGCCCTCTATAATCTTCAAGCACTCACATAACATGACCAAACAACCACGTTTCCTTAGAAATGGTAGAATAAGAGTACAAGTATACAAATACACTAATATTTTTGATTCTTAAAGAAACTTTTACAGCTTCCAGATTAAAATGGACAAATTTTAACCCGTTATCCCCTAGGGTTTGAAGACAGAAGGTAACAGTCAGATTATCTTGTCTGCTTTTTGGCCCAGCACACAGTGCAGAACTTCCCTGAAGAGAGTCTGGAGTCTTTAAATCAAACATTGACCCTGCTGAGACTACCATATGATCTCATGCAAGATAGTGCTGGTGGAAAAGAAGAGATCACAGTTCTTGAGAAATTGTTGCACTCTGAGTATTGTAGAGTCACAGAATCTTTTGAGTTGGAAGGGTCTTTTAAAAGTCTTCTAGTCCATGAATGGAGGCATCTACGGCTACATCAGGTTGCTCAGAGCCTTGTCCATCCTGACCTTGAGTGTCTCCAGGGACGGTTGTCACGGTTTTTTGATTTTTATTGTTAGTATTACACATCATAGTATCATGTAGAGCACTTGGACTTAAAAAGCATCCACTGCCTCTCTGGGCAACCTATTCCAGTGCTCTTATTGTAAAAAAAAAATCTTATCTCCAGTTTAGATCTCCCCTTTTTTTTGAAACCGTTTCCCCTTGTCCTGTCTCCACTGACCCTGCTAAAAAATCTGTCTCCTTCTCTCTTATTGCTCCCCTTTATTTACTGAAAGGCTGCTCTGAGGTTTTCCTGAAGCCTTCTCTTCTCTTTGGGGCTGAACATAGAATTAATCATAGAATCATAGAATCACAAAGGTTGGACAAGACCTACAAGATCATCCAGTCCAACTGTCCACCTGTCACCAATAGTTCAATATAAACCATGTCCCTCAACACAATGTCTAAACGTTCTTTAAATACCTCCAGGGTCAGTGACTCCACCACCTCCCTGGGCAGCCCATTCCAGAGCCTGACCACTCTTTTGGAGAGGTATTTCCTAGCATCTAGTCTGAATTTCCCCTGGTGCAGCTTGAAGCAATTTCCTCTAGTCCTATCACTAATTACAAGAAAGAAGAGGACAACCCTTAGCTCACCACAGCCTCCCTTCAGGTAGTTATAGAGAGAAATAAGGTCTCCCCTCAGCCTCCGCTTCTCCAGTCTGAACAATTCCAGCTCCCTCAGCCATTCCTTATAGGGCTTGTACACCAGATCCCTTTCTGGACACACTCTAGGGCCCCAGTGTCTTTCTTGCAGTGAGGGGCCCAAAACTGAACGCATTACTTGAGGTACAGGGGACAACTACTTCCCTGTTCCTGCTGGCAGTTCTGTTTCTGATACAAGCCAGGATGCCACTGGCCTTCTTGGCCACCTGGGCACACTGCTGGCTCATGTTCAGCTGAGCATCGATCAATACCCCCAGGTTCTTTTCCTCTACACAGTCTTCCAGCCACTCTGCCCCAAGCATGTATCGTCTGGGGTTGTTGTGGCCAAAATACAGGACCCGGCACTTGGTCTTGCTGAACCTCATCCCATTGGCTTCAGCCCAGCTATCCAGCCTGTCCAGATCCCTCCGTAGGGCCTTGCAACCCCCAGGCAGATCGACACTTCCAGCCAACTTGGTGTCATCTGCAAACTTACTGAGGGAGCACTCAATGCCCTCATCCGGGTCATCAATAAAGATACTGAAGAGGACAGGCTCCAGTACTGACCCCTGAGGAACACCACTTGTGACTGGTCACTAGCTGGATTTAACTCCATTTACTAACAATCTCTGGGCCCAGCCCTCCAGCCAGTTCCTTACTCAGCAGAGAGCCCCATCTCTCTCAGCCTCTCCTCGAAGGAAAGGTTTTCCATCCCTTGGATCATTTATGTGGCTGTCGTCTATGATCTGTGTCTCTCTTGTACTGAGGACTCCAAATCTGGATGCAGTACTTCAGGTGAGCCCTCACCAGCACAGAGCAGAGGGGCAGGATCACGTCCCTCAGCCTGGTGACTGTGCTGCTTTGGATGCAGTCCAGCATATGATTGGCCATCTGGGCTGCAAAGGCACATTGATGGTGTGTATCCAGATTGCCATCCACCAGAGCCCCCCAGTCCTTTTTGGCGTGTCTGTGGGCTCACTAGCTTTGGTAGAAGGATCTGTGTCATCTCCTCCACTGACACCGTGGGACTGGAGACGTTTTATGCTGTAGTTAAGTATGTATGGAAATAGTTCTGCAGCAACTTTGTTTCATTTAAATCTGTCCTGTATTTTCTTTTGGTTCCCAGACGCATGTCCTTCTAAGCAGTTTTCATGTGACCATGTGGTGAACCTGTCTGGGGACTTGGTGCAGCTGAAAACCTTAAACAAGCATCAAAAAAGGGCAGAATATTTTTTAACCAGGGCAGGACCGTGAATTAGGTCACAGCTTAGCCAACTGCTGGAGCCAGGAGAAATGGTCTGATGGCCAAAGAGAGTGTGCTTCATCTGTCTTTCAATAGAAAGCTTAGTTTTTAGTCCTTTAGACATCTCACGCCTCTTCCCAAATTACCTGATTTTCCTGTCTTCAATTACAAACAGATGATAGGTTTTTCCAGTTCTTAGGAAATTTCTGAGGGCTCTGAGACTTTCTGAGAGGTCTGTGTCAAGATCATAGCAATACCAATTATAAATCGCAAAACTTGATTGAAATAACTAGTTGTTGCTCATCCGTTTTGATTAGTCTCAGAAAGGAAGTTGTTCATTTTTCTCAACAGACACGTAGAACAAAATATTGATATTTCTCCTCAACTAAGAACCTTCTAATATCCGTCTAGTAATGAATCAATACATTTTTTCATTGTTCCTAATAAACTTGTTATATAATTTTGTTCTTACATATGCTGACTACTACTTTCTTCTTGTTCTTTTTTTCTTCTCTTATTGAATTTACCCAATGCAATTAGCGTAGCATTTGGAATTTATAGCTTTTGATTTATACAGCCTGGGACAGCTTTCTCTTTCTCCATTACAGCTTATATTTATGCCTTTTTAATAGTAGTTGTGTGGATCCTAGGTCCTGGGGTGTACTGGATATCTGTAACTTCTATTATCTCAATAAAAGACTCTGTCTCTTTGGGTTGTACTTGAAATTATAGCAAAAACATGTTTTCTGTTTTACATTTGGGACTTTACATTCATTTTCTGTAACTTGAAATTTAGAAATGCAAATATGCACTATTTTAAAAGGTTTGTTTATTGATATGCTGTTAGTGGAAATTTATAATTTGTCCACTAGTATTCAAAATAACGATTAGTGAGCTCAGTCACTATATAATTATATAACTAGAGAGAAAACATTTGATGATCTATTTCATTTTCCTGCAGGAAAATAATTTAGCTGACAAGCCGTTATAGACCATCCGCTGAGATTTTTATTACTTCTTAGTATTCATAATATTTTATTCAAGTAATCTTGCAGGAAACTTTAGGGAACAGAAAAGAATGGCAAACTTAAACTTATTCAGCTTTTTGAGGGGAAAAGTGTTTGAATTTGCCCTTCTTCACGAATGTAAGATCAGAGGAATTGTAGAAGTGCTGTCCTTGAGGTTGTGTTTGAAGTTTCACTGGACTTATTAACAGAGAGAAGGCTTCTTTTCTGCTTTCCAAGTTAGCATTTCATTTTCTAAACCAAAGATATGTAGGGTGACAACTCTACAGCAGTGATCTCCTGTCCTGCTGTGGATCTCACATACCTGAAATCATTACACTGAACCTTTCCCTGCCACTTGTAGCTGGGTATTTTTACCACGGCCAACCCATCGCCCTTTTGTAATATTTCCCAAAAGTTGGAAAATAACTGGTTGCAGCAGAAACGCTAAGTCACAGCCAGAACCAGTGATCAAGCACCTGATGGGAAGGCAGGGCCAACTCTAGGGAGCTCAGGTGCACTCAATGTATCGAAGTGACCAGAAGGGGTAGAGCCAGGATCCAACCCTTCCCAGACCTCATTTAAGCGCTGTCAGTAGAGGTGAGAGCCTCTTGTTAGAGATCTCTACCTACTTCATGCCTTCTAAAAGTAAGCAGCTCTTTTCTTGTTTTTCTGTAGCAGTTGCTGTATTTGGGCTTGTTCTCATTTGCTGTAGCCAAAGACTTTGGTACCCTGCTGTTTCTGTTGTATGTTCCATTTTAGCATTACACTGGTTATAAACATTATGTGCATATAAAAGATAAGCTTCATGATTATTTTTGTAGCTGAAGTGGTTTTAATCTATTCGTAATGTAAGGATTCAGACTTGCAGAAGCCCCCATGTATTATTCAGAAAGCTGTCACTATCAGAGCATGATCCAAGCTGAAGACTCAGTACTGTAATGTTACTTTGTGTTCTGACTATTTAGCTTCTACTTACATATTATTTTGCATGTCCAAGGAATGTCTGTGGGGTATACTAGAGGGGTGTTTCCTCAGGTCTTTGCTAGCAGTGTTTTGACATGTCTGCAAGTTACAGCTTTGTTATATTTAGCTATGGGAGTCTTTTCCTGTACTCTACACTTTAAGTCACCTGTGAAAACTGCTTGGGTGCTAATACGTGGCTCATTCCTTACTCTTTTGCTCTTACTGGGCTTCTACTCTATGTTCTGGAGTAGAAACTGGGAGCAGTGTAGAAATTCAGTGCTGGCAAAGGCATGAGGTCAAGGGTGCTATCAGGGTTGACTTTTCAGCTCTGGAAGGCTGTAGGCTTTATCCATGCACCTTGCTGTAACAGTGTCTGGTGGCTGACACTAATACACTAAATGGATAAAACACTATGATAAAACACTAATGATACCTGTGCAAGTAATGAGTTACAGTATCAGCTCCTTTGTGGTGTCCTTCAGGGAGAAGGTCCTACTCTTGTTTTTAAACACAGTTTTGACTGTAACTTCCTCTGTATAAGTTGTAGACTTGTCCTCAATGTTTTTCCCCTGATAATCTCCTAAATGATTTGATTTTCTTCCCACATTTTCAGTTGCAAGATTAGATTAGAGAAAACGAAAGGAAGAAATGTTGTTGTAAATTAGCATCCTTAGAGAATGTGAGATTACTTTTAACCTTAATTTTTACTGCAGCACATGGGAACAAAACAGTCCCTTTTGAGAATCAGCAAGTCTTTCCCTTTTTAACAGAATATCAAGTTCTGTGTGACTTCATTTAAATTAAGCAAGAAAGTCTTTCTTGGGTCAGAGTGGCTCTCTTGTTTATTTGGTTGCCTGTATTTACTAAATCCTTTAAGCTGTGATGGCAACAGCAATGTTTGCCTGCTGCCCTTTGCACTTGACTGACACCAAAGGTTTTCCCTGGGATGAAATATCTATCATGCAGACCTCACTGAAACAGAACACAGGGTGATCATTCCAGACTTACAAATTCCTCAACCCCTTAATGCTTTCAAAAGATACTGTGTCCCCATGACACTTTGGTGTTCTCCTTGTGGCATGTTTTCCACATTCTTTACAGAGAAGCTCTCATTTTACAGCTATTTTCATCTTTTCTAATGAGATTTATTGGCCCACGGTCACTCCCTTCCATCTATCATCTTCCTTATTCATGTCTTTATCTGTAACAGCTGGTTCATGTATACTTCCAACAAGCCTGATGCTGGGTTCAGCAGTTTTCCTATTGTTATCTCTTTTAGCTGTTCTTTTTTTCTTCTGTCTTAAGACTTTTGGATGGGGCACATTGTTCTGTTTGTGTACCCATATGATGTTTCTGAATCTGTGGTACAGTTTCAGAAACGCAGGAGTTGCCATACTGCTTCAGCTACCTGGTTTGCTGGCTCACTAATCCTATCTGTGACTGACACTGTGTATGTCACAGGAAGCTGTAGGAATCTCTGTAAAGACCACAGAGAGTCTGGGTGTTGTGCTATAAAACCATCTTTAAGCATGTGCATATTATTTTGCTTATGTGTTTAATCAGGAATTGTGTGACATAAAATCACAGAATATGGAAGGCTGGAAGTTACCTAGTTCCACCCTCACTTCAGTAGACAGGGCTGCCCCCCACTAGGTCAGGCCATCCAGGGCCCCATCCAATCTGGCCTCGAGCCCCTCCATGGATGGCGTGCTTCTCTGGGCAGCCTGTGCCAGGGCCTCCCTGCCCTCTCAATGAATAAACTTCCCCTGATATTGAATCTACCCTCTTTTAGTTGAAAACTGTCTTCCTTTTTCCTATCTCATGTAGAAAGTTGATTACCCTCCTCTTTATAAGCTCCCCTTAGGTACTGGAAGGCTGCAGTGAAGTTTCCCTAGAACGTTCTCCGTGCTGAGCAAGCTCAGCTCCCTCAGCCTATCTTGTAGGAGAGGTGCTCCAGCCCTCTGATCATCTTTGTAGCCCTCCTCTGCACCCACTCCAACATCTTCATGTCTTTTTGTGATGTGGGCCCCAGAACTGGATGCAGGAGGAGGGCCACACAGAGAAGAGGCGGGACAATCACCTCCCTGTTTCTGCTGGGCATCCCCCTCAATGTGCTCCTCTTTTGATGCTGCCCTTCCGGGGAAACTTCTAGAATGTGACTTTGTCTTCTCGAGAGGCAAATATCAGAGGGAGAAAAAGGCAGAGGTAGGGAGAGGAAGAAAAAGAGAAGGTAAAGGAAAGGGAATGAGGAAGGAGAAGGAGACGGGAAGAAGTTAAAAGGTACGAGCTGAGATGCAGGAGCAAAAGGAAAGAACAAGAACCATCCATGATGCCAAAGATCAAAATGCTTGTCCAACACAATTAGAGTCAGAGGGGAGGACCCACAAATTTGGCACCAACCTTCAGAGGAACTTTCCTCCACTGATGGAACTCCTGTTGTTGAAAAGATATGGAGACAGTAGCCTGAGCTTTCTTGTCTTCTCTCTTCATTATGATGCTGATGATTATTATAAGTTTTAGTCATTCAAATGCTGGCACTAGCAGATATACTTTTGTCACTTTATTTCTGTGAAGAAATAGTAAGAAAGTTCAGAAAGAAAGGCATGTTAAGAAATATTAAGAGCAGCTGATGATCCATTGAATGTATTTCACTGAAGGGAAGGAGAATAGGCTCATATCTGTCATTCAGTCTTGTCACAAACAAATCACTGTCAGTAGCTGCTTGGGTTTGAGAAAGCGTTGTTTGTTTGCAGACAGCTGGGATGCCTGTGGCCTTTTCCTAAGGGCATTTAAATAATTCTTTAAATACTTTGCGCCACACATTGGGGGGGCAGAAGAGGGGAAGGGGCACAACTTTGTATTCAAATATTCTAGTAAAGGCTATATGCCTGCATAAAGACAGCTGTGTGCACAATAGCAGTACTGACTATCACGTCTGCAGGACTGCATGATGTGAGTGTGCTCAGCATCCTTGATTTTCCTTCCTTGCATTTTTTTTTTACACAATGCGGAGCTCAAAGCAGCTGAAGATTTAGTTACTTAGGGTAGCAAGTACTTTGTTTATGATGCGAGCATTTGTGCATGACAAAAATGGCATTGCCCCCGCAACATTTTGGATGCCAGTAGGCAGTTTCCCCCAGTATTTCTGTGTTATGCTGACTCCTACGCAATCACTCCAAGATCAGCTGTGTGGTACCTTTACCCTGTTGTAGCTGACACTTGTGTTTTTCTTACTGGAAGGAGCTTGACCCTGTTAGACATCATTCAAGACACTAGTCTCAAAATGATGGAGGCTATTTAAGTATTTAGATCTTTTGGTTCAAGTTTCCAGGCTCCTCTTACAGCTCTGTTTTTGTCCTGAACAAGTAGGATTGGTGTTTGGCTGCCAAGAATGAATATTTGCAGAAAAACTTGCAGTGGAGTAATTCAATCTTCCTGTCTGCTGCCCATCTGTATTTTCTTTAAGAAATTATCTTCTCCTTACTTCCTGATCTTACCAGACATGATATATGTAGCTGAACCCCAATAGGACAGTGCTTTTCTAGAGTGTTTGAAATTTTTTTTGAAGGTGCACTGTTTTGTTCCTGTACAAAGAAGGCAGTGCAGCTCTGCTGGCATTACCCACCTTCTTGACACCCACACAGAGGTGTCAAGTAAGATGCGTGACAAACTAGCATTCTTCTTTTGCATTCATAATTAACTTTCCATCATTCCTTTTCTGAGCTGCGGACTCGATATACTTTTCCATTTTGCATACTGCAGCAAGCAGGCTGCTGGGATATGATTTTTTGTTGTCTTTTCTCCCCCTTTTTTTAATAACATAGCTGAAAAGTCCCTCTAAGACTGTTCTCGTGAAATAAAATGAAATTACTGGAAGTGTGTGCTCAGGGAATATGAAATGACTGCTTTGTAAATTGCAAAACCACTAGGCCAGAACTCCCAGCATTGTGTCTAATTGGCTGAAGGAGGGGGTGAAGGAGCTTAGATGCTACATTTGCAGGTAATACTTTAAAATATATTAGATAAGTATTAGGTATATCCAAAAGATTGTCTTCTAAAGCAGTAATAGGATACTGTTAGAATGTTATGAAATCCAAGGGTGTGGGCTTACTAAAGATGTGGAATTTCTAGGGGAGATTTAGACAGATGGAAGGTTTATTTTACAATAAGGGCTCTGGAACAGGTTGGCACTGCATCCTTGGAGGAGCTCGAGGTCAGACTGGATGGAGCTCTGAGCAACCTGATGTAACTGTAGGCGTCTCTGTTCGTTGCAGGGGAGTTGGACTAGATGACCTTTAAGGGTCCCTTCCAACTTAAACTGTTCTATGATTCTAAGTCTCTGGGAAATGCAAACTCTTCTCCCTCTTTGGTTCTAAAAATGCATGTCTTTGTTACAAGGCTGGCTTAATGGATAGACAAAACTAATTTATAGGGGATGTGAAGTGTCTGCAGTCTTATCAAGAGTAGTTTTAGAAGGTTAGGAGTATTTCTGATCTCTTGTGTTGCTGCTCTGGAGCCAGCCTCAGCTGTTCCTGGAAGTGCTGTGGAATGTGGCTGCACTTTTCTGTGGTGTAAGCAGTCCCTCAGCTGGCCTACAGAATGCCCACTTTGGGTTATGACCTTTCCAGTATTCTCTGGTGAGGGGAAGCTTTGAGGCAAGCTGTTTGTTTAGAGTTAGTATTCAACAAAGGATGAAAATATAGATCTATAAACAGTTAAAAAAAAAAAAAAAAGTAAAACCAGGAAGTGTTTGTGCAAATTTAACTTCTGAAGAGGGCTTATAATATTTTGGCTTTGACCATCAGTGGGTATCATCTACATGAATTCCAGTGTATCTGAAGGTAAATTGCAATCAGGAGTTCTTTTTAGTATTTTTCCTAACATTCAGCTCTTTGTATGGAAGTGATGCTTCACCCCATCGATGACTGCTTTGAAACTGCTTGAACACTTCAACTTCTGATCCAGTTCAGGGCCAAAAACCTGGCAAATCTCAGAGGATTTAGATACCGTAATTGTAACAGTCCTACATAGGTGCATTTTAAGCTGTGCTATATCTTATTCTTTGACTGAACTTGAAGGGATTCATGATATAGGACATGTTTGTCATGTATGAGATATGCAGGGCCATGCATAGCACTATTCAAATAATCTTACATTCATGTCCAGATATAATTACTGCTTGTCACACAGCGTGGAAGAAGACTTTTTGTGACACAATTTTCAAGTGGTTGTACCATATTTAGGACTCTTTATGTAGATTAATCCACAGGATGTTTCCCATCATGCTGTAGTAAAGACTTTATAATTGCATCGAGGGTACTTTGAGACTTTTTTTTTTCCCACGCTGTCAAAATTCTGTGCTGTTTTTTTCTGCTTTAATGTGAAATAATTACTACATGAAACACATCTGTATGAAACTGCATTGTATGCAGTAGCCTGTAGGGGTAGACTGGGCAAGACACACAAAGAAAGCACTGTATTGTAACAGTTATACACTACATCTTTAAATACGTTTAATAACGTCAGACAATAAACGTTCAGCGTTCATTTGTTCAGGGCTGTTTTTACAAAGCTATGTAGCTACAAAGCATCTCATTAATGAGAAACTTTGTGTGTAGTGCTAACAATTTGTTTGCAGCAGAAAACAGGGCTATTTGTCTAAATTAGGGAATTTGAATGCAAAGTAGGACTTAGGACATCGGAGTCTTATAATGTAAATTTACTTTAAGAAACGTAATTTTTTTCGGAATGTTAAATTAAACATGATTCACATGCATATACACCACAGTATTTGGAGGAAATAGCAAAAGAAAAAGTAAACATGGACTAAGAAATCTATTAATTTTCAAGGATCAAAACAACGACCAGAACAGTCTCAGCCCTTCCTGGAAAATTTGTCATTCTGCTGCATCGTTGGTTCACTGACTTTTGGTTAGGCAGTTTGCTTTCTCCGTCAAAAAAAGAACAGGTAACAGAGCTTGTTTGAGCAACTTCCTGCATTCAATCAGTGCTGCTATTCTCAAACAAATGGAAAAAGTTCACTTCTAAACAGTGGAGTTAAACAACATTTTCATCCGTGGTAGATGTTAGGTGATGAGTGACAGGGTGATGTGATTGCTGGGGAGGGACTTTTATAAGAGCATGTACTGATAGGATGAGGGGCAGTGGCTTTAAACTGGAAGAAGGTAAATTTAGACTAGATATAAAATTGAAATTTACTGTGAGGGTGGTGAGACACTGGAGCAGGTTGTTCAGAGAGGTTGTGAATGCCTCCTCCCTGGAAACATTCTGGGTCAGGCTGGTTGGGGCTTTGAGTGACCTGGTTTAGAGAGAGGTGTCCCTACTTATAGCAGGAGCACTGGAACAAGATGATCTTAAGGGTCCCTTCCAACCCAAACCATTCTATGATTTGTCTGTGAAACTTTTCTTCACTTTAGAACATTACATGGAGAATTTGTAAGGAACACAGATCTGGGGTTCATCTAAGGATGATGCCTTGAATCTTCATCATCCTTTTGAAGGCAGGATGGGAAGGAACCCAGCTTTTGTATTTGATATGGATTTTATCTTCCAGCCATTTCCCCTCCATTCTGCGATCTGGTGGATGCTTTGTAACCTGACACACCTCCCACTAAGATGTATGTTGGTTTCATGTCCACTGGAGTTCACACTAACAGAGCATATTTTTAATTACTGAAGCATAATCATTTAGTAACTAGTAGTAATTAGAAGTGCTATCTACATATGGTGAAATTCTTCTGTGCAGCAACAGAATTCACATTTCTTTGTACATCTGACAACAATAATGATCTTCTGAAGACTAACTCATATGCCTGTGAAACAACATTTAAATATAAGAATGCAGAAGATCCTGAATCTCTCAACAGTATTGTTCTGTTCCAAATATAGCTTCTTGGGGTGAAAGTATTATCCCTGCTGTGTGAATGCAATTTTTTTCCCAGTGATATGCTGACATTGTTTACTGACACTGTCTAGTTAAGATGAGTTGACATAATCTTTGTTTTCTGTTAAGCGGGATTTCCAGATTCTCTTGAACAGATGAACTTAGAAATAAATGTTTTCTAGCTCACATACCTATCTAATTATAGGTCATCTTAAGAATACAGGCTGCCTGGCAAGAAACAAATATCTGGGCCTTGTGTGAGAAGATACCTAGATGAAAATAATAAATGAAATTCTTCACTAAATTTTGCAAGATACAAATAGCTATTAAAAATAATGTGCACCAGTCGTTGGAAGTCCAAAAGATAGCACAACAGTTCTGCTTTTTATCACTGTAAGTTTACTTAGTGGAACTAGTTTTTTCTTGTTCCTTAAATCTGTTTCACTCTGTCCAGGCATTTCTCCCTGTGGAAAGCTGTATGGTGGTGTGAAATCTGTGGTACCATCAGATTTTTGTGCAGTGGTTTGGACTGAAACTGCTTGAGTGGCAGATAACCGAATCCCCATGACAAATTACAACAGAGCCTGTTTGGCATTGATATCTCATTTATTATATCATGCGCCTCAGACAATTGTCATGTTAGCTTCCTCACTTTGTTCTTTATGTATTTTAATCTTGAATTTCTGACATTCTTAGACATGAGATGATATATTTATTTGATTAAGATGAGGTACATTAGATGCTTATTAACTGGAAAAAAATAGATGACTGATTCTAAGTGTTTGTCTTATGAATTAAAAAACAAATAACTCAGTTGTTCCTGATGTCTATGACAACGTGATGATAAAGTTTCTCAGTTACATTTAAAACTTTATAACTTCCTTAGAGATAAACACAAACATCTGTACAAAGTACCTTGTGACTTTATTTTGAAGAGTATTTTGTATATTTTACACAAAAATTTAATAATGGAATGATACAATGTAACGAATTAAATATTCTTATGTGTGCACAGTTTTCAAGCATGGGACTTGTGTTCAAAACAGTTAATCTCTGTTTTGAAAGCACATATACACGTTTACTTTGAAACATGGATTTGAAATCAGTTTCAGTGGAAGTTAAGGATGAATTTACGGGTGCTTTTGTGAGCAGTAGTTCTCAATGATTTTCTTGAGCTCTGTATGTTTATGAAGAATTGATGTACTCAGGACTGTAAGAATGGATACCACTGAGATATGCCAGTACTGCAAAGGTTAACATGGACTGAACTGACCTGGAAGTCAGACAAGTTTTTGTATCAGCTATTAGTTCTGCCTGTTGATGTTGAAAATGAACATGGAGAACAAAGTGATATTACGTTATTACCATATTAAGTTAATAGGTAAATCTCTGTGTGAAGCAAATTAAAAATGTGCATGACTTCTGTCATGACTGGTCACTGATGTTCCCTATGACAGTGAAGATGTGTAGGAAGAATAAGAAGCCTTGAATGGATGAAGAATATGAGGAGAGGGGTGCTGGGCCAGAGAGAATGGCTGTGTTTTTGCTGGTGCACTCTTCACCACTACTAAGTGCTAAGATGTTGTAGCCATGGGCATACCCACAGTCAGTCCAACCTCTGTTTTCCAAGGAGCTGGTCACTGCTTATAGGAGAGAGGCAACTGAAAAAGTAGCTTTGTAGATTTTCTGTTGTCCTTCTAGAGAATCTGAATTGGTATATTCCTTTGTGTTTATATTTACATTAGCACTTCATTGGGAAGTGCAGACTCAATAGCTCAGCCCTAACAGACTGAAGGAAGAGTTGGGCTGGGCCCTCACCTTGCAAGGAGCCATGGATTATCTTCCCTTTTGAGAAAGGAAGCAATGGGAAGTGGACCCAGCTGATGACATTCCTTATGCTTTTTGGAAGGAAACAGGAATTTTTCAAAGGAGAAAACTGTAATAGTATTATCCTGAAAGTTGCAAGGGTGGCACATGAGAGCCAAGTATCTCTGTGAGCTGCAGTCCTGGAAAACATGCAGGGTTTGTTGCTAAGTTGGAGTGATAGCAGCTGCTGCTCCAGGCAAATGCTTTGTAGAATTAGAAACCATTAGTGTCTGAAGTGACACATTCAGAAAATGTCTCTACATGAATAATTAGCTCACACAGCAAAGCTGCAGCTTGCTGATAGCACATTTTTCCCCACTTTTGAGGTTTTTTTTTTTGTCTCAAATGTTCTGGTGGTTGTCATTGCTAGTTTATTCCGTGTGTGACAAATAGGTGGTAAATGAAGGTGTTTTCACATATTAGAACAACCTGCATGTTTATATTTTTAAAGCTGCTTCAGAGATGCAATTGAGACCCTGAAGAGCTTTTGCTGTTCATGCTTCTGGAAGCCACACTAAAGGGCTTCTTGCAGCTTTCCAGTCTGAGGAACTGCGAAGTAATTATTCAAGTGTTTATATGGAAGGAAAAAAGATCTCCCTTTAGAGGCAGTGTGTTGCTGAAGATTTGTTTTCCCTTTTCTGTTTCAGCTGCCTCTTCTCCAGTTCAAAATATTCTATGTTCTTAGAAACTGTTCTTGTTTCTGAATATCTTTTGTGTAGTAGCTGAAAATGAATTTGTAAATCACGCATGACCCCATATTTTGGTTTCTGTAATACATTCAGTTTTCATTCAGTTGTTATACAAAATTCCCATATTTTCTGTATTGTACCAATCTGGCTATGGCTCAGCATTGCTCTTTGACGATAACATAAAATGTGTCACATTTGTATCATAATTCAAGAATGAAAACTAAGTGTGACTTAAAGTATATTCTCTGCAGATTACTATGGCCAAGTGCAAGTAAATAAGGGAAAAATTAGTGGATATATGATTCAGGTATTTGAAATCTTTAGTGAATCATAAGTCAACAGGTCATAATACAATTATTTGTACCGTACTTACTGCACGAAAGACCAAAAGAACTTATGTTTTTAATAGAATGTATGCAGGAAAGTGCTGACAGAAAATACTGTAGTACTTTTAATGTTTGCTCCTACATCAAACATGCTGAGATGAGGCTTAACAGCCCACCAGAGAATTCACGTTTGCCTCAATGCTGTTAGTAAAAGCTGTAATTAACTCCATCTTTTGAAAATGTTCAAAATGAAAGACAACCTGGTTCTCAGTTATAGAACAATATAGTACAGCAGAAACATTATCATCCATTTTTTGATTATAAGATGCAGGTGCATAACCAGGAAGAATACTAACATGATTATTTCTTAGTAAACCTCTGCAGAGTATAACCATCTACCAGAGCAGTGAAATGAAAGCTTCTCTTTATCTCAGCAGAATGCTACTGCTGTATGTATTGAAAAATAATTTGACTTACTGGGATATTTTCACTTTCACACTCCTGGTTCCTCTCCTTTAATTGTCAGTATCCCTACTACCTAGTGATTTCTGGGGAGGATTAGGGTTAGCCTAATTGCTTTCTTCTTCACTCTTGACAGCATTAGTGAAGCTGGCATCTTCAGCAAAGTCCCTTGGGCCTTACTGCTGCTGAATAATGCAGGTTACAGCTCTGTACCCCAGAGCAACTTTTACCCACTCATTCTGGAGGGCTTAGCAGAGTGAGGTATGATCCCAGCAGAGGCTGAGCATGGTCTGATGCAGGAATAAGCAGAGCTGGCCATGACCTAATTAGGAGTCATGGGACCAAGAAGACTGTGACCGTGCCTAGCCTCTGGTCAAAGTTGTTGAGGGTTGCACTTGTTTGGTTTATTGAAACACTAAAGCAGTCACTGAAACCTTTGAATTTTTCATCTGTCCTTTTACAAGGCTTACTTTATTTTACAGCTGAAACCTACTAGTTGAGAAGGAACTTCCAAATGCTTTGTGACAGGGAAGGGCCTACTGCCCTTTTTACCCCATGAAATGTTAAATGCTAACTGTTCAATTATGTATGCAGTTCAGAGGAAAGGCAGTGAATAGAGAAGTCAGAGGGGTGAGGGACTTCTGGAAAGGAACAAGTATCCCTGGTCAGCTGAAGGATTAATCTAAGCCAATGTTGACATCCCCCCCCCCCCCCCCCCCCCATTGTGTCTTTGTAATAAACACCTGCTGAATTTCTAGTCCATTACTTCATGTAATTGCTTTCTGAACACCTGTGAGCTTTTGACACCTCCAACATCTAGCATCAGGAATGAAGAAATTCTTTCCCTTGTTTTTCAACCTGTGACGTTATTTTGCTTGAAGACTGCTAGTTCTTGTATAGGAGGAAAGTATAGCTATTTATTATTAATCTTCTTACTGCTGTGATCTTTTTTTTTGTCCCTGTCAAACTGTTCCATTAGTCATCTCTTTTCCAGGGTAAAGAATCTTTGTCTAGTTGGTCATTCCTTGTCATTCTTCTATTTTCATCTCCAGCACCGTTCCTCCTGTTCTCCTTGTTGAGCTCATGATGTACTTACACTGAATTCTTCAGACATTGTCCTGTAACTTGGAGCTTAGAAGTGGGAAGCTGAACTGGATCAGGTCAGAGGTCTATTTACTATCTTGTCTCAAGATGGTCCATTCGCACATGTCTGGAGAAGCACAGAAGAGTAGGCTGCTCAGGTTTTGCACTTTCAGCCTCAGATTCATGCACTGCAAATTGGCTTTATCTCCTGATTTTAATGATAGAAGTCTGAGAGTTCTCCAAAAAGTATCCTCCATTGCAGCTTTGTTCCATTGAACTCCTGCAATGAAGTGAAAAGATGCGTCTGTCTGCTGATTGTATGCTTTATTTCTTGATGTTTAAAAACAGGAAGAGATTTCCCTTTCAAAAGATATTGCCTCATCTCTTGAGAGTTGCCCAATAAAGAGTGCTGAAAAGCATACAAGCCAGGAATAACCAGAAAGCAAGAATAATTTTTTGTATTTACTCTGAAAAGTTACTTCCTGGGGAAAAAAGGTAAAAGCCAAAATCCACCAACTTTGAAATCTGAAACTATGCTGCCTCAATTTTGCTCTGTAGGTACAAACAAATACAGAATACAGGGGAAATACAGTAACAGATCTTGAACTGGTTTCTCTGTTAAAAACGGACTGAAGTCTTGTTTTTGAGGGATAGGAATGCTCTGGGCACACTGAGGCACATCCATTCCATTACAAGCCTTTTTTTTTTTTTTGTCATAAACCTTCACTGAATAATGTCTTAGTGGACCTATGAAATTGATCACGTATACATGTTAAGATTATAAAAGAATGAATCTCTTGAAATGCAATTATAAACAGCTACTTCAGTACAGATCTTTTAAGTCAGTTGGAAGTAATTAACTTTGGGATGATTTATCGCAGAGATTAATCTTTCAGTTAGGTTCTGAAGTATGTTGCTCACTACAATCTTAATGGATGCACAGTGACAGCACTATATGCCTTCGCTGCCACCCAATAGATGTACTGCCTTAGTATCTCTGTGCATATAAAGTGTATTTTCACTGAACATTTCTAATTAGCTGTTATTGTATTTTGAACACTATCTTTTCCTGATGCAAGGGTTTTATAAAAGTCAAGCCCTGAGGAGTCCCACACATGAGATCTTTCAGTTTTTCACAGTACACATCATTGTAATCCTGAGCCATAAATTGTTGGTTGTCAGCCTCTCCATCGGAGTCATAAAACCATGAGTGCTTAATCATGCATGCAGGGTCCTATTGATTTTTGATTAACAAAGATAGTGTATACAATCTGCGGACATTATAAGCATAATGTTCTCATTCTGTGAGAAATGGCTATTTGTTGAGTTAATTGAATGGCTGTATCATAATGAATTTGAATGTAAGTAACATCAAGGATGCTTTTTGAATTTTTGACTTCACAATTTTTGGTACACTAATAGGCCTAACTGCTCTGGCACTGAGTGGAAAACGATTTCTTTTTTATATATATAAAAAAATCAAGGAATTCTGTAGGCGTTTCTATTTTCTGTGAAATCTCCCAAGTATATGACCTCCCTGCTTTGCTGAGGAGAGCAGACTGCCTTGCACAGTTCAAGATTTGACTTTTTATGGGTTTCAGCTAGACTGAGTGTAATCCTTAGCCTGCTGTAAGCATATTCATCTCTTGTTCTTCCTGGAACCAGCTTTTAGCCTCATAAACAATAAGTTGTGTCACACTGGAAGAATCAAACATTGTATTTCCCTTAGAATTCTTTTGAGGCTCAAAATTGTTTCATGTTGTTTGATTTCATGATCCCTTTATCAGCCTCCTTACATTTCCTTCCTGGTGTACAGGAAGGACGTCAACCTAAGGTAGGGAAGCTAGTTGAAAGAACACGACAGCAGTTTTGCGTGACAGTCCCTTCCTGACAAAACATTTGAGCTTGAGTTAACCTGTTTCCCTTCCAGATCACACATGTCTTATGTAATATATGTCAGATAAAGATATCTGCTGTAGAGAAAGTACTTAAGCAAATAAAGGGGGAATTCCTGGAACATCAGCTACCACGGTCCCATCATAAAGAGTCCATTTTTGTTGCATTGATTTTCAGTGTCTTTTGTCAGAGCTGAAGTAAAAATATGAACCTTTCTGCTGTTTCAAGTTGGCATGAAAAAGTAATAGCAAAATGATTGCATGAATTAACTAGAATAGCTTTCTGCTGGAATGAACCTTTCTATACACCCCAGTGCATTTGTTAAAAAGCTGCTTGTGCTTGCTACAGCTTTGTCTGTACCAGCCCACAGCTTCCTCTTGTTCACAATACATTTCCTCACTTACAAGACTCCGATCTATTAGCCAAAAAATCTGGGCCATCAGCACGTACAGAGCTGATGGCAGAGCTGAGAAACCTGTAGTTTGTGTGCTAAGTTGGAGCTTCCAGTCCGTGTAGAAGTAACTTCAAGTTTAATAACCCTGCTTTTCCTTAAAACTTGTGTTCTCTCTTTACCAACCAGTAAGGCCTGGCTGTCACAGGAAGGAGTAATCTTGTGGTAATGAGATTGCAACAGAAAAGTTGTCTGTTTCTGTATTTAAAAAAAAAAAAAAAGGGCCATGAGCTGTAGGAAGTGCTGACAACAGCTAGTAGGATTATGAGAAGTTTACAGGATTTTACATTTTCTGGCACCAGATGAGCCCCTTTTTTGTAACTTTCAAGTCTAGACTCATGCAGCTAACCAGCATGTGGGCATCCCCATGTGTGCCTGCGTTTCTTACCCCCAGCAGTTTTTCTAAAAGCTTGATAGGAAATCTCCACCCTGCATGAAGACCCTTTCAGTGTACTCTGAGATCATTATTGCTTTTACTCATGGCAGATCCAGATGTATCAATCTATATAACTGTGAGATCCAAGGAAGAATAAGGCATTTACTCTCAGTACCACTGATGGCTTTTGTGTTAACAGTGCCTCCATGGCTTTATCAGTTTCCCCTCATTTTCTTGTTATCTCCAGAGGCTGATTTTTTTTCACAGTATCTCAGAACTGGTGTGATGTCAGCAGGGACCTCTGTGTGTCCAACCCAGGACCATGTCCAGTTGGGTTCTGAATGCCTACCAAGATGGAGACTCCCCAGCCTTTCAGAGCACCCTACTTCAGTGTTCAACAGTCTTCACAGTAAAAGTGTTTTCTTTTGTTCGGATGAAATTTCATGCATTTCAGTTTGTGTCCATGTGTTTCAATAAACTTGTGTCCAGGTTTGTGAGTATGCTTATAGTGTGGGATTCATTTCAGGTGCAGACAGCCCACTCAAAATAAGTTTATAAGGCAGTAAGTCTACAGCAATTAAGAATGCACCAGGTACGGACTGTATTCTGGATGGTTTGTCAAAAACTTGAAACAGTCTCAAGCAGAGCCAGGAGTATAGGTTAAGTGGTATGGGTGACCAGGGGTCCACAGTTTGGGCTTGCTCTCTAGCAAACCCTTCCTGTTGTATAGCAACCTCTTCGTCGCACAGAGGACTCACGCCATGAATGTAGCATTCCCTTGATATACAGAAGTGCAGTCTTTAAAGAGAACATAGGAAGGGAGAGATTTAAAATGAGTGCTGGGATAAATACTGAGAATGCTATTTCCATCTGTTCACTTATAAAACAAACAGCATAGTAATAACATCTAAAAATGACTTAATGTTGCCTGTTTCACAGACTTTTGAAGTTGGATAAGATACAACAGAAACAAATCCACAGCTTCAAATCCAGAAGAAATATTTATTAACCGGTCCAGTGTACTGTATATCAGATAATTCCTGCATCAAATCCCTAATTTTAAGGTATAGAATAAATGTTTTTAAACTCTTGTAGAACCTCTAGATTTTTTTTTTTTCCCAATGAATACCCATTTACAGATACCATGCTAAAAATATATACCATTCCTTCAGGTCTGAATTTGGCCAGATGCTCTTATTTTCTGCTTGGTAGGTACTTTCAAACAGGAGCCAGGTGGTGTTTGTTTTTATTGATCTTACAAGTTGTTCAAGAGCTTCAAAGAAGGAAACACTTTTAAGATTAATTTCATAACTGTCACAGAATTGCAGGGATTGGACCTCAAGAGATCATTGGGTCCATCCCCCCTGCTAAAGCAGGTACCCTGCAGTAGGTTGCATGGTAGGTTTCCAGATGGGGTTTTGAATGTCTCTCTGGAAAGAGACTCCACAACTTCTCTGGGCAGCCTGTAGCTGTCACTAATTAACACACACCCTTTTTGTATCACACGTCTGACTTCAAGTTATCATCTCTCCACTGTCACCCTTTAAAAGTGATTCCATCACTATCCTCCATGATAATGTTCCTGTATTGGCATGTTTGTACTCAAAGGAATCATTTTATATTTTTCAGTAATGCATTGTGACTTATCATGGGTCTTGTAGAAGTAGTGGGAAACCAAATCCATTTCCTAAATGTCAGTTCAGCGATTTACTTTCTACAGAATCATTGGAAAATAAGTTAGAATATAAGGCAAAGCTTGTGTAAGTTTTCTGGTTGGTCTCAGCAGATTTAGAGCCAAGAGTTACTTCATTTTTTGGCATTACCTCCATATAGCTGAGTTAAGATCAAACGTTTTTCTGTTACAGAAACTGCTTCAAGGAACAGTGGTTGTTTATCAGCTCTTCCTTTGATTGTGTGCACTAGCACTACTGCATGATAGTCAACTTTCTTTTTGTATGCAACACTGAGCGGAAATGTTGGAAGCTTGTTAAGAAATCTTAGGGAGCCTTTTTTACATGGAGATGGAGAAGGGGGTGAGAAGGTCTGCAGTCTTCACATGAAGAATGTTTTAATGCCTAATTTATCAGTCTTTGACACTGGAAGGTATTTATTGGGGAGAAGACTGTCCAGCTATAATTGTCCACAGCTTAAATTGGTTTCTTGCTAATCAAACAACGCCTTTTAAGCCTTTTACTTGCAATGTGTGTTGGTTCTGCATATAGAAGGCTCAATTAGGTCCTTGTTTCTTGACATATTTTTAAGGGACAGATTACTGCTACATTTCATCTTGTATTCTTTGTTTTCACTTATATTCTTTGTTTCTTGTGTAGCTGGGGTCCCAGTGAAATTTTTTTTAATGCTGTGCATCTTCTTTCATTTTACAGCCAGAGTTGCTTGGTGTTTATCTAGGCAGAGGGCCACAGATTGCTCTTACCTTCCTACTCTTGCATAAAATGTATTTAATTGTGTTAATAAGTCCGAAAAGAAAGTTTAATGTGCTTGGGACTCATGATGGAGATGACATTTTCTTATCAGTCCTGGAAAATACGGTGGATGGGAGAATCTAATCTTGAGAACTAGGGTGAAATTTGGACAGCTTTACAGAAACAGCAAGGAACTGGATAAGCTACAGGTTTCTCAAATCATAAACTGTGCTGATAACACCACTTTTCATCACTTTGGAGCCCTTTAATACTAGTGCAAAATAAAAGAGTACTCTGTGTTCATGATTAAAATTGCTTCCAAGAGAGAGACTAAAATGTCTAACCAGTAGCTATTCTGTGTCATAAAAGGAAAAAAGGGGACTTATAAACTAGAATGAGGGATTTCTTAACTATTTGAGGGAAGGACAACAATTTTACATCCATTTCTTCCTCTGATAATAGCGCAAGTGGGTAATCTGAAAGGACAGGAAAGCCTTCCTCACCCCAATAACATATAACTAGGAAAGTAAGTCCGGTTGCATTCTTCTCCTCTTGCACATGCTATAAATACACTCTTCATAAATATTCCTCTAGTAATCGTTCTGGTAAACCTTAATCTTGAGCAGTGACCTTCAGTGTACCAGAAATTGATGTTAGACACCAAATGCCTGCAACCCCAGGACTTCAGAATTTGTAGTCTCAACACCACAGTGCAAGATGTGACTGAATAATAATGCACCACATAAGGAATTAGTAAGATTAAGAGGAGAGCCTTGCTGTTGGAAAACAGCTTTAGCTTAGTTAAATCTAGGCTAATGACTGAAGTTATTATAAATTCATTGTGGCCCTTCCAAGAAGAGATTTCTCTATAGTCATTACAGAATGGAGTCATTTTAGTCTGGAAGTTTCTATTATTTTAGCACTAAGACAACACTTTATCACTAAGGCAGGTGCATATACCTATTAGTTAGCATTGAACTGCTTTAGTAACTTCTGGAAAATACTAGCTCAACTACTGCATCTTTAATACTGTTTTGTTTCCTGCTCCAGGTTTATTTAATCTGAAGAATATGGGTGAGGCTTCTGTGTTTCCTGGTGTGAGTGGTTGTAGTCTCTTAGGTATTATGTATGTGCCCCTGAATGTAGTTATGATTTAAAATTCTTCTTCATATAGCACATCTAAAATTTAGATGTTAAAGATTAAAAAGATTGATTTAACATTGTTGGAAGGAAAACCTGATTATGATATGTGGTCAACTTTGCTCTTTTTGTATCTATTAGTTTCAGATCTTTACAGATGCACACCGAAATCAAGATAATGTTTACATTCAAGTTAAATTTTAAAGATTTTTCATATCAGCATGTCTAAACACTTCAGAATGAAAGATGAAATTCTAGGAAACTGTCGTGAGCCCTTCATATCATCTGATGGTTTATTCTTGGTTCTTTTATAAGATCAACTCACGCTACCTGATCCATTTTCAGTTTGCAAGCTTTATGTTTTACCGTTTTTACTATGTTTGATGAGTATTTATTTGAAATGAAAACTTCTGCATCTAATTCTGCCGTAGACATTTTGCCTGTATGCTGGTGTATGGCATGTATGATCTTAGGAGATTACTCTTTTATTCCTAAGACATATTTTTATGTGCTATATAATAAAACCTGTTTAAATAAAATAGAGAAGTTTATATTTAGTGTCTTAGAATTACTCTATTTTGAAATGGTTTGTCCATTTTTTCTCCCCCATGTTCTTTCTGCTTACAACACTCAAGCTACCATAATAACTCAGGCTTAGATTTTGGAATTTTGGCATTAAGAAATGTTCTTTGCTTCCTGGGGAAGTTCCAGCTGAGTTCAAAAAATCTTGCTTTTACTTGAGCAATCTCTCTAGTATTCCCCTTTATGACTGATTCAGATTATCATCAGCTTAAGTAGGACATAGGTGAGGAGCCATCAGCCTGGCATATTCCCAGGGTCACTGAATTTTCAGCATCTAGACCTTGTAGGCAAATCTCAGTCTGACTGTGGGCAAGCAAATAGACTGTCTAGACTTTCTCACTGACCTATTCACCCCTTAGTGCAGTATGCCCTATTAGCAGCACATGAAATGCCCTTACTCACAGGATCTCAGATGCTCTGTGTTGTGTTGTCAATGACTGAAGCTGTCTTGAAGTCTATTTTTGTGCCTATTGAATTATCAACTAGATATAATAAATCTTTCTCCAAATTGGTCTCTATGAAAGATGTGATTCTATGTAGTTATAAGCTGCATCTTATTTCTAGGGTTCCTGTCTTAGCAGAAAATAATTGTCAGGAAAAAGAAAAGATAAACGATATTTTGCAAGACTACTTATATTCAGTATAAGAGAACTTGAGATAACGAGGAATGCCTGCTGGGAAAGAAGTGCAGCAGATTCCTCAGGCAACATATGGATTTCTTCAGGGCAAATGTTTCTGATTCAAGAAGTAAGAAAAGCAAATAATGGGCAGATTATTCTGTATTCTTTGGCAGCTTTGAAGGAGTGAAAACTTGAGATTGGAAGATTCACTTAAGAATGGCCAAGGAAAAAGTCATGGAGGAGGAATGACAACTTGATTAATAGAAGGTAGATTTCAATAAATTCACCAAATTGGTAAATAAGATATAATGTTAATAATAGAGCTATTGAAGAGTTAGCTCCTTACAAAGTAATATGTATGCACAGGTATATACTGTGGGGAAAAGAGAGAAAAAGCAGTAAGAGATCACCTGGAGTAAAGCATGAACTGTGCATGAACTTTAAACATGAGAAAAAATCAAGCTGGAATTAGGTCAGGCTACTGTGGGCGAGTGATAAATATAACATGAACATGTAGGAACAGAATTTTAAAAAGTCAAAGCTCCAAACAAGATGCATCTGCCAGGAGGTATCAATCAGTTTAGAAATACAATTTTTACAGAGGAAGGGTGAGAGAAGGTGAGCTGGTCCCCACTGTTCAGTGGAGAGGAAAAGCTGTTGCTGGATGATACTCTAAAGGTCAAATTTTGCAGTTACTTTTTTTGCCCTGGACCTTGCAATTATGGAGTATTACAGTTAATACCAGTGACAAAAAGAAAAGCCCCTATTTCTAGTTGAGAAGGAACAATTTAGATATTAGAGTTTTGCAGGTGAGCAAGGGTTTATGATTTCCTAATAGGGGAATTTAAGGACTGCATAATGAAATATTAGGTATTAATGTACATAAGAGCAAAAAAAAAAGCAGGAATGGTCTTAAAAGGCTCATGAAGAGAAAGCCAGGGGGAAGGAATACTGGTTTTTTTTTTATTATTATTATTCAGCTGCTAGCTTAATTTCTTCTGAATGGCCGAGGAAACAAGTTATTTTGTAACACCTGGAAAGACAGTAGCAGCCAACACAAAATTACCACAACAGTATGATTTCCTTCTGCAGAGGGAAATCAAGATTTGAGAACATAAATGCCATTTATCTTCACTTTAGTAGGGTTTTTAAATACTCATGTAACAAACTGGGTAAACATTCTCTATTTAAAGCACTGACAGTATGTGTACAGAAAGGTGGAATATGTTTAACAAATCATATAAATCAATGACTTGAGCTAGAATGGTTCACAGGGATGTTTCTTTTTTCTTGTTGGGTTCAGTTCTGTTCTTAACAGTTTGAAGAGTAAACTTGTTCAATTTTCAGATTATTTAGAGCTGGGAAGCATGACAAGACCATAGATTAATCATTTTCAAGATTACCTTGAAAAATGAATAAATAGATTGAAAACAGTAAGATGAAATTGAATAGCAATGAGTGTAATGTATTATTTGTGTACAGAAGTAATCAACTAGGCACCTGAGAAAGAAAATAGATAAGCAGCAACACTTCAGGAGAGAGTTAGTGGGCTGTTGGAGTTGTATCCCTGAGACTGATGGCGTGCTCAATAATTTACACCAATGTATGTTAAGAAAGCGTAAGCTTGTAAGGCCAGGCATGGCCTAATAACTACCTGTAGTCTCTTCTAGCTCTGAGATGTTTAAAATTCAAATAAGTTATGTGGTTATGATATGAGAGCTGAGCTGCCAGTCTGCCTCTAGGAGATGTGAAAATATTTGAAATAACATGGGGTGACAAGTAACACTGGAACATGTTAGTAGAACATTAACAAAGCAACAAAAAGAAGGCATGCACTATGTTGTTCAAGATAATAGTGCAAAAGAGGTATGAGTTCTTTTGGCACACATTAGTGTGAAAATGACACAGAGAGCACATCATGAAAAGCAGAGGTGTTCTAAGTTTTTACATTCTTGGTTAAGAAAATTGTTCTATGGCTATAACCAGAAAGGCCACAAACTTGTATTAGACAGCTCTTTACTAAAAAAAAAAAATACAGATGTGCTTCCTGATACAAAATGTGCCCTGTATTTGCAGTATAACATTGTATTCAACTGATATAACTGGAACAAAGGTTTAAAATGAGGACTGCATAAATGCATTAGGCAATGTTCTCCAGAAGATATTTGTAACCTGTAGTGATTCAGCCTTTTCTAAAGGCAAAGACTTTGCTCTGCAAAACTAATTTATAAGTTATTTTCAGTTCAGATGATTTAGCAGCATTCAAATAAAAAGATTTTCACAGGGAAGAAAAATAATCAATGGGATGAGGTTCAATAAGGCCAAGTGCCAGGTCCTGCACTTTGGCCACAATAACCCCATGCAGTGCTATAGGCTTGGGGCAGAATGGCTTGAGGAGTGTGTATAGAGGAAAAGGACCTGGGGGTGTTGGTTGATGCTCGGCTCAACATGAGCCGGCAGTGTGCTCAGGTGGCCAAGAAGGCCAATGGCATCCTGGCCTGTATTAGGAATAGTGTGGCCAGCAGGAGCAGGGAGGTGATCATCCCCCTGTACTCAGCTCTGGTGCGGCCGCACCTCGAGTACTGCGTTCAGTTTTGGGCCCCTCACTACAAGAAGGACATCGAGGCCCTGCAGCATGTTCAGAGAAGGGCAACAAAACTGGTGAGGGGTCTGGAGCACGAGTCTTATGAGGAGCGGCTGAGGGAGCTGGGATTGTTTAGTCTGGAGAAAAGGAGGCTCAGAGGAGACCTCATTGCACTCTACCACTTCCTGAAGGGAGGCTGTGGTGAGGAGGGGGTCGGCCTCTTCTCCCAGGTAACTAATGACAGGACGAGAGGGAATGGCCACAAGTTGCTCTGGGGAAGATTTAGATTAGATTTGAGGAAAATTTTTTTCTCTGAAAGGGTGATCAGGCCCTGGAATGGCCTGCCTAGGGAGGTGGTTGAGGCACCGTCCCTAGTGCTGTTCAAGAAGCGTTTAGATGAGGTGCTAAGGGATTTGATTTAGTAGCTTGGTGGGTAGGGATGGTGGTGTGAGGATGGTTGGACTAGACGATCTTGTAGGTCCTTTCCAACCTAATGAATCTATGAATCTATATATAAGCCTTCAGAAAACTGATTAGCAGGTTTTTGGGAGGAGACCCTTGGGTTGTGAATACCTCTTCTATAATATCAGAAGTGCTCATTACAGCCAAAAAATAAACAAATCTTCAACTGTGAGAATGTTGATAAAGTTAAGTAGATAAAGTAAAGCTCTTTCACCACTAACTTTCAACATAAAAGTGAAATAAGATTGGATGAAGTAAGGATTAAAAGCAAAGATATAGAAAGTTCATTTCTTTTTCTTAACCGATTTGTGAGGAGCCTCTTAAAACGGTCTGCTGTGAACAGAAATTCTTTACATGACCGTGATCAGAAAAGTGAAGACCTAGAATATAATCAGCTGTTCAGGTTGTACTTGGCTTGGTGTGGAGCTGTAGACCCTGTGAAGTGGATACCCCCTCATGAATGCAGTCATTTCTATAATATTTTAAAGTCAGTGCATGTTCCACTCCTTTCTATCTGTGGAAGGAGTCTGAGTATTAGAGAAGGCTGCTTAATTTTCCATTCACTAGTTGTAGCCCAGTGATGCCAGAAAGACAGGCAAATAAAACGCATAAAATCCAATTAAAAAGGTACTGTAGAAACTCAGCTGATTAGAGGTGTCTGTGTTTTGGTAAAATGAAGATTTTTTTTTTTTATAAATATATATCACATTCTTTTGCATGCTTTAGAATAGTGAGTGGAATCTTGGTTAATTGGTATTACAATAATAATTAGTTTGGCTTGTGAGGTTCCTGGTGTATTTAAAGTTTTATAATGAAGGATTAAAAAACAAAGTAGTAAGTAATATAAATGTTGGGCCTCTAGTCTCTCCATTAAAATATATATATATATATTCCAGTTGACAGCAATGGATTTATTCTTTATGGGTACTACAGTTTAGAATAATAAGGTTCTTTAGATTCCACTGGATCTGCCTTTAGGTCAGTGACTTCATAGATGGCTGCAGTAATCTTCAGCTGAGTGGCTGAGGAGGATGGAGGCAGGAAGCTGCCATGGCTGTATCCTTGTCTGGGTCTGATGCTGTCTGAGGAGAAAGTGTTGTCTGTTGCCCACTGCCAAGGGCAAACCCTGCCTCAGATCAAGGCTGTCAATACCACGTCTCCTTCCCAACCAGGAGTCACTTGTGCTGGGTTGGCCACGTCACTAACCACATAGTTACACGAACAAGTGTGACATGAACACTGCATCACTGAGGCTGATGCCAGGAGCTGATGCTCAAAGCTACTACCTGCCTATTGTTATTCTGATTCCTTATCTTTCTGCTTATGTTCTTTTAGAAGGTTGCAAATCTCTCTGGTTTAGCGGCTTGGAGACAGGAGGGTTCCATGAGTTGCATTCTCCCCTGGGTCGCAGGCCCTAGGAGGCAAAGGATAAGCAGCCGCTTATCCCTACTCAGAGCTCAGAGTTCTCCCCTTCCATGTCCTTCTCCTTGCTCTTTTACCTCATCCTTCTGCTCTCCTTTGGTCTGATTTCTTTGCTGGCCAGACACTTTTATACTCTTGCTGGGCTGGCTGTGTCACTGAAACCTCTGTGACACGGCACTCTGCCAGTACTTTGCCTGCTGTGACACAGCCACTGCATCACCGTGGTGAATGCCAGAAGATAAAACCCTGGCCTCAGCTACCACAGAGAGAAAGGATTCTTTGGCTTCACTTAAGTGTGATGGGATGGATGAATCAAATAACTCAGGCTTGTGGGAAAAACAGCTGACCTGGGGAGTCTACTGTTAACCTTCTCTGTGTGGGGACAGCCCCTCACCATGAGTTGCAGTTGCATTGCAGTCCATCATCACCCCAGGCCCATCCCATGCCACCCGCCATTGGCCTTCTCTTTGCTATCAGGGCTGGGACGGGCAGATGGAGGAGCCCAACGTGAGCATGCAGATGACTGAATGTACCACCTGATCAATGGGGAGCAATTCAGGTGTTCTTCACACGTAGTGCCACTTCAGCTGTCTTAAAGCCCAATATATTGTGAACGTACATGAAAGCAGCTGGACCTGGAAAAATATATGCCTTTTTAGATCAGCTGGGTGGAGGGTGCTAGGGCTCCTCAAATTGCACTCAACGCTTGTCCACGTGTGGATTGTTTTCTCACTCCTGGCTGCACAGAGCAGGATTTGGTCATCTGAAAACAGGTTCTGTACTATCACTCCAGGTTTTGTAGGAAGTCTTACCTGACCTGTAGTGCCTCCACCTGAAAGTGTTAGGCCTGATATAAGTGCTGCTCAGTCAAGGACTCTTCAATACTCCATGAGATCCCAAATGAGCCTATAGAGATGGTGTTTTCCCTTGTAGGGAGAAAATTCATACAGCCTAAGCATAACTGGAGTCAAAACTGCCCAGAACTATGATGGATTAAAAAAAAACAACAAAGGGGGCTTATTTAAAGGGTGCTAACAGCAAAAGGAAGACTAAATAAGTCATTAGACTGTTACTTGATGTGGTAGGTTTTCTCACATACAGGGGTGAAGATAAAGCAGAAACAATTTCTACCTTCTTCACCTCTGTCTTTAACACCAAAAATGAATTCTGGGACACAGATCCTTGGTTTGTAAGAATGCAAATAGGAGAGTGCTAAGCTCCCAGCTGACACTGGTCTTATATGGAATTCCTTGCTGCAATAGAATGCACATAAGCATACGTCCATGCCCAGCAAGTATGCTGATGATTAAAAAACTAGGAAGAGTGGTTGACACATCAGAAGGCTGTGCTACCATTCAGTAAGAATGCACAACTGCCATTCTGGCTGGACAGACTGGAGAGCTGAACAGAGAGGAACGTGAAGAGGTTTGGCAAGGGCAAGTGTAACGAGCATCTTGCCCCTGGGGAGAAATAACCACATGTATCAGGTAAGGGGCTGCCTTGCTAGAGGGGCTTTGTGGAGAAGGACCTGGGTGCCCAGGTGGCGACAGGTTGTCCATGAGCCAGAAGTGTGCCCTAGTGGGCAGTGGTGTCCTATTGTGTCTTAAAAAGAGCACGCTCAGTAGGTTAGAGAGAGGTAATCCTTCCCCTCTGTTCTGCCCTGATGAGATCACATCTGAAGTACTGTATCCAGTTTTGGGCTCTCCAGTTCAAAAAAGACAGGGATTTCCTAGAAAGAGTCCAGTGGAGGGCAATGAAGTTGATTAGGGACCTAGAGCATCTCCCTCATGGGGAAATGCGGAGAGACTTGGGACTGTTCAGCCTGGAGAGGAGAAGGCTGAGAAGGGTTCTCAACTGCTTATAAATTATATATAGAGTGCGAGAATCAAATCAATGGGAGTGGACTCTTTTCAGTGATGTGCAAAAATAGAGCAAGTAGCAATGGGTGGAAACTGGAATACAGGAAGCTCCACACTAACACTAGGAGGAACTTCTTTACTATCAGAGTGGAGCACTGGAACTGGCTGCTCAGAGAGGTATCTCCTAAAAGAGTTGGCCAGTAAGCAAGTCAGCTATAGGTCTGTCAGTCAATTTACAAGGACTGGTATAGAACTGGGGCTGTTCAGCCTGGAGAAGAGAAGGCTCCAAAGTGACCTGATAGTTGCCTTTCAGCATCTAAAGGGGAGCTACAGGAAAGGCAGACTTTTTAGTGGAGTCTGTGGTGACAGAACAAGGGCAAATTCTTCAAACACCTAGAGGGTAGATTTGGGTTATATATAATGACAGAATCTTTTATGGTGAGGGTGGTGAGACACTGGAACAGGTTGCCCGGTGATGTGGTTGATGCTCTGTCTCTGGAGACTTTCAGGGTGAGGCTGAAAAAGGCCCTGGGCAACGTGGTCTAGCTATGGATGTCCCTGTTCATTGCAAGGGAGTTGGACTAGATGGCCTTCAGAGGTCCCTTCCAACTGTAAGGATTATTTGATCTCACTTTGGTGCCTAGTAAAATTATGGAGAAGATTATAGTGGTAGTTACTGAAAAACACTATCATAGAGGGAGGGTAGAGGGAGGCACTGATATCTCTGTGATGGGACATGAGAAACAATTCAAAGCTGCACCAGAGGAGACTCAGACTAAATATTAAGAAAAACAACAACAAAACAACAACAAAAATAAAAACAGTGGTCATGGCCTCAGTCTTATTGGTGATCAAGAAGCATTTGGAAAATTCTCAGATATATGATATGTCTATAAGTATTAGATTGTCCCGTTTGGACTCAGGTGTTGGACTTAGTCATCTTCATGAGTCCCTTACAACTCAAGATATTTTTTGATCCTGTGATTCTGTGCAACGCTGGAGAACACATTCATTAATAGGAAAAAAGAAATGGAGAATTAACCTGTCTGTTGCAGGGCTGTATCCATGCTGACAATTGTAATTGTTCCAGACAGTGAGCCTGAGTCCGCAGGCCAAGTGTGATGTGGTTAGGGCTACGCTGCACTCCAGTAACATAACCACATCCACGCTGCAAAACACACAGCCCTGGGGCCCATCATATGCCACTGCAGAATTCATTCTTATTTTGTGTGTGTTATTTCTGGTTGAAAGAGTCTGAAATAATCTTAGAAGAGCACTGCAGCCTGCCAGATTGGAATGATGAAAAGGAATGATATTTGTCTAGCAGAGAAACAAGAAGAATATATCTTTTCCTCACATCCCTGTTGGCACTTGGAGGGGCTCTTGATGATGGATGTGATGTATCTCCCAAGCCATTGTGGCTGCCTCTCTAGAATGAGAGATTCACAAGACCACATCCAGCCTTGTCTGAGGCTCAGAAGACGAGACAATTTCCCTTGGTAAGGAAAATGTTAAGATTCTTGTATGGCTTCCAGTTTAGGTACAAATATTGGAATACCAAGGTACCTGTTTTGTCTGTAAGAGCTACGGGAACCAATTTTCTGCTCGTCAGTACTTTGTATGGGAATCTTATAAGGACCTTGGTCCTTGCTAGAACCTGGTGAGATGTGTCTTGTCTGCCAGCTCATGGCATAGAAAAAAGGCCACAGCATCACAAATGAAGGCCACAGAGGCCAATCTTGCCAATGTAGATGATACAGGGATGATGCAAAAAGGGCCTCTCTGGAGCCTCCTGCTTTGGAGGGGTGCTTGGATCTAGACTACATATAGCTCCCAACTCTGTTTTTTGGAGTCAACCTGAAGGGCTGATTTACTTTTTATCACTTAGCAGACTCAGTCTCTGAGAATGGGTAAAGATAATGCTAACATGCAATAGCAGGCTGAAGGAACACAGTGGGTTAATTGGATGTGCATGTTGCAGAAGGGCTGTCCTGAGTACAGCCATGGAGATAGAGTTGCCTGGCTTGTAGCAAGTACCTTGTGGCATCCACAGCAGTGCACCCTGGGGCCCTCACGAGAATACCCTCAGAAATGTGGGCGCTTCAGGCAGGGCAGTCTCTGAGCAAGAGAATTTTCAGGAGAGGCATTTTTCTTAGAAGTTCACTTTGGGAAATACCCCCTCAGCTACTCTAAAATTATGGTTTTAGAAATATTTTAATTTAAGTACACATTATATATCATAGCTTTTCAGTCGTCAGATTTCTTTTGCCTTGAAGTTTAGTTTCCTCCATATGTTTCCCATCAGCAGAAGAACCAGAGCTGATGAGATACATGGAAATGTTTTGTCATGCTGTATGTGAATTTTTTTTTTTTTTGCTTTGCAACTAAATGCTTTCACATTTAATTTGCACTCATTCTGACGAAAGATGAGTATTCACTGTTTATGCTGTTATTTCACACTTAAGCTATTCATTTGCTTCATGACTGAATTTTTCCACAGCTCCCAAACTCCACATCACAGTAGTCTGCAGTTGCAGTTTCATGCAACCTTGACTTACTTATAATTAGTACAGAATTATGCACAATGCCACCATCATCCCTAGTTTGGAAGCTCTGGCTTCGATATTGCAGAGCACTCCCATTTGATCTAAACAAAATTGATTCAACTTAGCAAGTCAATCCCACTGAAGAGCATCTTGAAACTTAACATGCATGCAATTTAAATAAAATGTGTGGTAAGTGCAAGGGTAAGCAGGGATCTTTTCACCGAAAGCTATTAGATAAATTTGCAAATGTATTTGTTTATCTATATTATAAAAATCATACACGATTCTATAGCTGAATGATTCTATAGATATATTTTTTCAAGTATATTTGACTTTCAGATTGCATTTTGGATTCTGCTGTATAAGATTTTTATCAGGGAAATGTGGTGAACTGAAAGCAAACTAAATTCAAATTTGATTGCATTAAGCCTATTTTAGGATAGGTCCTGCACTCAGATAATTCCTTTTGCCTATTGTAAAGTCAGAAGACTGTCAGAAAAAGGAAAATGAAAAACTTACTACACTTAGCACTTTTATAGGTCTATTTTCTGGTATTACTTCTGCATTTTAGAACCATTCAGAGATGATTTGCACTCATTGTGTATGCTATTTTATTAAAGGTATGATTGTTTGAAAAGTAGCAACTGAGAGAGCCTTCCAGAAGCCTTCAGTTCTCTCTTGATCCTGGAGTAAATTATGTTTCTTAATTTTTAACCACAGTGTTGTATCTATGATTTTCTGCTATCAAGGTATGGTAGCTAATTTAGGTTCATTATTTGGCAGATATTTCATGCCTGAAATCCTACAGAATATATACCATATGAATGAGGGGAGCCCTCACCCTAAATAGGTGTAGCTGAAGTTGAGCATTGGAGACATTTTGGGGAGCAGAGTCCCATGAGGTCAGCAGTGCCTCAATAACTCCACCCATGGCATCATGTAAAGCAGAGATTACCTAAGAGAATACCAAGTCTAGATATATCTGTAGAGACTGGAGAGACTGGGAATCAGAGACCAAGAGACTGGACAAGCTACTTCCCTATGTCAGGGAAACCCAAGTTTGTTTGTGCATGCATGTGTGCCTTTTGGGAATAGATGTTTAGCACCATTCCTACTCTGGACCTGGAAAAAGGGTGAAACAACGACCTCGTGTTCAGACAACAGGAAAGAAAAAAATTGTGTCCCAAAGCTGTTGGCATTGCCTCTTTTTGGCTGACATTGCATGCACAACAAATGTTGTGCCAGTTCCCACAGCCTTTCCCTTTCCTGTTCCTTAATTTCTTCTACGCTTGCTATAAAAATTCAGAATAAATTCTGTATCTTCACGAAGGATTTTAGTCTCAGTGCTAATCATGGAATGTCTACAATCTGAAATTCATTATAATTATGACTATTTTGCTGCAAGGAAGGCAGGCCAAGGAACACGTTAAAGCACGTAATGCATGTTGGCCCATGTACTTGAATCTGCCTTGTCCTGTTAGAAAATGTGGTTAACTGTAGAGATCGTATCAGACTTTTTCAACATCAATATATTTTTCTGAGGTACATTACTGTACAAAGATGATGATTAATTTAGAACTTCCTTACCCTAAAAAATTTCTGAAAGAATGTAATACTTTTACTGCATGACTTTTTTGAAACATTAGTTATTACATATTTTGTGTATTGAATGTGCTATGTAAATATCATACATTCTGTAAAATAGAACTTATTATTAGGTAAATTTGAATGCTCACTAATTTTGTTTTCTGCAGAATCCTATCATACACTTAAAATATATTCTTGAGATCTTTTCCACAGAGTTGTTATCTGTTGCTATCTGAGACATTACTATTTTATTTCAATAGATATTATCAATAAAAGGAGTGAAAACTGTCTATGGGAAACCACCAATCTATTTTCACAACTGAAAGGGATGACCAAATCATCTGAATACGTGGCACAACTAGCCCTAGATTTTATCTTAGCTGGTTTGAAAACAGAACAAACTGTTGAAAGTCATAATCTGATGAAGCAACACAGAAGTCTAAACAGTATTTTTTTTTAATTTTGTAGAACAAGATGAAAAAAAAATTGGTGATTAATGTATATTTTATTTTTTCTGTGGTAACATAAAGATATTCTCAGCATTATCTTTAGGATTTGTATTACTTTTATAAATCTAGTGGTATCTCAGTAGGTGTTGTGAGTATAAGTATTCAGAGGTTTATTTAGTACTTCAGAAGTTCTTGCAGCTTCCATAAGACTTAGCAGGGATTGCCCTTGAGGACAGCTGCTGCTGAATCTCCTTAACTCAAGTTGCTGGTCATCTGAGCTATGCAATGATCAGCAGATAACCAGAGTGAGCAAAGAAAATACTGAGTATTTTAAAGTAACTATTCCTTCCAGTGCAAGCAAGGTTCTTTGGAGCATGAAGTTTAAGTACTTTTCACTTCCTTTTTATAAATATTACTTGCCAACCCTTCAGATTTTCCTGTTTTGTCCATAAACCATCTAGAACATTTAAATTCCCTTTGAACATTTTGATTTTATTTGCATTTCTTGTTTCTCTTAATATCTGTTCTGAAAAACTCTGTTTTTGATACTAGTAATTTGTTTTGTTAAACATTTTCCTCTTTTGCTCCATCTCATAGTGACGTGATGAAGCACCCATATGCATCAAACCTCATAGTTTAATATATAGCTCTCCCCATATGAGTTTCCACCAGTTATTTTCTGTGCAGTACCACGGCCCCCACAGCACTGCTGGCACATCTGAGAATCCATTTGTGTGTTCTGGATCCAGCCATGAATCCACAAGCTAGCGGCTGGTTGTTGTGTGCACTGTGATATATCACAGAGCATAGTGCTCCTTTAAAGTGAGTTTGGAGAAAGCCCCAAATTTAGGCAGAAGAGTCACAAGTTTATCTGGTTGTACATAATTTACGTAAGTTTAATGTAAGGGTCTCTCCATAAAGTAACAGTGGACACCTAGTAACAATGAATAGTCAGCTACATAAGTATTAATATATAACTAAATTAATAATCCACTGGGGGATTAGATTCCCCTTGGAGTCATAGAATGGTTTGAGTTGAAAGGGATCTTTAGGGTCATCTAGTTCCATCCGCCTTGATGTAGGCAGGGACACCTCCCTCCAGTCCCCAGGTTGCTCAAAGCCCCATCCAGCCTGGCCTTGGATGTTTCCAGGGAAAAAAACATTTGCAGTCTCACTGGGCAGCCTGTTCCATTGTCTCACCACCCTCACAGTAAAGAATTTCTAGTCTAAATTTAAAGAATTTTTCTCTTGTCCAGTCACTAGATGCCCTTATAAAAAGTCCATCCCCAGCTGTTCTGTAGGTCCCCTTCAGGTACCAGAAGGCCTTTATAACGTCCCCCTGGAGCTTACTTTTCTCTATGGGAGGTGCTCCGGCCCTCTGATCATCTTTGTGGCTCTCCTCTAGTTTGTGATAAATTCTGCTAACTCTGAAACCTGGTGAACTATAGAAACTGTGGAGAAACTTTTCCACCTAAATAGAATAATAGAATCATAGAACAGAATCATAGAATCACCAAGGTTGGAAAAGACCTTCAAGATCATTCACTCCAACAATCCACTTACCATCAATATTTCCCCACTAAACCATGTCCCTTAGTACAACATCTTAATGTTTCTTGAACACCTCCAGGGACAGTGACTCCACCACCTCCCTGGGCAGCCTACCCCAGCGCCTGACCACTCTCTTAGAGAAAAACATTTTCCTAACATCCAACTGAACCTCCCCTGGCACAGCTTGATGCCATAATACTGTTTTATCATGTCTTCATATTCCTGGATTAATTGTAAAACGTATTTCTTAGTTTCAAAACTTGTTGCTGTTGCATGGTAGGGTGAAAAAAAGTTCATTGAAAATGATGTTACAAAAGCCTTAATATTGGAAATCGAAATGGCTAATTTTGTTCTCAGTGTTTTTATCAGCAGCAGTGTGAGACTAAACAGAGTACTGTGAAAGTTTCTGTTTGCTTCCTTGAATAATAAAAAGAGGAACCTCTATAATCGCAGAACATCTATCTGAACCCACCAAACAGATATCCTTCTTCTTTTTCACTGCAGCCACAGGAGCTTTTGCATAGCAACTTCCTAATACTTTCCCCGAAGACATACTGCTTTTAAAAGCAATACCACAGTTTCTTTATGTTCACTTCAAGATTTTTTGAAAGGAGAGGTCTCGCTGTGTATATTGACTTGTAATTTTTAAATGATGATTACTAAAAGATATTAATAAGATGGGCATTTTGTACAAGAATTGGCTTTATAATGAATCGCACAAATTTGCAGGCATTTGACCATCTTTCTGACTAAAACTGTGACTAATCCTTGTATTTCGTAGCTAAATCAGGAACTTGACCTCCTAAATGAAAAAGCTTTGTAGATTCTCAACACTATGCCTCCAATGGACATCAGACTATGCATCATTCTGTGAAACATGTCTGTCAAATACCTTTGTTGAGTTGATTATGCATGAAATAATGAAACCTTTAGTATCAGCAGGAACAGTCTCATCAAGATGTTAATGTCACAGTGCTTCCTTTCTAAGGCACAGGTGTAGCCTCTCCTCAACAGGTGAATCCCTTGAGCAGGACAACAGAAATAAATGGCTGATGTGCTATTTAAGTACTTTATTTTTAATTTTTTTTTCTTTCTGATGAGCAATCACCAAACTGCTGATACAGGCAGCATTCCCTGTCTTTAATGAAGATTTTTAACAGTGATGTTCTCTGCATCTCTGACAGGACCTGACAGCTTCAATATAATAAATTATTAAGTTTCTCTTCATAATGTGCATCAAAACAGCATAGGAGGGTGATGACAATCATTTTTATTTTAAGTACAGAAGCTCAAAATTGTCTGGTGAGCTCCAGTGAGCCCCTGGATAATCCATGGAACAAAAGGTAGAGGAATTATTCTAATTTTCACTACAAGATCCTAAATCTTTCAAGTCCACTTTTTTGACTTTGATTACACTTTGAAAGAAAATTTAATCCAATTTTATATTGCAGTTGCATATCATTGCTTATTCTTTGACTAAAGATTCTTTCCCATCCAAAAATCTCCATGTGATTTGAAAACACTGCCCACACCGCTGCTATATACGTGTGAATGTGTTGTTACTGGTAGAGAAATGACTGTGGGTTTTTCTGCACAGTTTTTATCAATTATCACTTGCCTATAAAAGTATAACATATAATTGCATTATTCATAACTGTGGTCATTAGCAGGAGGCCAAGAAATAGAGTGAGGCACTGTTTTTCTTCTTATTCTGAATCTTTTTTAATGTAGTCTTATGCAGAGTTCCCAGGACAGATCACATTTGACACAGGAAAAGAGTATTCGTGCAAACCTGCACAAAATCTGTTCTGTATTCAGACAGAATAAAGTCAGTCTAATGAAAGCAGTGTTGGGCTCCTCCTGAGTCTCTGACAAAAAAGCACAAATATTGGCTTTTTATTCTCTGCTACTCTTCTATTCAAGTAGAATAAATTATCAGCTATGCATTTTCCTTTAATATATCTGAATGAGCTTTCTTGACATTTCTGGCTTGCTACACAGTGGGCTGGAAACTTGAGTTTTAATATTGCTGTTCAGCTTAATAACATAACTTTTCATTGTCGCCCTCTCTCTGCTCTTGGAGACCTTGTAACATCTTCGGATGATTTTTATTTTTATTTAATGAATGTCCTATACTTCAATATTTGTTCTACAAACAGTTATTATGTAGAAGAAACCAGAAACACCACCCAAAAAGCCACAGACAACAGCTGTCAGTGGACCAAAAGGCCACATGAGTATCAGCTAGGCTGTGGGGAAGGCTGATTTTGAAGGAACAGTGTTAGCTATTTACATTTGAAACAGCTCTAGGAGCCTTCGGCTTATACTATTTGATTCCCTGACACCTTGGGGAGTTGAGCTCTCAACACTCGGTCCAAAGGAGACCCCAAGGGCTGGCCTCAGTGAGATACTGGAAATCTGCGGGTGTTGCTTTTCACTTGCTGCAACATGACAAATTTTCAGAGGTGTTAGATAAGATTTTCTTGAAGCATTTCTGCCTGCCTCCCACATGTGACAAGTGTTTCTGAAAAACTGCATCTCTGTCATGGTGCCACGGTTAGGTATTAGCAGGTCGTCTGTTGATTTTGTAGCTCAGAGGGAAATAATCTTTCTACTCCAACCTGATGAATTGTCAAGGTTTGCTCATAAATAAATAAATGAAATAAAATGCTGCTTGTTTTCAACCCCAAGGATTTGTCAGGCAAAAGGTGTCTGGCTGGAGACGTGAGTCCCTCTCCTCCCGCAGATGTGATACCCCCATGAGCCTCCTGGCATCAAGGGCACCCTGCTTGCCTGGAGCACTGCAGCAGCACACATCTTTCTTTCTTTCCCCTTTGAGACCTGGATGTAGGTCCAGAGAAATGGATGTGCCTGATATCCAAAAACTTGAGCAGAACCTACGCAGCTGTAAGCTGCTCTGGGAGCTGGATTAGCAGGTTAAAATGAAGTGTGGGTTAAACATCGCCCTCACATTTATACAAGATCTGGGGCGGATTTTGTAGCCTGTGCAAGGTTTCATGTTGCCATGGCTACTCTGCCCTTGCTGGGTGGTTCAAATGCACTCATTGGTTTTTGTGTGAGTAACAGGACTGTCTTTGGTTGCATTTAGATGCATCACGTGCATGGTCATCTGGTCAGAGAAAACTCATTAACTTGGTTTGTAAGCTTTGTGTGCACTGGCTCCAAACCTGCTCTGCCAAGGGAGGATGTGCATTACTTTTACATGATACAGTAAAGATAAGAAGAGAAAGCAAGCATCCTGAGATTTTGGTGCTAATCTTACAATTGTTCTCATTGATTTTAGGGAAATGTAGTCATTCTACACATTGCTAAACTTGTTTACATATATTTCCTTAGGAAATATTTAACCCTGAATTGCTATCATGTTTAGTCTGGTCCTCACTGGAGACACAAACACAAGTCAATTGATTCCTAGCTCTCTGTCTTCCACAAGCATAAAGTCTCATGAAGCAAACTGTATTTTCATCCCAAATGTTCACGTTCATTCAGCAGTTCATGAGCTGCTCAGCCATTTTTGGCCTTAGCTCAGTTTTCCTTTCCTGCTAAGTACTGGAAGTTTTCAGACAGCCTGCTGTAACATATATTCAAAACAGTGCAAAATAACTAGGAAACAAACACTAGCTCTTTTTTTGTGGGCAAGAACTTCTACACTGGAGACTGGAATCTGGAAATATCCCAGAAGAGGAGACTATGAAGGAAATTTATATGCTCTTATGGAAGATGGAAAACACATTCTGCTTGGCCAGGAAGCCAGATACTTTTACAAAGCCCAGAAGCCCTCTCCAATGGTAACAGTTTGTCTCTGTTTGTGGAAAGACAGCATTTCTGCCTTGCCTCCTCCTTTCTGAGCTGCATGTAAGCACATTTTTCTTCTTGGATGTCTTCATGTTGTAAAAGACAGTGGAGCATATTTTTCTTGCCCTTGCAGGTAAAGGCCAAGATTATTGATGCTCCAGCCCCAGTTCTCTCCCAGTACAGGGACTGGCTGCATCAGCTGAGGATCTGCCCAGCATAAGGGAATCTAGTTACTATCTACAGGTGTAAATCTAAAAGCAGAGAAGGAAGACTATGAACTAGTCCCTGCTCTTCATAGCTACTATCTGTTCTGCATCTTTAAACAGGAGAAGGGACGAGTTCTCCTTCCTGTTTTGATGTAGTCATTTTTTACAGCGACTTTCAAAACCAGCTCTTTCAAAGACAAAGCTTCCAACTTCAGAAAGCCACAAAAGAGAAGTTAAATTACATAGACTTCTTACAACCACAAATAACCGAAGACTGAAAAGCTGAGCTGGCATGCAAGAACATATAGCAATTTTCATGTGACTCTATGGAGACTAGTACGCCTTGGGGAATGTGGATATTTGTAATATTCGGAGAGATTTTTCAAATAAATCTATATCATATTTGCTTTGTTTTCACTTCCATTGCAGTCACCAGCCATGCTGGAAGCATAAGAATGAGGCTAATAAAATTTCATCCATAAGAATAGGCTGAGAAAATCAAACCACTGCAAGGTACTGAGTAAGTGCAAGGTGAAGTGCTATGGCATGCAGCAGGAAATTTTCTTGTCAAGTACACAGATATTATCCACTTGAGATCAACTTTATTTTCTTCTTCTTCAGTGCAATCACATGCTTATTTATGCTGATATTTAACTGATGTTAGAATGTCATGCTTATCTTTGTATACCCAAAATATGTATGTTTAACCACAAATATGTCACATACAGAAAACTATCGCCACATCAGAAAACTCAGTGGTGTCTTCTAGTGGATCTGACCTCACTGTTAAAACCTTTAGCTGTTGTCTTGCCAAACTAGCTTACAGCTCTTTATGTTTTTCTGAAAAAATTGAGATCTTCCCTGTTTTCACTGTGAAGGAGAAACTGACTATTAATTATCTAACCTTTTGTTTTTCCCTTCTCTAAATCATAGAATCATAGAATCATAGGGGTTGGAATCAAGAGATCATTGAGTCCAACCCCCCTGCCAAAGCAAGTTCCCTACACCAGGTTGCACAGGTAGGCGTCCAGGTGGGTCTTGAATATCTCCAGAGAAGAAGATCCCACAACCTGGGCAGCCTGTGTAAGTGAAGTGGCTTCTCTAAAGCCACTTATTTTTTTACTCCTGACCACTGCTGTTGGTCAAGAGAAAAAAAAAAGGAATTGCATGTCTTGGTCAAAAACCTCAGAAAAAAAAATACCACTTTTTATTTTTCTCTTCCTGTTCTCTTTTTTTTTTTTTTTTCTTCTTTTGACAAAAATTTCTACATGGACACAGCTATTTAGACATTCACGTACCATCAAAAACACTTCAGTTTGACCATTTCCCATTTTAGAAAGAAAATAACAAGCTGAGAAGGACAGTACTGGCTCCTTTTCAACAAGTTTTCTGTCCTTCTGAGTCTCATACCTTACAGGAACAAGTCTTACATTCAGGAAACAAAGAATGAGAGCCCAAGAACAGTGAGTAGAGCCAATAGCTAGCTTCTCCTCTCTGCTGAATGTAGACACACTACATGCCTGTGTGTGGGCATAAATTGCTGCTTGAAGCTATACCCATTTTCATCACTGCAGCTGGGAACCTTTCGAGGGTGTCCCCTCTCTGCCAACCACATTCTTGTACAATGAGATTAATCACCATCAAAGGGCCACCCCGCACCTGACAGCATTACACATGGGAACCCACACCACTCTGCTGCACTGCACAGTCTGGAAACTCTCAGTCCTCAGCTTAAGCATGCATCCTGTGCTAAACACAGTATTTAAGCCCTGCTCCAACTTCCCAGGAGGATAGCAGCAGGGCTGTATCTCTGAAGATAAAGCTGAAAGTCTTCAATAAGATTATGACACAGGAGTGATAAGACCAAAACTGGTACTTAAAATAGGAAATACTTCACAGATGGCTAAAAATTGAAGTGCTGGACTTTGGGATGGACTTTCAAACTCTTGTTTCATTCCACTTACTCAGAACTGAAATAGAAACAGCTAGAGGGAAAGAGGAAGAACTTAAGCCCAAAATTCAGTGATTAGCAATGTGGAGCCTGCAGCGCACTTGCAGGCAGCTGTTCTGTGAAGCATGGCCAAAGAAACTAGAGAGGACTGAAGAAAGAACTCTTTTTTGTTGGTAAACATTCGTCAGCTTGTGATGAGTAATAGTTTCTATTTGTGTGTGATTTAAAAGCCACCGTCATCTGAGATGTTATCAGAAGACATGCCCAAGTATACAAATGTTAGTAGCTGGAGGAACACAAAAAACAAAGACAGACATAACAAGGAGGGAATATTTTAAATATTTCTTCTTCAAGGACTTTTTGAAACTAAGAAAAGTTGTATGAAAATTTCAATTCTCTGAAGTACTTCCTCCCAAAATTTTGGAAAGAAGTTCATTTGTGGAATTACAAGGAAACTTTTCATTCCTGCTTTAAATACGTCTCTCTGTAGCCTGAATTCTGGTGCTATGACAGCCTAAGCTCACTGTGCAAACATATTCTATTTCCTTAATTGCCCTTGGATCATTTCCCATTTTTATGCTATTACTGTGCTTCATAGCTAGTATCCTGTACACCTCATAAGCAGAACACTGAGATAGCAAAAGATACCATAGATTCCTTAGACAGAAACTACCTGTAAAATTTATGCATTTACATTAATAGAAAACAGACAATAATTTTGAGTGATGCATTTGCAGTTTTACATACAGCATAAATCATTTACTTGCTCTCTGTTTGCAACAATCTGCAGTTTAAGCAAATTATTTGCTGACACAAAACATAACTGGAACTGTAAGTTCAGAAGCTTTGCTGCTCTCTTTTATCTGCTCCCTTTTCTTCCTGGAGCATCTTGATCTCTCTTGAAGAAAAGCTTTGAAACTCAAAGCTGGTATTTTTATGAGCTGCATGCTGGGTAGTATCATGAAGGCCATGTTCTAATTGAGCGACTATGGCTTCTCTTCAAAAACAAGTATTTTCAGAGTTCTTTCAGTAGCAGCTAGCTTTTTTGTTTTACTTTATTTTATTTTAAGCCCCATGGACAGAGTGAATTCCCCAGCACCTGCTTCGTACTCTTCCATCCTGCAGTTTGGTCTCCTTCTTCCTCAGTAATACATTGTTTCCTACAAGGCAGACTTTGAGCTGTAAAGGGTACCTTTTAATCTTAAACCAAGTAATTCCAAAGCCAGTAGCAGAATGGTTAGATTAGAGTTGTCCTGGTACAGAGGCACTCAGCCTCATGCTTGCTATCAATTATATCACTGTACAGGATGTGATTTTTCCAGCTTCTGCTGGAAAAAGTCTTGATGCAACAGAGAAACTCAACTGTTCAGAGAGTGGGAAGGGACATCCCTGCATAAATGCCTCCTGGTTTCTGGCCTTTTGAAGAAGTAAATTCAGTCAGGAAAGGTATGGTTACTTCCCTCCACTCCTTGTTCAGTGCTGATCTTACAGAGAGGTAGTCGGAGATGAAGGTCCTTGGACAACAGGCAGGTCTTCTCTCTCCTTCCACCTGCAAAGTTGAGCCTGGAAAAGAGCAGAGGCAAGCTTTGAGCATTACTGGCAGCACCATGGTCAGATCTAATATCTAGGGCTGAGATTATAGAATAGCAAAACAGGATTTACTCAAATCTGGAATGATTCACTATTCAGAAATAAGTGGAGAAATGACTCAGAAGCTTGCCTGCTCAGTGTGAATTTATATCTCATGACCATTGTACTTGACTGCAGGATCAGGATGTTGCTGGAATGTGTAAGTCTCTAGAACCAGCTGCCAAGGTCAGCTCAGTAGGACTTCACAAGTCCTCACCCTCTTGCCTCTTTCTACCCTGGCTTCTGGTGTTGCACCATCTCCTTCCATCCCAGAAGGATGGAAGAAAACTTAGAAGTTCCAAAGCCTCTGATAGTTCGTAACATGTAGACAAGTACAAATGGTAGAAAAACTTCAATGTATGTTACAGTTATAGTCCTTATTCCTCATCTACTGAAATGAAAGTTGAGGGAAGAAGTCTTTTTTAGGTACTTCCCCCTTCTCCCTTCTTCCTCCGCCTGATATTGCTGCCTATCAATGTCTCCTGGCAAAACTACAGCTGTGTCAGCATCAGAAGCTGCTTTCAGTCAGTTTCACTTCTGTTGCTGGAAAAGACAAACTGCAGGAAAACAAGCGTGCTGCCATGTCTGTGCTCTAATCCTCCATTCCTCCACTGAAGTTCAACCTTCTGGTTGCATCCAGCAGCAGTGACGCTTGTACTACTCTGGCTCTGCCCACCTTGCACATCAACTATTAGGCTGTAGCTTTCAGTTAGGCCCTGCTTTGAGCGGGAGATGGAAATGGTGGTCACACATGGTCTCCTGCAAACTAGATTGTTCCCTGATTGTGTTACTGACTTCACTGCTGCCTGGAAAGGTAAGCGAAGTCACTCTACTCTAGGAAAATTTTGAGAAAAATTACTTGATTTCCTACTGAAAATTATTTAAGATTGAAAGCTAGCCATATTGGACCTAGTGTGTATTCTGTTATGTCTCCAGATATAATACTGAGGGATACTTGGCAAACTAGCTCTCCATGTCTGGATTGTGAATACAGTTTCTCCATTGCTACTTTCAGGCTGTATCAAACCACAAAGTTATCTCATTGCACTTTTGAATGGAGGAATGAAGGATTTGATCAATTTGAATATTTGCTGAAAATACAGAGTTTATGCTGTGAACAGGCATACCAAAAATACGTTTCTGGTTACTTGTGTTTAAGAACTGGAATATAGTTGCCCAAATATAGAATGCGGGCAACTGGTGTGTAAATTTGACAGAAACGTGTGTGCCAAAAAAGAAAAAATATCATCTAATGTCTCTGCCATGTTAAAGACAAATCTGAAAGGCATACATACAACTCAGCTAAAAGTTACTCAGGTTCACCTTACTGGTACAAGGTCAGTAGATTTTGCCTCTGAAAGAAAGGAGTTTCTTGATTACAGAAGTAGAGGAAGAACCTAACCTCCTATGAAGTTTGGATTTTTTTATATGGATGTATGTGGATTATTTTATATTTTTATTTTTTTTAAAGCTTTTTTGTCTTCTATAAAAATAAGAACTATCATATAAAAGTCATTTTGTCAGGGAGTCTATCATCTGGACTCCCTAACACTGTTTATAGTGCAAATGTGTCAAACTTGGGTCATATAACGATGATAAATAATATTTCACCATTCCCTTCACTGCCCTTTTCTATCTCTAATAATTGTGTGCCTTGTCCTTTACTTAGATGAATTCAGATTATAAATGCTTTGTGACAGGTTCTGTCTTCTTCCATGTTCATGAGATACTTAGTGTGATTAGATGAACATTCACTGGATCACTGTTTTTTAACCTTATTTGATAATAAAACAGAGTGAAGATCTGCATTTGTGCCATGAACATCTGCATTTGGGAATTGTACTCATACTGAAATTTGTCTTCAGCCAGCCAGGGAGCAGCTGTCAGGAGTGCACTGTGATTTCTAGGATAGCAGAATCCTCTATGGTCTGTGGATAAAGGCCCATCTACTGTGTCTCTCTTGGTGAAAATATAGTGCCTGACTGCTCTTGTAGCATTTACAATGAATGCCATAAGAACAAGCTGTTCCTGTGACATTCTTGGCTTGGCCATCTGGTAGGAAAAACAGGAGAATGAGAGGCAAGAAAGGGAAATGGCAAGAGAACTGAGTGTGCAGGCATGTGTGTGAGTGTACAAGAGTCAGGTAGGAGGAGAGAGTGGAAAAATCATGTGGGTACAAAAAGTAGGAGGGAAATGAGCACAGAAATATACCCCAAAGAGGAAGTAAATTGTATTCCTGTACAAGAGAGAAACAAAAAAGCAGTGCATCTACTAGATGGAAAGGAAGGAAGAAAATGAGGGAGGGAGGGAGAGGGGGGGGAGGGAGAGAAGGAAGGGAAGGAAGAAGGGAAGGAAGGGAAGGAAGGGAAGAAAAGAAAGGAAGGAAAAAGAAAAAGTTTAAACATTGTTGGATTATTATATCAGTTTTGTTAGGGAGTGAATTTAGCCATTTGCCAGCCACTTGTGCTGTCATCTGAATTTAGAGACATACATTTTACTTAATTCTTACAGAGTCTTTGCAGTAAAGAGTCTCTGTGCTGTATGAAGCAGTATTCAGGAGCCTGAGGGAGATACAACATGGATTTTGATTTTCTTATTACATGTTTATCTAGGCTTTCCAATTAATTTTTTGAATTTCATAAATAATGTAGCTACTAGTTTTTATATAGGTATCAACTATAGAGGCTATCTACCATAGCAACCAAAGGGAAACCCAACTTGCTCATAGATACTATTCTCTCTCTTCCACTTTCTGTCCCATTTCATTCCAGAGAAGATTTTTATACTCTGAGCTGACTTCTCACTACCAGACTTTGAATGATGGTGTTTCAGACAACTTCATTGATTCAGCACTGGTATCAGAGCTGGGCGAGCGGTAGCTTTTCTGAGGTTGTATTTATGTGTACAAGGAAGTTTGCTGTGGGACATTTGGCTTGTGTGAGGAAGAAATCTCCAGCAAATGCTGAGCTGACCATTCCTAGGTATGTCCAAGGAAGAGTACCTCCTCACCCTGCCACGGGGTATAATACAGATGCATATCTACAGAGAGTCCCCTGGAAAAGGTCCTGCCTTGTCTCCCCGTGGAATCAACCAGGAAAGCATGTACTGTGCAAATTTACAGCTCCTCCAAAGTGCACATCATGCAAATATATGGCTCCTCTGGCCATATCAGTATTATGTCTGCCATGCTCACCTCAGGCACTCATATGTATGCAAGTGAGAACAGCTTTTCTCCAAGGCAAAATAGGTTGATATGTGTGGCAGTATAACTCAGGACTATGCTGGGAGCACCAGGAGAGAGAAACTGCTGGGGCATGCTTCTGCTTATTGATTCTATCTGCCATAGCTTGACAGGACTACTTGATAATGAAAACACAAACATATATTGATAAATTGCATCTACTTTTAACTAGTGAAGTTGTACAGCATGAAGTTGATCCATGTGTTGGCAGAGAAAATATCATCCTAGGCTGTCAATGGAATCACAGAGAGGATGAAGAAATTTCAATCAGTGAAATCTTAAGGAGACTGCGCAGATGTAGATAATCCTGAGGCTCATGAATATCCTGAAGTAGACAGAATTATCAGTTTTACATACTGCTTTGCATTCCTCTTTTTATTATCCATTCAATTTCTCATCTTAATCCTTTGATGATTTTCTTTGTCATCTGTGCAGTTTTAATTAAATAAATTGGCATTTAATTTTGACTCAGTGCCTTGGGACCAGTCTATTTCTTTCCTGTTGTCACTTCTATCCATGGTGTACAGCTCTGATCAACATTTGTTGTCTGTCAAAATACCAAAAATCTTCAAAAATGGGAGCAAAGGAGGAAAATGGCAGGCAAACAAAACCACACCAGACTTGCTGTGAATTCCATGTAAAAACATTTGTAATCTCAAAGCTGATTGTAAAGCTAAATTCGAATGCTGAACTTGAGCAGAAGTCTTCATTACTGATCAAAAGTGGACTCTACTCCTTGAGTAAAGCAATGCACACATGACGAAGTAGATTAATGTCAATGGCAGATCACTGGTGCACTTGTCCCAAAGCCTGGATTGTGAATACATTTTCTCCACTGAGTTGCAAGGTGAAATATTTCCTGTGCTGGTGGTGGATGCTGCAGAATGTAATGTCATAGAGTCATAGAATCATAGAGTCTTTTGAGTTGGAAGGAACCATTAAAGGCCATCTAGTCCAACTTCTTTGCAATGAACAGTGACACCTACAGTTTCATCAGGTTGTTCAGAGCCCCATCCAGCCTGATTTTGAGTGTCTCCAGGGACAGGACATCCACCACCTCTGTGGGCAACCTGTTCCAGTGCCTCTCCATTCTTACTGTAAAAAGCTTCTTCCTTATATCTAATGCAAATCTCCCCTCTTTTAGTTTGAAACCAATTCCCCTTATCCTATCACAACAGATTCTTCTAAAGAGTCTGTCTCCTTCTTTCTTTCAGCCCCCCTTTAAATAATGAAAAGCCACTCTCAGTTCACCCTGGAGCCTTCCCTTCTCCAGGCTGAACAGCCCCAGCTCTCAGCCTGTCCTTGTAGAAGACGTGTTCCATCCCTTGGATCATTTTTGTGGCCGTCCTCTGGACATACTCCAACAGGTCTATATCTCCCCTGTACTGAGGACTCCACATCTGAATGCAGTTCTTCAGGTGAAGCCTCACCAGTGCAGAGTAGAGGGACAGGAACACCTCCCTCGACCTGCTGGTCACCCTTCTTTTGATGCAGCCCAGGATACAGTTGGCTTTCTGGGCTGCAAGAGTACACTGCTGGTGCATGTCCAGCTTCCCATCCACCAGTGCTTCCAAGTCCCTTTTGACAGGCAATATGGAGCAGGGTAATACCCCTAAATCCTGATCTAGCAGGTGAAATCTGTTCTATTTGCTGCTGTTATCCTCTTGCCTCCTGCTTATAAAGTGGGCATAAAGACATTAGTTCCTTTGATAAAAGCTTTTATGTAAGATCTAGAAGCTCTCTCTTTATTCAGGCTAACCCATTGATTGAACAGTAGTCCTGAAGGTATGCCAAAAATTTTACAAGAGTCTTAATGAAAATAACATCTCCAGCCCTCTTTTTCTTTTCAATTTTTTTTTTTTTACCATCAAAAACAAATCCCTTTGTAACTGGAAATAGCTCCAGTGAGAAATTACAGCATCACTGCTAAGAACTCTTACCATTGAGAATTATTTATTGTCATTATGCTGTTTGCTCCCTGAAGGTAGAGGCAGGAAAAAGATGGGTAGATTGCAAACTGCTTTGGAAGAGGCACTCAGAGTACAGAAGATTTTGGAGGAGGCACCAAGAAGATAGCTTGTGCTGGATTCGGATGCAGTGCTCCCTGTGTCTGCAGCATCTCTGAAAAGGGGATATTTTCTTTTAGAAATAAATATGATGCCTATTATGTTATAATCCAGCATGTGGTATGTGAAACATATGGACAGGGGGCTAGTGAGGCTCACAGCAAGAAAGAAAATGTAATTAAGCAACAAACAAAGCTGAGTCAATCACATATTTGCCAACCTGTCAGGAACATCCAGTGGTGCAGTGTGGATGGCCAAGGATGTAAGCAGAGTCTGACCTGATAAAATGCAATTATTAGTGATATACTATGCAATTATGATGGTGCCACCAGGCAAACATGCATAAGGGCTACGCAAGGAAGCATTTCTAGAAATCATAGCAGATCTGTTCACTGTTCAGCATCATTTATTTGACTGCAAAACAAAGCTGAGAGAGGAAAGTGTATAATCATTTTGAATCCTGTTTGGAATTTTAACAGATTGTAAATACATATTTCATGGCACTGACATGAAGCTGATGATGGGGAGATCATGAGATTTCTGGAAATCCAGCAAAAAGAATGAATTATATACACTACCAATTAGATAAGCTCTCCTTTAAGTATCAATCAAACCTATAAGAATGCTAAAATTCTCTGTCAAAAGCTCATATTTGCATGAAATAACTGAATAGAAGATTTAGGAGGAAGCACATTGCCCTTACCAAAGACCAAATTTGAATTTGTAGTGTGGTTTATTGTGAGACAGTATTACAGTTATGCTGTAAAAACCCAAACTATGACACTGACAAAGCAAAGTGAAACAGGAAAACGCAATTTCTCACAATCAGAGATCCAGTTCTTCTAAGGAATCTGGACAGCCTCAGGGAAACTAAAACTCTGGGAGAATATCTGGACCATAATCTATGACAAAATCCAGGGATACTGTGAGACAGATCTCAGATTCTACTGGAATCTTTCACCTTCAGTTCTGCTCTGCCCTGAAACATTAAATGATGGCACCATAGAAACTCAAAAAATACCAGTTTCAAGATGAAACAAAACCAAATGAAAGTCTGAATCCTCACAACTCTGTGAAGTGGCTGGAGCATCCAGAGTGCCTCTGAAGAAAATTTGGGTGCAATACTCTGGCAAACCTAACTTTTTTACTAGGGTAAAAACAGAAAAGAATAAGCTTGTATAAAAAGGATCTGCCTGCTGATGGCTTTCCAGCATGGAAAACATTTGTCATTTGATCTTAGATTTTTGCAGAAGTGCAAATGCTTCACCACAACTGAGAAGCACTGTGCAGAGGACATTGACAAATTATTACCCAGGAAAAGTATATAAGATAGATTCCTTGTCATAGATAAACTGAAGGGAACGTATTTCTCAGATATATCTTAAGTTGCTGTATAGCTTGTGAAATGGTACAACAACGTACTTGAATTTTCTTACTTGTGGTGAGAGGCTCTTGGTTGAACAGCATCACCTCTTCGGAAAGCTAGGAAGAGAAAATCACTCTAAAACTAATCAAACCTCAAAGAGGCAATGTCAAAGGAACATATTTCTGTCACTAAGTTGAGAATGATCTGTGTTTTGATGACCAGGTAGTAAACTCAGAGGATTTATCAACTGATACAGTACAGTGGACATGTATGTATTTGCGAGGGATACTAAACTGTGAAATGTTCATATTGTTGAGGAATGAAGATTCAGTGACATGAGTAAATGGTCGCCAGGTGCTGTAACAGCCTCCCCATGGAGGTGGTCATGGCACCAAGATGGACAGAATTCAAGAAGTGTATGGACAGTGCTTTCAGACGTGTGGTTTGGTTTTTGGGTGGTCCTGTGTGGAGCCAGGATTTGGATTTGGTGATCTCTATGCATCTCTTTCTACTCTGGATATTCTATGATTCTGTAGCAATCAAACCGAGAAAATGATACATTTTGGAAACACCAGTCTGTCCATGGGAGAGATCAGATTATTGTTTTTACTAAAGGAAAATTAAGTCTAAGATTATTTCTCCATTTTCTGAAATAGAGACTATCCCAAAGCCAGTAGTTTGATCCAGGAAACAGAAGGTAGATGGAAAATAAAAGATATGCTGGGATATGTAATTCTCACACAGTACTTCAATACATTGCAGCAGAATCCAAATGGGAACATTTGCTGTGGTCCTGCAGTGCCCAGAAATGTTGAGGAACAATAATAATGTTTCTTAAGGAACAAAAATAAAATAGTTTTTTGCTTGGAATCCAGAAGAGTAATTTCCTACGCCGTGAAATAAAAGTGCTCCCACACAAAATAATTGAGCCCATATTTTTTGCATAAGACTCAGTAATAAATGAAAACCATAACCCAAATCACACACTTCCTTTTAGTCTGAAATAAGGAATCAGCAAAGACCGTTACATTTAGATTAGCAGCACTGTTTTTATTATTGCATAATTTCTTCCCAAGGGTGCCCACAAAGCTATGGAAAAGAAGGGTCAAAAGAAAAAGGAGCCGAAAGGATGCTGGTAAGGGCCAGAAGAAGCAGAATTGCTGCTCTGTGCAGAAATGTGTCAGAAAACAGGGGCTCTACTTCCTGCACCATCATAACTGATAGATAGTACATACAAATAGTTAAGACAACAGCTACAGTAGATGAGACAAGAAACAGAGGATGCTAGGCAAAGTGTTACCAAATACCCAAGTAAAATGATGGCAAAGGAAGGACCTGCAATATAGATCACATCAGTTGTAAGTTATAAACTTACAATGGCAGTGAAGCTGTAACTGAGGATAACTTCAAAGTAAAGGGAGGCTAAGAAAAATGAAAGCCTTTCTTTTTTTTTAATAGTTAAAGAACTCTTGAAATTAATGAACTAAAAAAGCAAACCCACAAGCTCCTTTTCCCTTCCAGCAGCTAGAGGGGAGTGGAGTTTCAATTTTACAGATTGCTAACTAATCTGGAATTAATATAAAATTCTAATCTACTTGTGGGCCAGGTCTAACATTGTCCCCCTTTCTGCATTTAAAACCATAATTCAAAATATTTAGGATGTTAAAAGAAACTTTCCTGGGGAAATGAAGAAACAAACAGCTGTGGTTTCTGAGGAATGTTTCAAAATGATTCTCTATTAGTACAATGTTCCCAGAGCTGAAAAAATAAAATGATAATAATAATAATAAAAACATTTCCAAACAGAGTTAAGATGTGTTCAAAATAACAAAATTATGAAAAATGATGATTGACAGTATTTGATGTCATCAGTGTTACAGTCCTCCCAAATAACAGAAAATATTCAGATGCATATGATGAGGCCACTAAAACAACCTTAACTCTGCCCTATATTCCCACAGTGCAATAGCCATATGATTATGATTAAACCTTCTTGGTGTCTGCAATCCCAGAGCAGAATAAATTACTTTTTCATTTACTGATGTTTTATTTTCAATTCTCTTAGATTAACCTCTGTTACCTTTACTGCGATGAGTAGAATTTTGAGAAGAAAGATTTAAGATTACATGACACTAGGTGCCAAGATATGCGCAGCTGAAAATTCATTTGCATATTGCTATTTCCATCAGCAAAGTTATCAGAGATCTCTCATTTGAAAGTGGTTTCAGATTGCATTGTTCTTAATGGGAATGAGGACCATTGTCCCCTGTTGTGCTGTGGCAGTCAGCAGCTCGTTTTGTTTCTAGCACTCACAAAGTCAACAACATAATTGTTGTTGGTGAGTTAAGTTGTCCCTCTATAGATGTTTCTAATCTGCAAGGGAAGTTTGCCCACACTGAGCCGTTATGCTGCCACTACTGATAAGGGCTAATCTAAATTTTGGCTTTCTGAAGGTGCATTGCTGCTGTTTAACAAATATTTTTAGTCTACACCGTTTAGAATTGTGGAGTCCTTCGGAGGACGATGTCCGGTATCTGCTCTTCTAGCCCAGGTAACAAGCCTCATGTTTTTGGAACAGAAATATTTCAGTTCAACTTTCTCTGTGAAGTTCCAGTTATAATAGAAAGGTGACCGCCCACTTGTTTCATCTCCTGTTTTGGTTCATCATGGTGATAATGAAAGAAGATAAAGCAAGTGACTACAGATAGCCATTCCTGTAGAGATCTTTGCTGTTTCCCTACAAGACAAGCTCCAACTGGCTTTTTTTTCCAAGTTTTTGAACTACTCATTCTTGCTCCTTCCCACTCCCTTCCAGCTTTGAGGCTTTGTTATATTGTGAATTTTACTTCTCTTTGTTTCTGGCAAATTCTCTCTTTGCAGCTAAGTCCTGCTTTTCTGTTCTCAGGCACTCTTTTTTTTCCTCATGTTGCTAGGCAATATTAGTTTTTTTCCTACTTTACTACTCATGTGACTTATGCTCACCATCTCTTTCCAGCATTACCCCACACCTTTTATTCATTACCACCTCTGCTCACACATACACAGATGAACAAAATTAAACAAGTGAACATCAAAAGGAGTTTAAATGAAGACTCTTTGCTGCACTTTGCCTTAAGAAGTCAAAATTTATTGCAAAATTCATATTTTAAGAAATGAGATTGCATATTTCCCCCTGAAGAACACTTTTTAATAAAACCCTAATTTAACGCGAGTGATTCTGGTTGAGTGAGGAAGGCCTGGGCTGTAATTATCTAGTCTATTGTCATGCCTAATAAATGCAGCATAAAAGGCTGAGGTTGAGCTATACTTTGCTGTGTTTATTTAGAACACCACCATAGAGTTCCTTTGGGATCTAATTTATTAAACCCACTTCAGCAAACATTGGCAGGATTAAGAAATCAACCCCCCTTTTTTTTTCTTCAGAAAATAAGAGACTAAACTACTGCTGTTTTATATCAGAGAATTCAAGTAATACACGGCAGACATTCTGTCTCAGGTGACAATATGGAAATTGCCTTCACAGGAGGTGTGAAATATCTGATTTTTCTATGTCTTCAAAATTTTCCCCCAACTTTTTCTTTCACTGATGAACAGACAGATGATTGTTCTCCTCACCTAAATTGCTTCTGTCATATAACTTCAGCACTGGCTTGTGTTCAAAATGACACATATCAGCATGGAAAATATTATTGCAGCTTCTAAAATCAAGATAAAGAGTTCTATCTCATCCTTTCCTTTACAGAACTCAGTCTCCTTAAAGGAAGCCTACAAGGAAGATAGAGACTAAATAAGGTGTGTAGTGATTGGACAAGGGGTAATTAGTTTAAATGAAAAGAGGGTAGGTTTAGATTAGACATAAGAAATAAATTCTTCACAATGATGGCAGTGAGGCACTCAAACAAGTTGTTCAGAGTAGTCGTGGATTTCACTTCTTTGCAAGTGTTCAGTGCTAGGTAGGATGGGACTTTGAGAACCTGATCTAGTGGAAGATGTCTTTGATTAAGGCAGGGGGACTGAAACTAGATGGTCTTTAAAGTCTCTTCCAAGACAAAACATTCTGTGATTTCCTTATGGGGAACTGCTCAAGTTGCTCTTTCAGTTCTTAGCACCAGGGACACTGCAATTCTTGATTTCAAGAAGAGGTGAAGGAGAATGAGAAGGAAAAGGAGAAGGAGAAGGAGAAGGAGAAAAAAAGAAGGGGAAAGGATAGGGGAAAGAAAAGGGAAAGTAGAAACAGAAAATGAAATGGAAAAGGAGAAAGAAAAAAAGAAAAAAGAAAGAAAAAGTACAAGATAAAGTGAAAAAAAAAGAAAGAGAAAGAAAAGGAAAAGAAAAAGAAAAGGGAAAGGGAAAGAAATAGAAAAGAAAATTGGAGTGAAAGAGAAGAAAAAAAGAGAAAGAGAAAAAGGAAAAGAGAAAACCAGCTGGGTATTTCTTGAATATGTTTTATATAAAAACCCCAGTGTAAATTCTCGATCAATATAGATCAAAGTAGTCCCTTTGACAGCAGTGCAAATTTATGGCAGCTGAAATTTACAAAAGTCTTAAAAATCAAATTGGATGGGCTTCTCTACCACTAAATCACATCCCTAGCAATTGCAGGGTTTTTTTTTTTTTTCTTTCAAAAAAACCTTGACTGGTTTTGATATGTGAATGTTTCTTTGCTTTGTTATGATAGAATAAGATTTTTTTTTCCTTTATAGAATGGCTTGGAGAAAGGCATTAATCTGATGAATATGGAAGAAGTGTTTCATAGTAAGGCAGAAAGGAAAATAGAATAAAAAGAGTGGAAACTTTCACTGACTGAATACTCTAGTGTACCTTTTCTGTAACTTGACGGGACTGGTGATGATTTTTGATGAGGTGGACTTAAAAGTGAAATACAAAGGAATCCTCATGTGAAATATTTCTAAGTATCCTGCCCACTGCCCTGTTAATTTGGCCTTAAAGTCCAATAATGCCTGAACTCTTCAAAGTGTGCACAGAATCTAATCCTTATCATTTTCATCACTTCCATTACAAGTCTCTGTATCAGATAATGATATAAAACTCTTTGTTCAAGACTTGTAAAATAGATTTCCTCTTACAGGCCACTCAAAGACCAAACTGCAATAGCATGCTTTCTTATATAATTGTTTTTAGTTAGGAGTTGGCCTTACATTCACCCTTACACCAGCTCACAGCTATGGATCCTATGTTAGATATACTTCATTCTCTAAATGGGAGTCTTTTAAGGATCTGCGAGGGCTGGTGTATGATGACACCTTTTTTCCCCATCCTCTATTTCATACAGCATAATATCTGTTCTTTTCCAGATTTTTTAATTTCTGAAGAGCAGTAGATCAGCTCGCTGGCTCTGCGTATGATAGTGACTTCTGTTGAGTTCCAGAAGGTGAAGCAAAGGCCTCTGATCTGTAAGACCATGTCTTCTGTATTGCAGACTGTAGAGCCCTTCCCCTAGAGAAGTAACAGAAAATCGATATTTGATTGTAAAGGCAAAGTTAAGCCAACATCATTAGACATAAAGGACGCATAGCATCACATGAGCATAAACATGTGGCAAATCAGAAGTATAAATAGTTCAGTGACTCTGGAAGAGTTACTCATGTAGTAAAAACTTAAATCCCATGGTTAGTTCTGGGAACATTCTAGCTCCCATGGTCTAATGCATCATGTGGGTGACTAAAATATTTCTGTCAGCTCACTTGCTCTTCTGGATTAACACCAGGGTAGGCCACATTCAGAACTGAATTGATTCATGTCTAGTTAGTGTCTAGTGTCTTCAGACTTTGCTTCCTTGCACTTACAGATCCAGAGGCAGCAAGGGTAGAAAAAGCTCTAGCCTGTTTTCCAATGCCAGCATAGATATAGCAGCATGACTATATATGTGACAGATGTGCAGTCTCACATATGGCTTCTTCTGGGAACACAAAGATGCCAAGCTGAAAAGCTTTTATCAATACAAAGCAAAAGTGAAGCCTGCAGCAGAAGTTCTTGTCCTTCATTTTGTGATGTGTTGTAACCTTAGCACCATGCTGGACTTGGTTACTGCTGTTCAGCTGGTGCCAGCTGATGAACTTTGTCAAGGGCAGAGAGAGCAAGTAGCATTCAGGAGAACGCTTTTTTTTTAATCATGATTCTTAAAACTAGAACATAGACTGACAGAGGTGAGAAGTGGTTTCAGGTTGGTAAAATACATTTTGTCAATATGTTTAGCACAGGAACGATGTTAGAGATGCTGGCAAGGTCAGTATGGAGAGAAGGGTACTTGAGAAAAGTTGATTGTTTGCCTCCCTCAGAGATATTTGTTCTTTCCCTCTCCAAAAGACCCTTCAGTAAAATGGTACCTCAGTGCATATTTTAACAAGTGGATCATGCATCCTTCCAAGAACAGGTATGCTCATAGAACAGCCAGCTTACTGACAGAGAGAAAAGCAGTTAACCCTATAAAATGTGAACAGATTCAACTGAATCAACATCTAGGTGATGAAATGGAGTAGCTGGGTCAGAGTTATAAAAGAGAAAAGATTGTGAACTAGAGCTTCATCATCCCACTCCACATTTCTATGTGAGCTATCACCTATGATTTTAAATCCAGTTTTCAGTGTAATTCACCCATTTGTGGCATTGCCCTCCCCTGTTTCTACTCTGTTATTTTCCAGACATTGAATTTGCAGCCCAAATGTGATTTTCACCTAACTTGATATAATTTAGGTGAGGTTTATAAATGTCCTATCCTTGCAGTTCATTTGTTTGGGCAAAAGTAACTTTGACTCATCCTGTGCACAACTGTTCTGAAACGTCAGGCCTTGACAGCTCCTTATTGATGGGTGAAAGACAAGTTTATGGCGCCTGACTTCGCTGGGTATTCTCTGCCTTCATTGATCTGAATTGCAGACTTCAAAAGAGTTTGCATTTTCTTTTTCTCCACCTCAGTTTTCCAAAATAGAACTTTAAAAGTAAATATCTTAAAGTAAATATGGGCTGACAACAAGACTGTAAGTCATCACAATGTGCTTAAAGCAGGTGGCACTGCATGATCCTTACCCTTTCCACTCCACTGAATCATTTCTATGGGATGCGTGGATATAAACCTGTACCAGCAGGAATATTTTCCAGCTCTGAAAATGGAACTAGCTCACCCATAGCTATGCTCTAGAGTTTTGGAGTATACCCCAGAACCTGCTATCAAAATGATGTAACCAAAGGGGAAAGAAAAACTGGCTGTCTGTTCTGGTGGTATCAGGGACTTGCTTGAACTGTGTGTCTATTTACTTAGAGTAGCCCTAGGAAAGGATGTGGCACTGTGGTTTTAGGACTCAGTCAACTTTATCAACTTTTGATGTAAATGAAGTGCTAGAACGAATAGAGAGAAACAGTGCTTTTGCGTGACATTTTGCAGGGCCATACAGAGATACTGTAGTAGGAATAGAAAGAAGAAATTGTATGTGTGAGCTGTTATCACCAGTGTTATCTCACCTGGTGTTGCTCTGAAGTGTCTCTGAACTGCTTCCAGAAGGAGGTAGATGGCCTGCAGAGTGCAGAATTGCTTTTGCTACTTGAAGGATGTTCAGAGGTAGAGGGCTGACTTCTCTAAAGGACTGAGAACAAGTATATGCAATACAATAATTTACTGATCAAAGCTCCATGTCCGAATACTGACAAGAAATTATATGTCTTGGTGAAAAGCAAGAGCACGACCTGATCTTGCCAGCTCTTGTCTACCCATCTACTTTCTTAAAATCAAACTGTGCCCACTGTGAACTCATCCACTTCTTGAAAGATATGTTGTTTGTAGCAAAAGCTCTTCCAAAAGGAATTATTAAAAAGAAACATAGAGTTAGCTTTAAATTCAACACAGATTAAAACCCTATAAAAAAACCTTCTCAGTGAACACTTGCATTCTGCTGATCTCTGTTGCTAAGACAACTCCTTTTCAAAACCTGATGTGTTAGAGGATAGATTGAATGGAACTTCCTCTACAAGGCCATGTTCATGGTTGTGGGATCAGACATATGTCTGAAGGGTGGTGACCACTGGAGAGAAGAGCTACCCACTAAGCTGCAGGTCAGGGAACCCAGTGAAGAGCAACTCTGCTTCTGAGCAGATCTAAAATGTCTGGGCACCACCCAGACCATGACTTAAATTACGTGATCCTCCCTTGAGCCAGAATTTTTTTAAGGCTACTTTCAAAATTAAGGATTATGTCTTGGAATACATATTTCTAATTGCAAATAGATTTTCAAAGTTTGTGGGACCCACTCTCTTCATCTGAGTCTCATATTTCTGCAAGGAATCTTACAGAAGTGGAAGTCACCATGAGATCCCACGACTGTTTAGTAATGTATTGTTACCCCATTGTTTTTTTATTATTCCACTTGAAATACATGAATAATTTACATGTGGCCCTATGTATAGGTTTACGTAAGGGGGAAAGGGGCCTTTTCAAAGTTTATATCACTGTATGAGTGTTTAGCCACAAACTACTTCAAGAAGACAGGCAATCCCTATGTTGGCAGAAACACTTGCTTTCCCTTATGATGTCTTATGTTATATACAGTTGGCTTGCAACACTGTCTAAATATGGGATGATCTTATGTTATATACAGTTGGCTTGCAGCACTGTCTAAATATGGGATGAAACAGAGCTTGGAAGAAGTGGAAGACTTAAAAATAAGAAACCTAACATTGTCTTTGAGAATAATTTAGGGTGGCATTGAGACAATGGGAAAGTTTCAAGTCTCTTGGAGTTTGATTGGTTCAGCTGCCATGATCTTTGGCAGTGCCAACGTCAGTCACCAGTAGAGTGGGAAAAATGGTAGGCAGTACATCCAAAATACTTCACAAAGAGTAGTCTTTTTGGAGAAGTGTCTAAGATGCATCTTTGCAAAAAAAAAAAAATCCACTCAAAACCAGCTATCACAGTCTCTTTCAAACCTTTCTGAAATGTACACACTCAACAGCAGAATTTTTAATTGTTCTTTCTATACAGTGCTGTCACACTAAGAATAAGAAGCGTTTCTTTGCTACTCTGAGCCATTCCCAACCCATTGGTATCCAGACAAATTGTATTGGTGCGCCAGTGGGAGAATTTAGAATACTCAAACTGTCTTGCATTAGGTGAAATTTCACCTAGGACTTTGTCAGTAACTTTTGCTGAAAGAGTTGATGAAGTATGTGCATCACTGTACAAAAAGCCCTCCCACGGAACAGAAGGGGACTTTAAAACTCCTCCAAAGCAAGAGGCTGTAAGCCAGAGTGCCTAGAATATAGGTTTACATAGGGTATTTCTGATCAGCTCCTAGATCTGGAACGTAAAGAAGCTATCCTCTAGAAGAATATCTTGATACTCTTCCTGGAATTAAGCTATGCATGCTCTTCTCACTAAAGTATCAAAAGTGCTGCTCCCACTATTTGGAGTCTTCTGGGATGGATTAAAGCTACTGCATTCACATTAGAAGAGGTTGCAGTGTGTGTTAGACAAACTTCACTCGTTAAAGATATTAGCCTAAATTTGCAGCTCTCATTAGGAAGTACAACTCAGCTGGGTTCAACAGTCTTGCACTCTTTTATAATAGCAGTGAAATTTAGCCCATGTTTCTCTGAGATATTTTTGCACTATGTTTCCAAGCATTCATATGATTTCTTGGACTTGTTGATAACAATGCTACTCTCCTAGATAAATGAAGTACTGCCAAGCTACCTTGTTAGATATTTAAATAATTTTTGACTGAAAGAAGATTGGTAGAGTTGGCTTTTCAGTAAATGACTTTTGTGATTGGAAAAAAAAACAAACAAAAAAAACTAGCAAGGACAGGTTTTCATTCCTTTCAACAGATAGAACTGAACATGGGAATTTCTTACTGCATGAAGCACAATTGTTCCTTCTGATGTTACAAACATAAGATTCCATCTGAACTCAGTGACTGCTTGAAAGTCATACTCAGAGTTTTGTATTGAGACACCTAGGTTAAGTTCTGGGATCTCAGGTATCATGCAGCAAAATAGCTGGGGTGTCAATCTCCATATAAGCCAGATAACTCATGGCAATTCTCAAAATGCGATAGCAACGTAATCTTGGATGACTCGGGACAGCTGGCATGGATCTAGCTTCACACTACTGTCAGACCTCCTACTACCATGGCATAACCTAATTCTAGCTGCAGACTCACACAGCTTTATCCAATGACTTTTAAAAATGAGAATCTGATCTCCTGAATGTATCCTAAATTCTTTGCTTATCATTTTCATTGCAACAATGACAGTTTTATTTTGTTCTTGCATACTGTCATTCAGAGTTTTACCTTTTCTCATGCAGTACTTTTTTAAGGCCCTTTTTATTTCTTAGTTATCCCTTCTTTCACCCCTTCCGTCTCATTTTTTGTTTCTGTTCTGCATTTGTAGATTCATTTTCAGTTGGCAACTTAAAATAGATTTTTTTTTGTTTGTTTTTTACCAAGTCTAAAACTGAAACTAAATCAGGAAAAAGAAAGGTGAACTGCTATTGTAAGATACAGGAAGAACTCTCTTGTGCAGAAAAAAAAGTGATGTCCAAAAGCAGTAATACTAAAAGTAAGAAAAAAGCACCCACCCACAAAGTGGAGTCTCTTCTTCATGTTTTTATTGTCTCACAAGCTGCCATCTCCCAGAAGGGGCTGAGAACCCATGTCTGTCCTCCAACACTTACGGTATGAAGTCTCTCTGAGTGGTACCAAGGCAGTCATAGAATCACCAAAGTTGCAAAAGATTTCTGAGATCATCCAGTCCAACTGTGCACCTACCACCAATATTCCCCCACTAAACCATGTCCCTTAGTACAACACCTAAATATTTCTTGAAATCTTCCAGGGAGAGTGACTCCACCACCTCCTCCCTGCACAGCCTGTTCCAATGCCTGACCACTCTTTCAGAGAAGAAATTGTTCCTAACATCCAACTTGAACCTCCTCTGGTGCAACTTGAGGCCCTTCCCTCTAGTCCAGCCACTAGTTATGTATAAGAAGAGGCCAACCCCCACCTCACCACAGTCTCCCTTCAGGAAACTGCAGAGAGCTGTAAGTTCACCCCGAAGGCTCCTCTTCTCCAAACTAAACCACAGTTCCCCCAGCTGCTCCTCCTAAGACCTGTGCTCCAGACCCCTCACATCTTCATTTCCCTTCTCTGGACGTGCTCCAGGACCTTGATGTCTTTCTCATAGTGAAGGGCCCAAAATTGAACATGGTATTCAAGATGCAGCCTCGCCAGTGTTGAGTACAGGGGGATAGTCACTTCCCTGCTCCTGCTGGCAACACTACTATCTGATACAAGCCAGAATGCTGCTGGCTTTCTTGGTCACCTGGGCACAGTGCTGGCTCATGTTTTGCTGAGCATTGACGAACACCCCCAGGTCTGTTTCTTCCACACGGTCTTCCAACCTCTCTACTCCAAACCTGTAGCGTTGCCCAGGGCTGCTGTGGCTAAGGTGCAGGACCTGGCATTTTTTGGAATAGAGGCAGTTAAGAGTGCTCAGGATGCTCTGTGTGTGTGTGTAGCAAGCCCCTTCCAAAGTCTTAATTTGAAGTGGTTCTTAATAGCAGCCTCAGCATACAAATGTCAACTGTAACATATTTCCAGCAGATCAGGAAATTCATTTTATGCATTTACCTTCCAGAGTTTTAAACCTTCATATTGAAAAAAATGCTAAATTTATGTTCTTGTTTCACAAAGTTTCTGAAAAATGTAGCTCATTTAATCCAAATATGCAATGTGGACTTATTTATGCCAACTTAGATCTGTTTATCCAAACCTACTAAGCTTTGCACAGACATTCAGATCAATTTTAAATGACTTACTGGTGCCTTAAACTTGAGATCAGTAGCACCATTGTGAAATATCTACAGATAGCCTGAAACTGTATGCCTAATGCTGATGATTTAATTTCCAGTATTGCCATCTATTTCACTGTGGATCATTTCAGTGTTCACGTACTCCCATGCACAAAATCTTGTTGGCATTTCACATGGTTACTAATATTTGCTAGGGGACCAGAGTCAAGCAGTTCATATACATGCTTCTGAAGTGAAAAAATGAGTCTGTCTCCTCACACTTAGTCACAATTTTTGACAACATGATATAGTGTTGAGAAAGGGGAAATAATGGTGCACATTGCATAATTTTGCTGGATTTTTTCAGCACAGTTCCGTAAAGAGAAGGTTAAAGAGAACTGACTTCATTCTACCTAAACAAATTAATTACTTCATTGATAATCCGTGTACATGCTCTTAGGGTAGTTCCTACTCCTACCCTTATTTTTTTTAATGTTTGTTCTAATTCTTGGTGTCTCACCTGAAGTATCTGTTTACTTGTTGAATCTCTCATGCAACTTAGGAGTGATGAGAAAGATAGAAACAGACTTTAGCAGCAAAGGTGACAGTTAATGGCACGGGGAACACAGGGGATGCCTGCTGTATCAGTTGGCCATCTGTTATCTTGCATGGACTAACAAAGCTGTCTTCTACTGAAGGAAACAGTGCTGGTGAAAATTATCCAATTTGTAGCTCACTTTTTCTCCTGAGAGACACTATGAGGTCTTTGACATTTAGCTTATCAGCCATGAGCTTCAGTTTTCAGTCACATTTGGAGCAGGAGGCTTACCACTGAGATGCTCCTAGGATCTCTAGAGGAAACTGGGTGCTGCTACTGATGATTGCAGATGTTCAGCAGCAGCAGGACAAAGCAATTTGCTAAAACAAGAAACATTTCAAATTCAGTCTGTAGAAATCTGTGGTGAGCAGTGAGACAAAAGGTATCATTGGGAAATCCTGTTTTCAAATCTGTGATTCAAATTGTTTCTTTTATATAGCAGCTTCCTGCAGATTATACCCATATAATGTACTAGAATCCAGGACAATTTGGTATTAAAATGAAGATACCCTGCAAGGTTTTTTGCATTATATGAGCACAGGACCCTAGGACTGTTCTCTGATAAATAAGACTACACGGATCCCTTATGACTTTAATCTTAAATGTTACAGCAGAAACAAGAAATGAAACTATTAGATAAAGGGAAAAGCAAAGCAAGATGCAAAGTTTATAGATTTTAATGCTATCTAAATGAGAATCACATAATTTATTTTTTAAGATGACCCTATCACAGATTTTCAGCATAACCAATACTATATATTCATAAGGATTATTATAATAATAACACAGCTTTAGGTTAGACTTCATCTTTTGCATTCTCAAACTCATCTGAGATACTACTAGAAATTTTAACTGAAGGTTTTTGCTCTCTGTGCATTCTCCGTGTCCAATTTTGGCTTCAGTCTACTTTGATATGAATCACTACTATCCATAATGAACTTCATTTACTTACTATCTCCCCAATTTAAGAATTTATTCCTGAAGTTCGATGAAATGAGTTACACTGGGCATTTGTAAAGGAGGAATAATCTAGTGAATAACTTTCTAGGCAAGGAATAAGACACCTTGAGCTCAGTTTTTCCCTTTAACTGTTGACATCTAATGTCACACACAGCAGATGACTTACTACAAGTTCTTACTGCCCAGGAGTATTCACCTGTCTTAACTATGGGCACTACATAAATCGCTGTATCTGGGATATCCACCTTATTGAAGATGAGGCTGTACACAGCAAAGTACATTTTACAACAGGGCCCTTTGAAAGATCAAAACACTAAAAGATGAATGCTATCTCTTTATGATTCTCTGCTTTTGAGGAGGAAAATGCAAGTGGTACATTTTTAAGCTCTCTTAAAACTGAGAGCAACAGCAAAAATAAAGTTAATAATGAAGTGATGAGCTGGATGGCCCACAGGACAAAGAGGGCTGGAGAAAACAGAACTAATGAGGTGTTTAGTTCTTATAGATTGCTTTGAACAGCTCTAGCCTAAGAAGAAATGCAAGCCAAGACAAAAATTACATGACACTTCTTGTCTACATTTTCATTTCTATTTCTTTATTCTGGATTGTTTTCCAACTCAAACAGTCTGGTTTCCATAGCTCTCTCTGAGGACAGAGTATGTAATGCATATCTTAGAGCTATTTCCTGCATGCTTATTTGTTCTTCACAGATAAAATGTTATAATTTTCTGCTCACCAACTCCATGGTATTTGAAGACTCACTCCTACCCCCTGAAAAAAAAAGATAAAAAAGGATGAGAAAAGCAAAAGTAATAAAAACTATTGTCGTACAAAATGAGAACAGAACTCAGCGTGACTGTCAGGTAACCATGTCCCAAATTATTTTTATATTTTACCAACCATGATTCCTGAAATGTAATAAACAGGTGCAAATTCCTGCAATATAAAACTTAAAATAAAAAATGCTTTGGATGCCTCTGCAAGAGCCAGTTTCCCTCCGTCAACTGCAGGAGGAATGCTGGAATGAACTAGTGAGCCTTAGAGCAGGCAATGCGAGTAATCTCTCCTGCTTTGGATTTTAGCTTTTAAGAAGTGCCATCATACTGACATTAGGTGTCTCAATTCTTACTCTCACTTATTTCCTGTGTTGCCGTGAATTTAGGCACAGTGCTGAGGAAATGCAAGAAAAACCCTTTGCACTGGTGATGTGATAGGAAGAATGGTTATTGGGAAGAATATTTGTTAACAATCAGAGCAGCAGTTCTGCAACCAGACAGTACATATGAACACTTCATATGTGGGATTTCCCTTTGGATGAAAACTTTTATGGACAAAATCCATTCTGCCATGAATTCTAGGAAATAACTAAGCGAATTGCTGTACCTCATGGTCATGGTGTTCCCTGGGCCATGCTGGTTTTGCATTAGGGTCCTCTGCTCTTTTTCAAAGGACCACAGGCTCCAAGTGCTTCATGTGCTGGTTCTAACCTGCTGCTGTTGGCTGTCTTCTCTCCCTTCCCAGCATAGCCAGCCATCCTCAGAGCTGGAAACATTGTCCTTGAATGTTGTCTGACATGAGTAGCACCTTCTCCCTCTTATCATTTGCCTGGCATGCCTGGTAGGTTCCTAGCCAGCCTGAAACTTCTGCAGTGTGCCAGTCCTTCACCACATTTCCTGGCTTACTTCATTACTCTCCAGCTGATTTAGCTTCTTTCTCATTAGAAACTGAAATATTCTTTTGATAGTGGGAAAAAACCTCCAACCGCTGTAATGCCTTTGAACCTGAATTTCACAGAGCTGGCCCACCTACAGATTTTAATCTATTTCATACTGTTGCCTCAGCTGAAATATCTTCTTTAAGAAAGGCCCTTATACTGTGATTCATAGTAGTAGAATGCACAATGTTTCACTTTGAACCTGTGAACAGCACTGTTTCAGTCCTTTTGTCTATCCATCTGGAGACACCTATGTTAAAAGCAAAGAGCACTTTGGGATATTTAAGCGAACTTTTTTGAGTACTTACGAAGAAGGAACTTGATTTATGTGGAACAGAAAAATACGAGGCTACTGGTGTGTCCTGATGAGCTGCATAGGCTCATTTTGTTTAGCTAAATGGTCTGATTACCTTTCATAGGGAAATAAGCACAGCGTAACAAACTCAGTCAGGAGGCAGAAAACCTGCTTCCAATAGAAAGGATGGTGCTGGACACAATTTTTCAGGTAGGAGAGTAATGAGACAGTGCCCAGGTCTGTACATGTGTAAGAACCAAGGAGAACTAATCCTGAAATAATTACACAAGAAGAGAAGTTAAACAGAGAGGGGTGGAGCTGGAACAGAAAGTGGCTGTGTGACTAAGCATGGTGCAATCTGTATCAGTAACAAATTTTATATCATTGCAAAAATTCACAGACCTGGATTAGAGAGCTCTGAAAACCTCTTGGTAAAACTTCAGTTAATATCTGGTCCTCTTTTTAGAGGATAGCCAGATTGGAGCTAAAACATGTGCTCCCAGAAGCTTATAAAGAAATGAAAACAGCCAGTGGGTAGCCACCGATTTAGCGAAACTCAGTTACAGTCTATTCAGAAAGCAGATGAGGTGCAGGAATGGTATTTGACATCAATTTAATGTTCTGGACTTGCTTCTCTTTGGTGTTTTTTTTTAGAATAATCTGTGCTGGCTGTACCATGTACTTGCAAGAGGAAATTCAATCAACAGTATCGGTACTGATGGGTATTTGTCACTACTTTATGAGAAAAGGAGCTTTATTTAATCACAGCCCGTGTTTTATGATAAAAATCTGAAAAAACATCAGCCATGTTCAGTTACTTACTAACGTGATTAACATTACACTGACTATTTTGCCCAATTTTGTTAAAATGCCTCAATGACTGTTTAAATGAGCTTCCGATATTTCCACTTATAGACTCTTTCATAACCTAATTATGTGAAAATATTTATTAATAACTTGTCTTGCTGTCTCCTTGTAAAAATTATCCAAAAATACCTCCTCAAGCAAACAAGGATTACTTCATTATAAACACAACTTGTTTCAAAAACAGCTCACGTAATCCTGTACAATTTCCTCATTTTCTCAGCCAGTCTGCTCTTACATATATAGACATCTTGGCATGAAATCTGATTTACCGTGTTGAGAAATAATTGGATAGTAGATATGCAGGAGTTTGTATTGGGATGTATCTTTTTTCATTGCACCACTCTGACACAAATGTGATTTGCTGCCGTATATAATAAGATTAAGTGATCTTTGTTCAGCTTCTGCTTCTCCATTCTTTTTGTGCACTTGAGAAGTTAAAATGTGAAGGAAAGATAGCTGACAACAAGAGAACATGGTAGCATATTTGTGAGTGTTTTCCAGCAGTTGTATATGAACACAGTGATAATAAGCTCGTAGGGTAGCATCACCATGGTAAATTGTCAGAGTAACTCCTCAATAGGGCACGGCACTAAATTTAGAATACAACACTGCTGGTGAGTCACTTATCATTGCACAAGATACATGGTCTTCTGTTATGAATATATACATACTGTGTTTTGCGTACATGGATATGCAGTTTGGTGGGATCTAATTTTACCATTGTGCAAATTATGACATTTCACATTGTCACAGGTGAGACAGAGACAACAATCTGCATAGGATCCAAAACTAAGATATTATCCACCTTCCTAACTTGCTACCAGAACTATGTTCCCCAGGTGTAAATGTCCCGTTCAGAGAGGGACAGGAAGAAAGCCCTGATGGTTGCTGCTGTGCTGCTGCTCATAAGCGCCTATGTCAGGTATTAGTGACAAGGCTCCCTGCTTATCCCCCATCACTTGTCTCCATGCAGTTCTCTTATCCAAAGGGTCTACAGTTCCAAGATTATTTCTCCTGGTGGTATCTTCACTGCTTTCTTTCCTCCAGCCTCCAGCTTCCCAGTCTAAATAGTTAATGTAAAGAAGAAAATACAGGATCAATCCCCTAATTGATGGTTCCGTCTCACATCTTTTTATTATCTGGAGAAATCGTGACATGACATATTTCTTTATTCCCAGTGTTATCAAAACTTTCTAGCAGCCCACGCCAGTTGCAGCTAGCAACCAGCAGGCTTGAGCTTGCTTATGAGTTCAAAAGTTCATTCGCAGACAGTCACCCACTCACTCCCAGCACACACTATTATCTGCTGCTTGCCAATGTTCACAAGCTGAGTTATCATCACCTACTACGTTTATGCAAAAAATATTACATCTTGATGGAAATAGCATTTTTCTTCTTTCTTTTCTTTTCTTTTCTTTTCTTTTCTTTTCTTTTCTTTTCTTTTCTTTTCTTTTCTTTTCTTTTCTTTTCTTTTCTTTTCTTTTCTTTTCTTTTCTTTTCTTTTCTTTTCTTTTCTTTTCTTTTCTTTTCTTTTCTTTTCTTTTCTTTTCTTTTCTTTTCTTTTCTTTTTTCTCTTTTCTTTTCTTTTCTTTTCTTTTCTTTTCTTTTCTTTTCTTTTCTTTTCTTTTCTTTTCTTTTCTTTTCTTTTCTTTTCTTTTCTTTTCTTTTCTTTTCTTTTCTTTTCTTTTCTTTTCTTTTCTTTTCTTTTCTTTTCTTTTTTCTCTTCTCTTCTCTTCTCTTCTCTTCTCTTCTCTTCTCTTCTCTTCTCTTCTCTTCTCTTCTCTTCTCTTCTCTTCTCTTCTCTTCTCTTCTCTTCTCTTCTCTTCTCTTCTCTTCTCTTCTCTTCTCTTCTCTTCTCTTCTCTTCTCTTCTCTTCTCTTCTCTTCTCTTCTCTTCTCTTCTCTTCTCTTCTCTTCTCTTCTTCCCCTTCCCCTTCCCCTTCCCCTTCCCTCATGTTAGAGCAATGGTCATGTTTCTTAAATACCATCTTCCAGCATGTGAGTCCTTTTCTTACTTGCTCACTGGAAGAGACCTGTGACATGTGTTGGCTCTCTGGAAAAGCCAGAATAACTCATGTCAGACAGGAGAAGAATTACTGAGAGGTGTAAGTTTTTTATTGGTATTTTTTTTTAGAGTAACCTTCCTGTGTGTGATTCAGAGGACATACACATCATGGTAAGGTAGTTATGCTCATAGAGGTCAGTAAATGTATAAGCAACATTCACAAATATCTTATACCCAGTCAGCAAAGAATTGAAATGTAGTTAGCATATTCTCACTGCTCCATTATATTTTACTTTTGGCTGTCAGAATGATTGCCAAAATAAACATGCTTTGACACCAGCTAAAACTCCTTACCTAAGTCACCATTTTAGTATCTGCTTATGTAAAATGATAGCATGAGGCTAAACGAGCTAGATTCTGCTTCTAGTTCTTCTAACATAAATCTGGAATAGCTGTACAGAGGTTTGCAAAGTTATTTCTGATTTACTGTAGTGCAGCTGTAAGATAAACTGGCCAGGGAGAACAGCTGTCTAATATTTCCTTCTGTTTACTGTTTTATGATTTTGAACACAGAGAAGTAGTCAGCTTTGTGTTACAGGCTGATTCAGCAGCTCCCCAAAACTCTGTGACACTGTCACAATCACCGGGACAGCCAGGTCCAGCGAGATGGAAGCTAACAGACTGTTCCTTCCATTTCTTGGTGACAATTGCCACAGATGGAAATAAGCATACAGAGGAGTACTTTGCAATAATCCAGCATTCGGATGATGCCTTCTTTCAGATGAAATAATACCTGCATGTGTAGGAACAAAAATTTATATTGTTAATGTTGGTCAGAGCCATGTCCAGTTATCCTTCTGGTAAAAAGGCATATCAAAAATACTGTTTGAAATTTGGGGTCAAGTTCTGCGCGCATGTACATTAATACACCATGATAGTACAATTAATTACACAATTAATACACCAGACAAATTATCAGACAAATGCATATTTACCTCAGAGCACAATGTGGTACCTTCCATTAGAACAGATTTATTTGTCCTGCATCCTTACTGTCCACAAATGTAAATTGCAGATCTGTTCTGCTGCTATTTGTCTCTACAGCAATGCAAGAGCTTGGAAAATCCTGGAGGTGTATAAGACTAGTACTGCACTAATTTAGCTCTTATGCAGCAGTTAGAAGTGGGAAACAGAGGTGGAAGAAGATAACTGAGTACTCTAATGCCTGACAGGGAGTGTCTAAAGCTACTTCATAAGGTCATTAAGTACAAATTTTAAAGACCTTAGGCATTTTCAACTCCAGTTCCATTTTCATGACTGATTTCTAAGTCTGAAGCTCAGTAATATTAAATCATGTGTTTCTCTTTGTATATGTAGTTACATTTTGTAACTATCCTAAAGCTACAAAAGCAGCACCAGATACTGCCTGGAACACATCCTTCTCCACTCTTCTCGCAACTGATGCTTGCCTAACAGCACTGTTGTTGAACCAGCACTGTGGACATCTTGTGTGCAAGTAAGAAGAATTCCTTTTCAAAAAATCACACACATTCATAAACATCAGGAATAGACAGAGGATATGTGGGAATCAACTCAGCAGGAGTTTCATTTTCTTCTGTGTGTAGGTGTTTTTGGACTGTAGGAGGACTATGTAATAATGGTTTTATAATCATAGGAAATTTGGCTGTAGGATGACATGCTGATAGGGCAATTCATTTCTGTTTTTACTCAAATTATTCGCTAACATAAGCACTGTGTTTACAACACAATGAAAATAGAAAGCAAATTTTTCCCAGCTTTGGAGGAGAGTAAGTAAATGAATACAATGTGCAATGTTAATCACAGCTTCACAGTGTGTATCTACACTACTATTCCTGCTATTGATTAGTAAAATAATCATTCAAGTACAGGACCTTAACTGATGTAAATCTAGTAGAAACATTCTCATAGGATATTTTCTGCATTTTTTGAAAAGAAATAGTACTGATAAATTAATGTACCCTGAAAAATAACATTTTTGTATCATTTTCTATCAATTGTTAGCTATTTTAACTTAAAAGAATACTTGCTAAAACACAGACACAAAAAAGAAAATGAATTTTATAAAGTTCATTAAGGAAAAAAATGTTATGGTTTCACTTGTTACAATTAGCAATCAAAACAGAAGTGTAGCTAGTCCCGAAGGATTTTATTAAATCAAATTAAAAATGGGATTTTTGAAAGAAAGAAATTGCAGAAGTCTGTCATACAAGAAGACTTCTGCCAGCTGTAGTTGAGGAGGAAGTGTCTTGATCTTATAATAGTTGTGTTTAATATTGGAAAAAACATGTTTTCTAGAGACAGATTGCAGTATGAAATCTAGTGGTTCAACCCACTTTCTGTGAGTCTCAATCAAACATTGAATGGAACTTATATGGGGTGGGATGTCATATTAAGCATTGCTATGCATGTTGAATCAATCACTCTTGTGGAAAAATCTTCACACTATGTGCCACACAACAAAATGGTTAATACGGAACACTGTGGCATCTTCAGTCAGAATGATAAACTCATTCCATCTTAAGTCAACTCACAGTTTCTTGCCAATATATAAAACACATCCATTGATCAGGAGGAATATCATACACCATACATAATATGAGTCATTACAAATAAAAACGTGCACCAGAGATCTGACCACTGTCAGTGAGTTTTAGAACGTAGGTGAGTCTAAGAGGATCCTACATGGCTGAAAGAGAGGTATGGACGAAAGTAGAGTTCATCCAATTCAGAGAATTTAACATCTGGGCCATCCTCTGAAGTGTCTCTACGAACTTCATAAAGATTCTAGGGTGACTACACTCTTAATGAGGGTTCTGAACTGCCTAGATAGTTGTGAGATCAATCAGACCATCCATACAGCTCTAGGTTTACTTTGCAGTTCCTGTGCAGAGTTGTTTATCTTTTATATGGATGAGAACCACTTACAGAGGAGCTTGCTAAAAATTTTAGAAGTTCTTGTTGAGAATTCCTCTTCTCTGTACATCTTGTCAGTTCAGAAGACTGGAGATTTTCTTCAGGTTTTTTCATTCAAACAGGTTATGTTATCTTTTGACTAGCTCAAAATATCTCTGACAGCTTCTATTATTCTTCATAGGTTTCTTTTCTAAGAGATTGCTTTTGTTGTTAAGGCAGCTGGGGACAGAATGGCAGAATCATTTAGAAGGCATTTCAGAGATTTCTGATTAACTGCATGAAGTGACACTCTCTAGATGACCCATTATTTTGTCCTGGTCTCCACTTCTTCACCTGTTGGTTTTTCAAAGTTATTCAGTGTTTATGGAGCCCACAGGACACTAATCTCATTGATCTTTTGAAGCCCATCAGGAACATATTATGGTTCTGTAGAATAATATAAATAACACAATCCACCCACAAGCATTCCTTTATGCAAAGTATGTCCTTCTTTACCTAGTGACTTGATAGCTAATAAAAAATTATAACAGTTAGTTATGATATACTGAATAGGACCCAGCTTCGGAAGGCAACACAGCTCAAGCAAAAATGTATTTTAATAAAAATCTCATCATTACTTGGAGCTCCTAAATTCTGACTGCAGCTTTATTGCATTATTTTCTCACTTTAATTGGTTGTGGTTCTTTTATCTGTATTTTTACGCAGTCAGAATGCTTAGGATTTAGTAATTATTTTGAGGCATTGTTTTTGTACATCTTGTACATTTCACTATGCAAAGCCTTTAAAATTGTTATGGCAACCCACAGTTTTTCTAAAAAGTGTTGTATCATGGTATAGTCATGTTACATGTTCTTTGGTTTCTAACTCAGCTAGAGTCACTATTTTTAATTTAAGCAATTTGGGAACAATATTAAATACTATAATAGTTTATTTTTTATGGCTGAAAGACTGATTTTTTTGTTGCTATATTTATGGTGTTCAGTTTCAGGTAAGGGTATTTTACAGAACTGTATAACCTAGAAGTATGAGTAATCGTGTCTGTGTTTCATGTGACCATTTGAAGTGACACTGATTGCAGTGGCATTCCGTCTCCCATAATCTTACATAGATAAGACAAATTGAATTATATTTTATTGTCATTTAGTAAAGCTCAGGGACTTGGATAACTAGCTCTGACTCAGTTAACGTTACCGAGTTTGTCTTATAGTAATCAAGGTGCAGAACAGTCTGCTTAAGAGATTAACTCTTTTCTCATATGGAGTGAGCCAATATCTCCAAAGTGCCTCTCTTTTTCTCTTTTATGTTTAAGTAAAGCAAAACACAGCTACATTCCTAAGTGGGGAATCTCAGCTGAGCAACTAACTTGGAATGACTGAAACATGTGGACAACATACATTTTTATTTTATTGTAATGTATTTTTCTATCATAAAAAGGAAAACTCCTACATTAAGATGCTGCTTTGAGGACGTAGACAAAAATGTATTTGTAGTAGGAGCCCTAGGCTTATCAGAGGAAACATTAACTGTATGAAAAATATGTGAAGTACTTCAAAGAAACCTACATTAATATGGAGATCCTGCCATCCATTTCTGAATTTGAAGATCAAATAATGGAAGAATGCTTTTCAAGAATGATCTATCTTCTATAGCTTAGTTCAGTAATAATCTTTTTTCAAAGCCATTAGTAAATCAGATTCCACTACACTGAAGATCTTCTAGAATATCCACCCACAAATCATCAAGAAAGCTGGATTTTCATAAATGGGAGCCATTCATAATTAGTTTTTGATGAAGGGGTTCTGGTTTCCAGTAGATTTGATGAAAAATAAAATAAAATAAAATAAAATAAAATAAAATAAAATAAAATAAAATAAAATAAAATAATAAAGGAAAAGGAAAAAGAAAAGGAGAAAGAAGAAAGGAAAAGGAGAAAGCAGAAAGAACAGAGAAAGAAGGAAGGAGAAAGAAGGAAGGGAAGGGAAGGGAAGGGAAGGGAAGGGAAGGGAAGGGAAAGAAAAGAAAAGAAAAGGAAAAGAAAAGAAAAGAAAAGAAAAGAAAAGAAAAGAAAAGAAAAGAAAAGAAAAGAAAAGAAAAGAAAAGAAAAGAAAAGAAAAGAAAAGAAAAGAAAAGAAAAGAAAAGAAAAGAAAAGAAAAGAAAAGAAAAGAAAAGAGAAAAAAGAAAAATAAGAGTATGTTTTTTGCTGCCTTGTCCCTAACCTTTCCAACATCCTTTTCTGACCTGTTTCCAGAAAATGATTTTCTATGTATTTTGAAGGGAGGAAAGCAAGTTGTTGGCAACTCTGTACAGAACAATATTTTACCTGTTACTTTCATTAAAAACGTTGATTTTGCCACGGACATTTATTTATGTGATAGAGTAACTTTTATGCTTTGGGAAAATCATGTTCAGTTCTTTTACCTCACTGAACTGGGAAGTGCTTTAGCCACCAAGCTGCAGGCCACCCCTGCAGAATGAGGGTGAATTTGGAAGCATCAGTCCAATCCTGCCCTGTCAAAGAAGAGCCATTATGCAGAACAAATAAATAAATTAAAATTTATTGTTTCAGTGTTTAAAAAGACTTACTAGAATATGTGAGATTCGAAGTGATGTTGGGGCATTTTTGCAAGGGGACCACTAGAATTTTATGCTTCTCTTTCAGAAGGCATGAATCTATTTTACTCAATGATCATATGGTGGATTATGATATGTGCAGTTCCCAGAAGTATCCATCTGTCCTCAGGCACTGTATCATAGTATCACAGGATTGCTTAAGTTGGAAGGGACCTTAAAGATCACCCAGTACCAATGTCCCTGCTGTGGCCAGGGCTGCCACCCACCAGCTCAGGCTGTCCAGGGCCCCAAACAATATGGCCTTAAACATCTCCAGAGATGGGGCATCCTCAGTCTCTGTGGGCAGCCAGGGCTCAGCACACTGAGTAAAAAATATTTTCCTAACATCTAAACTAAATTTACCCTATTTTAGTTTAAAGCCATTCCTGATTGTCTTATCACTATTAGACCATGTAAAATGTCTCTCCTTCCTGCATATAAGGCACCTTTGCACATGAACCCTGCTATATCTGTAGCGATCATTACCTGATTGTCTCCCATTTGCTTTCATAGATTCATAGATTCATAGATACATTAGGTTGGAAAGGACCTACAAGATCATCTAGTCCAACCATCCTCCCACCACCATCCCTACCCACTAAGCTACTAAATCAAATCCCTTAGCACCTCATCTAAACGCTTCTTGAACAGCGCTAGGGACGGTGCCTCAACCACCTCCCTAGGCAGGCCATTCCAATGCCTGACCACTCTTTCAGAGAAAAATTTTTTCCTCAAATCTAATCTAAATCTTCCCCAGAGCAACTTGTGGCCATTCCCTCTCATCCTGTCATTAGTCATCTGGGAGAGGGTACACTCAATCCCCTCATCTAAGTCATCAATAAAGATATTAAACAAGATATTAAACAAGATGTCTGAGACCAGCCCTTCTGGAGTCCATTCACCTTGGATGAACTAATCTAAGTAGTTTAAAATAGAGGTAACAGGCAGTGGGGACATGGGGAGATATGTTGCTCCCTGTCCCTCTTTATTTAAGCAGGTTAAATGTACTTTATGAGTGTGAGTCTGAGTTTTACTGCAAGTACATCACTGCTTTCACAAGCCAAGCCTCACTGAAGTCAACAGGACACTTATAGCCATGATTCAGACATCTCATAAGTCAATATCAATCTGATTGACTTCTGTTAGGTGGCATGCAATAGGAAGATCGTTACTAGAGTAATGAGAAAAGGGGAAAAAAATCCGGGAGAGGAGAATTATTAGAAATCTGTCCTGTCTACTGATAAAATTCAAAGTAGAACAACTCAGTGGGATCACTTACTTGAGAGGAGCTGCCTGGATAAAAATAGATTCCTCATTGATAGTCAGATCATTGAGACTCCAAAAACGTAGACACTATTGAAAAAGTGCCTGCAAACTGACTCTGTTTGGCATCTGACTGAGTTGTGGGAGCCCTGAAGCTACCAGCAGCTTCCTGCCTGCCACTCTTGGAAATGCTTTATATAGTGAAAGCAATAAGCACTACCCAGTGGGAAACTCCAGACTAATGTTTTATATTGATTAAATGCTAACAGCAGGGAGAAGCTTGATGTGGACTTTCAGAAAGTTGAACATGTGAGCTGAATACAATTTGCTAATAACAAATAAGATACCACACCTTGGACATTACATCTTCCTGTCAGGTGAAGGGGTCTGAAACTATTCTTGATTCTGTTGTAAAGCAAATTCATTCTGTAGAAGTCAACTGCAAAGCAGGTCAGTGAGTTTGAATTGTTTTTGAAAACATCGTATGTCTGTCAGATGGTAAAGTGGTTTCAAAATAATTAGTTTTAGGTGAGGAGGGGATGAGTGGGTGAAACCATGTAAATTTATGTTACGTATTTTATATAATTTAAAAACAATCTAGAAACAACCTAAAGAACTTACAATAGGCTTGACGAAGATATAATAAAGTGAGTTGGATTCTTGTTGACAGGTGTGGCTTTATGACATTCTCCTAAATCTCCTGGTAGCTGTGGGTACTGTCACAAGGGGCAAAATTATTGCTGCACAGAAAATAGAAAGACACACAACAAATTCATGATGTTATGAATATTTGTATGAATGCAAAGTTTAAGTTTCAGTAACTAATACTGCTTAGTGTGGCTAAGAATCAAGTGTCTAAACTTGATAGGAAGGATGGTGTTTGAATATTTATACATATTATGAGTTCTTTCTTTCTTTCTTTCTTTCTTGCTTGCTTGCTTGCTTGTTTGCTTGCTTTCATTCTTTCTTTCTTGCTTGCTTGCTTGCTTGCTTTCTTTTTTTTGGTATTAGTCATTCCATTATACTGTGTTATAATGGTATCTCAGCCACTTTTTCCATTTGGGAGTCTTCTAGATTTTTTTTTAATTTCTGTGTGTTTGTTTGTTTGTTTTCTTCTCCCCCCAGGGTTTCTAGTGTTCTTTTCATTGGTTCTCTTTTATGAGCTTTCTCCCTCCTCTGGACACAGTGTGCCTTGTGCTTTTCTGTTTTACGGTTTGTCACACTTCTTTTGCCAAGTCCATTAGAAAGAAAGGGGCTGGGTTTCATTTTCCCTCTGAAGAAAATATCCTGAGCTCTGGCAAAACTCTTGGAAAGTAAAATGGGGGAGGGAATACCCTCGATGGGTGATGGGTTCCAGGGCTGGGCTGCCCTTATGAGGTCAAGTGCAAGATGAAAAGAAAATTTTTGGAAGAATAAACTGTGGAGAACTACCACAATACTTCACAGGACTGTCACTCAGGACTACTTGAGTCCGTATTTAGTGAAGTGCAGCTAACAAAATTCTACAAAATGGAACCAGCCTCTCCCCTCCTCCACTTTGTCTCAGTGCGGGCTGTGGAGATGCAGTAATTCAGCAGCTCCATCCTCTGGATGTCTGAAGCTTTAGGGATGCTACTTGAAGTGAGCACACTTCTGATGCCAAGGGCAGAGGCTCTCATCTTCCTACTGCTTTGTGCAGCCTCAGCTGAAGCAATTTGAACTCTGCCCTCCACCTCAGAGTGCCTGCTTACTTTGAAGCAGCCTCTACATCATTTCAGCATACAATGAAATCGTTTCCACAGACTTCGTGCTCTGTAGGAATGATTCAGTGATGTATAGAGCCCTTAACTGACACCTTGACACCAGGAAGAACCATGTCCTAGGCATTAGTTTATTTCATCAGACTTACCACACACCTCATTCAGCAGTTCCTTACTATGTTTCCTCACCAGATTAGGTGACTCATAGAATCACAGAATCATAGGGATAAAACTAGCTCCTAACTTGTAACACCTCAACTCACACGTGTCTTATGTTTTCATTTTCAGCCATTACTTGAATATTTTCCACTAAAGTAAAAATTAACTGCATTTTAACATGGTTTTATTTTAGCTAAAATTCAAATAATCTCAGTGAGTAACTCAAGTGAGTTTTTCTCCTTTTCTCATTCCTCTTTGAAACCATCTTGTATTGCCAAGTAATGCCAGTCTGGTGTCTTCGGTGGCATACACATGTAGCTATTTCTTTGTAATAGTTCAGATTCTCTCATATATATCAGTATATTTATAAATAACTTTATAAGTTCTTTATTATCTAAACTTCAAGTATCATCATAATAGTTGTATCAGAATACTCAACAAGTTTGTTTTCTACATACATTTGTATTTACTCATAGTTGTTAAAAATGTTTTCAAAAGAGTACAATTTTTTTTCATAGTTTCAGAGTCAGAAGTTGCAAAGTGGCATTTTCGCAAGCTTTTATAACATTGATCTCCAGGAAAAATCGAGGTAACAAGTACAACTTTCAGAAGAGTGTGAATGATCAAAATAAGAAGCTTTTTGCTGAGGTCATTTGATATTCTTAATTAGAAGAAACATTATCATCTCACATTGTGAAACAGATCATCTCTAAAAAGAGATCTAAAAATAATTGCCTAAAAGCAAGTGAAGAAAAATCTAAAGCTTGCTAAAGCCAGAAGTAGTTTCTTTTTCCTGGGAGTCACGGACTAGAATTCATAAACTACAGAGAAATTTGGGTGACAGTGAGTTTAATGTAGGGTTAATTCATATTTTAAATTGTATGTAGCTCACTGAAGAACTAAAGGAAACAAAATAAAAGGTCTAGTTTTACAAATCAATCCAACAGGCTTATAGCTGTATCTTCTACTTGCAATTTGAAATGCTCACCTGAGTTGAAGAGTACCCTTGTTTCACTATCACTGAGAATTTGGGTGGGTAGAAACTAAACGTCCCAGTACCTACTGGGACATAGCAAATGATAATATTGTAGGCTAAGACTTCCTGCCAATTACTGTAGTAAGGTCAGCCTGTGTCTCTATAGCAAAATTCATGTCATTTGTTGGGTCTCACATCACATCTCTCCTCACATCCAATATTTTAGGGCAACACCTCAAAATTATTTTCTGTGCCATTACTGAGTGCAGATTTGCCTGAGTCATTGCAAATGACTTCTCAAATATTGCTTCTTTTCATCAAAATAGGATTCAAACTATTTAAGTGCATACTGGTCAAAAACAATCATCCCAGGCTCTATTAAATAGCATTGGAGATACGCATGCTTTACTTCTCGCCATATAGTACAGAAGTAGTGTATAATGCAAGCCACAGAAATACCCATCCCATTCTTTCTCCTACCTCAGACTCTTAATTAGGATGGGATGAACAATATTCAGGTTGGCATATGTCTCTCCAGTAGGTAGAAGAAAGGGCTGAGATGACTAGCTCCAATATAGAGACACTGTTAACACAGATATGAATTTGGTTTTGAGTCAGTCCACACCATGAAGCTTAAGACCCAGGGACTGGCTGCAGGCTCAGTTTCATTAGCAGTATTGGACATTGCTGGATGAACTGTTCAGCCAAGGATCTCTGAATACCCAGACACTCCAGTACTATCAGAAGCAGATGAGAAGAAATAGCCTCAATCATCTCTTCTGTGAGTGACAGCTGCAACTAAAATACATTCTTCAAGATACTATGCAAAGGCATTTTGTGTTAGAAATAGCTGTCTTCAAGAATCCTTACACTTTGAGACTCCCTGGCATGTGAAGAGTTTTGTGCAGATCTTTCCAGTGTTATTCTGCACTTCATAAAATAGTATAATTAAGAGACATTGACTGAAGGGCACCTGGAAATCAACCGTATCTCTGCCTTCAGCTAATATGTAAACAGAAAGTGGTCTGTGAGGGCTGTTCAGAGTCTTCTTCCTGTACAGTCTGTTGAAGCAGGTCCTGATTTGGAAACATTATCTGCTATGAATGTTGAGATCTTGGTGCAAGAACCTCATCAGGAGTCACTGGAAGCACAGATTCTGCTTAGAAGGAAGGTGACCTAGATATGAAGTACAGAGCATATGAAAAAAAGGGCTCAGATGAGACCTGAGTTCTAGAGGTAACAACTGAAGAGGAAACAAAATCTCAATAAATTTTTAAATACTTAAAAAGCAAGAATTATTGTATTATTTTTGAATGATAAGGGGCTTTGCCACTTTTACGCATATAAAATGGCAAGTAGTTTCATTATTCTGTTTCTTTTGGAGCCAAAAGCGACAGAATCAAAATGTTCTTTTCAACACAATTCCTAGGAGGTAATTGAAATATAGTTTAATATTTTATAAGGTATTTGGATTTAAACTTCACTTTATTTTGTTTTAAGATTCTCATACTTTTTAAGAAAAGAAAGACTTAACAAAGTCACCGAGGATTATCCTCTGAAATGAATTTTACAGACTTCAGCACAGAAAGCCTTTTTGTACCTTGCCCCTAATCTACTACAATAAATAAATAAATAAATAAAACTAAATCACTCCTCTTCCTGTATTTTCTATTTGTTGCTAACTACCAATTCAGTGTCACTTCTGATTATAGATAATTATGAAGTTGACACAGACAGTCAAAGATAGTTCAGTTATGACTCGAGGAAAACATAAGCAGAGGAGCTCTCAGCTGAGAGCTGGTACAAGATACTGATATGTATCCTGCAATTGCTGGAAGCATTTTTGCATCACACAGAGCTTTTACATAATTCAGTTTTGTTGGCTACTGGAGAAGATTATGAAAAAAAAACACGACTTATTTCTACTTTTCAAACCAGCTTTGACAGCTCTCTGTAGTCAAGGAGACATTTAAGTAATACAATCAACAGACACTGGCACTGACACTTCAAGCAGAATGGACTGACTTTCCCCCTGGACACGCTGCAAATTAAAGTCCACCTTCCTTTTTTTCAATACAATCAGGTTTTCCAATCTGCAAAGCAGACTCCTTATTTTATTTGTTACTTCACATCAGGTAAGCTAAACACATGCCAAAGAGTTGTTTATGTTTCACGTGTTTCTGCATTCTGGGAAATAACACTGGCATCCATTACCAGTTCTACAGTCAGTTATTTAAAACAAAACCAAAGGCAAAACTGCAAGTCCTCCAGTTTTCCTTGATTTAACTAACTGATTAACTTCAGTGGACAAAACTTGCTTGTCCTCTGTGTAGCATCACATTGGCACAGGACACTGTCATTCTCTAAGACTGAATGTCCTCATCCGCTATGTAAGAAGAAGAGCAAGGTATTTTTGCTTGTCATTTTAGAAATTTTGAATTAAAATACTGCTCTGGCTTTCTCACAGGCTAAGTTCATTTAATACAGCAGATAAAGTTCAGTGTTTGAGGAACATTAATTAAAGTTCAATGATGCAAGTGGAGGTGATAGAACATGGCTACTTTTTTTTTTTTTTTTTTTTTTTTTACAAAAGGCTTTATCTTTTCAAGTTCTTTGGAAACAAAAAAAAAAGACAACGAGCTTTTCCCCTTAGAAGAATCCACATTGTCTGGACATTTGATATGAAACATCCCACTCAAAATTTTCTAATGAGAGAACTTATATACATAAGGATGACACTGCACTAATTTATTGTAAGAGATATACACTGATTCTTACAAAAAATGTAGTCATATACCTCAGAACTTTGTAACCTTTGTAGGTGGGGTTAATGGGGAAATGCTTTAGCTCAGTAATATGTGATAGCAATGATTTCTGCAGAGTAGATGTACTCTGAATGTAATTTTCATGCAACCACTAATGTTCCAAGTAAATCCATCAATGGGCATCCATGCTAGATGACACTTTATGTCTAAAGTCTGGTCTGGTAAGTTTTTGAGCTTAAGAATCATCAAGATGGAGCATGATCTCAATGCTCTGCCATCTACACAGTAAAGTGCTTCCTAAACCATGGCTGCCTAATCTTTGCATCATCAAGGAACCATGCTTAAAAAACGATGCCAGTTATCAACTAGCTTAAGGTCTGAATGTGACGCAGATTAAAAGAAGAAAGAGCAAAAACTATTAAAAAAAAAAGCAGATTAAAAAAGCAATTACAGAATTTTAGTAGGTGTTTTATGGGCAAAAAGAACACTGAAAGAATTAATGCTAAATTATCCTCCCATCTTTGCTCACAATTCACTTTATTGGTCCCTATGAAATGACAAAAGTTACATGACTCCTGTCAATGGAGTTAATTTTTGCTGAGTAGGAGGGCTTATAGTAATTTCCAATTCCTCTGCATGCTGCAACAGAGCATGGATAAGAGCAAACACAGCTGCAAGGAATGAAAACTTCTCTCTTGGGATTTTATCTTTCATTTTCAGTTTGTGGCCAAATAGCTCACGCCAGATAAATTCTTTGTTAATGCAATGCTGTATAACCTTGTTCAAAGATTGTTGCCTACGGATATTCCCAGTATGTAATAAAGTGTCAGATATGATAAAATTCAAGGTGTTTCCCTCACTTGAGGAGAACACTGTAAGCCACTCAATTTCCCTCTGTAGTGCTCTGCTGAGAAACAGTATAAACCTATTTAAAACACATGATATTGTAGAAATAAATAGAGATTTGGGAATGAACAGCAAGAATGATTAAAAACATGAATAGCCTCTGTGTGATAAAAACCCATAGCCAAAAAGGCCAGCGGCATCCTGGCTTATGTAAGAAACAGCATCACCAGCAGGAGCAGAGGAGTGATTGTCCCACTGTGATCAGCTCTGGTGGGGCCACATCTCAAGTACTGTGTTCAGTTTTGGACTCCTCACTATAAGAAAGACATCAAGGCACTAGAGTATGTCCAGAGAAGGGCAGCGAAGCTGGTGAGGGGTCTGTAGCACAGGCCTTACTGGGAATGGCTGAGGGAGCTGGGATTGATCAGTGTGGAGAAGAGGAGACTCAGGGGAGACTGAGGCAACTTTATCTGAGAGTACTCAGGTGCTGGAATGGGCTTCCCAGGGAGATGACTGAGTCACTGTCCTGGTGGCATTCAAGAAACACTTAGATATTACACTAAGGGGCATGATTTAATGGGAAATATTGGTGGTAGGTGGATGGCTGGACTAGATGATCTTGGAGGTCTTTTCCAACCTTGAAGATTCTATGATGACTAATGTAATGAAGAAATCAATGAACTTAATTAAAAAAAAAAAAGAAAAAAAAGAAAGAATTGCAAGAAAATTACTGCAATTACTTTCAACTGATACACATAAATAAAGGGCCAGGGAATTCCAGCAGAGCTGAAAAGTGAGATACTTAGAGTTATTATTTCTTTTTTTTTCACATGAAAGTATTAGAAACTCCTCTCCCCTGTCTCTTCCTGCTATAATTGGGTTAGTAAAGCTTTGCAACTGGCCTGACGTAGCAGAGCAGTTTTTATGCATAGGATCAAATGTTGCAGCCAGAAAGTGACACACTAGGTACAAGGAGCTGGAGGTGTATCAGGCCCAATGGTAGTTCTGAAGAGATGGAGGAAAGGCCTCAGAAATCCTTATTTTTGCACTGATTTTACAAAACCTCGATCTTGTATACCCTGATCTTTGTGTAGAAGCCCCCGGATCCTTTTTTTTCTTTTTTTTTCCTCTTTTTTTTCTTTTTTTTCTTTTTTTCTTTTCTTCACTTCTATGGACCATGTAGCCAAGCTGGCACAACACTTGGTTTCATTAACAGTTTCTTAAATATTTTTCCTTAAGACATCTATGTGTTTTCCAGAAGAGGGGAAAACTTTGGTTCTTTCTCAGTTCATACACTGCAGTATTTGAGAAAGAAGGGAGAGAAGGTTACTGAGAACTGCAATGTGAAAACGTTCTCTGGAGTTTAAAGTTCAGGTGTATGTTTATGCTTTTGCAGACAAAATAAACAAACAAATAAACAAACACCAAAAAAGAAAAAAAAAAACAGAAAGGAAAAAAAATCCAGACTATAACAAAGAATAAAAGCAGTATTAAAATTAAGGTATTTCCAATTTCCACTGTAACCGTAAATAAATAATATTCACTTGTTCAACATGGGAAATGATCACACTGAAAATGACTAAACTGCTCCTTGCCCAAATTAATCTGGTATTACCATGAACACATTTAAAATAAACTTTTGTTATTTTTTTTTTGTTATTATTTTTTTATTATTTTTTGTTATTATTATATTGAAATATAGGTTATAAACCTGGGAGTTTATTACTTTTTTAATTTAATAATATATATATATATATACACAAGAGGATTAAAAGAAATGGAACTTGAAGAATTATCATGGAGTTATTTCTGGAAATATGACATATTAGAGAATACTCCTCTTTCCAAGTATTTATTTTACTTACTGACTTCTGTATTCTGTATTGCCATGCAATATAGTGACATCTCATGAATTAGGGAAAGTAAAAAAAAATTGGTTATTATGCAGAAACATTTGACAATATGTAGAATATTCAGAACACTGAAACTAAAAGCTTCAGAAATTTACATTATCTGAACATATAATGCCTCTATATGCATGTTGTATAGCATGATTAAACTTCATGTTGAAAAAGCAAATTCAAATGCAGTACCTCTTGCCCAGAATATTCATGCAAGTGGAAAGTCTTAAAACTGAACTCATCCTTTATTTTCACATTTTTAGCTTTTGTTGGTATTAACTTCTGTCATTCTGAACAAATGCTTTTCAAACTAGGATATTTATACATAGCTTCTTGACAGTTTTTTGAGACAAATCTTGGCTACATATGTTGTAATTTAATATCTTGTAAGTGTAAACACTTGTGTTTCCATAATAGCTCAAGTAATCCTATATATTAAAAATGAAATTGTCAGAGTCTAAAAATTGTTTTGAAAAATGTATTACACATTGAAAAGACATCTTGTGAACATTGACTTAGTTTAATATTGTTCTGTGATGGGTTTTTTTGTTGGAATATATAGTCAGGCCTTAATCTGTATGAGCCCTTAGAACTGATTATGTCCATTCTGCCGTTTAAGAATATCTATCAAAACAATTCAGATAACCAATTCCTATTGAACTTCACATTTTGTTAGTCATCAAGAATTTGAATTAACTGAATTAACTCTTTTTCGGAGAACATAACTGCATTACTATGGGTTTAGCATATATATTACTCATTTGATTACATAATTCAAGTTTGAATAATATTATGTTGGGTTGACCCCAGCCATTAGCCAACCAGCTTCCTCTTCATTGCTCACTCACTTCCCCACAAAGAGTGAAGGAGGGAACTGAAAGGGCAAAAGCTCGTGTGTAAAGATAGATTAGTAAAGTAAATAAGTACTTTAAAAACAAGAAAGTTAAAAACAACCACTCACCACTTGCAGACTGATGCTCTGCCAGTTCCTGAGCAATGGCTATTTTGGAAAAAATCCCCTCAGTTTTATTAATTAGGGTGACATGATCTATCATGGAATTATCTCTCTGGCCACTTGGAGTCAGCTGTTGTGGCCAGCCTCCAACTCTGTTCACTGAGGGGGCAGAGTGAAAATCAGAGAACGCCTTGACTCTGCGCAAGCACTGCTCAGCTGTAGCTAAAACACTGCTGTGTTATCAATACTGCTCTTAAAAAGAGCACCATATGGGCTTCTATGCTGTATTAATTCCCTCTCAGACAGATCTAGTAGAATGCTATGCAGAGAACACTTAAAGGCACTTGCATGGATGCAGTTAAATCCTTTAGTAAAACTGATAAGAATTTAGTTATTAGAATAATACTTTATAATACAGTGTCCAGTTCTGGGCTCCTCAGATCAAAAAAGACAAGGATCTCCTAGAATAAGTCCAGCAGAGGGCCAAAGGATGATGAAGAATCATCTCCTGCATGAGGAAAGGCTGAGTAAGTTGGATGTGTTCAGCCTGGGGAAAGGACCAAGAGAGGGGATCTTATAAACATTAATAAATATCTAAAGGGAAATGGGAGGCAAATGAATGGGGTCAGGCTCTTCTCGGTGATGGGTAGCTACAGGAAAAGGAGTAATGGCCTAAAACTAGAACATAGTAAGTTCCATACTAACATGTGGAATAATTAATTTCTTTCTGGAGAGGGTGATGGAGCATCTGGAACAGATTGCCTGGAGAGGTAGTGGGGTCTCCTTCCATGGAGATACTCAAGGCCTGTCTGGACACGTTCCTTTGTGACCTATTGTATGGTTCCTACTTTAGCAGGGAAGTTGGACTCAGTCTTCTGTGGCCCCTTCCAATTTCTGCAATTCTGTGATTCTATGATTCTGTATGTTGACAATGGCCAGAGCAAAACTTGCAGACAAAGTTAAGATATCCTTTGTCAAAGTGTTCACCATCCTTTGTTTTTGATAGCGGAAGTCAGAACACATCTGACAATCATCAGCTTGACAGAGTCCATCACAAATCATAGCATCCAAGAGCTGTCATTTAACAAATGGTGGAAGGAGAAATCAAGGATCAGCTCTTGTCTAATTTGATTACCTCCCTCCTTCTGTCTGCTTTAGAGAAGAAGAAGTAACAGCAAGTCCTATTTAATTTGCTATCATGCTAGAGAGGGTGGATCAAATTCCTGCCTTTTTATTCGAACAGAATTATTTTAAAGCCCAGAGCTGAAAATAACATTGTAGTCATGAACTTGGGTGCTTATTTGGAGAGGAAAACTAGTAGGCTTGCATCTACAAAACTCACTGTTATCTGTCTGTATAGTAGCTAATAGATCTTAGGGCTAGTAACTGAGTTCACATTTTTGGTATCCTTTCCTTTTTGTAAAAGCATTTCTTTTCTGTGTCTTTAACCTTTCCGTTTTCTTTACTTTAACAGAAGTTAAAAGCAGTCACTGTGACTTCATTCTTTGATAAAATAATGTATATGAACTACGTAATATAAATTGAATTAGTAGATTAACTGAGTATAGCAGGACATTCACAGTTAGATAGTCTGCTCTGAAGAACAGACTCCATATGATTTTGAATTAATTTCAGCTGGAGCATATCTTTTAGGTAAACATGCAACTTCAGCTTAAAAAGCTGTCAGTGATGAAGATTATTTAGCACAGCCCTTGATGTATAGTTGTAGTAGTTACCATCAGGTAAAAATTTACATTTTGTTCATAATAGCCAGGAATGTTGTAAGATTAATAATTTTATTGTAACACTCTATACCAGTTTGTTTGTTTGTTTGTTTGTTTGTTTGTTTGTTTGTTTGTTTGTTTATTTGCGATGCTCAGTGGAAGAATGTAAGTCTTTGAATCCTACTTCTGCAATGCAAATAGATTATCCAGTATAACAGAGACTGAATTTCAGCTTTTGTTCTGACGCCCTCCTCACTGGTGACTCTCAAAATGTTACTAGCCCAGATCAAACCAATTACTTCAGGAATGGAATTTTCCATGCTCAGAGTCAAGTCTCTTTACATGAGTCCTTGCCAAGTCATAGCTGCATCATGTAGCATTACTGTAGGCTGATAGAAGGAGCTCTTTTCTTTTGACAGATGGACACTACTCTCTTGAAGCCATGAGGGCCCCATGGAGCTTCTGTTGGCATGGAAATATCAATGCCCAGTGATCTGCTGGCATAATCAGACTGATTATTAGGTATATATCCTCCATGTTCTGGCTTACAAAATTGCAACTGAAATACTGTGAAATACTGTAATATGAGCTGAGTCTCAATCTTTTACTCCTGATAAGAATTGTTTGTTTCCAAAACATAATCATATGCTATTTTGGTAGCATATGTTCTTATTCTATGATCTATACTGAATTTCTTGGGATGGAAAGTACCGTACAGATATGACTGATCAGTAGATTGCTTTTCAAAGTGTAAAATCAAAAGTAGAATAACTTAGTGTTTATTTCTGTGTATGAGCCTTTAAGACACTTCCTGAAAAACTTAGTTCCTTACTTAGCATAGGTGGTCAATATCAAACCCTCTGGTTTAAAACATTCCATATTTCTTTCAACATATATTTGAAACTTTTCTTCCTTACTTTTTTAGGTATTTTTGGAAAGGAAAGGAACTTTAATGGATGGTTTCTCACCTTCTCCTTTTTCTCTTACATGTAGAGATTGAAGTGGCAAGGAAAGAACGTTCCAAGACTATTTCAAGTTTTCCTAACAATCTTTCAAAGGAAAAAAAAATTTGTTGTTGTTACCATTGGAATCTTGTGTTAACAAAAAAAAAAAAAAAACAACAACAAAAACCCAATATCAATACTTTACAAATTTATTTTTATAATAGTAAGCTATATTTATATCTGACTGGGAAATCACTAGATTTTGTCTATGGCAGAGACACAGCTGTTTCAAACAGAACTGCTAAAATTGGGCTACTTGGGACATGTCAATCATCAGTCATTCGGATCATATAATGTATCTTTTCAACAAGGCTTATAATGGCAAATTCCATAGAACTGATGAAACCTAAACCAAAAGTCTGTTAGAAGTATCTGCTTCAGATGCTAAGTATTTTATAATTCTAAACTACCTGTGAAAAATAAAATGATCGTTTTGCCCTAAATCGGATGTTATTAATGTCCTTCAAATTATTAAAAATTTTTATAGGTATAACTTGTTAATTACTGAATATGTCAACCAAATGCTGGTTGTAATCACTCGGTTTCTTGTAACAGATGATTTTTTCATGTAGAACTACATGAATTGTGTATTTCTTCCAACTATAATAGCAGTACTCAAATGAAGAAAATTTTCTTAGCTTCTTCTGTTTTTATAGAAAATGTTTTCAAATTAATGAGTTAAAGTTGGTGCTAGAGAGGTGAAGTTCATAAAGCCACCAGATTTTAATTCTCACCTCATTCTCTTTTATTCTCAACAGCGTGAAATAATTGTTGTGCATCTTTAAGAAATACAGGTTTTAATGTTTGAAAGGCATCTGGAAACTCTGGACATCTGTGGTCAAAATGTTGCTGGTTAGATGATTTTTAGAAATACTCTGCAGGTCATATTCCAACAGTTTGAGTTCCATCTGAGATATATATGTATATAAGTATATACCACACTCACTGTCTTTATCCCTTTTCCCTTTATGAGTCATATGTGAGCTCTTCAAAACCCTTAAAAGTGACCCTTTCACTTATAAATTTACTAAAAGGACTTAGATGAAATCTAAATTGTGTGAACATTGACAAACATGAAAATCTTCGATATCCAAAGGAGATCTTTGAATTTAAGGCACATCTGGTATATATTTTTCTCCATATGTACCCCTTCCCCCTATATCTCAGCTGCAAATTTTAAGAATGTTTTCCCACATTACATTTTTAAAATTGGTGGATTTAGGAGTTCTATGATATATTATTGGAAAACTACATTTGTGGTGTTTTAATAGTCATGAAGCCCTTCTGTCAAGCATAATTCTAGCAATTATAAAAAAACATAGAAATTTGATATTTCAAATGCTGTGTTCCTTATCTTTATATTTTTCTTGAAGGTTGAATAGAAATTTGGCCAAGATGATTAAAATTATCATTGCTGATTCTTCTACTTTTACTGCTTCAGAGGTCTTGTGAATTATACAGTCTCTATAGTTTAATTACTACACTCCATCTACACCTAACATTCAGTGCACAAGCAACAACACATTGCAGGCAGTGCCATACCTTATTTGCATTTGGATCCATATTTGTTGGCCAGTTCAGCACTGGGCAGAGCATTGTGTCGCCACTAGTGACACAGGTGGGTGCTAGGCAAAAACCTACAAAAACTAGTCCACGTGGAATTACTCACCCATGCTTCAAATTAGTGCCAGGAATACTGGTTCCAGATATTTGTGTGTGTGTTCTATTATGCATTCAAACTAGTGTTTGCTGCTTGGGACCACGGTCTACTTCTTTTCTGAAGGGCAAGGTATCTTTTCTGATACTGAAGATGTTGATGATTCATAATGACTGCAATTACTTTTCATTTAGTATTAGTGGTGCGTGCTTACTTGCCTGGAATGCAATAGCACCTATTTTGGCTTAGATAACACACTCAGTTACAAGACAGATGGCTTCTATCTCCCCAAGATAAAAATGTAAGGGTCACAAACCTTTGTATTGTTCTGAAATACTAGAGGATTGTATTTTGTATGCCCTCACTAGAAGAGTTTTTGTGAATGCATACAAAATTGTGAGCAAGTGTCAGGGTGAGAATTACTTTGAGAGAAGCCAATGGAGCATATGTGTTAGAGAATAATTCAAGCCATGAAAAGACACTATGTCTGAACATGCAGGTCTTCCTCTTTGCCTTGCTGTTCACATCAAATAAGAAAAAGAGGGATTATTTTGGTTATTATGGCCAAGTAAAAGCTCATTCTCCAAGGAGGTAGTGGACAATTCCCAATGGAAGGAAGAAATGGAAAGTAGCTGGGCTAGAATCAGAATTCCTGACTGACACTATCTGTTAGGGGAGACAGAATGTGTTGTAAGAAGGGAGCTAGAAGGAAGCAGTATGATTGCTGGCATTTAAATACAACTACTTGATTTTTATCAGATGGGAAAATGATTGCCTGGCACTTATATTAATTGCTAAGGATATATAGGAGACTTTCATTTTGAGCCCAAGCATGACAGGATACCTCATTAAGGTTGCAGAAAAAAAATCACTTGATATAATAACTTAAATATGAGTAAGAACACATTTTTCTTCAAGCATCTTAGATTTGCACTGAACTACACTGGAAACAAGTTGGTGTAGTCTGGTGTAGTTTGCTAACACTGGATGTAAAGACCAAAGAACATTGGATGTAAAGACCAAAGTTGCTTCCAAAATTGACCTCATGTGGCAAACCCTATAGTTAGCCTTTGTCCCGAGAAATATGTGCTTCCCTTGATAACAGCAGCCCTTTTTTATCTACCTGCTTGAGTCCAGGTGTATTCCTGCCCTGATGGTTTCAGCCTGATGGTTGAATATGGAGAAGCACATTTGATCATGAAGTTACATGTTCAGATGTACATGAAAGAATATGAACACCCTATAATATCTCTTTGAGATCTAGGATTTGTATGAGAAAATACGCCTTCAAAAACCCAGTGTCTTAATTTCTGTGTAGTTAGTTTAACTGAACAAAACTAGAAGTAAGCCAAAGGAAATAACAGCAGGGACAATTGAGTTAGCAAACTTAGGGGGTCTTGTTTACATAGACTTCTTTTTCTGACCTTCATGTCAAGTGCGTTTATTTACAAATTACAAATCTTAGAAACTCAACCCATGACATACTATGGATCTTGTAAGTATAATAACTGTATATTAACAAGTTCTGATAGCTTCATTTAGCACTTCCAAATTAGAAGGCATATTTAGCAGCCAGATGTCTGTTTGTTGAACTGATATATGCAAATAATATTCTGTAACAAGTTGGGATTCCAAAATGGTGCCTATAGTAAAAAGGGAAAAAATATAAATTTGACCTCTCTATACTGTAGCTGCTTCAAAAACTTCAGAATCAAGACTATTGTCTTTAGACAAAAGTAATTTTGCTTCCACAAATAATGGATTGATGATCCACAAATTGTCTTCTGTGCTGGAAATCCAAAAATCTCCTAGACTTCAATAATAAAACATGACTTGCTTGATTATACTCTTATTCTTTTCAAATACACTGATTCTTTTTCCAAAGCAATTAAATGTTTTCAACTTTTCAAACATTTTCTATTGCTTTCTGAGGTTTACTCCTCAGAAGGTTTAAATCCACCCACTAATTATAAACAGCAACCCATATTATGAAAGCATGCACTGTTGCACTAAATACTGGGAAGAAAAAAAAAAAATAAAGGGAGTGAGAGATGTATTAACCCATACAAGAACAAAAGATGTATTTGGTTTACCAGCAAACTGCAAATATCTTCTGCCGCTTCTCCAGAGTTATCCAACTTCAGTGAAGATAAGTTAAAAAAAGTCTCCCATGATCCAAATCATTATTATTTTTGAAGGAACTGAAGTCAATGACTCCTGAGCCATTGGAGCTGACTGGAAGTGGTTGCCAGCACCTTAACTTGGACATCCAGTAAATGGATAGAGGATATATAGAATCATATCAGGCATCATTTTCTGGAACATTTAATAGTATGTCAGAAGATGAGGTGGAAGTTGCAACTTCTGAACTTCCACAATGCTTATAAAACAGGGATACAATGTAGTACATCAGGTATCCCCTGGTATTATTCACAATAATAAATTTAACAATAAATTTACATGACTTGGCTCTTGTTTTGAACTCAAGCAACACATGGGCATCCGCATGTTACACAGATCTTGGCCCTGGATATTCTCTGGTGATACCTCAACTGCCATGCTGGTGAATGCATCTTTAAACCATTTCAAAGTGTCTGAAAAATGTGATAAGTGTATTGCAGCCCATTGAAGAAGTGTTGTCACATCACGAAACCCAACGTAATTTGCTTCTGTGTTCCGGTGGGGCTAGAGAGCTCATGTAGTCCTATAAGATTTCAAAGCTGGCTGAGGTAGTAGTGGAGGTTGGAAACCAACAAATTGTATGAATATTCATAAATGATGACTTTCTGAAGCATTTTTGGAGTCAACTATTCTGAGAATGCCTAGTGTTTGTCTTGAAGTGTATTAATATGGTCACCCAAGACAGAAACAGGGCATAGTACGAGCAGTTAAGTAGTATGAATAATCCAGGATTCTAGTGCATAAGCTTTTCCCTGACGTGTTCTGTAGAGGTGTAGAAGTATCCTGAATGTCTTGAAAAAGAAGATAAGGGATGCAGAAAATCACTTAGGTTGTTTTCAGTTGTCCAATTGTTATTGTCAAGTAAATAAAGAACTAACTGACCCTAACTTGTAGACTTTCTTACTGGTAACTTTTTAAGTGTAGGGAGATAATATGGTGTGGGTTTGTCTCCTATAAAGGTTCACTTAAGTCTTATTTGCTGTGGTCACTGAAATATGTCTGCTCCTTCAGCCACTCCTCGTAAGACTTGTGCTCCAGACCTGTCTCCAGCTTAGCTGTCCTTCTCTGGACATGCTCTAGGGCCCCAGTGTCTTTCTTGCAGTGAGGGGCTCAAAACTGAACACAGTACTTGAGGTACAGCCTCACCAGTGCTGAGTAGGAGAGGAACAATTACTTCCCTGCTCCTGCTGACAGCACCGTTTCTGATACAAGCCAGAATGCCAGTGGCCTTCTTGGCCACCTGGGCACACTGCTGGCTCATGTTCAGCTGAACATCGACCAATACCTGCAGGTCCATTTCCTCTATAGGGTCTTTCTGTCACTCTGCCCCAGGCATGTACCATTGCCTGCAGTTGTTGTGGTCAGTGTGTAGCACCTGGCACTTGGTCTTGATGAACCTCATCCCACTGGTTTCAGCCCAGGAATCCAGCCTGTCCAGATTCCCCTGTAGGTCCTTGCTACTCCTAGGCAGACCGACACTTCCAGCCAACTTGGTATCATCTGCGAACTTAATGAGTATGCACTCAATGCCCTCATCCAGGACATCAATAAGGATATTGAAGAGGACAGACCCCAGTACTGACCCCTGGGGAACACCACTCGTGACTGGTTGCCAGTTGGATTTAATTCCATTCACCACCACTCTCTGGGCTCAGCCCTCCAGACAGTTCTTTATCCAGAAAAGAGTGTACCTGTCCAAGCCATGGGCTGCCAGCTTCTCCATGAGAATACTTTGGTAGACAGTGTCAAAGGCTTTGCTGAAGTTGAGGTAGACCACATCAGCAGCCTTTCTCTCATCCATGAAATGGGTCATTAGATAGTAGAAGGAGATCAGGTTGGTCAAGCAGGACCTGCCCTTCACGAACCCATGTTGTCTAGGCCTGATCTGACAGTTGTCTCACATGCCATGTGATCTTCTTCATGACAATCTGCTCCATGACCTTCCTTAGCACTGAGGTCAGGCTGACAGACCTCAGTTCTCTGGATCCTCCTTATGACCCTTCTTGTAGATGAGAGTCACACTGGCAAGCCTCCTGCTTCCTGGGACCTCACCAGTCAAGCAGGAATGCTGACAGATGATGGAAAGCAGCTTGGCTATCACCTACGCCAGATCCCTCAGCACTCTCAGATGGATCTCATCTGGCCCTATGGACTTGTGGCAGAGCAGATTAAGTAGCAGGTCTCTGACTGTTCCCTCCTAATTGTGGGGAGTTTATTCTGATCCCCAGCTGAGACTTCCAGGTCAGAGAGTGGAGTACGCTGAGGATAACTGGTCTGACTTTTAAAAACAGACATAAAGAAGGAATTGAGGACCTCAGCCTTTTCCTTATCCTCAGTGGTCACGTTCCCAGCCTAATCCAGTCTTTTAGTCCTCCTCTTACTGTTGATACATTCGCAAAAGTGTTTCTTGTTCCCTTTTACCCCAGTGGCCAAATTCAGTTCAAGCTGGGCTTTTGACTTTCTAATTTTCTCCCTGCACATTCTAACAATTTCTTTGTACTCTTTCCATGTTACCCATCCCTTCTTCCACAGGAAGCAGATTCTCTTTTTCTCCTGGAGCTTCAGGAAAAGCTCCGCATTCATCGTCCATTCATTCATCCACACCAGTCGTCTTCCCCACTGGCTCATTTTGCGGCTCAGAGGGATAGTCTGCTCCTGTGCCTTTAAGACTTCCTTCTTGAAGAGTGACCAGCTGTCCTGAACTCCTTTACCCTCCAAGATTGAATCCCAGTGGACCCTCCCTATTAGTTTACTGAACAATTCAAAGTCCAACCTCTGGAAGCCCAAGGAAGCAGTTTTGCTGTTCCCCCTCCTGGCTCCACCAAGAATCGAGAATCTAACATTTCATGCTCACTCTGTCCAAGACAGCCCCCAACCTCCATATCACCCACCAGACCTTCTCTGTTTGTGAACAGCAGGTCTAGTAGAGCAGCTTCCCTGGTAGTCTCAAGCACAGTCGTTAAGCTGCGTCCAAACTGGAGGTGAATGAATGGTCATGCGCAATAGGCCAACATATTCAAGAAAAACTGTATTGTTAAGCAGGTGGGCTGATGGATGTTAAACTGGCTGTAGCTTTGACAGAATTAATTTCCAGAACTAAGAAATCATATTACAAATCTGTTTGTCTCCAATAATGTAAAATAGATTTAAAAAGTTATAAACAGCTGGAAGTGCTGGAAGTACCAAGGTTCATGAGGCTTCCATAGAAATGTGTTTGAACTGTGACTGCCTTTCTCAAAACACTCTAAGGAACTGGCATTTTCACTATCCAAACTCCTTTTACTATAAATGGAAGATCTTTGGACAACCTTGGAGGATGCATAAACCCAGGAAAAAAAACCATCCCCAAACTGGGAGAGAACACAGGACAGGACTTCTGGCAGATTTTGACACTGTACAGACCATGTTGAAGATTTGAAAAAAGGCTAACTCTTCAGATAAAAATAGAAACTGTGAATATCAAACTCATGAGATTTTAATTCATAGTTCTGTTTTCTTGCCAATTTTAATTTTGTTTCATTCTACACACATAAGTGAGACATTGCATTCCCCCTTTTTTCTGTATTCTGTTTAGAATATAACTTATGCCAAGAATTATTTGAATGAACCATGCCCATTGTAAAATCTCCATACAAATTCTTCTGTGATTCCTCTTCATATTTCTGCAATCAAAAAGCAGTCACAATAAAAACTGGAACTTGAGGACATGCAATGTAAAGAGGAGAAAAAAGCATAAGTGAGAATCCTTTCAAATGGTATTGTATGCCAGACTCACAAGCGTTGTAAAGTTTTCAGTTGCTTTAACAACAGCTGAATGGAGAGGGTGTGGAGTGTCCTCTGGAGATACTCAAAATCAACCAGGATGCTTTCTCGCATAACCTTCTCTTTGAAACCTGCCTTAGCAGGATGTTGAATTAGAAGGTCCCTTCCAAGCCCTATGATTCTGTGATACAGTGAACAGTCAACATTTGGTAAATGAATGTATTCATGCTATCAGACCAGTTGGAGCACCTAAGTTCATAGACCATATTAAAGCATATACTTGAGGGAACCCAATTTAGAAAAAAAAAATAATTTGTATGTTTCATAGAATCATAGAGTTCCTAGAATTGGAAGGGACCTTTAAAGGCAATATAGTCCAACTCCCTTGCAATAAACAGGGACATCCACAGCTACATCAGGTTGCCCAGGGCTTGATCCAGCCTGGCCTTGAAAGTCTCCACCACACCTCTGGGTAACCTGTTCCAGTGCCTCACCACCCTCACTGTAAAACACTTTTTCCTTATATCTAACCTAATTCTACCCTCTTTAATCTCAAAACCATTTCCCCTTGTTCTATCATCTATCATACTTAGAGCCAGAAGTTGTTAGGCATTCTGGAGATTATCTGTTTTCCCCTCTTTTTCAGTCAGTATTCAAATGTTACGTTGCTCAGGGTGTTACCTTTGCCCCAAAACCTGTGTGTATCCATGGACACTGATCTCAGCACTGATCTCATTGCACTGAAACCTTAAATCTTCCCTCCTGATACTACCGAGTTGCTCCTAGAAGTGGCATACCGATTTATTTTAGTCTGTTCTTCCACAAGCATTCAAATTCAACCTAGTATCTTGTTTTTAATCTTCTCCAGTTACTGTATTAACTGGATGCAGATGTAACAGATAGGGTTTTTTCAATCAGTGGGGGGTGACACACTGGAACAGGTTGCCCAGAGAGGCTGTGTTTGCCCCATCCCTGGAAGCATTAAAGGCAAGGCTGGACGTGGCTCTGGGCAGCCTGGTCTAGTGGTTGGTGACTCTGCCCATGGCAGGGGGGTTGAAACTAGATGATCTTTGAGGCCCTTTTCAGCCCAGGCCTTTCTATGATTCTATGATTAAAGCTAGACAACCAATTTGTTACTGGTGGTAGAAAGCATCTATACAAGGAATACCCTTTCTTTTTGGGAAAAAGAAAGGAATCTACCCCAGAAGCCCAAAACCCTATGATGTCAGAGGGAGACCTGACAGCGCTCAGGCCCCAAGTGATCCATATCTGGTACTCAAATTGTTCTGTCAAAAGGAAAAAAGAACATCGAAGACGTATTTGAGCTTGCAATTTTGGCTTGATGCAAAGCTGCATTAGGTATAATCCCATTTTTCAGAGTGAATGAAATTCCATGTTATCTGGAAAGCTTAGAGCTTCTGTCTGAGATTTATGGGGCTTAACTTGTTTAGCTTGACAGATACTATTCAGGATCAAAAGACTCTGGTGTAAACAAAGCTGTATCTTCAAGAAACATCTAGGAAAGAGGTTGTCTTGCTGAAATTCAGGACAGAATGCAGAAACATATTAAACCTGTATTTGAATATAACTATCTGAAACAGTATGGCAATTTCGATAAGCATGAGTTACAGAACATCAAACAAGTCCAGTTGGAATTGTGCTGTGACATCCTGCTGCTCGTTCTTAAAATCACTCCTAAGATTTCTATGTAATGGTGTTCTGTTTATAACATATTTACAGCTTAAATCCAATTCTTACATCTCACTGCTTCTTTAGGAAGTCATAAAACAGACACTTTCTATATTTCCAAGGCCTCCTTGTTTTGCAATATAAAAGCAGTATAATCCTTATTTACTTCTTCTGAATATTTTGTTAGAAACTGTAAAAAAAGCCACCTATATTTACTATTCCTGGACAGAAGACATAGTGTTAAATAATCCATGTAGGAATTTCTGTAATCAGTGCTTGCCTGGTCATCCTTAACTTCTAAACAGTGAACTCACTACTATTTTAGCTGGATTTTAGTCAAAAGTAAGGCTATTTGTAAAACCTACACACATCGTCTGGGTAAAGGAAGTAGATCTTTTACCTGACCTCATAAGAGAAAGGCTGTGGAATGAGCTCGAATATTAGTAGAAAGATGTGATTCCATGCAAGAGAACACAGTAAATGCTTTAAATGTAATAAATAAACAAAAATAAATAAATAAATAAATAAATAATAACTCTCTATCAATCTTAAGGCTCAAATGCACAGGAAAAAGTGCTTGGAAAATTTTGGTGTTTCCTTTACTACATTTTGAAGGTTTTCTTCTTGGTATTGTTAGAATGAAAGGTGAAACTGTGGGCTTAATGCTACAGCATTTCACAGACATCCCAGGTTCCACAGAACAATAATAGTGATCTCATACATTTTCTGCCTGAGTACCAACTCCATCTAATCCCCTGCTGTGTCTCCCTGCTTGCTATATTTTCTCCGGCTTATGGATAAGACTCAGAGAGGATGCCAAGCTTCAGAGTCCAAGAGCTTGATAGATGAAATGATAAATTTGTGCTAGAACACAGAAAGCTCCTTCCAGAGATTTTTCCTTCTGTTGTACAGGAAAAGGGATAGATGAAATGTATTTCAACTGCTAGTTGTCTTTACAGATCTCGTTCAGGTCAGAAAATTGATTTTTCTGCCCTTTCTCTGTGAACATACTAAAGCACTGTGTACAAAATTTACACATAAGGGATTCTTCAATGAGAATTTAATTTGTAGTGGACAATAATGAAAAATTTCATTACAATCACAACTTCTGGATGGGAATTAATAGTACAGTTAAGATATCTTTTTTTTGTGGGCTTATGGTCATTGAAGTAATCTGAAAAATTAATTCATATAATTATTTATCCACACCTTGTAAACACCACTTGGAGACTGTATAATATTTATGTGAATGTAAATAATCTTTTTTTTTTTTTTATTATTCCTTGGACTACAAAATATGATTGCAGTTCATGCCAGAAATCTCATGTTGCTAAGGGAAATGCAGAACTCTACACTTTTCACTTCCTTAAAGCAGTAAGTGTCATTGTTAGCTGGAACCTTAACTGCCAAAAATGCTGTTGAACAAGAACAGCAACAGTGCAAGAGATTAAGGAGTGACTGAAAATAAAAGCAATAAGTTCTTATTCGGAGTACCTGTAAAATTTCTTAGTTATTGAGAAATAACTGTATGTTATTTCTTCAAAATGAAAGAAGAAACTCTGTTAGGGATTCAAGTTTGTTGCGATTTTCATATGTTTTAGAGAACTCCATATTCTCTTTGGTGACCAAGTAAGAACTGAAGATGGTGTTATAGTTTAGCTGAAATTGCTGGAATAGTCTTTAAGGAAACAGTACAGTGACCCACAAAGTTAGTACCTCTGAACTCCAAAGCACTATGTAAACATTAACTGTTAGTCATAGTTCTTTGTAAGATAAAAATAAGCTCTCCTTCCCCTTGTAGAAGCACTAGATTTACAACGTGTCAAGTATGATACACAGAGGAGGGATCAAGTGTTGTGTATGTTAGTCATTCAGGAATCATGGGGAAATTCTGCACCCATCTTACTGTGCTATATGAAATATTATTTGGATAAATCAGAACATGTGATGCATGAAAGCAGGTATAAAACAATAATAACAAACGTCAAAGAACCTAATTTGTACAAGCAGAAAACTATTTTAATATTTCATATTTACATACGTTGATTCTTTTTACCTCTCTCCTCTACTTCACTTATGCTGCCTTCAAATCTCTAGTGATATAAGAGCCTGCACAGAAAAGTTTGGTCTTACAACTATGAAGAAGGCTTGAAAGTGTATATGGTAGCCAGTCCACTTACCTGGGAACTTAACTTGAAGCACATTGCACCACTGTATAACCCAAAAGCTTCCTAAAGCCAGTAGTCTACCTAGTCAATAGAATGCGAAGGATGGCTCTGATATGTGCAGAGGGAAAATACTGCTCACCTATTTTACGCATCTGTGTTTCTCTGGCTGCCTATAGAGAACAGTATTTGTGTAATGACAATGAGCATAATAGCCTAAGACTGGAGCACTCATTAAGGAGGGAAAAGGCATACACCTCATGTTTCAGCTCTAGCTTTTTGTCTTTGTGTACTGAAAATCTAATATGGCATTTGAATCTTAGAGGGAGTTACACTTGGAGTTTAGTTTAGTTTCCCCCCCAGGTCTGTGGCGAGAAATCTGCACAGTTTCCTCATACTTCTCTCTTTCTGCCATCTCAGTTTTTTAATTCCTTGCAGCACAAGGAGATACATTCAGAAAACGTTCAAATTTTATGCACACTAAGCATGTAAGAATTTTAATTTTCTAGTGAAAAAGGACATTCCCGTATCTGATTTTTTTCTTCTTTGTTAACCTAAATTTCTGTCTTTTGTTTTTATCCCTCTTAAGAATACAGCTTTGGGACAATAAAAAAGTGAAACAGTAACACAGCAGCAAAATGCATCTTTCAGTGCATCACAGAACACCTTTCAAATCTCCTCCCATTTCTAAAATGCATTTCCAGATTTCCACGGTTAGTTCTAACAGATGGAACTCACCTGTGCTGGGTCTGAATATATTTTTTTAATACAATAACAGGTACGATGCCATGTACTTTCAGTTTGTAGAGATGACTTAACTTGTCAGTAGATTCACAACTTATGTTTTCTCACTAATTGTGCAGGTGGTTCAGAAGGAGTGAACAGTACGCCCAGCATGCTGTCTGGTGAGCTGCTATAACAGTATGATCTGATTGTGCATTCAATATGAGCAGCATTCAAGCACTGTTTACAAGAGGTACCTGAATATATGATTATCTCTTTCTTCTGTTTGACTTTTGATATTTAAGATTTCCCTTCTGTAAATTCAGAAACAGGAAAAAAAATAATCTTCAGCAACAAGTAAAGTTCTTCTATTCAAGTTCTTCAGTGAGAATTTTATTGTGTACTTTCTTCTGTGAGTTTGGAAACTCTGAAATGTACAGATCATTGTACATTTCCATCTTCAAGATCTGTGGTCACATAAGCCACACTCTTTCTCAGCTTGTTTACATCCTATTAAAGGCTCAAGAACAGAATTCAACTGTTCAAGGATCCTTAACGGTGAATAAATGAACATTCATCCTGTTCATCATATTAGTGTGCTATGCAGTGATTTTGCTCACAGCAAGGAGGACAATCTGACTGAGAGAGATTTCCTACAAACTAAAGAAGAGAGATAAAAGACAATTGTTGACTGTCACATTCTACACAGAGATAGAGTCTACATGGTCACCCACATTTCTGGACAGTTACTTTGCAGAAAATGCAGATGCACATACTTGGAGAAATCTATCAATAGGGGTTAAGGTGGGTTAAAAGAAAACAGGAGAAGGGGAAAGTGGTAGAAAGAAGGGATGTAAAAGCTGAGTGTCCCTGTAGGCTGGGAGGGATAATGTTACAGTTTTACAAAAAAGTCGCATTTTTGAAGGCTAGCAGTATTTGATGGTGAACACTATAAAAAAAATCTGTCATAAATGTTTTAATGTTATGCTGCTGTCTATTTGTTTCTAGGTGATGGATTTAAAGTAGTAGAGAAAACAAGTCCGTGCACATTTACATTGAGTATATTATCTGCTTAATAGCCATCTAGTAATTGTAGAACAATTCCAGTTACTGCAACATCATATACAAACTGATAGCCTTCTATATTCTTTCTATTTTAATCATATTTTGATGTGATGCTCTCAGGGCTGTTGTCTTGAATCAGATTTTCAGCTTTAGTAATTACACAAGTTTGTGAATTGAAGTTCTTGGTGTAAAAGTTAACTTACTTTAAATGTGTTTTAAGCTTTCCCCTGTAAAGAGATGTGAATGAACAGAGATATTGTTCCCACACAACACTGATCATTTACTTTATGTTAACATCAATAGCTGTGAAATAGTAGTCCTTAGATCTGCTAAATGATATGTGTGCTGGACTGCAAACTGTGGTGTTCAGAGAAATTACCTTTTTCTGACTTTAAGGCTTCACATTCTCTTTAGTTTAAAGCTTCATCTCTAGCACAGGATTTGGACTTTTGACTTTTACAGTAGAAATGATTCACATTTGAATTCCTAGTGACTCCCTTGTATTTCCTTTAGTTTGATAGGACTAAGCCATCCACTATCAACAACAATATGCTGGGAAAACCTCAAGTTTTTAACGCTGCTCTGAGGACTGGACTTCTTAAGTTTCCTTAATTCAACTGCTGACACTACACATGCAGTTATTCTAATTATTGTAAGTAGCATGAGGAAAGCATGAATGTTATGTATTTGAGGATAATTTCTGAGCCACTGGTGGCTGAATGGCATACTTTCATGTCCTGTCTCCTATTCCCCTTCATACTTTTGGAAGTCTTCCAGTAGTAAGTTCATCTGCTTATCCCATTAAAGAAGAGCAATGCTGCATTTCTCTGAAGTCATACATATTTCTTCACTTGACTTTGACTATTGAAAATAAAAGAGTAGGATATAACACTCTTCAATTAGACCCTTCATATTTCTTTTGCCTTTTTCTTTACTGGTTAATTTCTGCCTCACACTGCTAGCATTTATTGTTTAAATCCCTACAATAACTAATTTTGCAAGGTGAGTAATACGTATGTATAGCTATAGATGTTATATATAACAAAATACTCGAGCCATAGTTGGATAAAACTTTTAAATTAAATACCTCAGAATGTGCAGTTGGATAGTTGATTACTAGATCTAGCTTGTATGCCAGGAAACACAGCATGTCCGAAAGGAACTTCTCACTTAAAAATTAACAGCCTGTTTTTTTCTCGGGGGTGAAGTATCTTTAGGAGCATAAATCTACCATGAAATCCAATAACTCCTTTCTCTAACACAACGTAGACAGCATTTTTAATGCAGACTTTTAATGATTCATGTGAGAACCTCTAGCAGTAGAAAAAGCAACATGATTTCAGCAGTAGGAAGGAAACTTGAACAATCCTTTGCTTGTTGTTTAAACAGAAGTGGCTATTTATGAAGCTATCACAGTCACTTAAATTGATGCTGAATCCAGTATTTTCTGTGAGCTCCATAGAATCTCTTGCAATGGTGGAACCTTCCTCTCTCATAGCATGTTTGTCTGGTAGGTTAAATGTCTAGATAGGACGTAGAAGTAAATTATTCTTTTTATAATCCTGTTCTGCAAAACTTGTCCCTGCTTTTGAAATACAAGGGTTCACTGCTTTTGGGAGTTACATACTTTTATGAGAGATTCTGTGGAATAATAAATGCTCACTCCTGCTTGGCAACATCTACACAAATCTGTGTGGATATATTTCATCTCAGCTTGAGTCTGTAAGTTTACTTTATGGTTCTTTTCTCCTCAGCTGAGCACTTATACAAACTATTCCTATTTATCCCATAAATAAACTATTATTTATCCTATTTATCTCCAGTGCCTGATGGGAGGCCTACAGAAAACTGGGGAGCAACTTTTTATAAGGACATGCAGTGACAGGATGAGGAGAAGTGGCTTTGAACTGGAAGAGGGTAGATTTAGACTAGATATAAGGAAGAAATTATTTACTGTGACAGTGGTGAGACACTGTTTGCCCAGAGAGGCTGTGAATTTTCCCCCCCTGAAGGCCTTCAAGGACAGGCTGGATGGGTTTTGAGTGTAGAGGGAGGTGTCCCTCCCTATAGCAGGGAGGTTGGATTTAAATGATCTCAAAGATCCCTTTTAACCCAAATCATTCTATGATTCTGTGATATCATTGTTTACAACCTCGAACCACTATATATGTGTATGCCATTACTGACTTCATTTCTATCACTTTAAAAATGTAGTGTCCTTTCAAACTGTTCGTTTGTAACTTACTTTATCACCGGTAGATTTGAGAGCTTTTAGAAATTAGAATAATTTGACTAAAGAGGCTGAAGTAATAAAGTCAATTAGGGAATTCACACCACGGGGCCAGGACAGAACTCAGTGTTTCTATTAGTACTGCTGTATCACCAGCAGCCAGGGATCTCAGCAATAAAACGGGGCAGTATATGAAGGGAATAACATGATATTGCCAGGGTGCTGAGCCTGCTACACAAGACACAGTGCATCTACAGTGACTGTTGTATGCTTAGGGCAATTGGGATCTGTTTTCATTAATCCCAAGAGTTATTTTAGCTTCCCCAGCATCAGTTCTTTGTGTGAGTGTGAATGAAGGGAGATGGTGCGTATAAAAGATGTACAGCACTGATTTTAACCCACTATCTTCCCTCCTCTCTGATCTATACTCACAGCTTAACCAAAATGGACTGTCTTCATCTTTTTTGATAACCTGGTAATAATTTCCTCTTAAAAAACTCTCTTATTTGCATGACAACTTAAGCTGCAAGGATGTCACATGAAACAGGGTTATAATGGTGTGGATACGGTTCAGTAAAATGGAGAGATGAAGCAATTTTCTGAAATGCTGGTTTTTGTATATACCATTATCATCCACCTTACAGAGATGGAATGATTTCTTTCATGCAAGCTCTAGCTTTATTCTTCTTTTATACTGAGTATGACCTATTTTTACCTATTCCTGGAGTATTCGAAACAGCAAAGTGCTTTATAACTTCAGCTCACAAAGATGTCAAGACTGGAAGAAGGGTCGCTGGCTCCTATACGCAATGTTACAGAAGATCCAAAGCCAAGAAAAAATGTTCGTATGACAATGGCCCTTGTTTCTCTGCTTTATTTGCCTTCCTTACTGTGTGGAAAGCTGAAAAGAAAGCTGAGACAGAAGCTAGCACATATGTTTGTGCTATAGGGGCATCCTTCCTCACCCGACCTCTGTGGAAGGGAGGAGAGAGGATGGTCATTCTTGCCCTGACTTTCTGTGACCATTTTATTCTAAATATCTCCAGTGTGTGACTAAAAGATTAAGGATTTTGGTCACTAACATTATATAAATGTTCAGAGAAAACCCACGGAAATAAGAGTGAAAACCTGTAAACAATATTGCTCTTACTTCTAGTGACTACATGGCAGATTATTCTTCCTGTTTTTATGCTATCTAAGTTTATCAAATGAGAAAGATGAGAACAGGAAGTCTGTGCTGAAAAACAAAGACAGAATTGCTAAGTGTCTAGAGATAATCTACATAGAAGAGGGTATTAGGATCACCTCACAAATGTGTGGCTGACTCTGAAAGTTCTTTCACACTTTATCATTTCATCCTGTTTAAATCATTTAAATCTACTCCGTTTTTTATTTGTTTTTTTTTTATTTTGTTTTTTTTTGTTTCTTTATACTGTAAGTTTGTGATTCTGGAATTCTTAATTATGACACAGGAAAATAATGATATGCCTTGTTTCATAGACCAAGTTCATACTGCAAATTGTCTTTATAGTTACTTGATCTTTCAACAGATTAAGTGAATTACATTAATTTTTGGCCATCATGACAGCTGTGTGTAGACAAGATGTAGACGTTAGGTTTGGAACTGCTTTTTTACTTTCAGATATGAAATTCTGGACAAGAAGGAAAAACATGGGTCATTTTCATATGACACCGAATTCTGAATAGATAATGTTAGATAATTTTATATGTTAACATCAAAGATGACATTATTATAGTTGATTCCCTTGAACTGTAAAATTTGATTTCAGTACCATTTTCTGGTAACAGAAATCAATTAAAAAGAAAATCATGTACAGTCATAGCTACGGATTTTCTACACTGGGAATTTTTGCAGAAGTGTAGCTACTTTACATTCTTAGTGTGGAAAGGATAGAGGGAAAGGACTGCAAATCAATTTGGTTTAGTCAGATCTATATCAGCAGTACTAACTGTACCATCATCTGGTGTAGTAATGTCAGAGGACAGAGCCATCATTGTTAATTTAGGAACACATCTTCCTCATGATTTTATTCAGCCTACTTACTGCTCTAGGTATCTTATTAAGGGAGAAGGAAATAATTCAGCTATTACTAGGTAATGCAGAAAAGGAATCATGGTCATATAAGGCAAATAGCTCTGGTGGGATTCATTTCATAGAATCACAGAATGGCTTGAGTTGGAAGGAGTCTTAAAGATAATTTCATTCAAACTCCTTGCCACAAGGGGTTTACAGCAAATTGCTGTATGCATGCATTTTAGGATCTCCTTCACAGCTTCCAGGTGCTTCTCCAGAAGAGTGTGGGCTTCCTGTACACCCTCTGTCTTATCTACAACCCTACACATGAATATACCTGGACCTTCTGTTTGTCAACAGAGAAGATCTTGTGGAGGATGTTAAGGTAGCAGGCCATCTGGGGCAAAGTGATCATGAAATAATAGGTTTTTCAATCCTTGTTGAGACACAGTAGGTAGTCAGCAGAACTGCCTCCTTGGACTTCTGGAGGGCAGACTTTGGTGTCTTTCAGACCATGGTTTGGAGTGTTCCTTGGGATGCAGTTCTGGGGGACAGGGGAGCCCATGAAGGCTGGGAATACTTTAAGGAAGTTACTCTGAGGGTGCAGGAGCTGACCACTCCCAAGTCACAAAAGATGAGCCGATGGGGGAAAGATCATGGTCTGGCTGAACAGAGGCCTTTGGCTCGAACTGAGGCACAAAAGGAAAGTCTTCAGAAGAGGGGCAAGCTACATATGAGGTTTATAAATATGTAGTGAAGCTGTGTAGGAAGAATATTAGAAAGACAAAGCCCAGCCAGAACTTAACTTGGCCACTAAGGTGTAAGATCACAAGAAATATTTCTATATCAGCAATAAGAGGAAGGCTAGGAACATCCTTCTTCCTTTGTTGTACACAGAGGGGAACACAGTGACTAAGGATCAGGGCAAGGCAGAGGTACTTAATGCCTTCTTTGAATCAGTCTTTAATAGAAAGACCTTGACCAACCTTCTGCGATCAGTTTGATGTGCTTAATAATGGTCATTTTAAGAACATGTATATGAAATAAAAGTATGTAACTATAAACGTAATATGTATATTTGTGATAAGTACATTCTTGATAAGTACAGTCATGATAACTTAAGTCTTAACAGTCTGATAAGTATGTTTGCTATTCTATTACTGTTTGTTATTCATTATTAGCCTATTCACTTAGTGATATTGCTGTCTGTTTGCTAACACCAAACCATATCTGCTACTATTTTACTGGTTTTCCTATGTCAAATTGCCTTTCTACTATCCATAATTGCTGCTGCTATTAACTGGTGCTGTAACCTTTGTATGTGTTACATATATACTTGTTTCCTGGAGACATCAATAATAACTTATTATCTGTGAGGGTATGCAGAAGGAGACTGTCTGATGCTTTAAGGCTACCTGGTCAAGGACCTTTATGTAAGGCAACAAGGGATAATAAGAAAGATGAGAACAAAGCCTGGTTGGTCACACTCATTTATGAGCCTATTCGAATGTAGGAACGTTTGTGTCACCGGGGTTATCTGATAGAGGTCTTCTAAGCTGAGAGATGATCACAAGGGACAGACCTCTCAGTGACATTAACTGGTGGGCTAACAAGCTGCAGGCACCACTTCCTGAGAGTATGAACCTTGTCCCTAAGGCTGTGGGGCCTGTGGTGGGAGGGTGCAGAAACTGCAGAGGAAGTGGGAGGAGGAGGAACAAAGAGGGGGAATAGGTAGAAAAGAGGAGAAAAGGGATGGTTGTGTTTAAAATGGGGCCAGCCAGTGTGCTTATCTGTCTGAGCCCTGTGGCTGAACAGCACAATCTGCCCTATCTAATAGCTTTTTCTCATTAAATTTTCTCTTATCACTCTCTCTGAGCAGTGGCACCCTCTCTCCCACGTGCTTGTGCTGCGATACAGGCCAGGACAAAGGCATAGGGGCTGTTCTATAACTCGAAGGATCCATGAACATGTAGGGTGTTTGTGGATCTGGAGTGCCATGGGCATGCCTGCACCAATGAGCCCCTATCTGAACCAGCCAGATAGGAGGAAAAGGTCTCATCTGTATGTATCTGTTTTACCTGCAGCAGCTGCATCCTTTAACCTGGGAAGAGACACTAGGTGCTTGGGCACTGGGCTGGGCCCCAGAAGCCAGGCCGGAGCAGCCCCACTTGCTCGAGGATGTGGCCACACTCCTTGCTCTTCACCTCTTTTAACAGGAAGCTCATACATATACTTAACTTATAGTGAACAGTAGTATTCTTGCTGACGGTGATGTGTGTTGATCTGTAGTAAAGAGAAATTTTTCATCTCTGTGTCTTTGCGTATTACAGAATCTGATGAACTTGCTGTTATCACCTCTGTATACCTGTGGAATGTGTAGCCTTGCCCATTTTTTAAACTGTGACACCAGTATAAATGAAAATCAAGGGGATTTTAATGTATTTCAAACACCGAGTTTGAAAGTGAGAACGTGAGAAAATAGCCATTTTATGTGCCATGAGATATGCAGGTGTATTAGTCAAAAAGTGCAGGAAAATAATGACTTACTGCCAAGAAGCTGTGACTTCCACAAAAGGCAAATTCCCCTGGGTCAGTCAGAGAGAGGTCTAGCTGTTGAAAGAATTTTAGCCTGTGGATTCAAACTGCCCAGCGTGAAAAAAGAGAAAATGCATCACATACATTTTTCTCTCTACGTATTGTGGCAAATTTTAACACTTAGATGTCCTGACTTAGACACATAGTTCTGAGCAGCAAGTTTATGGAAAGGTTCTGGAGTCACAACGAGAGAGCTTGGGATCAAATCCTGCTCAGATATATATTTCCAGAAAAGGCTTTATGGAGCCTATCTTGATTTGATGCAGTGTGCAGTCTTATTTTGCGCTTCTGTAGTCCCAGTGTTTGGGGCAACTGGATATTTGAATCCAGGCTGTAGAAACAATCCAGTTTTGTGAGGAATGTTTCATTTCTTCTTGTTAGGAGCAGTGCATGGAAATGTGTGACTGGCTTAGGCAGTATCTGTGTCAAACTTATAAGGATGCTCTTGAAATCTCCTCCTTACTGTTGCCATGTTTTGACTGCTGAGCTTTCACAACATTCTTTGACAATGTTAAGCCAAATCTCAGCCTCACCATCTTGCACTTATTACAATTCCTGTTTTATGGCTTTGACTTTGCATTGTGAAACTGACTTGTTTTCTTGTTTATCCTCAGATAAAATGGACCATGTGAAAGTCTCTTTCTGCATATGCCCAGAGAAGTGAAGACATGCCCAGATACAGTCATACTTTTTTCAGACCTGAGAATTACTAACCCTTGTGGTCTAGGCAACTGTTCAAATTCTGAAGAGCTGGGGCTGCTTATCACACATACTGCCTATCCATGGCTCTCACACCTTTCTAGTGTCACAGAAGTACAAACAGAGGAATGCGTCCCAAGAGAACAGAGACACATTTGGTAATCATCTATGAAGTATTAACAACCCTCAGCTCTCCCTGCTTGAGATCTTCTCTAGTTTAATTAATTGTCTGATCTGAGGCAAAGCTTTTGAATAAATACACATTTATGAATATTGCAGATAAATCAAACAAGGTTTTCTAAATGACATTCATCTTTCATTTTGGAGAGTCACTAATTTGCATCTCTATTTTCTTTTTTTTTTTAGGGTTGGGAATTTTTTTAACTGGAGAAAAGGGAGCAGGGCTAGAACATTAAAAATACAAAGTTATTGCCTTGATTTACATCTTTCTTTAGCATCGACATAGTGCTATTTCACCAGAAGAAGATGCTCAATTACTCTGCAAATTCTTATAGCATTTATTTCTATTACATGAATATTAACATTTCATTGGGAAGCAGTAATTGTTGCAGTTTTGCAGAGTAAAACTCAGAATATTTCCCAATATTCAGTGGAAGGGCATGAGTATCTTTACAGTATTTGCTTTGTTAGGGAAGGAAATTACCCTGGTTTCTATGATTTTGTTGAGGGTAGGCAATATCATATAGCCAGGGAACCTTCTATGGCTATCTTTGATTTTCTTTTGTGGTCTACTAGCTGCCTAACTTCCTCTAGTTAATAGTAATTTTGTTATATAGAAGATTTTTCACTGAAAATCAAGGTATCAAAATGTAAGACTCATGCTGTGTGAGGGTACATATCCATTAGGAACCAAGGTGTCAAATCATACTGTGAGAAACTCTTACTTTGCCATCTACAAAAGCAGGGCTGAAAGTTTACATCATCACTTTAGATTAGATGCCTTTTCTATAAATAATAGGAACAGCAGAAGTACATCTTTGTTCCTCTGAATGTAGCCTGCAATATAGTAGAAAAACTCTATGTACTTTCTTGGGTAATTGTGAAAAGCGACAAAGAAAAGCTTTCAAACAAGCCAGAATGCTCCAAATGACTCTGTGCCAGCAAGGATAAATTTGATGTTGTACTTTGTTATCTAACATTGGCCACAGACTTAAACAATGAAATGGGATGGCACTGTAATGAAATTTCACTAGTCTCCTCCATGCCATGGATGAACTGAGACTATTACATGAATTGCAATAGAAAGGGAAAAATTATCTCTGGACAGACATTTGTATATTGGGTGGTGATTTTTCTACAGATGCGCTAATTACAATTTTAATTCATGCATGAAAAAAAGGAGGGAGCACAGATTACTTCTGTCAAAATAGTTCTGATTACTGAGAAGCTGTTAATGAGCAATGTTCCCTTGGAGGAAACGTTAACATGTCTTTTACTTTAGTGTTATTTTGCTCTACTCCCTTGTTATCTTGTAGAAAATGTTGATTGTCATTCAAGTTTCAAAATAAGTATATAATGAGTATGAGAGATTTCTGAAAGAAAACAGAAAACACAAGATGAGCAAAGCCTTTTAGCTGAAAGCATATTTTTTTACTGTTCAGAAGTACTTCAGAAAAGTATCTGTAAAGCTGTGCTTATCTTGTCTCATACCTTAATCACAAGACAATAAACAGTGCTGAGTGGTGACATGCATCAGTAGCCCCATTACGGTATTATAATGCAATGCTGTTAATGCATTTTGCTGCACTGCAGAACATCACTGCTAATGGAAATAACATTACTAAGCAGAGATTTGTTGTGCTGTCTCTTCCAGGTTTTGTTGGAGTACGTGAGCACTGAATAAACTGAGGTAACACTTGAGTGTGTGCCTAAATCAAGAGTTCACAACCAAACGAACAAAGGATAGGAGAAACGTGGGAAGTGCTCACTGTTTTGTGACAATTTCCTTCAAAGAGAAGAGCATTGAAAATCTGAACAAATCTCCTGGAGAATTATGAGAAAGTCATTAGTTGGATGTTGAAAACCATACAGTATTTGAATAAGAATAAAAAAGGAGTGGAAAAGAATGAAATTATTATCTTGTCTGATAAGAAATTTATCTACTTTCCTCCACTCTTATATGAAATGTGTTCTACAGAATCACATTAACATCTTTTGAGAGGCAAAAAGGGGCTTTTAGGTTGGAATTTTGCCATGCTTATTGAGAACAGGCACTAGTAACTTCTATAACGAGGAATGTTCCCACTGAGTGGACACCTAGTGCATGAAATCCCCACTCGGCTCTTCCAGTGAGTGGTGTACTCCTGATACAGCATCAACATCTGTATAAAAGGTATGTAATTCAAAATGAACTCATCCTAAGAATGTGGTTGTTGGAGCTACATGATGATCAAAATGAGAATATTTGTATTGATTGCTGCTTCCTGTTTATAAGCAAATTGTATGGGATGTCCCTCTGTGGTTACAACTGATGCAGATAAAACACATGAGCTTCTCTGTTACTTTGAAGTATCAGATACTCATCAACTTGCATTAGAAAAATATTGTTTCCCAACTTGCATTATTACATGCTTAGATTTAATGTGATTCATCTTTATTTAACATTTTTATCATTGGAGATAGAACACTGTATGAGCTGTCCTATTATGTATTAATTTCTTTATTAATGTGTCAGAAGAGGGAAAGTTGACTATTTTACTACTGCATTTTCTCTCTTACAATTACAGTGTTTTAATTTTTGATTTTAGTTGATCCAATATGATTACAAATGTAGTGAAGTACTTGGTCTTCTTTTCTCAGCAGTGCTCAGAGCTGGCATTATATTATAGACTCTAAAGCAAGCCTGTATTGAGGATTATACGAAATTGGTTTTGAGAATCAGCTCTAAAATTCTTCAGCTAATTTTTCTTTAGAATTAAAACATTATTTTTACAGGTGTTTGTATGATCTATGTCTTAGAGTTTTTCCCCTAAGAAAATTAACACTTCACATGAAAGTAAATGTAATATTTTACTCTGTTCCAGTTTTACTTAGTAACATAAGTGCTGATTACACTTGAATCAACAAGTAATTAATGAAAATAAGCGCGTTATCAGAAAATACCATCTTTAAAATGCAGCAAAGTATAATGGCTAAAGATTTGAAGTAACAGTGACTGCAAATTAGAATTCCCTGGATGGATACTATAGAAATTATGTTAATTTTTAAAATAGAGGCAGAATACAAATTGACCTAGAAAAGACTGAATGTATTCTACATTTTGCTTTTGATCCTTTATTCAAGAAAAGCCAGCTCCAGCCATTCAGATATGAATGAAGAATTATTTAGAAATCCAAGTAGAATTTCTTTCTTGGTTGTTGCTAAATAAAGAAGAGGAAATACACATTAAAGAATGCTCTAATTATACATTTTGAATTGCTTTTCTGAAACCTCTTACACCAGCTTTAAAGCAATGTGTAGCATAAAGCTGATTATTTCTCTTTTCCATTTTCCCATTTACTTGCATGTTACTGAAATTGCTTTTATTTCTTTCCCGTGAATTTACTGTTCCTAAAACAGAGTTGGGACTGCAGATTGAATTTCTCTTCTTAACTGCAAAGTTGGCACATTGTACACTTCAGTGTTGCTTAGCAGAAAGACATCATAACCCAGAGAGTCTGTGAGTGCTCCCTGGAAGCATTCAAGACCAGGTTGGATGGGGCTTTGTGCAACCTGGTCCAGAGGGAGGTGTCCCTGCATATAGCAGGGGGCTGGAACTAGATGATATTCAATATCTCTTCCAAACCAAACCATTCTATGATTCTATGATTCATCCAAAGAATTGCAGCTCAAACTTTGTCTCCACTGTGTGAATATAGTGCAGAACCTGAAAACTCCCCTCAACAAAACTTAACTATTTTTCGTTCTAAAAAAATAATCAGTATTAATTATTGTAACAGTATTTTTCAGAGTTCCCTTCTGCCATCAACAGTTGTATGTAACCCAGAAGTATATCAACACCAACAGATAAAAGAAGACTAAAAACATCTCCAGAAGTAAAGACGAGTATTTAAAATCAATGAGATAGAAAGAAACAAACTCCTTACGGAAAATGTCAGTGTAATTCTTGAAAGTACAAAGTATATAATACAATAAAGTTCATAGAATCATGGAGTCACATAATCATTTGAGTGGGAAGGAACCCTTGAAGTTCATCTTGCCCAACTCCTCTTCAATGAACAGGAACACCTATAGATATGTGAGGTTGTTCAGAGCCCTGTACAGCTTGACCTTGAATGTCTTCAGGGATGGGACATCCACCACCTCTCTGGGCAACCTGTTCCAGTGCTTCACTACCTTTATCATAAAAACATTTTTCCTTATACCCAAACTATATCTTCTCTCTTTTAACTTGAAATCATTTCCCAGTTGAACTGTTGATAACACTTTCATTCCTAACTTCCGGCTGCTCATACCTTCATGGAAAAAGCACTGAGGCTTTATTTCACCATAACTTTGAGGGGCAATACCTGCTCAGGAGTTCTTCAGAGCATCAGTTCAAAGCAAGCAAAAAGATAGTGTTGTCCCACAAAATACATGGCAGCAGCTTCTCATTGCAGCACACTGTCTGCCTCAGGATCTGTTCCCGCACAGATGCTCCACCATCACACAGCCTCTCACTTCTCCATGGGCTGCTGCAGGGCTGGAATCGTATTAGTTGTTAACAGGGCTGCACATGAGAAACCTGCTAAGACTTTTTTTGTTTATGCATAAGGGAATAAAGCAATTGTAGGCATTGCAGTCATTTTGTTTGATTCATGTTCTTAAACACAAGCATCTAGTTCCACCTGAGCTGCTCTGGGTACCCTGGCAGGCCTTGGTGGCTGCTGCAGCAGGGTGAAGGTCACCAGTACATCCTGCAGTGTCCCCTGGGAGTCCATGTTCATGCTTAAGGGCAGTGAGACCCTACATCCAGGCATCTCTGCCGAGCTTCCCATGCCTCACTTCCCAAGCTGAGATAAGATAATCACACAGATTAAACAAAAAGATCGTCGAGAACAGTGATATCCAAAATTGACTGAAGAATAAACACTGCCTTGGGATGCACACACACCTCACAATTATTGTCTGCCCGCTTTGTTGGTGAGATGTCAACGTTTTATTTATTTGCTCACTCTAACTTCTCTGCTTTTGGAAACCTTGAGCTATTTTTTTTACTCTCTGAAACATTAAAAATAACGTTATTCTCTGGAAAATTAGAAGTTTTTCAAATTCCAAAGAGTATCTGTCTATCCCAGTAACACCCTTATCACTGCCTGTGTATTTTTCTTTTGATTTCTGTTGAGTGAACATTGCTTACCTGCAGAAAAGAACACAAACTTTAAAAGCATTGAGATGTTTGAATGCTTTTCTAATACCAGAGTAAATAATACAATAGGAATAGCTTTTCTTCTACAAGGTTTCTGTAAAAAAAAAAAAAATCATATTACTGTGAGGCCACTGAACTGGGAACAAGCAAAGTGGTATTTTTTAATGCATCACAATGTACCAAACTTTGGGAAAGATCATCTCTGTGAAGCACAATAAAATGAACACTGTCACTGTCATTATAAGCCGATAGAGACTCTGACAGACTTTTACAAGCTACATTGGAAACAGATGTCTGCCCACAGAAAGAAAGGGATCTTATTAGTAAATGTTTCTTCTCATGATGACAAAAGCGAGACTTCATCCAAAAGAAAAGAGAAATTGCACACAGAAGAAGATGGACTCTGTATCTTATTAGCAGAGCTGAGGGGAGCAGCTTTAGACATTTAATTAAGAATGGTTATATTATGGATGTTTTGAACAATTTAACAATTCGATGGAAGTATGGCAATCTACTCTCTTAAAATTACAAATTAAATCCTTTATATTTTCTTGCTAAATTGCACACATTTATTTATTTTTTTTCTTTCAAGGAGGTAGGTAGAAAACTATTCTAAGACTACAAGCTGATTGGAAATTCTGGAGGTAATTTAAATTCTTTTCTTATTCAAAATGACAAGCAGTGTGCGTAATCAAAAATAACACATGCTCCCACAGATAACAGCCTCAGCTGTTGATACCTTGCTTAGATGCAGTTAGAAATGCTTTGGAAGATAATACAAATTCACTTTTATTTAGACAGAGTTTGGCTTCAAATATCATGTTCCTCATCTAAATTGAATGCAGTTTTAACAACAGTAAATATCACAATAGGAAATTCTGTAGTGCTTTACACCAATGGACCCCAATGTGCTTGGTAAGGATGAGTGGAGGGTCATTTACACCATTTAACACATTTTGGATGGGGCAGGTTTTTTTCTTTTGTTTTGTTTTCATTTTTATTTCTTTCTTTATTTTTTTAATGCATATAGGATACTTTGTATCAAGTGAAATTAATGCTTTTATACAGTTTCAAATTTGTATTCCCTAAAGAAAAATCTTAGAACCCTTTCTGTAAGTGTGAATCCTCAGATGAACAGCAGAAATGAAGCTGAAAGCTGTCCTCGGCTTTATATCAAGCAGGACATGGGAGCATAGTCATGGGTCTGCCAGGGCAGATTTTGGGACCAAGGTGTCTTTTGACACAGAGAGTCATAAGGATGAGCTCCAGCACTCCCAAGCCCCAAGAGTGATTCTCCTGCTTTCCTTACCCCTTGGGGCTTTTTTAAGTCCTACAGGCTGGTTTACCTAAAACCAGATATTCTACTACTATACTACTCAATGCTTCTTACTCTTCTGTTGAAAGAAAGAAAGAAAGGAAAGGAGGAAAGGAGGAAAGGAGGAAAGGAGGAAAGGAGGAAAGGAGGAAAGGAGGAAAGGAGGAAAGGAGGAAAGGAGGAAAGGAGGAAAGGAGGAAAGGAGGAAAGGAGGAAAGGAGGAAAGGAGGAAAGGAGGAAAGGAGGAAAGAAGGAAAGAAAGAAAGAAAGAAAGAAAGAAAGAAAGAAAGAAAGAAAGAAAGAAAGAAAGAAAGAAAGAAAGAAAGAAAGAAAGAAAGAAAGAAAGAAAGAAAGAAAGAAAGAAAGAAAGAAAGAAAGAAAGAAAGAAAGAAAGAAAGAAAGAAAGAAAGAAAGAAAGAAAGAAAGAAAGAAAGAAAGAAAGAAAGAAAGAAAAAGAGGTAATGTCAATGGAAATGTTGTCTAAAATTTAACTAAATGTGCCTCAGAAGAACATACTTAAGCAGCAGGAATATGTACAGTCTCACTGGGTATTTTCACATTGAGTTTCTTCCTAAAACTAACCAACAGTAATGTGCAATATGTCAGGAAGAAAGGGTTGGCAGGTAGATGACTCAGAAATGCAAATCCATGTGTGCACGTGGGCACCCTGGTTCTAATGTAACATTGGAGTTGGAGAGTTTTCTTCCTGGATTTTCTGATGACAGTGGAACAAGGAGTTACACATTGTTAACTGAATGGCTAGTAACCAGAAAAAACTTTTTACGCAGATAACGTTTACTCAAAATTCTGAGTTTTACCCTTTTTTGGCTAATATTTGCTCAGCAGTGAAAGCATCAATGCAGTTCATCTTCAGGTGGCTTTTTTTTGTTTGTTTGTTTTGAAACAGGTTGTTTAAGGTGAGGTAAAATGATACTGACATGAACTGATTGGTTAGCTGCAGCTACTTCATGACTGAGGAAGAAAAGAAACAAAGGGGACTTTTCTTAGGTCAAGAGGGGAGACAAGGTGAGGACAAACCACCTGCAACAACCTGCAGAGTGAAGGAGTCTGATGGGGAGTGTGACTAGTGCAGACTGCCCTGTTGCATTTGGCTGACTGCAAATCTCTTCTTCCTTGACACAGAAGCATTCTCCTAGGAAACAATTAATCCCACTTGAACTACCTCAAACAAAAATGTAGAGGAGAGATAAGAAATGAAATCTATGTTGAGCTAATACTCCATTAGTAAAGGAATAATTTTCACCCAGATGATCCCACAACAGTCTGCTTACTAAATCAGATTAATTCCCTCCTACGCCTGGTAAACTTTTTCCAATTACCACAATATCTAAAGCATCTTCAGAAGGCCTCTGCAAGTTTTTGATGAGCTTGAGAGGTTGTCATATCTCCAAAATTCCTTTCTACTCTTACTGTTTCAGACATCTAGTCTACAGTTCCCTCCATGAAAATTTGATACCAAATGATATGAGAAGGGACATTGCAGCTCAGATAAAATTACTTTTTATTGAGCAGTAGCTTTCACTCATCCATAATGTCATATGTACCATTAACACAAATGATCCTCTCAATTCTATTTTCTACCTCTCAGATAAATGCATTTCTCCAAATTGAACGAGTCTTTGACAGACCACCCATTTTTATACACTGCATTTTTCAAGTGAAAACACAAGAGTTGCAGGCAACTGTTTAACTCATACATGTTTGTGAAGAATGAAGAAAGTGGTAGTTTAGCCATCACATCATCTCACATTTGGAAAAAAACAGCTAATATCACATTTTATTGCACAAGCAATAAACAAACCTCATCTCCTCTGTTTAGATTCCTGAGTTTCTTTCTGCTTCCACGACAGGTTATCATAGAATGTCAGAACTGGCATAACAGAATGGAATATCCAGAATGAAAAAATAATTCTTCCATTCTGATAAGATCAACTATTTGTAGTCCTTACAATGTTCTTCATAAACAGATATAGCTATCCTTAAGTTTACTATTACAGGCCATATGACCAGCTCCTATTGCCCCTCTAAGTGTTACTGTGCTCTAAGTCTACATTTGACCTTAATTTGGCAGTTCAAGAGTCTACATGTCAGCTTTGAGCTGAGTTTGGTTGCAGAATACTCAAAGACCTCTCAAGTAGCACTAGAAATCCATACGTATACAGCTGTACTGAGCTAAGTGGAGTGTTCAGTGCTGCTTAGCTGACTAAATCTATTTACTTTAGCATGAGACAAATAACTTTCTAGACTCCATTGACTTCATTAGCTGGGTTTCTATAGACTATGAATAACCTAGACTTCATCCTCACATGTGAAGACATATATTAACAGTTAAATCTAACTGTGCAAATCTGAAATTAAACCTCAGTTGAACTTGACTTTTTTATAATTGTTTGGGCATTTAGAAGGAGTAAGGAAAGAAAAGGGTAGGGGAAAAAAAAAGATACAGTGGTATAGGAGACAAGGCTTGTGATGAAAGTCTGGAAGGAATTGTTCAGTCTGGAAAAGTCCAAAAGACATAACAGTGATCTTCAAATAGCTTTTGTAAAAAAAGCAGTTGTAAATTATTCCCTGTGTACACTGAGAATAAAGGTAGGAACTGCAGTAAAGGGAAACGTAGTTTTAGATCTTAAAACAGGAATTTCTAATCAGAAGAATGGTGAAGTGCTGATGTACACAGCTTGGGGCTGTAGTAGAATTGCAGTCTCCAGTGTTTTTAAAGAATAGGTTAGACAAACATTTCCAGGAATCTTCTTACTGTAATTGAATGTGCCTGGGGACCATGAGATAGGCCAGGTGAGTTTTAAGTCTTTTCAAGAACTGCTCTCCCCAGTTAATTTCTTCTAGTTTTTAATCTTGAATAGCTTGATGTTGAACAGGATACACCAATAAAATATCTGCTCTAATTTTAACTATACTTCTTTTGAGGTGAAGAAGCAGTGCATATTCAAGACTAGACAGTAATTACTAAAATATCAAGGCAGTGATGAGGTGCTGAAAGTATAATGAAGAAGACTTTTCCTAATAGAGGGGGAAATATATCTGTAAGCAGCAAGTAGCTAAAAATTGCAAGCAGAACTTTATTTATTTAATAATATTTATTTTTCTAATGAGGAGAAATTTGTTTAGCAGGGTAGAGTGTAAAACAAAATAGATGAATACACACCTGATCTTATTTTCCATTCACTACTATCTCAGTCACCCTTTTCCTTCCATGTACCAGTAACATTTGCCTTTGCTCTGCAGCATTATTGCTAAGAGCTCCAATGGCTGGCAGAGAGGTAATTAACTGGAGCAGGGACCTAATAATCTCTTATACCAGCCCACTGGAAAACTGAAGTCACATTAGAGCTGCCTGTAGCTATCCAAGGATGGAGAGATGTTGTCACAGATGCTTGCTCTACTTTTCAGACAAAGACTGGTATAAATTTTTAAATACAAAGCCTCCTGCTGTGTCTTCTTTTCATATATCCATGAATTCACTTAAAGTTGAGATTGGACTCTGGATTGTATTTTACCCTTGGTGGAAATCAGCACAAAAACCAAATGGTTGAAATACCAAGTGTAATAACTTTGCAAGAGGTATGCCGTGGTCTGTCCACAGCTCTGTTGAGCCCAGAGGTGGGAATACTAAATGGAAGTGACTTCGTATAGCAGTTTTTCTGGAAAAGATCATAGAATGGCTTGGGTTGGAAGGGATGTTGAAGATCATCTATACAACAGAGACTCTTGACTGATATCTCTCTTTAAGTCACTAGTTCTCTTTCAAAAACTCTACAGTTTTAGTTACAAGAAGGGAAGAAGGAAAGAAAGAAGGAGGAAGAAAGAAGAAGAAGGAAGGAAAGAAAGAAGGAAAGAAGGAAGGAGGAAAGGAGGAAAGGAGGAAAGGAGGAAAGGAAGGAAAGGGAAGAAAGGAAGAAAGGAAGAAAGAGAAAGGAAGAAAGGAAGAAAGAGAGAAAGAGAGAAAGAGAGAAAGAGAGAAAGAGAGAAAGAGAGAAAGAGAGAAAGAGTGAAAGAGAGAAAGAGAGAAAGAGAGAAAGAGAGAAAGAGAGAAAGAGAGAAAGAGGAGAAAGAGAGAAGAGAGAAAGAAGAGAAGAGAGAAGGAAGGAAGGAAGGAAGGAAGGAAGGAAGGAAGGAAGGAAGGAAGGAAGGAAGGAAGGAAGGAAAGGAAGGAAGGAAGGAAGGAAGGAAGGAAGGAAGGAAGGAAGGAAGGAAGGAAGGAAGGAAGGAAGGAAGGAAGGAAGGAAGGAAGGAAGGAAGGAAGGAAGGAAGGAAGGAAGGAAGGAAGGAAGGAAGGAAGGAAGGAAGGAAGGAAGGAAGGAAGGAAGAGAAGGAAGGAAGGAAGGAAGGAAGGAAGGAAGAAGGAAGAAGGAAGGAAGGAAGGAAGGAAGGAAGGAAGGAAGGAAGGAAGAAGGAAGGAAGGAAGGAAGGAAGGAAGGAAGGAAGGAAGGAAGGAAGGAAGGAAGGAAGGAAGGAAGGAAGGAAGGAAGGAAGGAAGGAAGGAAGGAAGGAAGAAGGAAGGAAGGAAGGAAGGAAGGAAGAAGGAAGGAAGGAAGGAAGGAAGGAGGAAGGAAGGAAGGAAGGAAGGAAGGAGGAAGGAAGGAAGGGAAGGAAGGAAGGAAGGAAGGAAGGAAGGAAGGAAGGAAGGAAGGAAGGAAGGAAGGAAGGAAGGAAGGAAGGAAGGAAGGAAGGAAGGAAGGAAGGAAGGAAGGAAGGAAGGAAGGAAGGAAGGAAGGAAGGAAGGAAGGAAGGGAAGGAAGGAAGGAAGGAAGGAAGGAAGGAAGGAAGGAAGGAAGGAAGGAAGGAAGGAAGGAAGGAAGGAAGGAAGGAAGGGAAGGAAGGAAGGAAGGAAGGAAGGAAGGAAGGAAGGAAGGAAGGAAGGAAGGAAGGAGAAGGAAGGAAGGAAGGAAGGAAGGAAGGAAGGAAGGAAAGGAAGGAAGGAAGGAAGGAAGGAAGGAAGGAAGGAAGGAAGGAAGGAAGAAGAAGGAAGGAAGGAAGGAAGGAAGGAAGGAAGGAAGGAAGGAAGGAAGGAAGAAAATTCCTTCTGACTTTAAGTCAAGATGGTTTGTGCTTTCATTGCACTCATGGTGACAGAATTCATTGCTTCATTTAACACAAGTTTCATATAAATGCTGTAAAGAGAAAGCGGAAAATTTCCAGCTCAGAATGTAAGCTGTTGCTATGTTCTGTGAAGGAGGACTGGACAGAGATGAAAGAACAGATACTGACAGTAGCTGAGGGGAAAAAGAGAGAGGGCAGCAGAGAAGAAAGTTATTAAGAACAAATGGTAAGTGACTGAAAAGTAAGTGAGATGAGAGAGCAGGGCTGGGAGCTAATAGGCAATTACATATCAATGTCCAGGTGAGGACTTACAGTTTCTTGGGATAATCTCACATGCATCCAGTGAGAGGATATTGAACTCCACAAGCTCAGGTGTGAGCTGTGTCGTGAGGAGCTGGGAACTTTCTTGGCTCACAGATAGCATGAAGGGGTTAGAGCAAGTAGCTGCATTGCTGCCTCAGGCATTAACACTTGTGCTGCCTCAGGCAAATATAGCTGCAGGGAAAAGGCAACAGCAGTCTAATTGTTAGTGCAGAGTTACTCCAAAACTGTAAGAAAGTCAGTGGTTAGCATCTGCGTTTCCTGTGCTTCACAAACCTAAGGGGAGTCATTGGGAGGATAAATCTAAGCTCTCTTTTAGAAGCAAACATGGCTGGATGAACTGAGTGCTCCAGCCAGCAGCTCAGGCTAGGAGACTTGTGCTGCAGTAAGGATCTCCAAATCATTTCAGCAGCTAGACACTGGGATCAAGCTAGAGAAAAGCTCAAGTCTCCAAGCCAAGAAAAGCTACATAGATTGCTCCAGAATTAATGCTTCCTATTAATTTCCCTGGAAACAACAATGGATTCAAAGAGCTCAGTAATGCTATTTGATAGAGCAAATTCTCAGCTACAAAAAACTACTTTTTGGCATAGTTACTACCATTAGCTCTGCATTTTTATGAGTGATGAACAAGAGCCTGCATGCTGTGCTTATAAAAATCTGTACCAATGGAGGTGACCCACTGCTTCAAAGCTGCTATGACGGTATCATTGATGGGAAAGTGTTGCCCATGCAGCACAATTTTCACGAGACTTAACAGTTAGAACTGTTAGAAGTGTGAAATCTGGGCTCTACAATGGGTGTGGTAGAACAGACCAGCCAAAATTGGCAATGTGCTCATACCAGTCTTCAAACTGGTATGAGACCCACTGTTACTGTGTTGCAAGAGAAAGGTTATCTTCTCTGGACTGACTAAGCTGTAAGTCTACAGCTTAGTCAGCATCACAATGTAGAAATCAGAGTTGATGTCTGGCTGAGTTCCCGGAAATACAGAAGGATCAGTGCTTTCCTATTTCAAGAGACAGCGCACATCCATTTACCTGCTGAGGGATGCATCTTGAACTTTAATAGGGAACTTGCACTCACATGACTGCCATTTTGACTCTGGCTCACGTTCATGACACCACATCTCTTTGCTGGTAGTGACTCAGTTCAGGAAACTGTCACCTTCAGCCTTGTATTTGTTCAGTGGGTCTTGATATACTTGCATCTGGTCTTCTTTCTTTTCCTATGTGAGCATTCATGGGACCCACCTGGAGCAAACTTTGCAATATTCCAACACTGCCACCACTGTTTTCAGCACAGTGAAGCTGAGCAGTTTCCTGATCATAATCCACCAATTCGTGTGGAAGTGTTGATCAAGACACTCTTCATTTCATGATCTGTCAGCTGTGCATGGCCCTCTGGAACACGGCTTGTCTTTCATGTAGCTGTTGCTACTACCGAAATGCACTACTCACCACCTCACTGTGCTTACATCCACTGTTTGATCTCTAAAAACATTCAGCAAGTGTCAGTGAATATCAGTGGGTGCCATTTTTTCTATATGGAGGAATTCAATGCCACACATTTGCTCCATACACGCTTCCACATCAGATGCTATTTTGTCAGACTGCCCCTCTGCTGCCATGTGTTGCACAGCAACAACATGGGACAGAATATTGGTGAGAAGATTTGGCCTCTATTATTTGACTGGAAGCTGGTTTTTTGGGGTCAAAGTGGGCTGTTAGCACTGCTGGAATCAGAGAGACCAGGCAGTCACCAGAGCTGAAGGTTTGGGCTAGTGAATGGTAAGGAATATTTCTATATTCCTTACTTGAAAATACAGATGATACTGCAGCTTCGCAGAAGTAGTACAATAACACAGATATATAGAAGGGCCTATGTAGAAACAAGTCAGAAGAATTTTTTTTTCAAATCTTCAAGTCTGGGGAGCTGCCATCTTCTCTTGGAAATGATTCGTGAATCCACAAAATACAAAGCATCAGTCATGTAACCTCAGCTGTCACTTCATTCAAATAGTCTAAAGGAGGGGGTGATACCTTCTGAGAAATGGAAAGAGAGACAGAGAGACAGATAAGTGTTGGCCATCTTAGAATAGTCCCCAATATGCAGAAATCACAGTAAGTTCACAACAGAGTCATAAAACATGGCACAGATGGGAAATTATTAGGTTTGCTAGGGACATTTCCAAAAGCCCACACATCCATGTAACAGCACAGACCATTCCAGAGATTTGAGTATTGTTAAGTAATGGGTTGTTTATAAGGCATTTAAACTCTCAAGTTCATTGATAATCCTTCTGCAGGAAACATCTGCAACTGCTAATATCACAGAAGATAAAGGAAATTGTTCTTTCATGAGCCTGCAACAAGAACTGGCTGTGTTTTTCAGAGAAACTCATACAACAATGTGCTTATTAGATTCTGTTGGCTATTACATTATACAAAAGGCAATGTTATGTAAAGCAGTTTGGTCAGAGTGCAGATTCTGGCAGGAGCAGGCTCTGGCATGCTCTCTGCCTGTGTGAACGCTGTGCAACGGGGAGTCCAGCTGCTTCTGCTAGTGGAGTTTGACTGATCAGCACCACGTAACACTAGTACTTTGGTACATGGCTTGCTTTGGCTAGCTCCTTCTGGAGAGACTTTGAGTCTTCCTGTTCCAAGCTAATCCATATCTAACTTTGGCAGTAGTTGCCAGTGAATATCTACAGCTCTGGATCAGGGTGGCCAGCAGGTCAAGGGAGGTGATCCTGCCCCTCTACTCTGCGCTGGTGAGACCTCACCTGGAGCACTGCATCCAGATGTGGAGTGCTCAGTAGGAGAGAGACATAGACGTGATGGAGTATGTCCAGAAGAGGGCCACAAAAATGATCCAAGAGATGGAACACCTCTCCTATGAGGACAGGCTGAGTGAGCCGTGGCTGTTCAGCCTGGAGAAGAGAATACACCAAGGTGACCTGATAGTGGCCTTTCAGTATCTAAATAGGAGCTATAAGTGTCAACGGTTTACCGGGCTGGATCGGCCCGGTTCCGTGACGATTGGTGTGGGGGACCCGCAGACCCACACCCCAGGAAAGGGAAAGGGGGAAAGGGAAAAGGAAAAAGGGAGATGGGCCTAGAAACAAAACAGCGGCAACGATCTGAGGAGGAAAGCTAATTTACTAAATAAGATATCAGAAAGCAAAATAACACAATATAATACAATATAATTGGAATTGAAGCTAATAAATCAAATAAAATGGGCAAGAGAGAGTGTCCGATAAACCGAAGGCCTTACGCTAACGCTGAAGGCGATACGGCAGTGAGCACCCACTGCTGAGTCGATCCCGAAGGAAAGAGAGTGTCCCGTGACCGCAGAGGGTTTTTATCTTTTCCCTCTGAGCGGAAAATACGTAAAAATGTAAAGCATCGCAAAGTCCTCTGGGGAATGTAGTTCTCCTCTTCTGAGACAGGTATACCCGGAAATATCAATGATCTATGGAGTTGGAGTATTAACTCTTTAACTCTTAATGCACTACGTGTTGTTATGATGTGGAATACCAATACCAAAAAATCATAAAACCATGACAGTAAGAAAGAAGGGGACGGATTCTTCAGCAGGATCTGTGGTGACAGAAAAAGGGAAAATGGCTTCAAGCTCAAAGAGGGGAGATTTTGGTTAGATATAAGGAAGAAGTATTTTACAGTGAGGGTGGTGAGGCACTGGAATAGTTTGCTCAGTGATTATGTTGATGCCCTTTCCCTGGGGATTTTCAAGTCTAGGCTGGATAAGGCCCTGAGCAACCTGATTTATCTGTGCATGTCACTGTTAATTAAAGGTCCCTTCCTACTCTAAGGATTCTATGAATCTATGATTCTGTGAGGGTAAGGGCTACTATGTAGAGCAACATCTGCCCCCATAGCCATGTTTTACTATTTTACTTCCCTGTGCTCCTATTCTTTCCTACCATAGCACAGGCTGATCTGGAGCCAGTCTCTGTAGATTTGTACTACACTGGTGACAGCTCTCAACAACAATAGCAGCACCTCTGAAAAACGCCTGTTTTGTCCTCAGTCCTTCCATGATGGTCAAATTTCAAAATTAATTCTCCCCTTCTGAGAAGGGAAGGTCACAACTAACCTTTCGATCATCAAAAAGAGAGGAAGCATGGAATTCCTATTTTGTCATCTAGCCATCTGGGGCCTGGAGCTTCCACACAAGACCTTTCCTTTTTGGAAAGCAGCTAACTCAGGGAAGAGAACCTGCCATAGATTACTACCATACAAAGGCTGCCAAACTACAGGAGAAAGTTTAAATGCCAAAATTCCTATTTATTATTGGTATAGACTCACCTATTTCTGCATTCACCAGGAGTGATTTATCTCACCTAACTTAAGCTACCTAGGATTTAAGTATAAACTAGATATCTAGGCTCCTTCTACAGTTAATGAACAGATACAGGCACCTCACGGTGATGACTCATCCAACCCAAGGTGGATGTCTAATATAGGTGTACTGAGTCATCATCTGGAAATGTCTGTTTCCCTTCATTATCCATAGGCAGAGCTGAGGTAATTAGCAGGTTAAACCCAGTATGTGGATGGAGGCAGAGGAAGAAATCAAATAACAGTACCAATCCCTAATAGTAAAAAAAAAGTTTTGCCACTTTAACTTCACAGAACACTGTAGTGGGCACAGATACAGCTATGATCATCTTGTATTAATGAAGAGCTGTGCAAAGAGCTGGCATCCAAGGGATGAAAGGTGGAGACTTGTGCAGCCACTCTGCCCTGTTATGGATGCACATGGCACTTACACTAATACAAATAACATATGCATGTTTGGTTTCCCAAAATCTCACAGTTAAACACAAATTATCTTGATGCATACGGATGGTTATGTCCTGAAATTCACCTTAGCTTCAGAAAAGCCATTTGACTCTTTTCAAGCTTATCACGGTGCTGGAGTGCTGCATTCACTTTTGGCAAACAGAATTCAAGAAGCGTGAAGATCAATTCAAGATAATCCCAGAAAAGAACAACAAAAAGGATTAGACCTGAAAGATGACCTATGGTGAAACTGAAAGATGTGGGAGATATGCACGTATGTCTGTATGTCCTTGTTTTACCAGGGAAATGCACCATATTAATTAGAAGATTAAGAAATTTTGGAATGCTTTCAGTCAAATTAAGGCTTTGTCATTAGAAAAATGAAAAGCACTGCTATTTAATTTCATTTTTTTCTTTCTTTTTTTTCAGATCAGGTAATTTAGAGAGATCAGTAATTCCCTCTAGGTATCATTAATCTCCTGCTGATTGTGCATTCTGACATTTATTTCTGAGTCATAATAAATCTGACAACTAACCAAGTGACTGTGAAGGAAGGTAACTGTTTTTTGTACGTTACTTGGACACATATATACTACAAAATGAAGTAAGTTTTTCATTTACTTCCAGAACTTATTTCTGGAGAATATAAAATAAAAAATTATTATACATTTTTGCTATAATTGATACTGTTCTTGTGATCTTCTTGCAGTTTGCTTATCCACTTTTCACCAGCTTAAGAAGTGACAACAAGAAGCTGATCTAGTGTAAGAAATTAAGTTATGGGATTTGGGAAATAACTGATATCTGTTAGCATAATTGACAAGTTGCATGAAATTGTGTAATTGTAAGTGATTTTAGCTGTCATAGATGCAATAGGTTAAAAGCATCAGCACAACAAAGTTTCTAGTATTATTTGGTTTATTTTTTCCTGATTTGTAACTTGGAAATGTTGCATGGTTTATTGAGATCAATGTTATAAGCTCTTTTTGTGCTCACAGAATATATCCAGTGAGACAAAAGCCAACAATTTTTAAAGACTCAGAAACAGGCTTCTAAAAATTCTAGGAATTACAAATGTGAATCACAATCAAAAAAGGAAAGAGGAGGTAGAAGAGACAGACAAATTAACAGTTGTATATTCTGGTGTTTACAGAAGTAAGGATGAAAACTCATCTTGTTAAGTTCCTGTGTCTGATGAGCATTTAATATTTTTGTTTAATAGCATGTAGAAATATTTAATATTTCAATGCAGAGGGGGAGAGCTTCAGTGAAGAAAGACCTACTTTGCTGAAGACAGTTTACTGCTTGTTTGCTGTGGGGTGGGTCTTAGCAAAGATTCATTTATCAGTGAATCATATTTATCTTACTTTTAATTTGCATTTGTCCGGCTTCAAAGTCCAAATGTTTGACTTTATTATACATTTTATTATACATTTTGATTAACCAAGAATCCTTCATAAAAATATTATTCATGTTGATTCTAACTTAGATCAATAGTCATATTTTCAAAATGTTTAATGGACCAAGTACCTGGAATTTTTCCCTAAAAAGAATAAAAAACATATGTCTTTTTTATTTTTTTTTCCTTGAGCTCCTCTTTGAACAGGCTGATTCAATGCCTTTCTTCCACTGCATTTGCCAGAACCAAATCTGTTATTCACAACATGGTTTCACCAATAACAGATGCAGAGTTAAGAAATCTCCTGTGCTCTGACTTGACTTTTTTCTTTTAAGCTTCAAGACTGTGTTAATCCTTTTGCTAAACACACAAAGCTGTAATTCCCAGCTCCGAGGAAAATACCCTACCCAGCATCAGCACTCAGTGATTTCTTCTAAGGATACTGAGAGGGAGAGTAGGGAGTCTGGAGTGTACTGACTTGTACTATTCTACTTTGCCTGCTCAGCTTAGCTTGTAAAAGAGACAGTAATAGGGCTTTGGCCCTACGATCTGTGTTTCCAAATCATTCTGTGTTAATTGTTAAGTTAAACAGGGACAGGATTCAAAATCTCATCTCTTTCAGGTATGGTACCTTGACTGTTGAATTTAAACTCATGATCACATCTGTTCTGTGTATCTCCTATAGGTTAGCTCTTAGTTACTGGGAACTGGGTGCCTATCACTCTATACTGCTAATCTATAAA